>CM076571.1:929206849-929806849 GCA_034641835.2 Pinus albicaulis | reverse complement strand
ATATCTATTTATATTCAAAATGGTTATGGCTAATGTATGTATTCCATAATGTTAATTTATTTAGATGAAATTTTCTCCTTTAGAGTAGTGTTTTAGATTATAATTCTAGGTTATCACTATTTTTCCAGAATTACTCCTTACTTACTTCTGTTGTAGACTTCATTTTTATTTCATTTATTATTTCAATGATACCGTGCATATGGTATCCTTATGGGCAGTATGCCTCATAACCACCTCATCTCTATGATGTTTTGTGGCTAATTTTGTTACAGCGTTTTCATATTATTAGATATACTTTCTTTCATATCTGGTTATGTGTACAAGTCTTCAATATATTGTTTTATCCATGTGTATATTGAATTCAACTATTTAATTTAGAGTAATATACCCAAGTCTGAATATTACATATGTTTGTATGGTTGTTTTTAATTCTTCTCTATTCATACAATTGATTTAGATACTTTTGTGTTAGTCCTATTTTTATGTTCTTCTTGTTCATTTGATTTCCTAGAAGGATTGCATACCTACCAAGGGGTTATGCATGCTACTAACGCATGCCTTATTTTGAGTAGAGGTTTGACAAAATATCCCTCTTGTTGTTTTTATGTATATCAAAATTCTCTCTTTTGGATAAATCATAAAATAATTATATGTTTATTTCTATATTTTGTACTTAGATTCAATTTAATTTTTTTTAGTTTAACATGGGTAACCACTACCCACGTTGCTACTCTTCTTCGGGGATTGACCAGCATTCTAGCAAGCCTATATGATTCCTCACTCAGGTTGGTTTTTGAGGTTATTTGGACATCCTATTTCATATTTCATTTATGTATTTAGATCACCCTTACTTGTAGCCTTCCCTCACTATAGGCACAGGGAAAGAACATGATCATGAAGCATATATTAGGTAATCATATTCTTCTACCTATATTCTTGACCATATACTAGTTTCTTGTTTTATTTAATTATGTTGTCAATCTTATTTTAATTCCACATTTCTCGTTTTGTTCGAGGTTTACTTTCACGTTCAGTACTTGATGTACGAGTCGCATCTGTTATCTTCAGCTTCAACTGACAGATGAATTATTTTCTTCACAGGTCGGTTGCTGGACCATGGAATATTTTATGGCATTCTCTTAGTTCATCATTTTTTATATTTAGGTGTTAAGGCCATACTCGAGTTGTGACCCTGATTTAACGGAACATAGTTATTTTATTATTTCCATGTAACCTTTTAAGTTATAGATTCAAGAAGAAAATATGTCCTTGAATCTCTTCAAGAGGACATGTACTTTGAGTATTATGTACATGAACTTGGACAACATTACTTTATGTTTGTATGCGATCTCAACTATATTTTTATGGCAATATATGTGTGTGTGTGTGTGTGATTTGCATATACTTCCTTTCACCTATGTTGCATGATACTTTGGCATACAATTTCTACATAATGTTATTTACTCCAGTTTTACATTACGTGATATAATTTATATTAGTTTCATTCCTAGTTCTATGCATGAAGTGAAAGTTATCGTTTACCAATATATATGATCATGCTAGAATATATAACTCTATCGAAATTTTCTACAGAACTTAGCATTCTTTATTTATTATTGACAGTATTACTTTACGAAATATTTTATGTAATCATACTTCCTAATAAACATCATAATAGGACCCCTTCCCAGGTTTATGAATTATGATTGTTTATCTAATAGAATTTCCTGAGTCTGTGTAATAGAAATGGAGACTTAATTGTATTTAATGACAGATGAGACTTTGTCAAATACACATGACAAGGTGGACATTGTACAATACACAGCTAGGTATTTACTTAACATTGTAAAACTAAATCTAAGATTTCATTTACTAATAGAACCTGGCAGCGACATGTCCAACATATTTCTTATTCCTATCAGAAATTTATCTATAATTTAGATTCATTATCAATCCATAACAGTTGAACTTATTTAGAAATTCGCAATAGGCACATATATTGAAAATCACAGAAAACACATACCAATGTATAAAGAATTATTTTTCTCCCAACCACGAGCTTCTCCACAGCTCTCCTCTGAGCAGAGACTCTTCTCGTTCCAATATATGAAGTGGTTTTAGAAGAAATTCCCCTTTTGTTTCCACCTGTATCAAATTCCAGTCAACCACGTGAGAATTTTCATGTACATAAAACATTATGAACTATAAAATGACTAGGTAGAGCTAATTTGTAAGCTATTATTCACACTCTTTCCAAAACCTCAAAGGGCCCATAGTATAGAGGTGCTCACTTAGCACAACTGTTGTTATGAAAGGTAATTTTTCTAGGTTTATTATCAAGTACACATGGTCTCCAAATTTTAATTCTCTGTGAATTATTTTCTTATCCGCATAAATCTTCTGGCGGTCTTGAGATGCTTTAATGTTATGTTGGATTTGTTTCATTTTCTGCTCCATCTCATGTAGTGCGTCAGGTCCAAGTACCAGTTTTTCCTCTGTTTGACTCTAGCTAAGTGGAGTGTGCCATTTTCTGCCATACAAAGCTTCAAATGGACTCATTTTAATGGAGGCCTGATAACTGTTATTGTAAGAAAATTTTTCCAAATGCATAAAATCTTCTCACTTGCTGGGTCTATCCATTACATACATGTAAATCATGTCCTCCAATATCTAATTTTTCCTTTCTTTTTTCCCATATGTTTGAGGATGGTAAGATGTACTAATGTTCAACTTTGTCCCCATTCCTCCAAAAAGTGTTTTCCAAAAGATAGAGGTAAATTTTTCATCCCTAACAGACATAATCATATTTGGTATTCCATGGAGTTTAAATATTTCTTTCAAGAAAAAATCGGTCACTTGTGTTGTCCCAAAAGTGGACAATACACGCAAAAAATGTGCTACTTTGGTTAATGTGTCCACCACCACCATAATTGAGTAATGTTGGTATTTGCTACATGGAATTCCGGTAATAAAATCCATGGATACAACTTCCGACTTTCATTTTGGAATATGAAGAGTATTAAATAAACTTGTAGGATGTTGATGCTCCACTTTAACGTGTTGGCATTCCAAACACCTTGCCAAGTAATCAGCTATTTTCTTCTTCATTCCTAGCCAAAATGTGTTTTTTCTCAAGGTTGTGACCATATTTTGATAACCTGGATGACCTGAATAAGGTCGCTTATGGTATTCATCTAATATTTATTGTTTCAAGGTAGATAATTTTTAATATACAGCCTCTTCTTGTAATTGATCAATTCTTTCGGATTCATGGTGTGTCCTGAAAATTCAGCTTCATTCCTAGTTCTATGCATGAAGTGAAAGTTATCGTTTACCAATATAGATGATCATGCTAGAATATATAACTTTGTCTAAATTTTCTACAGAACTTAGCATTCTTTATTTATTGACAGTATTACTTTACGAAATATTTTATGTAATCATACTTCCTGATAAACATCATAATAGGACCCCTTCCTAGGTTTATGAATTATGATTGTTTATCTAATAGAATTTCCTGAGTGTGTGTAACAGAAATGGAGATTTAACTGTATTTAATGACAGATGAAACTTTGTCAAATACACATGACAAGATGGACATTGTACAATACACAGCTAAGTCTTTACTTAACATTGTAAAACTAAATCTAAGATTTCATTTACTAATAGAACCTGACAGAGACATGTCCAACATATTTCTTATTCCTATCAGAAATTTATCTATAATTCAGATTCATTCTCAATCCATAACAGTTGAACTTAATTAGAAATTCATAGTAGGCACATATACTGAAAATCATAAAAAACACATACCAATGTGTAAAGAATGATTTTTCTCCCAACCACGAGCTTCTCCACAGCTCTCCCTCGAGCAGAGACCTCTTCCTGTTCCAATATATGAAGTGGTTTTGGAAGAAATTCCCCTTATGTTTCCACCTGTATCAAAGTCCAGTCAACCACGTGAGAAGTTTCATGTACATATTTCTTCAACAATGAAACATGAAAAATATTATGAACTATAATATGACTAGGTAGAGCCAATTTGTAAGCTATTTTTGACACTCTTTCCAAAACCTCAAAGGGCCCATAGTACTGAGGTGCTCACTTAGCAAAATTGTTGTTATGCAAGGTAATTTTTCGAGGTTTATTATCAAGTACACATGGTCTCCAACTTTGAATTATCTGAGAATTATTTTCTTATCCGCATAACTCTTCTAGTGTTCTTGTAGTGCGTCAGGTTCAAGTACCATTTTTTCCTCTATTTGACTCCAGCTAAGTGGAGTGTGCCATTTTCTGCTAGACAAAGCTTCAAATGGACTCATTTTAATGGAGGCCTGATAACTATTATTGTAAGAAAAATTTTCCAAATGCATAAAATCTTCCCACTTGTTGGGTCTATCCATTACATACATGCAAATCATGTCCTCCAATATCTGATTTTTCCTTTCTTTCTGACCATATGTTTGAGGATGGTAAGATGTACTAATGTTCAACTTTGTCCCCATTCCTCCAAAAAGTGTTTTCCAAAAGGAAGAGGTAAAATTTACATCCCTAACAGACATAATTATCTTTGGTATTCCATGGAGTTTAAATATTTCTTTCAAGAAAAAATTGGCCACTTGTGTTGTTCCAAAAGTGGACTGTACAGGAAAAAAATGTGCTACTTTGGTTAATGTGTACACCACCACCATAATTGAGTAATGTTGGTATTTTCTACGTGGAAGTCCTGTAATAAAATCCATGGATACCACTTCCAACTTTCATTCTGGAATATGAAGAGGATTCAATAAACTTGCAGGATTTTGATGCTCCACTTTAACGTGTTGGCATTCCAAACACCTTGCCAAGTAATCAACTATTTCCTTCTTCATTCTTTTCCAAAACATGTTTTTTCTCAAGGTTGTCACCATATTTTGATAACCTGGATGACCTGAATAAGGTATATTATGATATTCATCCAATATTTCTTGTTTCAAGGTAGATACATTTTTAATATACAGCCTCTGCTTGTAATTGATCCATCCTTTCGGATTCATCCTGAAAATTCAGCTTCTTGTAATTTTTCTTGCAATTTCACATATTGAGGATCTTGTGATAACACTTCTTGATTTTATTCTTCCACATCAAATTTTATACTACTCCCTGTATATGAAAAAAATTGATGAGAATGTCTACTTAAGGCATCGGCAATTTGGTTTTCCTTTCCTTTTATGTGTTTTATTTCCATATCAAATTCTCTAAGGAAAGCTAACCATATGACTTGCCTTGCATTTAAATTTGATTGACTAAAGAAATACTTCAGACTAAATGATCTGTCATCAACACAAATTTCTTACCTAACAGATAATGTCACCACATCTTTAGTGCATGTATGATAGCGGCCAATTCCAAGTCATACACCACACAATTTTTCTCATGCTTATTTAATTTTTGGGACTCATAGGCTATTACTGTGTTGTCTTGCAATAATAGTCCTCCAAGATCTTCTATACATGCATCAGTACACACAAAAAATTCTTTCGTTGGATCAACAATTTTTAGGATAGGTGCATTGGTTAATTTTTGTTTCAGTTGTTAAAAACTCTCTTCGCACTTGGTTGTCCATTCAAATTTCACTCCCTTTTTCTGCAAAGATGTGATGGGGTAAGCCAATGTAGAAAATCCTTCTACAAATCTGCAGTAATATCTAGAAATACACATAAATGATCGTATTTCTAGTACATCAGTGGGTACATGCAAATTTAAAATTTCTTGTACCTTTTCCAGATATACCACCAATCCTTCCTTGGAAATAACATGTCCCAGATATTGAATCTTGGGTTTGTAAAAATCACACTTACTAATTTTTGCATACAGTTGATGTTCTCTAAGTGTTTGCAGTACTATTCTAATATGTTCCTCATGTTCCTCTTTGTTTTTAGAGTACACCAAAATATCATCTATGAATATTAACACAAACGTATCTAAATGTTTGTGCAAAACATTGTTCATGAGGCACATTAAGTAGCAAGGCTATTTTTAAGTCTGAAAGGTAAAACTACAAACTCATAATTTTTGTATCAAGTTCATAAGGTTGTATTATTGATATCTTCATCTTTAATATGTAGCTGATGATAACGAGTTCTCAACTCAATTTTTGAAAATATATTTTCCCCCCTTACTTGATCAAAAAGATCATCTATTTGTGAGAGAGGGTACCGGTTCTTAATGGTTAACTTGTTTGAATGTATATAATATATGCACATATGGAGGGTTCCATCCTTCTTCTTAACAAACAAATTGTTTCTCCCCACAGAGACACACTTGGTCTAATGTACCCTTTGTTTATAAATTCCTATAAATGAATTTTCATTTCTAACAGTTCAAGAGTACTCATTCTATAAGGGGCTCGGGAAACTGGGGTGGCCCCTGGTACCATCTCAATAGAAAATTCAATGTCTCTTCATGGGGGAAGTTGAGGAAATTCTTCAGGAAATACATTCTAAAAATACTTGATCATCGGTAAGCTTTCTACAGGTCATTTTCTGCTTTCTATTCCAAATCTTCAATTTGGACAACATACACTAGACAACCTTTCCTTGTTGTTTGCTTCAGTTGTAATGCATAAATTTTCCTAATGGACATAGGTTTCGGTTTCCCCTTGACTACCAAAGACTTTCCTAGAACATCAGTACAACTCACTGTTTATTCTAAGAAATTTACTATTTCTTTCTACGGTTCCATCAAATCCATTCCAAATAGGAGGTCATAAGATCCTGAGGGAAGTATATTCAATGTGAAATCTGTAATGTACCCGTTTAAATTACAGGAATTTTGGGTAGTTTATGTGTGACCTTCCTTTAATTTGTCCCTATAGCCAACTGCACCAGCCAGGAGTGCTGAAATTTTTATGTTTTGAGTTGACATTTTTCCACACTGTGTAGACTAATATAACTTAAACTAGCTCATGGATCAATTAAAAAAGACACAGGTTGGTCAGAGATGATACCTTCAATTTCAATCATAGTGTTAGGGTCCCATGATTTGGCTGATTGGCAAGCCAAATGACAGTGTAACATCAAACCAATCTTTGGAGCCCAAGGACCTAGCCTTCCTGGACTCAGAGAGGTCTCTCTCTATTTGTGTAAGGGATATTTGTGTGTTTGCTTTATTGTGTTCTAATTTTATCCTAGTTATGAAGTAGGTTTTTTTTTTGTTTTGGTTTTTTTGTTGTGAGGGATGAAACTGATAAAAGATATAAGAGAGGTAAAAATATGTCAGATCAACTGGGCTATGGGGTCGAAGAGGTCAAGAAAGCTATCAGATGGTGATACAAGGTTGTTGAAGGGCCAATTTGATTCGAGGTAAAATGGATCTTTGGGCAAAATGGAGTAAGATGGACATCAAGTTTGTGAATAACAAAAGATTTCAAGTATAAATAGTTTAATAGCTGACATAAACATGGTAGGGAAAACCATTAATCATGAGAAATGTAACTATAAGCTAATCAATACATAGAAATAAACATCCAAGCCATGCATAGAGACATATAACTCTCTAACTTTGGGAAATGGCTATCAGACTTTGGGAAATACACTCAAGATAGACAAACAACTCAAATCACTATGTCGAAATGCCTAAACACAGTACTTCAAGTTATGGGGCACTTTGAAAAAAATATTGCATAGTCTTAGGCAAAGGGCAAGATCAGAACAAGACCTCCTTGGTTCAACAAATGACAATCTAATCAGTCAAAGAGAAATTTCATGGATGGAGCTATGGCTAGCCATGAGTAAGTAGGGCATACCATGAATCATACTTAGCATGCATAAAACCATGAATGAAACAAGCAACAATATCCTTAAGTTATTAAAGAGCAATCAAGAATTCTTTAATGTGACTAAGAATGAAGAAAACATGGAAGCTATGAAGAAACAGGAAATTTGAGGTGCCTCTAAGGGAATGTCTCAAATTTGTTCTCTACTATCCTATAGCAAGAAATAACATGGATTTATGAATGAAAACTGAAAAACAAAACAAAGAGAGAGACACTATACCATTCTACCAAGTCATGGAATCCAACAACAATCCTCCTTCATCATCCAAGAACATCCAAGAGACTATCCAAAAGCATAAGACAAGTATTTCTTCCAAAGATTATGTGACCATATGTTGCTTCTATTCATCAAGTTCAGCCTTGTTTACAATGAAAGCCTTTGGAATATATAGGCCCAAGTGAGGAAAACCTCTTAGTTCAACTTGCAATCTCATTAGCCTATCCAAAATATCTTATTTTGTCCTTGAGGCTTTGCAAAGCCCAAGGCACAAAATATCTCATAAAATATCTAAAAAATGCTAAAAGAGGGAAATAAATTGACTTTCCATAACTTCTCGTGAGCAAAAATAGCTAAACGCACATGAGGAAAAAGTAGTTTTGAAAGGTTCAATTTTTACAAAAATACCCAAAAAATACATCAGCAAAAGGTCCCCTCACTTGCCGGCAACTTTTGGAAGCTTTCCCGATGTCGAAATGAGGCTCATGATATCTCGTTGGAAAGATCTTAGTGTCTAATTTCTGAAAATATTCAATTTTCTCCCAACTGACCACTAGAAATCCTCCAAAAACAAGCCTGTGTGTAAAAACCCAAAAAATAAGCCTTGCTGATAAACCGAGCAGAGTATAGAAAAAGCGAGCATTTTTCACCATTTTGGGGGAGCAAATGATCTTCAAATGTCCTGAAAATCGTTGAGTATGTGCTCCTGAAATTATGGCATCCAATGATACCATTATTATCCTTTGATGATGCTCCAAACTGAAATGGCGATGCCCATGAGTTTTGGCCAAAAACCCAAAAATGACAAAAAACCAAAATATGTCGAATTTCCCCCAAACTTGGCGAGCATGACCCTCAAGGGTTTTCAGCAACATGTTGTGAAGTAGAGGCAAATATTTGGAGTCTTGAGGTGTCTTTCCTCAATTTTTGTGTCGGGCGCTTCCCTTTGGCCTCCTTGAGTTTTTCTTGAGCAACCTTCAACTTCCACCGGGCAAACTGATTTAGCTTTTTATAATGCCCTGTCATCCTCTGTTGAAGGTCCAAATCCTTGTTTGCCTTCTCCAAGTGATCATTAACTCTCTCGAGCCATGCTTCCTGATTGTTCTCTATCTCTTGTTCGAACAATGCAGTGAGAGGGGTAGATTGGAGAAGGGCATTTTCTTCTTCTTTTTGCTTCTCAAGGGCCTTTTTTAGCCCCATGGTTCTTGGCCTCTTTCACCTAGGCTGATCTTCGCCTTCACTTTCATCGAACTCACCCATGAGTTATTCCAACCTCACTTGTGCTTTGGAGGCCTCCTTCTTGTATTTGATTGCACGTGTCTCATAAACAGCCATATGGACACTCATCTGCTTGTTTTGAACTTGCAAATATTGATTGAAGTTCCTAGCTCTATGAATATCAGCCTTCAAGGCATCAATTTGGCTTTCTCTATGGATCAAGAGATTTTCTAGGATCCGGGCTTCATTATCACTATCATCACTTTGGATTTGGATGATGTTGAATTCCCTTTCCTGTTCATGACTGCTTTCTTCCTTGCCCTTCCCTTTGCTTTGGGTGGATCTTCTAGTACTCTTCCTCTTAGGCAATTCGACCATGGGCTTCTTTGGCAATTTTCCCTTGCTTCGGAGGGCCCTAGTCACATTTGAAGTTATGACTCTAGGCACCCTTTTCTTTTTTGTCCGAGGCTTGGCCACTTTCGGAGAAGAGAGCATGGCCCCTTGCCTCAGAGAGGCAACTAGCACATGCTCCATGGGCTCTTTACCCTTGTCACTTTTCCCTTCATTTTTGCCAATTTCTTGGCTCTCTTCAAGGATGCCTAGGTTGTCTTTTTGCATCTCCCTTTGAGGGTTGTCCTCCTCACTACTTTGCAACCTTTTATCTTGTTGCCCCTCTTCTTTTTGAGTTTATTGTTCCTCTTGAGGAGGTTGTTGTTCTTCACCCTGAGGCTGCCTCTGCTCATACTGCTGTAGCTGCTGTGTATCATCTTTTGGCTGCCCCTGTTCATCACTTTCATGCTTTTGTTCATCATCTTCATGTTGCTCCTGTTCAGTCTCTTTTGGCTGTTTTGTATCATACTGTGGCTGCTCACCCTCATCATAAGTTTGTTGTGTATCATCAAAAGTCTGCTCACCCTCACTATGTTGCTTTTCTTCATGCCGCTGCACTTCATCATCTTCCTCATCATCGTGGTCATGCTCTTCTCCCTTTTCAGGCTCTTTTGCTTGCTCTGTGGTAAACTTGAGCTTCTTGGGAATAGGTCTGCTAGAAGAAGGCGACGGATGGTGAGTAGGAGGTGTAGGAGATGTGTGAACTGGAGGGATAGTGGAGAAATTCGGATGGGTGATGAAAGTATCCCAAGAGACCTCTCTCTTTTCAAGCTGATGAAGAATGATGATTTTGATGAGAGAGTGATGGAAGAGACAGGTTGTTTGTTGTGAAGGAGACTTCTTCTGAACAGTGGAGGCCATTTTCTCAATGCTCTTGTGTAATAAGAAAGGAAGATTTAGCAATTTGGACCTAGTGAAATGCATGAGCAGTCGAATGTGATATGCATAAACTCGGGAGAATCTTCCCTCACAAGTGAAGTATTTCATGATGATCTTCATGAGGGGAGCGTAGCTAGCCAAAAGATATGAGAAAGGGAAAATAGAAGGACATGAATCTCTGTGCTCGGGCTTTAGAAAGGGTTTGTATTCTTCTGAGTCCATGTGGCTTTGTTTAAACCACTTCTCCCTGAAATAAGGGATTTTAGTGGCCTTGGAGATGGACCTTGGAGAGAATTTGAAATCAAGGCCTGCCAGCTGGAAATGCTTGTCTTGAAACCTCAAAGCACAGAGATGTGTCAAAGGAGAAAAGCTCTTCACCTCTTGCACTCTTTGGAAAAAATATAAACACCCAACCTCATGGAAATTGAACAAGACTGATGGGTGGGCATTTACTTCTTCAGTGTAAATAGGCTCAAATCTCTTATGCAAGCCACTCCTACTATCCTGCCTGGGGGGCATCTTGTTTTGAATGCTCTCTGCAACACCAAGCTGCCTCAAAATGGTTTTCAAAATGTTTTCTCAAACAAAACTCTGTCTTCTTCGTTAGTCACTGTTTGACCAAGGCAGATCTCTTCAAATGCTATGTGAAATGATTCTTTAACACAAAACTCACTGCTCTTTCCAAAACATTGTCTGTCTCCCTTTGTATGCCAATCAACCAAAGTTATCAAAATAACAAGCACATAGTGAAAATGTTACTATGGTTGGATATGTTTACAAAGATCCTTTATGTTTTGATAAAAAAAAGACAGCCTTGTATTTAGACAGAGGCAAAACACTACTTCCAATCAAAAACACCCTCCTTGTACTTCATTGTTTCTCACACACAGTTTTGACAAAACACCTTTAAATTGTAATAACAGCTTCACTCACTACAGTCTGTTTCATGTATAAAGAGGAAGCACTGATTTTTCTTTTCAACACAAAGAGAGGAATTTTGAAAGTGACAAAGTCATTTATGTATGATCACTGTGTTGGGTGAGGTCACAAAGCTTTTCTGTGTTTTTTGGTATAAGCAACATAGCCTTGTAGGAGACAAACACCCCTCCTAATCAAAACACTTCTCTTGTACTTCACTGTTTGACATTCACAGGCAGATAAAAACCTCTAGACTGAGTTTGAAAGATTTTTCACCACACTTGTTTTATGGGACAAATGAGGCATCAATTGTTTCACTGTTTCACTTCTTTCAATAATCACTATGCTTTCCTTGCAAACACTGCTTTACCTCCTAACAATGTTTCCACCATACACTGGGCTGACAGAGGTTAAATTTTCCCTATCTCAGTTAGGGCACCTCCAACAATTTGACAAACCTCTACTACTGTGTATATTTTGACTTGTACTTTTATGCTTTTACCACTATATTGAGGGCAGTTTTTTAGGCCTTTGACATCATCATAAACACACCATTATCACTATGTCAACCTTGAGAAATCATAGCCACAGCAGTCTCGGATTTTCAACAAAAATTCAACCCTCCTTACCACTATTTTCACTACTTCATTTGCTGACAGAGGTTATGGTTTTATCAGATTCTTGAGGGTAGCTCTAGGCTCTTTGAAACTAATGAACACTCCACTAGCCTCCCACCGTAACAAACTTCTTCAAAATATTTAACAAATCACTTGGATTTATAGCAAGACCTTCTCTATTCGATCACCATTTAGTTTTGAAAACATGGCAACGATCTCTTATTTAGCAACTTGACTTATACCAGGGAGGCAAATAGAAATACCTCAAAAATGGATGGCATCCCTTGCTTGAAACGTTTGAGCAGCTTTCAGGGCTTTTGGAAGGCGTTTGGACTATTGAAGTATGTGCGGCATGTAATGAGAAGGCGCCACGCAACAGAAAGGTTGTCGAGTTGCTAACAGGCAGTCGTGACCGGCGCCTACAGGCACGCCGCGCAACAACACAGCTCCTTTGTAAAAACTCTCCTGAACACACCGCACATTTCTACAGGCGCGTCGCATAGTCTCCAAGCTTGAAAACTCTATGAATTTGCCCAAAAACTTCTTCTTCGGTCTCGTGAATAGCAAAGGGAAGTGTTGCTTGTGTTTTGAGAATTTCAAATGGGCTTGCAACGGTCCCTTTATCCTCTTTTGAACGCAAAATTCAATTACCCTTGAGTTGGATTTGTGAGGGTTTGGAAGACTTCTTTCTTTAAAACCAATGCCTTTGTTCATTTGAAAGGAAACAAAATGATTTTGAACGTGCTATAAGGGGCTCACATTTTAAATAATGTTGGTAAAAAGGGTTGTGTATGCTACTTGAATAGTTTTAATAGATATGAACCTATCCACTTATAAGAAAAACTTTCAAGGGCCAAACTTATTTCATTCTTTGCTTATTAAAGGGGGGACATGTCTTTCCTCTGCTTATATTTGCTTGTTAGAGGGAAACCTGGCTTAAAACCATATAGTGACTGTAGATGCATTCTCCAAATGTCTTTTCTCTTTGATTGTGAGGTGAAACTCAATTGTAATCACCTGGGCTTCACTATCATCTTTGACATATTTCCATAAAGAATAGGCCTTCATTTGTAACAGTGGCATGCTTTATTTGCTTTGAGTGTGTTTCCTAACCTTGAAACACATACCATAATCCTTCTTGCACCTTTATGAACATGTGTATCTATTTGCAAAGCCTTTTTGAGAAAACTAAGCTCAGGTTACCTTCCTGTCCACTGTGATGAGTTATTGAAAGAAAATTCTTCATGAACAGGGAGAACAGGACTTTTTGAAAAACAATCATCACTCTTTGGCCTGTGTCTAACCTAGCTGATTTCAACTAATTTCAACTCTGTTTTTTTTAAAGGAACAGAGACTAAATGTCAAGTCTGTTTATCAAGGAGATGGGTCTTTGTAATTTTTAAGGAAATTACACCCCTCAGCAAGGTTTGTTCATTTTTGGTTCCAAACAGTCTTTGAAAGAAAACTCTGATAGGAGATAAGTCAGCTTCTTTGAAAATTATAGCACTCAGGCTTTCCCTTTGTTTTTTAACATCATTGCTATGTTCAGAAGCCTTCAACTATCTCCTATTGTTCTTACAATTTGTCTCTCAATTAGTGAAAACCCTAAAAACAATCACTGCGCTGGCCCTCTGCTTATAGATGAAGGAGGCCCACTTGTGAAAAATGCCTGGTTTCCTTTCAACCTCTGTCTCAACCAAATGAAGAATGTTTGATGAGCATACTGATAGTGGTTTTCCTTATACATGATGGCATAAGTTAGTTTGAGACCAAGACTGTTTGACTCTTTCGGCCATCTGCTTAATAATATTTCTTCATTGATGATCAACCCATTAGCTTCACCTTGTAATTCAAATAATAGTGAAACTCATGCAAACCAATTTTAAAATCCCACTGCTTTGCCTCTGCCTTTAACATTATTTTATTCAAAAACCTTCAATTTTCTTCCATTGTACCCAGAAATTGCCTTATAGTTAGTGCAATTCTTACAATCAAACTTTATCCTTGGCCCTCTGCTTATGGATGAAGGAGGCACTCTCAGTCCTAAACCCTCTGCTTATAAAATGAAGGAGGTTTTCTCAGTGATGCCATTTCATCAGCTTTTAACAGTGTTATTTTTCCTTCCACCGCCTTTTCATGCTTGAGCCAATGAAGAATGACAAATTGATAATATTCAAGATGGGAACTTTTATGTGACATGTAATTCTGCTTTTCAAATATCTATGTGCCTCTTTAGACATCACAAGAAGTTTGGCTATTATTTTCAAAGCACTTCTTGTCATTCATAATTTACTAACCTGTGACTATGATAGCAGGAGCTTAATGAAACAACTCTCTGCCCTGTAGCTGCATCCCAGGCTCAAAATCACATGAGAAGCAGTTGTCTTCTCATATGGAACCAAATACTATATTCTAGGAATGCTGGTATACTTCTGTTCTTGAAAGATCCATTAAAACACTGTAAAACCACCTAAAATCAGTTTGACCTATGGTACATGTATTTCTGAGACTTGAGGGTTTATTAGTGGCGCGACTTAAGGGTATAACCAACTTTATTTGCAGAATAGGAAGGTCTGTTATGACTGGTATGTTAGTAGATAGAGGTTCTTTAGATTTCAGGATAGTTTTCCAAGGGAGAAATGCCTAAAGCGCCACTACCTAACTTAGGGGAGACTTTTTGGACAGATTTGGACTGTTTTCTTTGGAGCTGATGGACAAGCTAGTATGGCTAAGGCTAGATAGGGCTTGATAATGAGGTTTCATCTCGTCATGGGCAGATTGAAAAGGTAGGAGGGCAAAAAATGTTTATGGGTGTTTTCCAACTAAAAAATTTGACAATTTTTTAGATCAGCTGCTAGGAAACTTGGCTGTTACAACTAGAATAGGAAGGTCTGTTAGTAGATAGATGTTCTTTGGTTTTTAGGATAGTTTTCCAAGGGAGAAATGCCTAAAGCGCCAATACCTAACTTAGGGGAGACTTTTTGGATAGATTTGGATTGTTTTCTTTGGAGCTGATGGACAAGCTAGTATGGCTGAGGCTAGATAGGGCTTGATAATGAGGTTTCATCTCGTCATGGGTGGATTGAAAAGGTAGGAGGGAAAAAATGTTTATGGGTGTTTTCCAGCTGGAAAATTTGACAATTTTTTAGATCAGCTGCTAGGAAACTTGGCTGTTACAACTAGTCATCACCAACAAGTGAAAAATATTGATGACTAACACATAGTTGATTGATGCTCAGCATGTCTGTCTTCCAATTCTGCACTAATCCGGGGGATGTTTCGGGCAACTTCATTCACCGTGGTTGCTTCCTGAATCGCTTGAATTTTCTGAATTGCACAAGTGTTATGTGGGTATTCCTCCAACATGTGAGGCTCACCACATCCCCAGCATTTCAATGCTTCCTTGGTCTTTACCACATTTTCTTGCTTTTTTTTCCCTTCCATGGGCTTGGAACCTATGCGGGAATGGGCTGTCTAATTCTCGCCACCTTTATTGAACCTTTTTCGCTGGTTATTTTTTCAAAAATTATTGAAATAAGCTTTTTTGGATATTTTTTAACTTGCTTATGCCTTCCCTTTTTCCTTATTCTTCTGTTTTTTTCAGCTTGTCATTCCTACCTTTAAATTGTTGGTAGCATAGTCATTCTTTCTGAACAGCCTCATCCATTGTCTTAGGATTGTCAAATTCAATTATTTCTTTGTAAATAGTGGGTAAACGGTTCAAAAATCATTTTATAGATTTTTTCTTCCCGTATGTATGTTACATAATGAAGTAAATTGGTGAAATTTGTCACAAATTCATCAATGGTGAGTTGTCCAAGCCTTAGCTCATGAAATTCCTTTTCCCTGTCATCATAATACCTCTCACTGAG
The DNA here is from genome assembly GCA_034641835.2 of Pinus albicaulis. Classification (NCBI taxonomy): domain Eukaryota; kingdom Viridiplantae; phylum Streptophyta; class Pinopsida; order Pinales; family Pinaceae; genus Pinus; species Pinus albicaulis. Next base: position 929,790,922 of record CM076571.1, on the reverse strand, counting down.
GTATTGAGATTTGAATTTCTATTGAAATTATTCCCATGAAACAGTATTTTCATCAAGCAAGTGTATGATTTTGTTCTCTTCCCACCAAAGTGTGGCTTTACCTTGGAATTGGTAAACTGCCAGTCTTGCTTTCAAATTACTTATGTATTCATATACTTGAAAATATTTTATCATATTCAGGAGCCAGGATTCTACACCTAGAGGTTAATTCCCTTATCAACCTCTCTTTCTCATTGCTGGCTTGCAGTAAACATTCATTTCTAGTCCTTAGCTGAACCATTTCCTGCTGCAAATTCTTAATAATTTCTAGCATCTGAGCATTTGGATCTAGTGGGGCCTTCTCATCCCTTAGTTCCACATACATCTCTTCTCTGTCAAACATGACAACAAATGCAACTTTTCTGCACTTTAATATGATGCACAAAACACAATTAGCACTCATAAACAACATATGAAATTACTTCATAATTTAATTTTCTGGCACCAGAGTTTTTATTTTTATTTTTGGGACCCATAATCTCAGAGTTTTAACTTGGGCTCTCATGCCACTTGTAACAACTCCCATTTTTTTATATAATGTTTTATTCCCTACTTAACCTTCACTAGTTTCCTCAGCACATTATATCTCTCACATATCTACTATTAACGTTAATTCATTAATCATCATAACAGTTTTCACATTTTTCTCATAATCATAATTGATAAGCTACCAACTTAACCTTATGTATTACACCTTCACCTTATGATTTTAGGCAATCAAATCCCTAATCTAGTCCTCATTAAGGATTCACTTCCTCACTATTTCTTTACCTCCATAACTCCTTCTTCGTTTCTCAATTGTGAACATCATAGTTTCATTAACCTTCGCCCTAGGTTGTACAATTTATTAACTCCGTTGACTCGCCATATAATCCTACCCTACCTCTAATAACATATACACTCTAACCTACCTACCTTTTCTCTAATTATTTCACCTTACTCTTACCATATTCCGAAATTCATAATTTATATTTACATAACCCTTAGAAATACATAAAACATATGTCCTTACATTTTTCGTATTACTATACTTTGGAGATTATTCGTATCACCATACTTTAGATATTACTCGTATCACCATACTTTGGAGATAGGTATGATATTTAAGGTAAGTACGAATATATTGATGGTTTTAAATTTTGTTTTAATTCAGCCTGCCTCACATGTGATTCCACCCACTCCCAAACTTCCATGTGGCTATTTCATGTGGCCTTCACATGGCCCTCTTACTCATTCGAGGTGTCACTTGTACGCTTGATATTTTTGGTTGAGATCAACAGTTGTGATCTACTGAAGAAACGCTAAGGTTTTTCAACTACCCAACCTATGGTTTCATTTTGTCATTTCACCCTTTCGTTGCGACCACTCTAAGCTCTGGAGTTTTCCTCCATGACACACCTGTAACTTTATTCAAGTAACTGCCATTGTCGAGATCAAAGATTTTCCTTTTAAGTTACGCCACATTGGTACTGTTTATGCTACTATGTGTGAATTCATCCAATTATTTCGAGGGTTTTAGAGTTTCCCCTGCTACAAAGTCAGGTTCTGTGTCCACGCATCCTCTGGTACGATTTTCCTTTTTAGTTTTTTTCCCTTTGAATTCTTAAAAATTTCAAAGTATTTTCACTAATTTTCATTCGCTTTCTGCTACAGTATTAGCACCAAGGTGCTTCAGACGATTGGTTATTCGTCGTTGATAAGGTAAGCCATGGTTTTATGTGTCTCTGGTTATTATTTTGTGGAACTATATTATCAAGGGGCTAATATGATATCATTTTCATGGTTACATATGGGATTTTCTATCCTCTACTCGCAGTTACGGAAATCATCAAGTTTCTGCATGGCAATGGATTTCCCTTCACCACTCCAACTTCAACCTGCTCAAAATTAGAGGAAATTTCGTATAACTTCCATTCTCTAAGAAAACGAAGGCTTTTGTTCCCATATTTAGAACATATTGTTCTCTGTGTATTTAGCAAGGAGTTATTTTGGGTATTTTTTTTATGTTTCTTCTTAACCCCCAAATTTTCTCGGTTACTGACCTATGATCCATTTCACTATTTGAGAACCCAGGTTCTAAATTTCATATGGCCAGAATTTAATTTTTTGTTCTTGATGTTCATCCCTATGTCAATTTAAATGATATTATTCGCAATCTTCAGTCATGCAGGGTACCTCTGTTTGGTGGCATTTTTTGTTTCTATTCATTTTCTGTATACACTAAATTTCCATTGTGTTATTCAATGCACGAGGGTGTTTTAACTTTATGCTTTTTGTTCAGGTAATGCTCTATCAGTCGCATTTGGATTCAGAATTTTACTTGCTTTTTTATTTATAACTCTTGTACAAATATTACAGTGGCTTTGTCTCCTTCTTCATACTCTCCCTTAATGTAATTTACCTTTCAGAATACTCAAGTAGACTTGTCTGTGTGAAATAGGTTGATCTGAGTATGCGTACTCGTCAAGGATTAATGTATCTTTTCTCATCTTTTAGATATTAATTATTTAGTTTATATGAGCTTCTATATTCAATTTTTGTTCTTCATAACTTGTTAGTTACTATTTCACTCTCGAGGTGTTGTCTCTACATCCATTAGGAGTTGTTGTCTATTTATATTTAGAAATGTTATGGCTACTGTATGAATTCTATAATGTTAATTTATTTAGATGAAATTGTCTCCTGTAGAGTAGTGTTTTAGTTTATAATTATGGGTTATCACTATTTTTACGTAATTATTCCTTAATTACTTTTTTTGTAGACTTCATTGTTACTTAATTTACTATTTCAATGATATTTTTCATATGGTATCCTTATGGGCAGTATGCCTCATAACCACCTCATCTCCATGATGTTTTGCGGCTAATTTAGCTACAGTGTTTTCAGTTTAATAGATATATTTTCTTTCATATATGGTTATGCTTACAGGTCTTCAAGATATTATTTTGTCCATGCGTATACTGAATTCAACTATTTAATTTAGATTAATATCCCCAAGTATGATATTGCATATGTTTGTATGGTTCTTTTTAATTCTGCTCTATTCATACAATTTATTTAGATACTTCTGTGTTAGTACTCTTTGCATGTTCTTCTTGTTCATTTGATTTCCTAGAAGGATTGCTAGGGGTTACATAGGCTACTAATGCACCCCTTATTTTGAGGAAAGGTTTGATAAAATATCCCTCTTGTTGTTTTTATGTATATCAAAATTCTCTCTTTTGGATAAATCATAAAATAATTATATGTTTATTTCTATATTTTGTACTTAGATTCAATTTATTTTTTCTGAGTTTAACATGGGTAACCACTAGCCAAGTTTCTACTCTTCTTCGAGGATTTACCATCATTCCAGCAAGCCTACATGCTTCCTCACTCAGGTTATTTTTTGAGGTTATTTTGACATCCTATTTCATATTTTCATTTATGTATTCAGATCACCCTTGCTTACATCCTTCCCTCACTATAGGTACATGGGAAAAATAGGATCATGAAGCATATATTCAAGTAATGATATTATTCTACCTGTACTCTTGATCATATATTAGTTTCTTTTTTTATTTAATTATGTTGTCAATCTAATTTTAATTCCAAATTTCTTGTTTTGTTCCAGGTTTGCTTTCACGGTCACCACTTGATGTACGAGTCGCATATGTAATCTTCAACTTCAACTAAAATATGAACTATTTCCTTTAGAGGTCAGTTACTGGACCATGGAAGATTCTATGACATTCTCTTAGTTCATCATGTTTTATATTTAAGTGTTAAGGCCATACTGGGGCTGTGACCTTGATTAAACTGAACATAGCTATTTTATTGTTTCCATGTAACCTTCTAAATTATTGATTCTGAAAGCAAATATGTCATCGGATCTTTTCAAGAGGATGTTTACTTTGACTATTGTGTACATGAATTTGGACAACATTACTTTATGTTTTGTATGCAATCTCGGCTATATGGTTATGCTGATATGTGTGTGTGTGTGTGTGTGTGTGTGTGTGTGTGTGTGTGTAATTTTCATATACTTCCTTTTAGCTATGTTACATGATACTTTGGCATATAATTTCTACAGAATTCTATTTACTCCAATTTTACATTACCTCATATAATTTATATCAGTTTATTTTCTAGTTTTCTGCATGAAGTGAAAGCTATCATTTACCAATATAGATGATCATGATAGAACATACAAATTTGTCTAAATTTTCTATAGAACTTAGCATTCTTTATTTACTATTGAGAATATTACTTTATGAAATATTTTTTGTAATTATACTTCCTAATAAACATCACAATAGGACCCCTTCCTGGGTTTATGAATTTTTATTATTTATCTAATAGAAGTTCGTGAGTTTGTATAATGGAAATGGAGATCTAACTGTATTTAATTACAGATGAGACTCTGTCAAATACACATGACAAGATGAAAACTATATAATACACATCTAAGTATTTACTTAACATTGTAAAACTAAATCTAAGATTTCGGTTACTAATAGAACCTGACAAAGACCTGTCGAACATATTTATTTCTTATCACACATATGTCTATAATTCAGATTCATTCTCAATCCATAACAGTCAAACTTCATTAGAAATTCATAGTAGGCACATATATTGAGAATCACAGAAAACACATACCAATGTGTAAACACTAATTTTCCTCCCAACCACGAGCTTCTCCACAGCTCACCCTCAAGTAGATACCTGTGTTCCCTAGTGTAGACAACTGGTTTGTCACACTATTGATGGCTTATTTAAGCCTTATTTCCCTCATCATGTTTCCATAACGGTGTCCAATTTTTATGCGATATTGTTTCCCATAGCCTAGCCTTTTCTTTTGTTTTTTCCACAAAAGCTTATTTCAAAACTAGCTTTTCCTCGGCCCAGTTTTATGCTTACCTCTTCTCAATAACTTTACACTTTACTGAGGATTTTATTAAATATTTTTCTCCCATCTAATAAAATTTACTTATTTTATTTTTCTCCAAGGATTTCTGGAGAGTTTTGGGAAAGTCTAGGATTTTAGTCCATCCTCATGGATAAGAATTAATCTGTCTTTACACGTTAACATTAAATTAACAATTATTTATTAATTTCAAAATAAGCATGTTCATGCATAACTATTCCCTAGGTCCACCTGAACCTTAAGTTTATTCACAAAATATAAAAATTGTAAATAGGGGTATTACATTTTACCCCATTATAAATCATAGATTTAATATAAAGGATTTTTTTGTAATTTTAATTAAAACTCAAAGAAGTAAAACAACATAGATACTTACGAATTCCATAATTAATTTTTGATATGCCAACATATACTCACAACCTATATTTAACCCAATCTCAATCAATTCTTTTGATGGATCTTCTTTGTATGTTAACACCTATTTGAAGAAATTCTAGGATGTTTTTTGTAAAACAACTTAAAATACACTAAAATGAGACCTTCATTTTTTATAAGGAAATATTAACAATTACTCACAAACTTTGATATTAGCCCTTTTCTTCCTTGTCATTTTGTTTTATGTGCTTTGTGAGTTCCATTTTGTTTTCTTTTCTGCGAGAAAATACTTGAAAATTAATATTTAATGCTAAAAACACTGTTACCGATGAAATAGGTAACCGCATTGTTACCTTTTTTTTTTTGTAGCATAAAAAGCACCAGATTTTGAAAAGTGGTGATGCAGAATCACCCCCTTTTTTTTGTACACATTTTTGACACTATAATATTTTTATTTATGAAGTATGAATATTTGTTTTAAAATGTTAGTGATTTTTATGCTAATTTTGAAACGTATTGATGCAGCATCAACTTTTTTTTTTAGAGCGGTGATTTTCATGCTAATTTTGAAACGTATTGATGCAGCGTCAACCTTTTTTTTTAGAGTGGTGATTTTCATGTTGGTAATAAAACAAAAAACTTAGATAAATAAATATATATATATAAACAATAAAAATGTTTTAAAAAAAACAAAATTAACTCGTAAAAATAAAAAATTTAAACAAAAAAAATTTAAAAAAAAAAAAAACAAAAACAAAAATATTCGAAATTTATATCAAAAGAAATGACAAAATTTATAAATAAAAAAAAATACACATATAATTTAAAGAAAAAAAAAACAAATATTAACCCAAAAAAAACAAAAAAAACATCAAAAAAAAATTTCTAAGTTATTAAAAAAAAATTTAAAAAATTAAAATTTAGATTTAAAAAAAAAAAATAATAATAAATAAATAAATTTAAAAATTTAAATTAAAAATAATAATAATAATAATAAGATATATATATATATATATATACAAATTTTAAAATTAACCAAAAAAAAAAAAAAAAAACTTATCATTAAAAAACAAAAAAAAAATGAAAAAAACCACGTGCAAATAATTAAAAAACAAATATCCATAAATTTACTGTTTTTTTTTTAATGAAACAATTTATAAATTTTAAAAATGAAAAACTAAATAAACTAAAAGATTAAAAAAAAAAAAAATTAAATTTAATTAAAATTTAATAAATATATTTTAAACTTTAAAAAATAATTAATCTAAAATATTAAATTTAAAAAATAAAACAAAACAAAACAAAAAATAAAAAATAAAACAAATTAAATTTAAAATAAAAAATTTCAATTAAAAAAATAATAATTTTTAATTTTTTGAAATTAAAAATAAAAAAAAAAAAAATTTAAATTAAATTAAAATAAATAAATCAATAATAAAATTTAAAAAAATAAATAATTAATAAATAATTAAAAATTAAAAAGAAAAAAGAAAAAAATCAAATTTCAAAAAAAAATAAAATAAAAATTTTATATATATATATATATATATATATATATATATATATATATATATATATGTTACGAATTAAAAAATATTAAATAAAATAAATAAATAAATAATTATTAAAAATTTAAAAAATCAAAATAAAAGAATTTTTTGATCGTGGTGGAGCCGCCAATCAGCGTCCACCGCCACCTGGGCGGGAGGCCAATTGGCGGCACCACCACGATCAAAAAATTCTTTTTTTTTTTTCTTTTTTCTTTCTTTCTTTTTCTTTTTTTTTCTTTTTCTTTTTCTTTTTCCTTAATTTGATTTTTTTTTTTTAATTCAAAAAATTTAAAATTATTTTTTTTTAATTTAATTTTTATAATTGAAATATATATATATATATATATATATTTTTTATTTTTTTTGTTTTTTCGAATTTTATTCTTTTTTTTAATTCTTTTTTTTTGTTTTTAATTTTTTTTTCCTAAATTTTGTTAATAATTTTTATTAAATTTTGTTTTTTTTTTTTTAATTAATTGATTTTTTTTTTTTCATATTTTTTTTTATTATTAAATTTTATGTTTAGTTTTTTCATTTAATTTTTTAAAATTTAATAAATTTTGTTTTTTTTTTATTTTATTTGAATTTATTTTATTTTTATTTTTTAATTTTCATTTTTTTTATTATTATTTTTTTAAATAAATAAAATTTTTATATTTTTTTTATTTCAATTAAAATTGTGTATTTAAAATTAGATTTTTTTTTTTTTTTTTAATTAAACTTTTTTCTTTCTTTTTTTCTTTTTTTTTTCTTTTCTTTTTTTAATTTTTTTTTTTTTTTTAATTTATTTATTTTTATTTATTTTTTTCAATTTTTCATTTTTAATTGATTTTTAAAGTTTTTAAAGTTTTTATTTTAACAATGTTTTTTTCTTTTTTCCTTTATATTTAAAATTTATTTTTTATTTCAAAATGTATTTGTTTATTCATTTATTTATTAAAATCTATTTTATTTTTTTAATTTAATTTGTTATTTTAATATTAACATTTTTTTTTAATTTAATAAAATCTAATATATATATTTTTAATTTAAATTCATATATATATTTTATTTTTTATAACTTAAATTTAATTTATTTTTTAAAATTTATTTGTTTTTTTAAATATATATTTTTTAAAATTTAATATTTTTATTATATTTTATTTTTCATTTTTTTCTATATTTCTTTAAATTTAATTTTTTATTTTAAAATTTAATTTGTTTTTTTTTTAATTTAATAAACTTTTTCTTTTTCTTTTTTAAATTTAATTTCTATATTTTATTTTTTATAATTTCTTTCTTTTTTAACCTTTTTGTTTTTTAATTTAATATTTTTATTTTACTTTTATTTTTATTTTTTTAATTTCTATATATTTTCTAATTTTATTCTTTAAATTTTATTTTTTATTTTTTCTTAAATTTTAGGTGTTTTTTAATGTTGGAATTAAAATTTTTATTTTGTTTTTATTTTTATTTTTTTATTCCTATATATTTTTAAATCTTAGGCTTTAAAATGTTTTTATTTTTTTCTTAAATTTTAGGTTTTTTTATGTTTGAATTTTAAAAATTAAAAAATGTTATTTCTATTTTTAAAAATGTCAAAAATATGACACAATTTTTTCTTTTGTTATTCCAGCATCAACTGGTTTTGTTTTGAGGGTGTTTTTTCAATCCTTTTTTCAAGAAACACTTTTGTTTTTAGCATAATTTTATAAAATGTTGAAATTTGACCTTCAAAAAAAACCAAGTGCGTTCTGGAATACACTTTTTTTTTGTTTTTGGAGTGTTTTTTCATGTTTTTTGATTCTTTTTGGGCTAGAGTTCCCGTTTTGAGGTCAGGTTACCTATTTCATCGGTAACAGTGTTTAAATTATTTGTTTATATGTACAAATTCAATGATTACATACATTTCAAGCACATTGTTGTTGATATGGCTCCTCCTATGATGAAATTATGTCAATTTCTTTTACTGTCTCCTTGTACACGTTTTTGGTCATTCCTATTGGCATGTTCCACATATCATCTTTTTGATCCCTTGGGATTTTCATAATATTCCTAAGAAAAAGGTAATAAACTATTTTTATATTTATATATATAAATTAAATATAGCAATAAATGAATAGTCTGTAGTAATATATTTATATAATTCTATAAAATCATTTTAATTAGGAATATTACCTTTTGAATTTAAAAAAAAAAAAATTGTATGTTTTTTCTATTAGAACTGTGACAAGTCTTATTGACCATTTCTATGAAACTCTTTGTGTAGTTAAGATATAACTTGACTCTTGGAATCATTGAACTATTTTTTGTATTGTAAGTGGAAAGTACGACTACAAGTTCGTTCCACTATATCCCTCATAGTTTTGTAAAAAAGTAAAATCCCCTTTCATTAACCTCCATCACTAGTCCAGATGAGATAAGGACCAATTCATCATCATTTACATGTTCTATAATTTTTCTTTACTTAGAAAGGCATTGATTGTTTCCTTCATTGTTGCTCCCTGTAGAACATTAAACATATATGAATTAACAGATTCTCTCATTCACCTCATTAATCCTTCTACAATTTTTATATCAGGCTTTTACGCTCTTCCACACTTAGATTTGAAATAATCTTATTGACCATTTTCATTTTTTGACTCTGCATGACACACACTATCCAATACATATTATTTAAACTTACATGTAGTTCAAAAATATTAATTTTGTAAATAATTTACAAAGAAATTTCATTCTCTGTGTTTTTGGATGTCCTATCATTGTGTCAATCAGTATTTTTGTTACTTGACAACTTTTTAGATATTTTTTATCAATATAAAACATGTACCATTCAATACATAATACATTAAATATATTTCATACATAAATCAAATAATTTTTATCCAAAAATAGTTCTGGTACCAATGCGGTTATTTGAATAAATGCTTGGGTGTGTTTCTTCTATTAAACACACTCGTCGTTTAATTGTTCAACACTGACAATGATTTTTTTTTAATAATTTTATATTATAGCAGCGTGATTTGTGATGAAAAAATCATTGTCGTCGTGATAGTAAAAAATGAAAACATAAAAAATAAAATACAAGCCACTTAACAGTGCTATTTGGTAGAGGTGAGTCAGTGCATTATATTACATCAAGAGCACCGATAAACAATCGTCGTATTTTAAAAAAGGACAGGGCCAACAGGATTCGGTGCAATATGTAACGATAAAACCACTGCTAGCATTGTGTGTTATATTACATATTGTTCACCGCGAAATAGACGTCCTTTTTAAAAAACATGAACAAAGTCAACAAGCTTTGTATCTAACTCAATAAGTGGCCCCCCTACTTTAGATGTGAAATTCCCTATATATAGAAAATATTCCGAATTTTTAATAAATCTAACATAAATTGTGAAATTTTAACATTAAAATCAACAATTAAATTTAAATTTTCTTATATGCAATGTTTTGGGTGAATTGCCATACCTTTTGAATTTTGATCTTTATATGGTCTCAAAATATTTTGTTGCTCCACAATGCTCCTTATATGTCTCTTACAAATTATATCTCTTTTAATTAAACCTAATATAAATTATAAAAATTTCTCTTAGTAAAATCAACAATAAAATTTAAAATTTTTACCATGCAAAGTTTTGATTGAATCACCATACCTTTCAACTTCTAATATTCTAAATAATTATGATGTTCCAATGTATTTCGTTGTTGCACAATGCTCTCAGTATGTATATCTCGCAAATTTATCCCTTGAAATTTAGAGAAAAATAATGAAATAGTGAATAACTTATTACTATTTAAAATACTTTATGAAATTATATTTCAAAAAATCAATTGCCACTCATTTTTCAATTAAAAAAAAAAAAAAAAAACTCAAAAAAAACTCATGTTTTTTTTTTTCATTTTTTTGAACATCGGTACGTTCGATAGTAAACAACATCGGTGTGTCTACAAATAAAGTGAACCGATGGATTACCAATGTGCTAATTTTTCTAAACTCTCTGACATGGTAGAATTATTTCTTTCTTTCTTTTTCAAAATCCTGAAAGCGATGTTGTTAACATTTTAACGCAATTGTGCAGTTTTATTTAAATGCATCAATGCCAAAGTTGTTATAAGAGAAACAACATAATAGAGTTATTTTTTAATTTTGAAATCCCAAAAACGTGTGTGGATCAATATTGTTTTTATTTAAACCCACTTGTGTTTTCTTATATACAAGAGCACCGATATGATAGAATTTTTTTTTCTGGAAAATTGGTGCGGTTATTATTTCAATGACCTAGTGCAGTTGTTATTTTAACACATCGATGTTGTTAATTTCAGAAGAGCACTGATATGATGGAATTCCTTTTTTATTTGATGAAATCCCTAAAATAGGTGTGTTTTTTTTTTTTTTTTGAAAGTTCAATGTGGTTTTTATTTAAACCTATCGGTGCATGTGGTTTTATAAAAGCACCGATATGATATAATTCTTCTTTTATTTTTGAAATCCCAGAAATCGGTGTGGTTAATATGTAATATATCAGTGTGTTCATTATGTAAATGCATCGGTGCGATCATTTTGGTAAGAGAACCAATAAGTTTTAAAAGTTATCTGAAATTTATTTTCATATAAAATGGGATATTCATCTCAAATTATCCTTTAGGGTGCATCCACTTGAGTTACAATACTGGATAGTATACATTTTCTGCTTAAATTCACCTTATTCTTGAAAAATGGTTTGAAAACTATATTGAAATTCATTTTGTGGTGATATGGTTCTCGAGATTAATTTTAGTTATGTACACAAAATTTTATTTCTATTTTTTCTTAAATGCAGGGAGAAAATATCATAATATCAAATGGATAATTCTTCAAATTACAGCTCGTTCCATATTGCTCAAAGTCCTTCACGGATTTCTCCCTTTCTATATCCAATAAGTTCATATTTTATTTATATTTCGATTATCTAATTGAATTTATTTATTTGTATACATGTCAATTTGAATAAAAATGAATCCAACTTTGCAACATCTTGTAGATGCAAAAAATATTCCTCCATTTAAAAAACGACAAAAGCTATTATTATGAGCAACATATTGCAAGCAGTTGGTAGATGAAAATGAATAGTCACTTCACCCTTCCAATTGGAACATGGCATCTTTCAACCACAATCCTGGATCAACGATGGTAATAATTGTTTGGTACAATGTAATTTCAAAAAAATAATTGCATTATTCTTACTAATATCATTGATGTACTAATATTCAATATTTTTTGAAATTAAGATTCTAGTGATGATGAGCAACCCACTGATCCAAACTTATGCAGGAACGCAATAGGATACAAATATAACCATAAAAACAGATATGCAACAGAAATAACACTTCATTTTGTTAGTATAAAAGAACTGAAATATGCTTACAAACAAAATGGAAATAAACTAGCTCAGGTGATAGCAGCTTATCTAAGAGAATAGATGTTGTGGCTACATGCTTCTGAAATGTGTTACAATGAGGCTTAAAGACCTATTTATTATTGAAAAACAATGCAAAATTCTAAACATCGAAAAACCTAACCCTAGGAGATTAATCGCCAAAATTGTGGGACCTGTTGGGGTAAATTGGTACATCAACTTCTCGGAGTTGTAACTTCGGCATACGATCTCTGTTTGACATTGTAATACCCCTGATTTACAAATTTTATATTATGCAAATAATACCAAGGTTTAGGTGGACCTGTGGAACAATTATGTTGTTGGCATAATTATTTTAAGTTAATAATTATTTATGAAATGAATGGAAATCTTGTAAAGACGGATTATCCATGAAGATGGAATCGAATTTCAAACTTTCCCAAAATTCTCCAGAAAATCCTTTGAGAAAAATAAAATAAATAATTAATTAATTACAATAGATGGGAGAAAAATATCCAATAAAAATCCCTAGAAAAGAGGAAAGTTACTCGGAAGAGGTAACAAAAACTGCGTCGAGAAAAAACGAGTTTTAAAGTGATATTTTGGGGGGGAAAAAACCTAGGTTATGGGAAACAACATCCCATAATAATGGGACATTGTTATGGAAACTTGTTGCGGGAAAGTGGGCTTAAAAATGCCATCACTAGTGGGACAAGAGGTTGTCAACACTGGAGAATATTGATCTCTGCTCGAGGGAGAGCTCTAAGGAGAAGCTCGCGTTGGGATGAAAATTATTCCTTACAAATTGGTATGTTATGTGTTGAGGTTTTGTATCTAAACTTCTTATGTTGTTAATAATTTCTAGATCAAAATTCTTGTCTAAAGTAATAGGGAAAATTCTACCTTGAAATTATGAATTAGTAGTATGCTAATAGTTTATATATGGTTTCTGTTATATACCATATTAGAATAAAAGTTTAAGTCTTCATATGTACTAGTAGTATGTAAATAGTTAATAAAATATTCAGTAGTAGTAATGTGTATTGTACAATATCCACACTATAAGTAAATACAATGTAGATACAATCTTTCGTACACAAAATAAGTTATTGAAATCATATACAATAATAATATGTGAAAATATAAACCCAAGGGGGTTATGTTCTCATGACCATTATTGTGTATATATGCATAGATTAATTACAGTAAAGAAGTTAAGCCAACAAGTACAAGAAATTAAAAATGCATTTAGGTATAAAATATTGATACATGCAACAGTTACTAGTAAAGTACCAAGTAACCCAACATTAAAACAAGATAATTTTGGAAATTACATATAGCATATGAAATAATGCAAAACTGAGAAAGGCATTACAGATCTGAAAATTGGAAGCAGTTCCATGAATATGATAACTCAAAATCCCAATTATCAAATAGTTAAATTGTCTAAGTACAATAATTCTTAAACATCCTTGATAATCTCACTGTCATATATATAGGATTAATTGAAAAATGAGAAATGTTACATCAATGTAATTTATTTTCAAATAACAAGCATGGCCTTGACACATAAAATCTAGTAATACTGGACTAATCTAGGTGCCAGAAGAAGATCCATGATGGAATAGCAGGTTATCGACCTAAGAAAGAAAGTATAAAGGGTAAGCATGGGTGGGAAAGGAAGGAGTTGTGTCATGCAAATCAACGAAAAATTATGAGAGCATACCTATAAAATAATATGCGAGAATTAGAGAACAATCAAAATGACTAATAAAAAGTATTGTATTGTCCAAGACATGAGGATGACTTACCTTATTATGTTTTCCCATCTTTGATTTCTCTGCCTGCGCATATAGATTGAGAATGTTGTAATTAATATTGTATTTCAATATATGTACACCGGAAATTAATAAATATGGAACTAGATAATAATTTAATAAATTGGACTTAACCTGAAGAGGAGGGGATGTCAGCTTCTTGACCACTAGTTCAGATCTAAGCCAAAAAGTAAACCTAGGTGGTAATAACCCATATTAAAACTCAGATTGTCAATTGAAAAACAATACAGAAGGTAAGAAATTATAATATCAAAATGTATGCACATCACTAAGTAAAAAATGGAGTAAATTGAGAATTAAAAAGGATTGTGCCAAACCTCAATACGAGATCGAGTTTGCGATAAGAGACTATCTGATACCTTAAGGGGAAGAACCCCCACAAAGGTTACGCATATTTCATAAGCAAGGTAAAGGTAAAAGGAAAAACCAAAAGTGCCAACGCAACTACCATGCACAATGCAAGTAAGAGAAACTCAAGGTTGCAATATGAATCCATAAATAAATATAATAGAGTAACAACTCATAGAAGCCTAATCCTTATGCTTTTAAAACCACGAACAGAAGGAGGTGAAAGCAGAGAAAATCTAATTGATATATAACTCTATGAAGAAGTATAAGAAAAATATCTTGAATATAAATGAAATTATGAATGATATAAATAATACAGTGAAGAACCATAGTCCTCGTGAATTATATCCAGATACACTCAACATTTTGATTAATAAATAAATACATATATAACCCAGAAAATATTGTGTGTAAACAAAAAAAGTGGGTCATCGCGTATACATAGCGTAAGTGCAAAATGGAAACCCAAAGAATAAAATTGAAAAACCAAAGGCTAGACAGGCCTCATGCTATCCTAAGGATACCATTGAAATTTATCAACAAAGAGAGAAGTAACCTACGCGTTGGGTAGTACACTACCATAATGTAAAGCGAAGATTTCCATGATTGGGTGGAAGGATTTCCACGAAGGGTAGGGTTAAATGGATAGGTTAATGTATATGTGGTATATCTTAACCATGTTAAATTATAATTAAGGATTTAAATGTGATAAGTTCACTATAACCATAGCAAAGATATTATTGGGACAAGATCTTAAAGAGAAAGGTGATGGTCAATCACACAAATAAGTACATGAAAAAAAATATAAAAAATTGGAGATATGACAGACGCGCATGTAAATATCTATCTGAGAACTACAACTTTCAACTAAAAACATGATTCAAAGACTCATGTTTTCTCGTTTTCCAAAAAAAACATTTTTTAGGGCCCCAAAATGGCTACGGAAGTTCAGGACCCGAAAAACTACCAAAAATAGTAAATTTTGCTACAATTAAGGAAACTGAAAAAATGAAAGAAACATTTATGGGGGTCCAAGTGGAATAGGTGGGTGGCCACCAATATCCACCTTGATCAGTCCTCCCCCCTTAGGAAGAAATGGTCCCCATTTTTTTGAGAGCCTCCATGAGATGGGAAAACTTCTATTGAACTTGGTCCCTCTTGAGCTACTTGCCTTGTTGGAGGAGTTGGTCAGCTTTGACACCCTGATACAATTGGATATTCTATTGGCGAGTGTTCTTAATCTATGTGTCAATGATCTGATCAGTTTTGGAATGTTCCATGTAGTCTGAGTTTAACTGTGTTGGTGTGAGTTGTTCTGCAATGTCTGATTTGTCCAGCAATGGTGGAAAGCGTGACCAAAAGTGGTCCACATTGAACACTGGGTGTAGGCCAAGGAATGGTTGAATTTTGAGCTCAAAAACATTGTCTCCCATAGCCTTTTTTATTGTGTAAGGCCCATTTCAAGGTGGCATGAGATTCTGATGGGCTCCAGTAAGATTTTAGGGCCACCCGAAACTCATGTGGCACCCGTTGTTGATCATGTTGTTTCTTGTACTTGGCATTGGAATTCTCCAATATGTCATGAACTTGCTAGAGGACATGCTCGACGCGTTCAATAAATCTGGTTGCTTTATCAGCGTGAGATAGTACATATTTGGATTATGTCTATGTAGTCGCATGAGGTATGGCAACATATATGAGACATAATGGTTGAAATCCTAGACCCACTTGAAAGGGACTAAAACTAGTCAAGCTATGGAGATATTTGTTGGGTAGAGGTGCTTTGGGAGTCATATCAATCGGATGCTTGACCTGACAGTACAAGGGTACCCCTGTGGGTGAGGATAATATTTCCACGTATTATTCCATGGCCTTATCCACCTGCTTCTGTTGTGTGGAGGAACCCTTCCTGGGGGCCATGATATTCCCCTTACTATGAGAGTGAATCAAAAAGAAAAAAAAATTGCGATATGGGAGATGATCTTACTGCATTTCTTAGCAGAGCAAAGAGATGGCGGTAGGTGGGGCTACCTCTGGTATCCTATGTAACTTAGTTCCCAAAGAAATAATAACATTGCGAGACCTAGATTCACACACAGCATGTCGCTTCCACAAATATAGTTGGCCTGATAATACATTGCAAACTTCAAGAGGAGAAACATCACACAGTACCTCATATGTGAATGGCTTGATGTTGTAGGGGAGGTGGCATTGCTCGCTAACGTGAATATCTCGTCCTTGGTGAAGCCGCTCGATGGTGTAGGGTTGCTGGTGTGCTATGGTTCATAGACCCAAATGCTTCACAACCTTTGTTGAAATGAGGTTATTTTGGCTCCCGTTATCGAGAATTAACTGAAGCGAGGAACCCTTCACCCACATATGTGAGTGAAAGAGATGCTCCCCCTCCTATGTATCTTCGAGTTCTACCTTTTGGAGCTTGGCGGTGGCTACCATTGTAGCGGTTTCTACGTCAATGACCTACTTACCCTTGTTGGTTCCCTTGTTGGGTTCTGACTCAGAATCATAGGATGCATCCTTCTGCGAGTCTTTCAACTCAGCCACTAGCGCCTTCTTTGAATGACATTCATATGTGTTGTGAGTGGTAGTTTTATGAAACTCGCACAACTTTTCGATGTCCTTATTTTCTTTCCCATCACCCTTGGCTTGCAACCTCGAGGAGTTTCCCGGGGGGGGTCCTGGTCAAGCTATGTCCTTTGCTCTGCTTTGGGTTCACATATCCAAAGTCTCACTTCTTCTATTTAATTTCTGCTTGATCTTGGAATCATATCGGTATGCTGCACTAAGCAAAGAGATTTCGAGGAACTCCATTTCCTCTTGAATGTATATGTGCAAAAAACTGCAGTACTTAAGCACCAAATGTTTATCTGAAACTTTAATACACAACTTTGTGCACAGGGTATGAAATAGATACGTCATCTCATGCACATATCGATCCCTTTCTTGCTGCAACATAGTCCATTATATGTAATTAGCCTCAGAGCTCCCCACGAGGTAATATTGTTCCTTAATGACATCTCGGAAAGAATTCCAAGTGGATTCGGCTTTAAAAAACGAGGGTTCTCTCTCATCCCTTTGTTTGCAATAGGTTTCCCACCTGTCCTTGACATGGGGGGCAGCTTGAGGAGTGAAAAATTAATCTTTTCCCTATTGGAAAATTCATGAATTGAAAAATATAATTCCAATACTAGAATTTCAAACTTGACTTGTACCTTGAAGGGAGTTGTGCCTCGAGAATATCTATTTGATGAAGATGTGTCACCTGTGGGAATCTGCTGAAGGATCTAGGCAAAGTTTTCCATCATCACGTTCCTCTGTCGCTCGAGGGATTCTCTGAGTAATATTTTGAAAGGATCTCTTGCTCACTCTTCTTTATTTTCTTTCTCCATGGGAGTTCGTTAGGATTTGTGAGGCTGGTCTTGCAAATTTTCAACCAGTTCAAGCCCTAACTCCTTATACCCTGACCTCATTGGGGACATGCAAATAAAAATATAGAAAGAGAAGACCGCTTTGGAAGCAGTGATTCAGAATTATGCACAAACACACAAAAATACAAATATAACCATAAAAATAGAGATGAAGTATAAATAACACTTCATTTTATTAATATCAAAGAGCTGAACTATGCTTACAAACAAAATAGAAATAAACTAGCTCGGGCAATGGCATCTTATCTCTGAGAAGACGTGTGGTGGCTACAAGCCTCTAAATTGCGTTACAATGAGGCTCATAGGCATATTTATTATCAAGTAACAATGGAAAACCATAAATATCAAAAAACTAACCCTAGGAGATGAATTGCCAAAATTGTGGGCCCTCTTGGGGTAAATTGGTACATCAACTTCCTGGGGTCGTAACTTTGGCATGCGATCTTTGTTTGACACACACGATACCTTGTTAGAAATATATATATCCAGACTACAACTTTCAACTGCAAACATGAGTCAAAGACTCATCTTTTCACATTTTCCAAAAAACACCATCATTAGGGCCTCAAAACGGCTCTGGAAGTTCAAGACCTGAAAAACTACCAAAAATAGTAAATTGTGCTACAATTAAGGAAATTAAAAAAAAAAAAAAGAAACAATTGTGGGGGCCAAGTGGAATAGGTGGGTGGCCACCAATATCAGCCTGGATCACCCACCTACCATCTTCTGGTGCACCTCACTACAATGTAAAATCCAGAGAAGGTTGCATTAATAGAAAGCATCAGAGAGGAAGCATAAAAAGAATGGTCGAATCAACCACCTATTCAATTCCCACTACATCCAAATTCACCAATTATGAATTACTACAACAATAGTGATTCTTCATCAAAAGTTGGAAATGGAGGCAATCAAATAGAGGTTGGTATGGATGATTACTTACAGGATACAGCTTCCATGGAGGAAATGTTGTTAGATACATTCGAGAGTGATGAGCTAGGGGATGATGCTCATATCACTAATACCTCATTCGAAATCATGAAATCTACTTCAAAAAACCCTCTATTTGGACCTGGCATTAAATAAAAGTCTATATAGTTGGGGATAACGATTTTACTATACAAATTGAAAAAAAATTACATATCATATCATGCATATGTGAATGATTATATTCTATATAGAGGATAATATGCAGACGAAGAGATATGTTTGAAATGTGAGCATGACACATACCATAAATATAAAAAATAGGTAAATCACATGGTCCTCCTCATAACATATTGAGCCGCATACCTATAATCACAAATATGTTGGATGCATCTTTGTTTCAGCAAGCAATGCTTCCTACCTTGTAACATATTGAGGTACTTAAGAAACAAATGTTTCTCTCAAACGTTAATACCCAACTTTTTGCACTTGGTAGATTGAGACACATGCGTATAATCCCAATATTCCCTCTAAAACGCCAACTATTATGCTTCACATATAGTAGTTATTAATAACAATATCCACCCATGGTTTTTTCTGAAGAATGAACATCATATGTTGGCTCTCATTGTCCCTTATAGAATACAAGTGAATAATATGGATGTCTACTTACAATCATTGGTAGATGAATTGAAGGAATTATGGGAAGGGATACATGTATATGATGTATCAAGCCCCATTGTAAGAGAGAAGAGTTTTATTTTGTATGGCATATGTGCTTACACCATACATGATTATCGAGGATTAGGAGTTTTCTTTGGTAAATTACATGTTTATTGATTTTTTAATATACGAAATAATATTGTTTCACATATTAACTTAATTCTTTGCAATTTTTCTAATCTTTATTATTCCTAACATGTCGTGTATGAAATAATTCCGTAGGTCTTGTAACAAAGGGGTATAATGGATGTAAATGTTGTCGACATTCTCTGAAGCCTAGGTGCTCTAAACACTACGAAAGCCAATGTATGACTCCACTAGGGTATTACTCATAGAAGAACACCCTTATAGAATAGCAAAATCCACTTTCAATGGTAAACGAGAGAGAACCAAAAGGTGTCCAATAATGACACTAGATGAATGGCTTAGAGCATATCAGAGAGAGAAGAAGAAAGAGTTTGTAGAAATGTTTGATTCAAATGGAGAGCCTATGTTCGATGATCCATAATTCTTTGACACCTGTGTTGAGAAATTTCCCATTGGGATGAAAAGGAATTTTTTTCTTTTTTGAGCTTCCATATTGGGAGCATCTTAATATTTCCCACTTAGTAGATCCCATGCATATATTTTAAAATGTTTCATCTTCTTTATGGAGCAACATATTATTGAAATAAAATGACACATTGGTAGTTAAGAGATTTCTTATTTCTTTACAAGCTAAAAATAAACATTGGCCAAGACAAGAAACTAGAGGAAAGGTTTATCCCTAGTCTTGGTCTTTGAAAGAAGGCGATGTCCCATGGATAAAGGAATTTATAATGGGTGTGAGGTTTCTTTATTTATATGGTTCTTAACTACGATGTTGCTTCACTCTAGAAGATGATTTGTGAGGGTTGAAATCACATGACCATTCCTTCTAAGAGTATGTATGTCAAAAACATGATTTTTTTTTTATTTTTTTTTTATTTTTTTTTTATTTTTTATTTTTTTTTAATGCAATGGGGTAAAATATAATTAATTTTTTTATGTGTTTACTTTGCACTGCTATTATCCTCTACTTGTGTGTGGGTGTGTGAACCATGACTTCCCCAAGACCTACAATGTGACATATGTAAATTATTTGCATTTGTACATTGGATCATATAAAAGTAGATTCATATGGCTATAATTCCATAGTGGTGTCAAGAGGTAGTTGAGATTGTTTGTATGTTTGAGAAGGAAGTGTCCACAAGTTCCATAGTTTTATCAATCTCTCTAAGAACTGTGACAATCAGAGTTGTATCTAACTCTCTCGGAATACAGTTTTTCATGATTGTTCCAAGCATATTTACATTAGGTATCACCATCTACGATATTCTGTGCAAAGTGATACCAAGTTGTTGGAATACATCCTAAGATGTAGATATTTTCACAAAGGCTTTGTCAAGAGGCAAATTTGAGTTCCATAGAGGTAGGATTGGGGTATATGATAATCCTAATAAAATTTCCTAATTTAATTAAATTGGGAAAATTATAAATTCCACATAAAAATACAAATTGGACGAGTTAACTTAGATGATATGGTTGTTATCGCTCAATTATCTTAGTTAATTCGGGTAAGGGGCATGAACTTGAGTTCGAAAGTATAAAGAATGAACTTCGAAATTTCAAAATGACCAAATATAATGCAATGTCTTCTTAATTTGTAATGATTGCTTGTATAAGACATGACTTATAAGCATATGATGAGATAATCCCTCATAAGGAACCTGTAAATGTTTCCCTACTAAGACTACCAAAGTATTGGAATGCCTTTGCACCTAGAATAAGTAACTGGAAAAATTATCCCACCTTTGAGGAAATGTGGTCTCCCTATACTCAAGAAAAATTTGGTCTTGCCATGATAGGAGGTAAGAAAGAAAATGAAGAGAATACCACCTCAAATTCCTATTCTACCCATTTCATTAAGGGGTAAATAAGAAATTTAAAGCGCCAAAGAAAAATCATGGGAAGATTTATGTTTCTAAAATAGAATGTTATAATTGTCACACAATGGGACATTATAAGAACCAATGTCCTAAGAATCCAAAGAACAAGAAATGAGAAAGAGATGAGGCCAAAAATTTCATTAATGAAGATCCACCAAAGAAAACCAAAACTAAAGATTCATATGCAAAATACTTATTCTATTAATTATTAAGGTCAAATACTTATTCTATTAAGTATTAAGGGATAATATCCCTTGTATATCCATTGTTTATAATTTAAGTCATTGAGTTTAGGCCTTGCAAAAATTTCTTTTATAATTGACTTTAAGATTATCCTCTCTTGCTTTTGATTCTTAAGGTGTATATATCTAATGTGTTTTTATAGAAATTTATTGAGTTATTTTGATAATTTGGAAGGGTCCCTCACAATATTTGGATCAATGCAAGTTCAAGAGGAACCTCTTCTTCTTCTTCTTTCTTTCTTTCTTTCTTTTTCTTTTTTTTTATTTTTCTTTTTCTTCTTTTTTTTTTTAAAAAAAATTAGAAATCAAGTACATCTCAAGTAATTATCAAGATAAGAAAATATTTCTGCCTCTATGATTTTCTAACACCTTGCACCTTCAATGTGCAGAAAGCCTTGGATCAGCCTAAGAGAGATATCAATGCTCCTTTATCTGATCAGCTCCACTCATGTTTGACTCCAACTACACTTTTTTGCATGGCTATGAGTTTCTTTGACCCCATAAAGATTTAAAGACTTCTCTACACCCACTACATTCTGATCCCCATAAATGGGGATGCCCATTATGGTTACTGATCCCTATCACCATCAAGATGAATATTTCTTAATCCCAGTCCCACACCCTTGAGGGCTTATTTTATTGTTTCCCACAAGGTGTATCTTACTCAATCCCTTGGGCTCAAATCTTTCTTAATCCCAATCCCACACCCTTGAGGGCTTAGTTTATTGTTTCCCACAAGGTGTAGCTCACTCAATCCCTTGGGCTTATCTGACCTCTCTCACTCTCTTTCTCATCATAAAATTCAGTGATACTTTATTCAACAACACAAAAAGTTGTGATATACTTAGGGTGTATGTTTCCATGGTTCCCCTGGCACATCATGGGGAGATTTTTATCACAAAATTTCATACACTTCTTGTATAGCAGAACAATAACATGTTCAAACATTGGTAAAATAAATACCTGGTGAAATAATAAGTAGAGATATGAAATAGATAGGAAGAAATTGCAATTTCATTCATGTAACTTTTAGACAAATACCCTGGGACCACACATATGTTCTTCAGTAAACTCACCAACCATGCAGATACGGATGAAACAACCTCATGATGAATGTTTCTTTGTTTTAGACTATGCATTCAATAAATTTGAGGGTGCCCAATCTCACATACTGATATTCCCACTTTATGAAACATCGACCCCAACTCTCACTTTTCCATTTAGAAAAATTTGTAGTGGTTATGGAATATTTTCGAGAATAGCTTATCCACTGAGGGCTATAATCATGTTTCATTTATGAGAAAGATCATGGAGGTTGAATCAGTGAACTAAGATCATGGGGGAAATCAAATGTAAGTTCATAGAGCATTCATGATGAGATGATGGACGAAGTTCTGCATTAATGCACACATGATGGAGAGAGTGGTCATTTAATGCAAACATGATGGAGGACATGGAGAGACAGCACAGTCAATCATGGAGACTTATGTCCACATGCACAGCGCAGTTTAGAGATGGGTCAGGGCTTGGGAAGGCTCACTTTGTATATAAGGAAGATGAAGGCAGTCTTGGATTATTCATTTCTTTGATCTGTTTAGATATAGATCTGTCTTAGGACATTTCTATGCACACTTATGATGTTTATCTAAGTCTGCAGTGTTATTTAGCACAGGGTGTTTCCGAGTGGAAATCCCACCCTTACGCACAGGGGACTTTGAGAGCCTACTCTGGGAAGGTATTCTTAGCTTCTATTCATCATGAGGCATTGGTGCCACACTATTCCTACTATTTGCAGAACATATACACTCAGAAATTACGCATTTCTGAAGGAGGGTTTGAGAGGAGGAGGTTGTCTTCAGTATTTCAGCTGAGGAACCGGTGAAGGATTTTTCCTATCACCTTGGGCTTCAGGATCAGCATTCCCGGAGCATCATTTCAAATCTGGCATCAGGCCAAACATTATTCACCTCCTATCAGCAACAGTCCCATCAAGGATTGTGCAGTCCATCATTGCAGATCCAGAGGAGGAAGGAAGTTTCTAGCACTTCAGCTAGGAATCCTGTGAGGAATCATCCCCTCACTTTTCCATCATTGTTTCCATCAGCCTGGAGCTTATTTGTTGCATTTTACATCAGGGTTGAGTCTCTCCCTCTTGTACAGTGCAGTTTTTCCAGTAGCTGCATCTTCAATTGTTGCATTTTGAGGAGGAGGAAGAAGAGACAAGATCTCAAGCTTCTAGCTTAGAGATCTGAAGAAGGGATCAGCCCTTCAAGCTTAGATCTGGTTGTACATCATATTGCAGCCATAATATGATCAAATCTAGCTTCAGATCTGCATAACCCAGCAGCTGAGGGATCAAACCCTAGGAGGGTGAATTTCCAATCTTATAGATCTGGTATTTCCTTTCCGAGTTATCTTGGGTTTCTATCATAATGCCCATACCCTGAATCTTGGCATCATCAGAGCTCCTAAGCTCCATATATCTGCAATTCCCTTTCAACCAACAGTTGTAAGATCATCATCAGCTGAAGGGATAGCGCAGTATTGCTTCCTGCAGCGCTCCAGTTACGGAGTGCCTGGCTTGGTATGTTTTCAGGGTCATTCTAGGCCATTCATTTGGCTAGAGTACCTCTATTTTTGTACACTGTTGTAACTTAATCATCTCCATATTAATGAAATGGCTCAACTATTATGTCTATATATGTGTTGATCATTATCTTATGTGTACATATCCTGTATTACAAATATTGTGTTTTTTTATTACTGCATTCTCCCTTTTGGGATATTACAGACTATGTAATTATGTATTTATGTAAAGAAGAATACAAAGATAATAAAATGTATTTTTGTTATACTTGCTTCATGGGTTTCATGAGCAAGATTTTATTATAGGTCAATATACTTTTTATTGTTGTCTATTAGGGTTTGTCTTCTGGTTATAATCCTAATTAAAGGTCATGTATATGAAGTCTCTAGTCTATAGTATATGCTCCAAGACCTTTCCTTTAAATAGTGGAAGATTGACTCAAAAACAGTCATCATCAATGCTGGAAGATATACCACTTCAATTCGGCCTATTATCTATGAAGTTGGCCTACAAGGCAGCGTGTGAGGTCGGCCTAAATATGGAGACAGAGCACTATATATAGTGTTGGAGTTGCGGCTCATTAGCACACAAAAAAGTGTGGATTTATCTGAGGTTCTATAGCGTTTAAATAGTGTGCATTTCACTGAGATTCTATAGTGTTTAAAGTGTTGATTTCTCTGAGGTTCTAAAGCGTTTAAAGTGCTGATTTCTCTGAGGTTTTTACAGCATTTAAAGTGCTGATTTGAGAACAAGAAGAAGAAAAGATTACGGACAGTTCTTCGATGAGGTCAAGGTCAAATGACAACGTTTAAGTGCAGATATATTTGAAGAAGGGTTTGTGGATAGTCCTGAAGTAATATTGCAGATCAGAAGTAAGGTAAGTATACTCCTACAGTTCATACAAAGGTAAGTATACTCCTGCAGTCAGAAAGTGTGAGAAAGTAAGGAAAGTAAATATGTGATTTACATTCCTACTAAACAGTGCATAAAAAGAAAGTATTATTGCTCAAGTGAGGAAAATTCAAGGATATTCCAAGTGAAAGAGAAGGTCTCGAATGATCTTGTATTTAATATCTGAATCCGTGAGAAGAAGTGCTTGAAGGCAAACTGAGAAAGAGATTGAGTTCTCTAGTGTTGGTGGAGGTCAATGCAAGTTGGTGCAAAAAAGAAGGATCAGTATTGGAAGCAAATAAAGAAGAAGTGACAAGGTCTTCGAGGCATATATAGGTCAAGGGTTTGAGTATTGGTCATGGTACTTGTCATTTTAAAATATATAAGAAGAATTTCTCGTGGGTTTTCCTCTCCAAGAGGGAGAGGTTTTGCCCTGGCTGGAAGAGCCTAAATTTGTCTCTTGTATTTTGGTAATTGACTTGATGAAAGCCTAAACAAGCTAAGAAGAGAAGACATAAGTAAATTAAGTAAGCTCGCAAGTAATTATCAAGAAGAGAATTTTAATTAATCACCATCCCTCAAATTCTCAACATGGTATGAGAGCTAAGGTGTTGAACATAAGGGCTACTTGACAAGAAGACACTCCAAGAAGCAAAGATCAAAGTTTGGGTTGAAAAGTCAAATCAATTTGCAAGAAAGTCTCTGAAGATATTTCAAGAAAGATCTTCAATCTCATTCAAAGGATCAGCTCATCAAGAAAATAGTCTTTGCCATCAAAGATTTATATTCAAAGCATTGTTGCAAGAAACATCATCTTTTGAAGATATCCTTTATCATCAAGGATCCAAGAACACCTACATTGGAGATTTCAATCTTAGAAGAAGTTCTTGACTTCATCTTCATCATCATCAAGGAAGTTGCAACTCACTCTACTCAAGTAATTATCTATGACCTTACTTAAATCTGTCAAGATGACTTCTTGTAAAGAGAGAAACAAATTGGTTGGGTCATCAAACTTTAGTGCATGGAAGAAGAGGACAGATTTGAAGTTAATTGAAGACAAAGCTATGGATTACATCGAAGGATATACAATTCAATCCTCAAAATAAGATGCTCCAACTCATGCCAAGTACATGAAAGGAGAAATGAGAGCCTAGAGAATTCTCATAGAATCCATTAAGGACTTACGCATTCCCTGTGTATCAAAATTGAAGTCTACAAAATAAATATATGAGAAACTGGTGGATCTATTCTCTGTGAGTACTGTTGGCGAAGCAATCTCTCTAAGACGAGAAATATACAAAATGAAATTTTGAAGAGAAGAAGGAATCACTTCATACTTTATGAGGATTTCTGAAATAAGAGACCAACTGCAGGAACTGGGAGAAGTAATGTCTCACACTGAGATGACTAAAGTGGTGTTGAATGCTCTACCAGAAGAATGGGGAAAGTTCACTTCAAGTTTATACGGGAAGAAAGAAGCAACACCATTCCATGATTTATGGTCCTTATGTAAAATAGAGGAAACAAGATTGAAAGCCAAAGTTGATACAAAATCAAGTGGAGGGAATCAAGCCTTTGTAGCCATATCCAAGAAGAAAGAAAGATTCGGAAAATTTGGTCCTCAGAATAAAAGAAGGAATATGGACAAAGTATGATGCTTTGGATGAAATGAACTTGGGCATTATAAAAGAGATTGTCCTCAATCTAGAAAGGAAAAGAGGAAAAAGGAATAAGCTAGTGTCACAGATGAAAGGGTAGAACCTGATGTTAAGAAATCTAAGAAAGAAGAAGTGAAAGATCTCTATTATGATTGAGATCATCTTCTTCTTTATGTGATTTATGTTCGTTAGTATGATAGGAAGCATTGTATATTAATAGCATCATGATAAAAAGCATGGTAGGAGCTCTTGGTGAAACAACTCCTGGGAAATCCTCGATGATAAATATACTGATGGAAGGAAATCATCAAAATCAAGGGTCATCATGGAAACTAGTGCTGACATTTTCTAACGAAGTTCTCTATGGATTCACTGATTAGAAAGAAAGCAGAAAGGTTTCATCACGAATTCTACTCTACAAAATTTTGGGATGTGATGACATGTTGATGAAGCAGGTCAAGGGAATGAAGTTCTTCATTCTAGTAAAATTGCTACAAGATGACTCAAAAGGAAAAAGGTACGAGGTATATATATTTATATGCCGACACTAGATGTTGTGAAGTCATGGCATATGATTGCGGGTAATGGGCTTCTATATCTAGAAGTATGATCTATGGAGGAGGATCTCTCGCGGTGCACTGACAGACGAAATCAACATAATATATCCTCATATAGAATATGAGGTGGTTGTATATGAATGAGGAACTGGAAATTGGAAGTTACTGGGAATGAAGATGTGCAGAAAGAATGAGATCATGAAGTGAAACCATGTCAAGAGGCAGTTATCATCCGGAAGCCAAGAAGATGTGACTAGAATATCTCCTGGGAAGTTATGTAGACTCTGATAGAAGTTTGGTAAAGAATAAGACCCTTGACAAGACATATCATTAGGAGATGTGTCAATCTAAATAGAGGATGTTGATGCCTACAGGAAGATGTTATGGTGAAATATCATCACTGAGGTAGCTTTTGATTTAAAAGTTCATATGTATATGTTTATCTAGATGAATTTATGCAGGGCTACCAATCATGTGAAAGGATGTAAGATCCTTGGAGATGGTTCAAAGTAAAGCAGCATGGCATGAAATATCTTACTTGGAAGAAACTTGGTAATTCCTAAGAATGAGCTTAGGTACGTTCCTTGTATAGGAATGAGTACATTCCCTTGTGGAATAGGTCCTCCCTGGCTGGGAGGGAGAGATAGACACATCATTCTGGTCTTCAACTGGGAAGACAGAATGGAGGTTTGGGTAATCATCTGGCATATGATACTCTTTGAGAATGAGATAGGGAATTCAAGATAAGAGTAGTCGTGGACCGATATTCTTTGAGGGCTAGCTACCCAAGAGAAGAATATTCCAAGAAGGTCATACTTTGTGAACACCTAGGTGGATTATGTACCTTGGAGAGACAATGACTATGGTGTCTATACATCATGTGTCTCGCCAGCATTGTAGCCCATTGTCTCGTTGAGAGATGGGGTTGCTAGTCAAGGCCTTGCACAAGGATGATTGGTAATCGGATTCTTCTTATGAGATTCTTCAGTTTGAAAGTAACCATGTACCTATATGAATACCTCCCTAGTTAAGTAAAGAAGAAGACAAAGATAATTAAATGTATTTTTGTTATACTTTCTTCATGGGTTTCATGAGCAAGATTTTATTATAGGTCAATAGACTTATTCTTGATGTTTATTAGGGTGTGTCTTATGTTTATAAGCCGAATTAAAGGTCACGTATATGAAGTCTCTAGTCTAAAGTATATGCTCCAAGACCTTTCCTTTAAATAGTGGAATATTGGCTCAAAAACAGTTCTCATCAATGATGCAAGATATACCACTTCAAGTCCGCCTATTATCTATGAAGTCGGCCTACAAGGCAGCATGTGAGGTTGGCCTAAATATGGAGACAGTGCACTATATATAGTGTTGGAGCTGCAGCTCATTAGCACACAAAAAAGTGTGGATTTCTCTGAGGTTCTACAGTGTTTAAAAAGTGTGGATTTCTTTGAGGTTCTACAGCGTTTAAAGTGTGGATTTCTCTGAGGTTCTACAGCATTTAAAGTGTGGATTTCTCTGGGGTATTTACAGTGTTTAAAGTGTGGATTTGAGAACAAGAATAAGAAAAGACCGTGGACCGTTCTCAGATGAGATCAAGGTCAAATGACAGCGTTTAAGTGCAGATATATTTGAAGAAGGGTTTGCGGATAGTCCTAACGTAATATTTCATATCAGAAGGTAAGTATACTCCTACAGTTAATACGAAGGTAAGTATACTCCTACAGTCAAAAAGTGTGAGAAAGTAAGGAAGGTAAATCTATGATTTACCTTCCTACTATACATTGCATAAAAAGAAAGTATTACTACTCAAGTGAAGAAAATTCAAGGATATTCCAAGTGAAAAAGAAGGTCTTGAATGATCTTGTATTTAATATCTAAATCCATGAGAAGAAGTGTTTGAAGGCAAGCTGAGAAAGACACTGAGTTCTCTAGTGTTGGTGCAGGTCAGTGCAAGTTGGTGCAGAAAATAAGGATCAGCATTGCAAGCAGATAAAGAAGTGACAAGGTCTTGGAGGCATATATAGGTCAAGGGTCTGATTATTGGTCATGGTACTTGCCATTTGAAAATCTATAAGAATAGTTTCTCGTGGGTTTTCCTCTCCAAGAGGGAGAGCTTTTGCCCTGGCTGGAAGAGCATAAATTTGTGTCTCTTGTATTTTGGTAATTGACTTAATGAAAGACTAAATAAGCTAAGAAGAGAAGACATAAGTAAATTAAGTACACTCACAGGCATTTATCAAGAAGAGAATTTGAATTAATCACCAGCCCTCAAATTCTCAACAGTAATATCTTCCTAGGAGTTGTCAAGATTAACTTCATTTCTTCCGGAGATTATACTTGATTTTGATTATCATTGTTATATAAACGCATTCAAGTAAAATCATAATCAATTCTTCCTTCATGATTCAGTTCCCTCCTTCCAAAATGCTCATCATTTTCAAGCAATCAACAAGCATGAGTGTGCTTTGATTTGATAGTTCATCCTTCTCATCTTGCTTCCTTTATTATGTACCTGCAATATTCACAGACAAGTGCAACCATGCAAAACATACAAAGACGTGCATGATGTCGATTTTATCAAGCTAGGGTTATCATTAATTCAAAAAGAGTATGTCTAGGGTTTTGGTTACAAACCTTAGATATCTCATGACCTAACCCTTATTAGGGTTTTTATCACATACCCTAGATTCTATTACAACTCCCAGAAATTAAGAACTAGGGATTCAGGAGGGAACAGATAATAAAGGTTATAGTTTTCACTATTCTAGGATTTTTCTAATTCAAGTCCCATCTAGGTTTTACGAACCCTATATACCAAAACCTTCAAAAAATAGTCTACAAACCCTAGATTTTAATCATGCAAAATATGTAATCTTCAAACCCTAACACTTTCATTGTCTTTTATACCTAACATAAACAAACTACAAAACCTTAACATGCCTTACATGCAAAGGTTATACATTCCTTTTGATTCTTACTTTAATATTGAACTTCTCCCTTTAAATCAAAGCTTCTTTTAAATTCAAAGTTCTTCCAAGATTTAAATCTCCCTTCAAGGCTCCCTCTAAATCTAGCCACAACCTTTTGACTTATTTCACATACAGTCTTTAGAATATACTTGCAATCATTTTCAAGGAGATCATAAAAGGAAAATATATAGTCAAGCAATGTATATAAAAATAAAGGACTAAGTTAAAGAAAATAATAGTATAAGAAGAGAGATAGAGCACTTATCTTTCAATAATTTCCCTTGTAGTCAGCAGTCTTTCAAGAGATTATATCGGATGTTGATCACTATCTTTAGGTTCAACTACCATGTCTTCCATCTGAAAGAGTGCCAAACTTTATCCAAAACTTATCCACACCATGTTCGTGTTCAAGTTATCAAGCATATTCTTCTTCTTTCATACAACCATCTAGTCTACTTCTTTTGAACAAATTGCCACTTTTCTTGAAGATGAGACTCCCTTCATGTTATATGTGTACCTGCAAACTTCTTATACTCTTTACCATGTCAAAATGATTCTTCCATATATTGAAAAGTATTTTCATTATTCTATTCTTGTAGAGGATCATTGTGATCCTTATGATGCCAAATGTTGTTGCATGAATAGGTCCAAAACATTTTATTCTTGCTAGATGATTTCTTCCAATGCAACTGTCTATATGCATTCGAACTATTTTAATGCCATATACTTCTATCCATGATGTCATGAGACTTCAATAAAAGTGTTGGAAATACTAAGAGGGGGTATGAATCAATATTTCTTTTCAATTGTTATTTTTACCAATTAGATCACTTATAATTAGAACACAAAATGAACAATAAAAATATAGAACTTTTATTAGTCAGATATAACAAGGACTTTAATCATCTTCTTTACAATAAATCCAACACAATAGTGTGTAGGGCTCCAACCCTAGATGAAGACACCAATCTTCAATCCTACAACACACCAACCTGTACTTTGCCAAGCACCAACTTGGACTTCACGAAGCTCCGACATCTAGGACTCCAACCCTACCTTCCCAAGGCACCAACCTTGTCACTTTGAGCCTCCAACCTCTAGGGCTCCAACCCTATCTATGCTACAGGCACCAACCTAGTCTTCAGGAGGATTCCTATCCTCTATGGCTCCAACCCACGGCTTCAATTCTTCAAGATAAGTTTAGCATTTCTTCATGGCTCCCAATATCTTCTACAACGAGCCCTGGAAATATCTTCACGTTCAACACTACCTTCAATCGATCTTCAAATCTCTTAGCTCATCAATGACAGCTTTGTCTTCGCATGAAGGTGTCTCCACAACTCTTCATGGCACCCAAAAAAATTCTTCTAGGTCACCTCAGGATGGATTCAATGCATCATGGTCTCCAAGGGTGTCTCCAAGACTTAATGGATCTTCAACAATGCTTGGTGATGGATCAAGGTGTCTTCAATCAATTGTCCCAATAAATGAAGGCTTTTCCAAGGTGTGCTTCAAATATTTAAGAATGCTCAAAGGTTACTTTCATACTTGCAAAACAAATCTTCAAAATTCCAAGTGTGGCCTATAGGAATGTCTTCAAAGTTTCAAAGTTCAGCAATAAATCACCACTAAACTTCAAGTCTAGGTTTCAAACTATCAACAAGCCACCTTATGTATTCAAGGAATGCAGGCTCCTTCAAGTCAACCCAAGTCTTCACTGCTCAATACTTATCTTGTGCAAATCCCCAAATTTTCCATTGTCCAAGGTCTTCAAGTTCTTCAACTTGTACAGGCCTCCAAGTTCGTTGTTTTAGACTTCCAGTTTCTTCATTGTCCACATATGCTTCAATACTTATAATACACCATTATCCAAGAACTTCATTGCTTCTCCACCAAGCTCCTTCAATGTTCCTTATTGTCTACTGTCCCTCAACATTCACCATTCACTACAGGACTGGAAACAAGTATGTGATCATTGTTTTGAGTCCCTCTAGGTCACAAGTCCAAGCCTAAAGAGGACTTGAGCCTTTGAACCTTCACTGATGTAAAACTGAGTCATCGATATATAATTGTATCACAAGTATATCTAACAAGTGAATTATCTCAAGTCTTCCACCGATCTATCTCTATCGAGTCAGAGTTTGTTGTTTATGTCAAGATAGATAACATTGTAATTAAAGGGTGTCGACTGCTCCAACAGATTTAAACTTTGAATGTGATTTGCAGTTCGGTCTAAGGTCTTAAGGAATCAATCCTCCACAGATAATTCAAGTTGAAGGCACCTAGGCACAAGTCCAAACAATTGTCTGAGCTTACAGGCTTACTGTTCAAGAGATCTGAACTGCTCACAGGTGTGTTATCACAGTTACACCTCCACAGTAGAAAGTATGAGTTGTTTGTTAGGCTTACCTCCACAGGTCTGAGCCTTAATATAGGGCTGCAATTCGTAACACAGATCCAAGTTTCTGTAACATAGATTTGTCCCTCCACCAAATAATCTGAGCTTTGTGGTATAGCTTTGTCCCTCCACCAAATGATCTGAGCTCTGTGGAATAGATGACCAATCACAGATTTTAACCCAACCAATACTTCTTCAAATCCTCCTTAATGTCCCTAGTTCACGAGCTGTGAACAGTGGTATATGTCTGTAATGATCTTCACTGAATTGATGAGTTGAAGTGAAGTGTTTTAACTTGTATTTATATTGAATTCGACCTCCAACGAAGTGACATGTCCCTTGGTCATGGAGTATGATCCTACACAATTTGGCTCACCAAAAGTAATGATTTTCTTAACTTAAAAATTCAATTTCTCTCAATCTAGAAGGAGTTAGAAGACAAATAATATCTCGTTGGAAAGAGGAAGAAATCCTCTACAAGCTTATGCCATTTCTACCTTAAAATGAAGTCATTTTCCATTCATAAAAATTATTTTTGTGAACAATCATCATTATTTTTCCATGGAAACCTATAGGATTTTATCATTATGTTTTTGGCATTCAAGGTAAAAGTTCCTTCAAGCCTTGACAATAATGGACCTCTTAGGATTAGGGCTTCCGTCATCATGAGTCAAGATATAAAGGTGCTTTTAGGGCTTCTTCATCAAGAGCAAGGACATCATCATGGTTTTAGGGCTTCTCCATCAAGAGCAAGGACATCATCATGGTTTAAGAGCTTTCTTCATCAAGAGCAAGGACATCATATTATGGCTTCTTTATCAAGAGCAAGGATATTATATTAGGGCTTCTTCATTAGGGCTCCAAGTGACCTTGATTCATAATATACATGAGGCATCTAGGGTATGCACATAGGATTAGGGTTTCACGCCTTAGGGTTTGCTTCAACAAAACTAGGGTTTCTCTAGTATCAAGGATTATTCATGTATCAAAATATTATTTATCATTTCAACAATGCCATATTGACATCAATGACAACCATGACCAACAGTGTCCCCCTTTGTCATTGATGGCAATATTCTTTCCCTCTCAATGACAACCTTGACCAAGAGTCTCCCCCTTTGTCATTGATTGCAATATTATTGCCCTCTCAACATTCTCTCCCCCTTTGACATCAATGGAAAATGGGGTGCCCAAGTACTCCCCTTATCAAGTTGCTTTTTGATATGTTGCTCCATCACATTTCCTTCATCAAAGATAGATATGTTTCTCCCCCTATCATGGTGCTCTTCTTTAATGTAATTTCTCCCCCTAACCCTCTGCATGCCTTCATGGATATAGATGAGGTACATGATCAACCAACTCCCCCTGCCTGCATAAACTCCTCTAGCTCGTCTTTTTGCTTTAAACAAGAAATATTGTTGCCTTGTGATCAAGAGGAGGACATCTTCACAGCTTCATAATTTTCTTCAATGGAGTTACTCCCGAGAGACGATCTATCAAGATTGTGCATGTGTGACTCATCAACAATCTCATAGGGCTCTTTTCGGATAGCTTCTGCATGAATTGTTAAGAATCATAAGCTCCCCCTAACAGTATGCATGGTCTCGTTTTTGGCAGAGTGTCATCATCAAAACTTGGATTATCATATATGTCAAGGATGTACTCATTAGATCAACAACATGAGTTGATGTCTTGAGTGTTCAAGACACTTTCTGATCCAATTTTCTTTCTTCTCCATACTTGTGTAACTTTCTTTTCTAGCTTGGTAGTCATGGTTTTAGCTTATTTAGGGACCCAAGTCAAGTTACAATCACGAGCATATGTCCAATTTTATGACATTTGAATCACTCCATCTTGTTCATAAATGAGGAATCGTGACTTCTTGCAAAGTTGCCTCTAGGGAGCCGATGAGGACCATTATATTTGTCCTTGTGGTATGCCCTACAATCCTTTGCCATGTGCCCAAAATCTGTACAAGAATAGAAATAACCAAAAAATATACTTTGGTACCTAGAGGATGGAGATTGCATTGATGTACTACTAAAGTCATTATGCTTTGGGATCCTTTGATCAAATTTATTGCCTCTTGCATTCTTGACACCATCTACATATCTTGTTGGAGTAGGGTTTCTTCCAATGTCATCTTGACTCTTCTCCTTGCTTTTGTTGGAATTGGGGGCATCAAGCTTTCCCACATCCTTGTTGTTTGAAGCATTAGGGTTTGCATCATTACTATTTGAGGGTTCACCTGCATAACCAAGGCTTGATTTATCAAGAAGATATCTTTGTTGATTTAGGATGTCATCTATGGTTTGAGAGATTTTTAGACTCATGTTCAGATGATTAGCTTCTTTCCTTAGGAGATCAATTTCTTCTTTCATCATCTTGCATTCTTCATCCTTCTTTGCTAGATGTGTCTTTATTTCATCCTTCATTGTCGTTGCTTCATGTGACTAGCCCCTAAGTGAGGTGATATATGATTTTAATTTGAAGTTATCTTCTTCTCTTTCTTCAAGTTGGCATACCATGGCATATCTTTCCCTTTCTGCTTCATCGACTTGCCCTTCCAGGAGGGTCAAAACATCCATCTCCTTTTCAGCTCATTGTACTTGTTTCTTTGCTTCCTCTAGTTGAAATTTAAGGGAGGAGACCTCTTCGTTATATTGAACAAGTTTCGCTTCAAGTTTGTTCAGGTCCTCATGTCTTTGTTCAAGATGGCTTGTTAAAATGTCTTCCCTTTTCTTTTCTTTATCCAAGTGATTTGTCATGGATATGACTTCTTCATGATGTCTTTTCTTGTTTTGATGGCAATCCTCCTTTAGCTTGGTGAGCTCCTTATCTCTTTCTTATACCTGAAGCTTGAATAGTTCAACTTCCTTCCTTGTCTTGTCAAGGTTATGATCACCATCTTGTAATTGCTTCTTAAGCTCTTCATTTTCCTTTTTCAAATTGCTTATCTCTTCTAGGGAAGCTATAAGTTTTTCCAAGAGATCATCTTTGTGATCTTCTTCATTTTCTTCATCTTCTAGGTCCTCCTTGGTCTTGATGTCTTCATTCTTGTTCTCAGCTTCCTTAATGGGTTCTGGATTTGCTTCTTACTTTCCACCATCTTCTTGACTAGAGGTCATGGTCAATGAACCTTTTCAGTGAAGATCTTGAAGTTTGTCCCACATACCTTTTGTTGAAGAACATTTTTCCATTTTGGCCTTTATAGGATCTCGTAGCCCATTCAAGATTGCCTTCATCGCTCTTGCATTATATTCCTTGGATTCTTCTTCCATCTTGATTTCAGTAACCACTGATTCCCAGACTTCAAAGCCTTGAGCCTTTAAAAAATTCTTCATTCTCACCTTCCATATATCAAAGTTTCCATTGAACAATGGAGCTTTCCCAATTTGATTGTCTCCAGTTTTCATGGTTGAGGAAGGGACATCTTTAGAAGGATTGGAGGCTTTCTTCCTTAGCTTTGCCATTTGTGTACTAAGGATCAACCTTCACGCTGCTAGGTTTTGAGTGAAGGTACTAGCTCTAATACCAATTGTTGGAAACACTGAGAGGGGGGGTGAACCAATATTTCTTTTCAATTGTTATTTTTACCAATTAGATGACTTATAATTAGAACACAAAATGAACAATAAGAATAAAAACTTCTATTAGTCAACTATAACGACGACTTCAATCCCTTACTTTACAATAATGTGTAGGACTCCAAGCCTATATGAAGACATCAATCTTCAATCCTACCAGGCACCAACTTGTACTTTGCCAAGCACCAACTTGGACTTCACGAGGCTCTGACCTCTACAGCTCCAACCCTACCTTCCCAAGGCACCAACCTTGCCACTTTGAGGCTCCAACCTTGTCACTTTTAAACTCCAACCCTATCTTTGGTACAGGCACCAACATGGTATTCTTGAGGACTCTTATCCTCTAGGGCTCCAACCCACAGCTTTAATTATTCAAGATAAGTTTAACAGTTCTTCACAGCTCCCAATATCTTCTACAACTAGCCCTGACAATATCTTCACATTCAACACTGCCTTCAATCGATCTCCAAAGCTCTTAGCTCATCAATGACAACTTTGTCTTCTCATGAAGGTGTCTCCACAACTCTTCATGGCACCCAAACAAATTCTTCAAGGTCACCTCATGATGACTTCAATGCAACATGGTCTCCAAGGGTGTCTCCAAGACTTCAATGGATCTTCAACAATGCTTGGTGATGTCTCAAGGTGTCTTCAATCAGTTGTCCCAAGAAATGGAGCCTTTTCCAAGGTGTGCTTCAAATATTTAAGAATTCTCAAAGGTTACTTTCAAACTTGCACAACAAATCTTCAAAAGCTCCAAGTGTGTCTTATAGGAATGCCTTCAAAGCTTCAAAGGTCAACAAAAAATCACCACTAAACTTCAGGTCTAGGTTTCAAACTATCAACAAGCCACCATATATCTTCAAGGAATGTAAGCTCCTTCAAGTCAACCCAAGTCTTCATTGTTCAATACTTCTCTTGTGCAAATCCCCAAATGTTCCATTGTCCAAGGTCTTCAAGTTATTCATCTTGTACAAGCCTCCAAGTTCGTTGTTCTAGACTTCCAGTTTCTTCATTGTCCAAATATGCTTCAAGACTG
This sequence comes from Pinus albicaulis, assembly GCA_034641835.2. NCBI lineage: Eukaryota > Viridiplantae > Streptophyta > Pinopsida > Pinales > Pinaceae > Pinus > Pinus albicaulis. The sequence goes on along the minus strand of CM076571.1, from coordinate 929,753,489 downwards.
CTACTACACCATTGTCCAAGAACTTCACTACTTCTCCACCAAGCTCCTTCTATGTTACTTATTGTTTGTTGTCAACGTTCACCATTCATCACTAGATTGCAAACAAGTATGTGATCATTGTTTTGAATCCCTCATAGGTCACAGGTCCGAGCCTAAAGAGGACTTGAGCCTTTGAACCTTCACTGATCTAAAACTGAGTCAACAATATACTGTTGTATCACAAGTATATCTAACAAGTGAATTATCTCAGTCTTCCACCGATGTATCTCCACCAAGTACAAGGTTGTTGTTTATGTCAAGACAGATAGAACTGTAATTAAAGTGTGCTCACTGCTCCAACAAATTTGAACTCTGACTGTGATCTGTGGTTAGCTTCAAGGTCTTAAGGATTCAATCCTCCATAAATAATTCAAGTCCGAGGCACCTAGGCACAAGTCCAAGCCACTGCTTGAGCTTACAGACTTACTGTTCAAGATATTTGAACTGCTCACAAGTGTGTTATCAGAGTTACACCTCCACAATAGTAAGTCTAAGTTGTTTGTTAGGCTTACCTCCACAGGTCCGAGCCTTAATATAGGGTTGCAATTCATAACACAGATTTGAATTTTTGTAGTGTAGCTTTGTCCCTCCACCAAATGATCTGAGCTCTGCAGTATAGCTATGTCCCTCCACCAAGTGATCTGAGCTCTGTGGAATAGATGACCAATCACAAGTTTTAACCCAACCAATACTTCTTCAAATCCTCCTCGGTGTCCCTAGTTCACGAGTTGTGAACTGTGGTATATGTTTGGAATGATCTTCACCGAATTGATGAGTTGAAGTGAAGTGTTTTAACTTGTATTTATATTGAATTTGACCTCCAATGAAGAGACATGTCTCTTGGTCATGGAGTATGAACCTACACGAGTCGGATCACCAAAGGTAATGATTTTCTTAACTTAAAAATTCAATTTCTCCCAATCTAGGAGTTGGAAGACAAATAATAGAACATTGGAAAGAGGAAGAATCATCTACAAGCTTATGCCATTTCTACCTTCAAATGAAGTCATTTTCCATACATAAAAATTATTTTTGTGAGCAATCATCATTATTTTTCCATTGCGGCCTTTAGGATTTTATCATTATGTTTTTGGCATTCAAGGTAAAAGCTCCTTCAAGCCTTGACAATAATGGTCCTCCTAGGATTAGGGCTTTCATCATTATGAGTCAAGATATAAAGGTGGTTTTAAGGCTTCTTCATCAAGAGCAAGGACATCATCATAGTTTTAGGGCTTTCTTCATCAAGAGCAAGGACATAATATTAGGAATTTTTTTATCACGAGCAAGGATATCATATTAGAGCTTCTTCAATAATGCTCCAAGTGGCCTTGATTCATAATATACATGAGTCATCTAGGGTATGCACATAGGATTAGGGTTTCACACCTTAGGGTTTGCTTCAACACAGTTAGGATTTCTCTAGTATCAAGGGTTATTCATGTATCACAAGAATATTTTCCATTTCAACAATGTCATATTTACATCAATGCAAACCTTGACAAACAAAGAGATCCTTGGCATTTACAACCTTTGGCTTATTTTCAAGTTATTTTCTATCTATAGTTGTGTGACCTCCATCCCTTTCTTGTTTCTTATTGTCCATTCTATTTTGAGGACTCTTAGGACAATTACATCCATAGCATTTCATTTTGGACATATCTTGTCTTCCTTGAAATTGATTTTTTTTATGAGGTTCAAACTTTCCAAACCTTCCTTTCTTCTACTTCTTTCCTTAAGTAGCAAAGGCTTGAGACTTTTCATATGTGACTTTATACTTCTTCATAACTAGAACTAGATGATCCTTGATGGACTCAATGAGAATCCTTTTAATTCTTACTTCACTTTTAAAGTACTTTGTCCATTTTTTAGTCTTATTCTTGTGTAGTTCTGCAACTACGCATGTCAATAGATACTTGAAGATGTTCCTTGATGTCTTCAAGAGGTATCCTTCTTGCTTTAATGATAGTCCCAAGGACTTGTCACTTCTTAAGCCTTCTTTAATGATGCTCCAATGGTACTTGATATTTCTTCAAACTAACATTAATGATGATCCCAAGATTCGTGTTTTCTTCAAAGACTTTCTAGAAGATATTTCAAGAGAGAGAGATCCTTCTTCAAGATAATGACATGTAATCAAGAGCTTCCAATTAAAGAGATAGAAACTTTCTTCCTGCTACCTTGCAAATGATGTCTTCCAAAGTCCTCAAAAGATCTTCCAAGATGCATCCTTCAATATGCTCCATGATGTCTTCAAAAGTATTTTCTCAAGATGATCTCTTGTAAACAAGAGCCTCTTAGTCTAGAGCTTTCCTTCAAGATGAATGATGAGCCTTCTTTCCTTAGAGCTTCTCCTTGCATTCTTCCTTATGTTCTATCTTGTGACTCTCTTCTGTCATTTCTTATTTCCTTCCAAGATTATTGGAACACGTCTTTTTCTTATATCCTCAAGAGTGATCTCTAAGTTGCCTCTTCCTTCTTCACCTTAGCTCTGGTACCATGTTGAGAAATCTATATGGCAGTACTTAGGGTGATTTCTCTTACTTGATAATTGCTTGTGATATTATATTAACTTCTTCTTGTTCTTATTATGTTATCTTCATCAAACAATTACCAAAACCATAAAACAATGAAAATCGCAAAAACAATGAACACAAGATGTAAGCTCTCAACCAGGGCAAAACCCCTCCTAGGGGAAAACCCAATCAAAATTCTTCTCTTCTTATAGAGAACTTCAAATGCGAAATCCAAGACCAAAAACCCTAGACCAAGACGTCTTCAAATCACAAAAAAGCCCTCCAACAACAACCCTTCCAACTAGTCAAAGTCAAACCCTTCCAGAACTGCTGCAAACTCAAAATTTTGGCCCCCAACATCTAAATTTCAGACCTGCAGTAAGTATGCTACTTTGGTCCCCTACAACATCTCAGAATTTCACATGTGTGAGAGAAAATAGTCCGGAAACTGGGTCAAAACTTTGATTTTCCTTCTTGCTTGAGCTTCTTATTATGTTATCTTCATCAAACAATTACCAAAACCATAAAACAATGAAAATCGCAAAAACAATGAACACAAGATGTAAGCTCTCAACCAGGGCAAAACCCCTCCTAGGGGAAAACCCAATCAAAATTCTTCTCTTCTTATAGAGAACTTCAAATGCGAAATCCAAGACCAAAAACCCTAGACCAAGACGTCTTCAAATCACAAAAAAGCCCTCCAACAACAACCCTTCCAACTAGTCAAAGTCAAACCCTTCCAGAACTGCTGCAAACTCAAAATTTTGGCCCCCAACATCTAAATTTCAGACCTGCAGTAAGTATGCTACTTTGGTCCCCTACAACATCTCAGAATTTCACATGTGTGAGAGAAAATAGTCCGGAAACTGGGTCAAAACTTTGATTTTCCTTCTTGCTTGAGCTTCTCTCTCCTTTGACTTTCTTGGCTTCTTCCTTGAATTTCGCACTCTTCTATTGCACATTGAACTTCTTGTGATGAGGTGAGCTAATGAGGTCGAAATCACTTGTATTATACCCTTTTCAAGGGGTCGAATAGTCTCTTCTAGGCCGACTAGGACTAGCAAGGTCGGCTTGGTCTTGCAGGTCAATATTGACAATTTTGACTCGAAAATAATTCTTCTTTCTAGTTACAAATTGCCTAATAAGGTCTTATACATAGGACAAAGACTCTTGACTCATGACACATCTCTTATTGACTTGACTAACCCTAGGAGCATGAAATGCATGCTTGACCTAGATGGACACTTGAATGGAGCATGAAGCCCATGCTTGAAAAACAATAATTTCCTTTCTTCTTTGCTTTCTTCTTTTGATATATATATAAGAATTACATAATGACACGAGTACAACGACAATTATGAAGACCGAATATAGTTACATTTTCAACACAAGGATCATTAGAAAGCAGTAAAGAGGATATCAAAATGACCTGCTATAGCTTGTGTGTTACTGCCAAAAGTGATTGCAATAAGTTGAGGACCAAGACATCATTGTATACATTTTGACAATCATGGTGAGAGGTGATTGGCTGCACCAAGATATATGTACATTCATGGGTCTTTTAAAATGAAAACCATAAATGCAAAATGATGACTATCAGTCTGTTGGACTAAATCGAGTTGTTGAGTACTTTGAGCTTCATGCAAGAGTTATATCGTTCAATCCCCCATAGGCTGGGTGCCTCTGTTGCATGTCTCATTTGATTTTCTTATCAGCACAGGAACTCTAATCAATACCAGGCAAGTGCTAGGGGGTTCTGCACAAGGCTTTTTTTGGAAAAAGAATGACCTGCTGAAGGTTGTGGATTGCTGCCGTTGGTGATTGCAATAAGTTGAGGACCAATACTTCTAAAATGGAACTTCTAATTGCTTTCAACAATGAGGATTCCGAGAAAAGATAAAGCTAAATGTACTTTGATGAATCTGTTAAACTGCAACCAATATATGCAAAATAATATGCTGCAACTTGTGGGTTGCTGCCAACAGTTATTGCAATTAATTGAGAACCAGGATTACTATCAGGGAGCTTCTAATCGCTTTAAAGATTGACTATTTGGTGAAGACAGCATGATATAGACAGCCAATTTGTCAACAATATACGGAAGAACAGCAATTTCATCATAACCACAATGTTGCTTTATATGGTTCCTACGGATCTCATTCTCAGTCCACATATTTGCATCAAATACTCAAAAGTTATATATCTTACATCAGCAAATAATCTGGACAGACGATATAAAACTGCACTGTATTTGTTTCAATATGGTAAGGAAACAAATAGTACAAAGTAAAATATCAGGTCTTTGACATATTTTTCTCCTCGTCTTGAATGAGGACTCGTATTCAACAAACCTGTATTCAGATACATTTTTGTAACACATTCACCTCCAGTAATTACTCATAGTAGGCAACCTTGCATACAGCTAAATTACTGTAATACAAAGAACTTCCATAAGAATACAGTCAACATCATATCTGCACATCAAACAGAAAAGTCACAGCACAGTGGTAACCGTATTTAGACATAGAGATATATGAATAGAAATAGACTAATCTCACATACAGAGCAGCATAAATTGTTTATGGGGAACTAAATATGCAGCAAAATAATCATTCTTGTTCCAATCAAATCTATATCAGATGTACAAATTTTACATGAAGAAACTTTTAACGATGAATATATAATGCACATTCATCAACAAATAAGATACAAGATCCACTTAATAAAAACTCACCACAAGACCACAATCCTGGCTAAGAATAGTTTGATTGTCTGGATTCACAACTACTTCACAGGATACGACTTTCTGCAAATATATACACAGAATTAGAGTTTGGTATGCATAATTCTAGTCATAGAAGAGAAATCGATTCTAGTATGTCAAAGTAATTATTACATGTATCCAAGCACATAGATCCATAAAGACTATTATGTTTTGTGTCAATTCTAGTATGTCAAAGTAATTACTACATGTATCCAAGCACATAGATCCATAAAGACTATTATGTTTTGTGTCAAAAAATTGGGATTAGACGAGAATGTTGAAGTGCATCCAGTCTCTGTGCAAGTTACAAACCACTACATTCTAGTTCAAAAGGATGAACTTCAAATCGTTACTATTACTTGCATTATATAGATACACATTCATGGCAGTTGCACAACCATCCTGATTGTTAATTTGGTATGTCTCTTCTACAATGTGCATTCCTACGTCATTCGTTTTTCCTACATGATTATTTATTTCTTTGATGTACTCGTGTGATTCTTCCTACTTCTGTTGTTCTGGAAAGAATTTTGCTATTTATTTGAAGCAGCTAGCACCATTAGCCAGTCTACAAAGGAAAAGAGAGTTTTCCCCCTCTTGATCTATGACAGAGATTAGATCATAATCAAAACAGTCACACAGCCCTGTATGGAATTCAGAATACAGCATATAATTAATGAAGTCTTATCATAATCTCTTGGCCAATCACAATGACAGAATATTGTCAGCAAGAATCACATGCATAGTTTTTACAAATTTCCTGATTATTGGAATAACTTGATTGCAACCCAAGATACACATTATTTTCCTCATTTCAATCATCAGCGGCAAAGCTAGTTTCCAATCTTGTTGCCCAGTCACTAGTTTAAAAAATGAACTTTCAGTGCAAGGCAAATAAATGGGATCAACATAATTGTTGTGTATCAGATTGCACAAACTTAAGTTCAATATATGTCCTAATTCATAATCATATTTCTGTTGGTAAACCAGTATAGCTCCAATATAACTCCAGATTTACTAAGCACCACAGGGATTGAAAGGAAATTTCTCAATATTTAAAAAACCCCAGTTAAGATCGATATATGCTGGTGTGTGTGTATTAATTGATGCTTGGTATTCTTATACTTTTGTTTTATGCCGTGAAATTTTTTTTTTAATATTTTGATTTATAAGAGTGGATTTCACATATTTCAACCATGTGGGTTGTAATTTTGTAAACATTTCACATCCTTCATACTGGATTGTAGAAAGCACCTCACTTCTCTTAGTGCAATAACCGAGATGGTCTAGACTCTAATACACTAAAAGATATTATCACCATCCATCTTGAAAATGGCCTAGAATTGATGCCCAGTTCAAGACCTCAGCAGAAGTTTGATATCACACACCATGAAACAAGTAAATGATGCGCACAGATTACAGAAAGGAATGACAGTAGTAGTAGATAAGTTTCAGAATGGGATAAATGTCTGACAAGAGATACACATAATAACCAAGATGGAAGTTAAACATGCTCAGTACATAGAAGTTGTGCAAGAGACTTACAGAATTAAGGCTACAGGCCAACATACTACAACAGAATGGAACAGACTCTCTGCCATATAATGGCGACCTGAAAAGGAAGAACTACAACGAAGCAAATTTTGACACAGAGCATTTAACTGAATAAGCAGTGAGAGGAGCTTACAAGGACATCTTAAAGAATTCAAAGGACATTCAAGCATATTCTAGTAGTATGGAACACCAGTGGAGTAGCAGAGATTGAAAAACGGAGTGAGAAATGTGAGACAAGAGCATGTCTGGCACTGTCATCCGTTTACAGTCGCCCCTTTAAAATTAGTGGGTTGCCTAGCGATAAGTTGACAATGCTTGTGAAATTTTTATGCACACGTGCAATTAATGGAAAACCAAAATTGCACCTTCCTCCTAGAAGATTTTCCAGATCTAAACTCTAAAATTTTCAGCTTTTAAAACTACTGTAAATTAAAGGAGAAAATATACCAAACAGCTCCAAACTTCCCCGCAATTCAAGGAGAAAATATACCAAACAAAGAAATAAGTTTAGGCATATTCAAATAGGTATCTAGACCATTTGCACTTTTTCATAAAAAGATTACAGCAAGATAAGCTTGCTATGATTTTCATTATGCTGCAGAAACAAACAAAAACGTAAAGTTTTTCTCAATTTCTGTGCATTAAAAATCATATAAAAAAACTCAAAAAGTTGAAAAATACTTGAAAAAAAAAGACTCTTTAAATTCATAAAAACAGTCAGTCATATGTTGTAGGTTCTGTTTTCGCATTTAGAAAAGCATGTTTTAACTTTTCATCAATAGAATTGCATTGGGTTGCATGTCCATATTAATTTTCTGCATTGATTTCCATGCCATTTCCAACCTCGGAGTTATTTACAGCTTGCTGTAAACTCTGTTTTGTTTTTTTCTTGCTTTATTGGTGCGCTATAGGTTTGACTTGAGGGTTATTGACTCAAGTTCTTCATAAGCTAAACTCACACGTGTTCCTAGTTTGTTGCTTGGATCTGTTCATTTTAATACGAGGTAGATAAATTGTCAGCTATGCTAATAAATTTTATCATATAAATATAAAATTTATGACTTAAATTCTTTACATGCACATATAGTTGTATAATACTTTATATAAAATAATATTTTATTACATCATGTGCACCTTGGTGGGTCAGTTTGTGTTGTGTAAGTCTAAATACATCAGGTCAAGTTCTTCACCAGCTAACTCACAATTGTTCCTAGTCTATTGCTTGGATCCTAAGTCACCTGATACGGGGATACGGGGATTCGATGAATCGGATTCGGGTACAGTGACCCCCGGAACAGGATACTTCTGGGATATGATACGTTATATATTATTTTATTAAAAATATATATATTTTTTAATATATTAAAAATTAGATATTTTTTGCACAAATTCACACAAAATTCATTGATTCAAACATAGATACTCATGAGTCATACATCATCATTGATACTGTGATACATTGATACACCATACATGATACAATTGTCAAATTTACTCAGAGAGACAAGATTTAAGATAGTAAGATACTGTAGTTTTCTCATTAAGTCATCAGAATCAAAATGTGTTACATAAATACACTGCCAATGGCAAATAGAAATAGAAAATACAAAAGCAACTACAGTCTACAAGACTACAAGCCTAAAGCCTTAATGAGTCATAGTCATCAATCCTCATCATCATAATCAGCATCACTGTCCTCATCCTGATCATCATGCTCACCACTACTCTCCTCTGGCTCTGATGCATCCTCCTCCTCTATCATCTCTGCATCTGCTGGTGTGGAGGATGACGCATCTACTCCATCATCAAATGTGACAGGCTCTAGCACTGGCGCATTGAGATCCAAGTTGGCCAATGCCAACTCAACACTGCTGTCCAAACCCATATCATCAGGAAAGACATCCCACATCTTTGTCTTTCCCTTCAACCAATCCTCCCTCTGCCTGTAGATGAGACGAAGGTTGGTGTGCACATACACCATTGTCTCTGCCCTGGACTGCTCAAGCCTACTCTTCTTCACACTATACAAATTCCCATATGTGCTCCAATTCCTCTCGCAACAAGAGGATGAAGTCACCTGAGAGAGGAGCCTCATGGCTAACTGTTGTAGAGAGGGCCATGAATACTATAAAAAATAAACAAAAACAACCAAATATATAAAACATATGCACATGCAAACACTAACAACAAACTAAATGCAAAATATAGAGGGACAATGCACTTACCGGATGCTCGAATCTCTTCGAAAGAACTCCCTTTCTCCTTGCTCACACTAGCTCTCCTTCTCACTTCACAAATGAAATGGGTGAAAAAGAATGAGGAAAAACCTCACTTTATAGCAAAAACAGCGCGATTTTTGAACCCACGGGCCCGGCTGTATCCGGTTTCACAGGATACGACGTATCCGAACGAGATACGGTTGGGATATGCCGTACCCTGTTCGGATATGCCATATCCGGTGAATTGGGGCTGAATCCGGTACGAATTCATACATGATACAGGGATTCACGATTCGTGGCCCCTTTTGGACGAATCTGGTTACTTAGCTTGGATCTATTCATAACTTCATTTTAATAAGAGATAGTTAAATAAGTGTCGAGCTATGCTAATAAATTATATCACCTAAATATAAAATTGATGACTTAAATTCTTTACATCCACATATACTTATTGCACATATACTTTACATGTGCACCTCGATTGGCTCTATCATCATGTGCACCTCGATGTATGACTTTGTGTTGTATAAGTCCAAATGCATCATGTCAAGTTCTTCACCAGCTAACTCACAATTGTTCCTAATCTATTGCTTGTTCATACTATGCTAATAAATTATATCATATAAATATAAAATTGATGACTTAAAATTTGTATATATAATGAGTAATATTCCTTATTCTCGATGACTTAATTTGACCAATTTTTTATGTCAAAGTATATATATATACCAATTTTGTTATAAAATATATGTCATCTATTATATATTTATTAATTTATAATTTATTTTAAAGAGCTTTGTGTTGTATATGTCCAAATGCATCATGTCAAGTTCTTCACATGCTAACTCACATTCATTCCTAGTTTATTGCTTGGATCTGTTCATTTTAATAAGAAATAGTTAGACAAGTTGTGGGCACATATATGCACATATATGCTTGTATATTACTTTATATAAAATAATAATTTATTACATAAGCTGTTTCATTTTAAATTAAAATTATTACAACATATAATGAGAAATATATATGAATTTTGTTATAAAAAAAATGTTAATTTATAATTTATTTTAAAGATTATATAGATATATATTGAAAAATGTATATAGCCAAAATTAGAGGCAAATATCATCCAAACCTTATCAAAAATTTTGAATTCAAATCAAACCTAATCATTGTCGAACCCAAACCATGTGACAGCATATAACTAGGCATTTTAGATCACTCTAATTCTAGAAAACCGGATTCGTCCTCCCCCCCCCCCCCACGTGTCCCAAATTCCGTGTGTCGGACAACGATTCTCGAGGGACATGTGTCTGATTCATGGGTCGAGCATGTCCGAACACAAGTGATTCATGGACCTACCGAATCTGATTCGCCCAAGCAGCGTGTCATGATTTTCAGACATGTGTCCTTCTCAAAGAGTGTCACAAGGCTCTTAAAATCTTGATTTGGGTCACTTTCTCTTAATTGTAAGGCATCTCTCTTGCCGTGGGTCTCTTTAAGATCCTGATTTGGGTTGCTTTCTCTTCATTGTAATGCATTTTTCTTGTCGTGGGTGTGTGGGAGCGACTAACAAAGGGTTTAGAAGTGTTTCAGAGGTGATTCAAGCAACCGGTAAGTGCATTTTGCTTTCATCCTCTTGTTGCAAGAGGAATTGGAGCACATATGGGAATTTGTAAAGTTTAAAGAAGAGCGTGTTTGAGCATTCCAGGGCAAAAACAATGGTGTATGTGGACAACAACCTTCATCTTCTTTGCACACAGAGGAAGGAGTGGTTGAAGGGAAAGACAAAGAAGAGGGATGTGTTTCCTGATGATATGGGTTTGGACAGCAATGTTGAGTTGGCATTGGCCAATTTGGATCTTAATGAGCCAGTGCTAGAGCACGTCACTTTTGATGATGGTGATACTCTTGAGGGGTCTTCCTCCACGCCAGCAGATGCAGAGATTACATTGGGTACAGAGAAGAATGCAGAGGAGAGCAGCGGTGACCATGACAGTGATGTTGATTTTGATTATGATGATTGATGAGCTACCTATTACCTTGTAGTTGTTTTGTATTTGTTATTTCTATTTTCCATTGACATTGCTAGTCAGGGGTCCTCGGGATTCAATTCCAATGTAACACATTTTAATTTTGATGACTTAATGAGAAAAACGCAGTTTCTTGTCTTTCTCCTATTGGATCATTGATGAATCTATCACGATTGTATGTTTATCATCGTGAGAATTTGTGTGATATGAAACCATTGAAATATATATATATATATATATAACATGTCCTGTTCCGAGGGGCCTATGTGCCCCCTGTCGAACACTCAAATTTGTGTGCCCTGCATGCCACATGCCCCTGTGTCAGATGACTTAGCTTTAATTCATTTGTTTTGTAAATTGCAACAAGATTAGTTTGCTATAATTTCGTGTTTGTTAGTCTAGAATTTCATTAAGTTGTGTGCCCAACATTTAGATAAAATGTTAGGTCTCTATACTACTAGTTTAGTCCCTTATTGTTATTAGTGTAGCCCCCTTATTGTTATTGTTGTACCCTTGTAACCCCAATATTGTTATTATTGTGCCCTTACATTGTTATTGTTAGGTCGGCTAGGATTATGTTGTGGGCCCATGGACTACTATATATAGAAGGAGGTTTTGGTCATTTCTATCATCCCAGAATTGTTCATTTATGTAATGTATTGGAGGTTGCCCCCTCAAAGTGGCTGATTTCTAAGGCGTTGATCTCTCTTTTCTTCTATTTTTGGAGCTGGTTTCACAACATTTGGTATCAGAGTTTTGGATTCTAGGGTTTCGCTGCTCCAAACAGGTCATCGTGGCATTTTCGCTATAACTTTTTTTCTACGAAGGTTCAAAAGCTTAAATTTTTAGAGCGCAAAGCCGAAATCCTAAGGAACATCGTCGCAAAATTTCAGAGCTTAGTTCACAATAGTTTCGGAGATATGATCTGTGAAAGTTAGGGCTTTTTTGCAGGCTCCTAAATTTAACCTAAATAGGTCATCGCAGCATTTTCGCTATAACTTTTTTTCTACAAGGTTTCAGAAGCTGAAATTTTCACAGAGCGAAGCCGAAATCCTGAGGAACGTCGTGGAAAAATTTCAAATCTTGATTCGCAATATTTTTGGAGATATGATTTGTGGAAGTTAGGATTGTTTCAGACTCCCAAATTTCATCTTAAAGAGGTGACCGTGGGAAAAACATCATAGCTCTCTCTCTGAGCGTCGGATTGAGATTCTGTAAAAGTGGTTGCAAGTACACGGACTGTAGTCTTCAGTATATCAATTTCAGAGCCGAAGGAGGAAACAATGACACGTGGCAAGTCGTACAAGTTCACTCTACTGAACCAGTCCATAATTAGGTCATCGTGGGAGATTGGGCATAACTTTGTCTTGAAGAATGCAAATCCAGTCAGACCTATGGCATTCGAAAGATGATTCAGAGGGCTACTTCAAGGCCGAATTTCAGATATTGAAGATCCGACATCACAGAGATAATTCAGTTTCAATATCGAGCTCCTCAAAAGCAAGAAAAATGTGTGTATTTTTTTCGAATTACATAAGTGTCGTTTGAAAAAAATTAGTTTGAATTTATTCCAAGGGCATATTGAAGAATAGATATCAGTATTGGGTTCCAAAATGCCCCCTAAAAAGAATTCAACACCCATTAAGCCTTCAGAAGGCTCTACTATGACTCATGAAGATGAAGAAACACAACATGAGATATCAAAATTACAAGAGCAAGTGCACCAAATTTCGCTATCGCAAAGAGCAACAAAAAATGAAATGGAAGTTTTGAAGAAAGGCGTGCAAACTAAGATGGATGATTTGAAGAAAGGCGTGGAAGTTAAGATGAATGGTTTGGAAGCTAAGATGAAAGGCATGGAAGTGGGCATGGAAACTAAGTTTAATGACATTGAAGCTAAGATCGATGAAAAAATGGAAAACATGAAGCATGAGATAAAAGTAGACATCGAAGGTTTGGCAAAGTTGATACAAGAAATGTTTCCTAATGGCGAAAAGATAGTAGAGGAAACTCATGATGAGAACAAAATAAATGTTAATCGTAATTTCATAAACTCTAATGTTGGATGGAAGAACCACCATATTCCAAAGATGGATATGAGGAAGTTTGATGGCAAGGATCCTGTAACATGGATACTACAGATGGAGCAATATTTTGATCTCAATAATATGCAAAACACACAAAAGGTACGCATTGCAACTTTACATTTAAAACAAAATACATTCGTATAGTATCAATGGCTTTTCTCCCGTAAAAAAATTGTCACTCTGTCGATTTTTACGAAGGAAATGATAGCACATTATGAGGATACAAAAAGCAACACCTTCTTTAGCCAATTGATAAATTTCAAACAAAAGGGTTTAGCGGTGGAGCACATTGAGGACTTCCAAAAATTGAATATAAGGGTAACTGATATTCCAGAGGAACATAGGATTGATGTCTTCATAGGGAATTTAAAGTATAACATCCCGCATGAACCTGATTCATTGGAAAAGGCATTCAGGTTGGCAAGAAAAATTGAATATAAAATTATGGCAACGAGGAAGCCTACCACTCACATATATAAAGATGGATGCGTTGCTACTCCTAGACTTCCACGACCTACAAGGTTGACACCATAACAATTGGAAGAAAAAAGAGCAAAAGGGCTTTGCTACCGTTGTGATAGCAAATACACTAAAGGTCATAAGTGTGCTGAGAAGAAATTATTTTACATAGATTGTGAAGAGGAAGAAGAAAATGAACAAGAATCTTCAAAAGAAGAGGATATACACCAGGGACCAACACTAGAAGAGGAACAAATGAGTCCGACCATATCGTGTAATGCATTGGCAGGAATTCCCACTCCTCAAACTCTCAAGATAGGAGGACATATCAAGAAGAAAAAGGTAATAGTGTTGATTGATTCGGGTAGTACCCATAAATTTATTCATTGTAAGGTAGCCAAGGAATTGAATTGTTTCCTATACCCAGCACCAAAATGTCAAGTGATGGTTGCAAATGGAGGAAATATAAATTGCTCTGGAAAATGCCATAATATCAAGCTAACCATGGGGGAATATGTATTGAATAGTTCAATGCTTTCCATTCCTATGGGAGGTGTTGATGTTGTACTAGGAGTACAATGGTTACAATCTTTGGGGATGGTAGCTTTTAATTTTCAAGAACTTTTCTTGAAATTTTTTTCAAAAGGAAAGGAAGTTGAATTACGGGGTATTGCAGGGAAGCCAGGAAAGATAATAATCTCTAATGTCATGACAAATCTTCTAAAGAAAGAAAAATGAGGCGTAATTGCACAATTATGCTCACTAGAAGTTCCAACATCAAAATCATATATTTGCGGATCTCCAAAAAGTCTTGGACAATCATTCCAAGGTGTTTGAAACTCCCAAAGGACTCCCACCTATTCATGATCATGATCATGCTATTCATTTGATTCCAGGAAGTGTTCCTCCAAACATCAGGCCTTATAGATATCCTTACTTCCAAAAGAGCGAAATTGAACGTATGATTGCGGAAATGTTAGAGGCGGGTATAATTCAACCTAGTCAAAGTTCTTTCTCTGCTCCTGTAGTATTGGTACACAAGAAGGATGGATCATGGCGAATGTGTCCGGATTATAGGGAGCTCAATAAGCTCACCATTAAAGATAAATTTCTCATTCCTGTGATTGATGAATTATTGAATGAATTACATGGAGCAATTTATTTTACCAAGTTGGATCTTCGTTCAGGATATCATCAAATTAGAATGAAGACTGAAGATATTCCAAAAACGACATTTCGAACTCATGAGGGTCATTATGAATTTTTGGTCATGCCTTTTGGCCTTACCAATGCACCTTCTACATTTCAAGGGTTGATGAATTCCATTTTCAAACCCTTCCTTAGAAAATTTGTGCTAGTATTTTTTGATGATATACTAATCTACAGCAGGTCCTGGAAGGATCATGTTGAACATGTTGACAGGGTGCTCAAACTATTGCGGGAGAAACAATTATATGCAAAAAAATCCAAATGTTTCTTTGGAGTACAAGAGGTGGAATATCTGGGTCATATTGTATCTCACGAGGGTGTTAAAGTAGACCCTAACAAAATTAAAGCCATTAGGGAATGGAAAGTCCCCACAACCATAAAGAAGTTGCGAGGATTTCTCGGGTTAACAGGGTATTATCGCAAGTTTGTTAAGAATTATGGGAGAATAGCAGCACCTCTAACAACATTATTGAAGAAAGATGCATTTTCATGGACTCTTGAAGCAGCTAAGGCCTTTGAACATCTTAAAGAGGCAATGTGCCTAGCACCGGTCTTAGCTACGTCGGACTTCACAAAAACCTTTGTTGTGGAATGTGATGCCTCGGGAAATGGAATTGGTGTTGTTTTAATGCAAGAAGGAAGACCCATTGCTTTTGAAAGTCGTCCAATCAAGGGAAAGTATTTACAGAAATCCATTTATGAGAAGGAAATGTTAGCAATACCACATGCACTAAAGAAATGGCGACCTTACCTAATGGGAAGACACTTCAAAGTAAAAACTGATCATTATAGTCTTAAACACTTTTTGGAACAAAGACTATCTTCAGAAGAGCAATGAAAATGGGTCACCAAGATGTTGGGTTATGACTTTGAAATAATCTACAAAAAAGGGAAGCTAAATGTTGTTGCAGATGCACTCTCAAGAAAGAATGAAAAGGTGGAAGCATTGCTTTGTGCCATTTCTATTATCCAACCAAATTGGATAACCGAAGCAAGCGATGAATGTTAGAAGGACAAAGAAGTGTCGACACTCATTCAAAATTTGCAGCAAGATCCTAGTACATCTGATACATTTATTTGGAAAAATGATTCCTTATGGTACAAAAATCGCTTATATCTTTGTAAGAATTCCCAACTAAAACAAAAGATTCTTTTGGAATTGCACACTTATTTTTTAGGAGGACACTTAGGATTTTTAAAAACTTACCACAGAGTGAAGAAAGAATTTTTTGGGATGGCCTTAATTTGATATCCAAAAGTTTGTGGCAGAATGTTTGGTTTGCCAGCAAAATAAAGTTGAGACAATTAAGACCCTGAGTCTTCTACAACCTTTATCCATTCCAAGTCAATGTTGGGAGGAGATTTGAATGGATTTTATCACAGGTTTACCTAAGTCCAAAGGAAAGAGTGTCATCATGGTGGTAGTTGATAGACTTACCAAGTATGCACACTTTTGTGCATTATCTCGTCCATTTAAAGCAAGTACATTTGCTACTACATTTATGGACATAATCCAAAAGCTACATGGAAGCCCAAGGGTTATTGTGAGTGACAGAGATCCCATTTTTACTGGAAATTTTTGGACGGAGTTATTTTCTTGTTTGGGTACTCAATTAGCTCATAGCTCATCTTATCATCCTCCATCTGATGGTCAAACTGAGATAGTAAATAAATGTTTGGAAGGATATCTTCGTTGTTTTGTATCTGATAAACAAACACAATGGGTCAAGTAGTTACCTCTTGCTGAATGGTGGTATAACACTTCCTTCCATACTGCAGCAAAAATGACCCCATTTATGGCACTTTATGGATATCATCCACCATCCATCACATCATCTTTAAGGGAAAATTCGAAGGTTCAAGCAGTGGAAGATCACATCGAGCATCAGCAAGAAGTTCTCCAACTCGTAAAGGATAACCTGAATTTGGCACAAAATCGAATGAAACAACAGGCAGATCAACATCGTAGCGAGAGAAGTTTTGATGTAGGAGATTGGGTATTTTTACGGCTACAACCATACAAACAAATGTCCCTCAAGCAAGCAAAGAAGGATAATAAATTGTCGCCAAAGTACTATGGTCCTTACAAGGTGTTGCAAAAGATTGGTACTATGGCATACAAATTGGAGCTTCCTGCTTCTTCGCGAGTACATCCAGTTTTCCATGTTTCATGCTTAAAGAAGGTTATAGGTGAAAATCTTTCGGTTCAAACAATATTGCCAGAACTTGATGAGGAAGGAAAAATCATATTGGAACCTGAAGTAGTCATGGAAACAAGAACTCGACAGCTACGGAATCGATCAATTTCAGAGTATCTCATCAAGTGGAAGAACTTACCCACTGAAGATTCTACATGGGAAGATGAGAATTTTATACAGAAGAACCCATAGCTACTCAAGCGTTGAGGAAAACACTTTTTGAAGGAGAGGGGCATGTTAGGTCCCTATATTACTAGTTTAGTCCCTTATTGTTATTAGTGTAGCCCCCTTATTGTTATTGTTGTACCCCTGTAACCCCAATATTGTTATTATTGTGCCCTTACATTGTTATTGTTAGGTCAGTTATGATTATATTGTGGGCCCATGGACTCCTATATATAGAAGAAGGTTTTGGTCATTTGTATCATCCAAGAATTGTTCATTTATGTAATGTATTGCAGGTTGCCCCCTCGAAGTGGCTGATTTCTAAGGCGTTGATCTCTCTTTTCTTCTATTTTTGGAGCTGGTTTCACAACAAAAAAGGTACCAAGGGAGTGTTTCCTACTTCATTTTGCCTAAGCCTAGGAAAACAAGTGAACCCACTTTTTTCAGTCACTTTGTGAGGTGAAAAAGTACATTGTACTTTATAATATTAAAGTGACTTTATGAGGCAAAAAGGTAGATGGTACAACAAGTTATTAAAGCGACTTGAGCGGGTCATTAATGACGGGGGGCATGAGAGGTTTAGGTGAAATTAGATCTCCACCCCTTGTTCAAGAGAAGTTGAGATCTAATCTAAGCCCTTTATCTCGGGATAGGTCTTATCATCCCTATGGAGAATAAAAAGGTGGAAGAAGGCAAGAGGCGGGTCATTTAGGGTTACGGGGGTTTGAAGTTGGCATTTATAACTCATTGGTAATGAATTATTGTTAATTTTAGACAATGGTATGTTCTATGCTTAAGAGCAATTTACTTCAATTTTCCTTATTAGCCCAATATCAATTTCCAAACTAACAATCACATTAACATTGATAGTAAATGCAGATAGCACATAAACAATAAGCAGAAGACAAGCCAAGACAAGAGGACACAATATTTGGCCAAGGAAAACCCCCAATGTGGGGAAAACACTTTGATCAAATTCTTCTTATTATTCTTCAATAATTCAACAAAGAGAGAGAGAGACTACATAATACAATTTTACATGCCCAAACATTGTCAAATCAACCCTGTCATAGCAGCAGTCAACAGTAGTCAACCAGAAGCCCTAACCGGAAATTCAATGTTGGTCAAATCAGCAAAAAATCGTCACCAAGACAGCGCGGTCAAAGTCAGTCAACTCGGCCTCCAAAGATCGGATTTTTGCTTGAAAACCATAGTCAAAAATGAGGGTTTGACCCTCGGTCAACGCTAGTTAACGCCTTGAAATCTACTCCTAAAATGCATCCTTCAGCTACACGTGTGAGAGAGGAAGAGAGAGAATCCCAAGCTGTACGAACCAATCTAATTTGGAGAGAGAAGAATGTGAGAGTGAGTGATGTCCAAATGAGGAGAGAGGTCACTCTTATTTAGACAACTTGATGAGGGTGAAAAGACACATTTGTTGGGCTTCATGAGCCTACATTTGACTTCTAGCCGACCTTGACAATTGGCACGAGTAAGAAATAAATTCAAAACCACACTTCTGCTCATCCAAACAAGATGATCTTTAGATCATCAATCTTGTACCTCTCGGAAAGAGGAATCCAATAAAAATATCATCTCCATCATATGAACTGTCCAAGGTGGAGTTTGGCCCTAGTTTCTAATTTTAACAATTATGAATATGATGCTTCATGAAAGTTGAAAGTTAAAAATTTTCATTTCATGTTAGATATTCTTTGTTATTGTTTGGTTTCTTGGTAATTGTAATGGTTACAAGTACGAGTTACAATTTTAGTGATCAACGATGATAAATGTTATATATTGAATTTTGAAAGCTTGAAATTTTAAGATTGATGAATCATGAGACTCGATATGTTGTATGTTACTAACTTTTGGACGTGGTTGATGAAGATTATAACTTCTAGATGATTGATGTTATATGGTTCAATCCATGTTTTTATGCTTTTTATATCTAATTCATCATTTTACATGCTTTTGATGACATATATGCATCAAAATATATAAAAATATATATTATATAAAAATGCGCTCCTGATTCGCTCCTGAACCGGAGCTTTTGAAAATGTTGCTCCCCACTCCCGCTCCCAAGCAACCTTGGACTCATTCTTCAAGTGTAGAGTTGGAGAAGAGAAGGGGAAGAAGGTTGAGAGGGAAAAATAGTAACAGGAGAAGAGAAGATACATCGCATTTCCCAAGGAGAACAGGTATTCCAACAACTGGTACACAGACTCAATACAGCTTTTAAGCAACTGGCAGTATGATTTTCGAGGGTGTCAGAGCTGCTACAGTAGCTGGAATCCCAAGGAGCCTCTGACCTGGAATCTGAGTTAGCTAGGTGTGAATTTTAAAGCAGGTGTCAGTGCACTTATTGCAGGGAGACTGACACGAAAATCGAGAAGTCTGAGCAAGAATTTCAAGGCTGCTTGTGCATGATTTTCAAGGCAGTATGGGTGTGTTTTCCAAGGGAGCTAAGCACGGTTTCCTAGAGGTTGTCTGAGCACAAAATTCAAGAGCAGAGGTCTGGACTCTGAACAGTGGCACAAAAGTCAAAGGCAGAGGTCTGGACAGTGGCAAGGGTTTCAAGGACAACAGCATAAGTTTTAGAAGTTGACCTGAAATTCAAGGAGGAAGATAAGTACTCCTGTTTGTATTTAATGCTGTAAAATTTCTGTGAGAAAAGCAAATAAAATCTTCTTCCTACCGGTTTTTCCTTTCGGGGTTTTTCCAAGGTCTGATTGACGAAAAATCAGTGTCTTTAAATTGTTGTGCATGCTTGTGAAATTTATCAGCTGATGTGAAATGGTAGTGGTAGCTTCTAGTGTATCAATTACAATTTATATTCAAGTTAAAACTCAACTATGTACCATGGGGTTTGGGCATTAAATTTGATGTGTTAAACATATAGAAATTGGGTGGGGCTACAAGACAAATTTTCTACATGGTATCAAAGCACCAAGTGAACCTACAACTGATAAAGTGTGACAAACAAGCATAAAACAGCCTATATGCCCAGAGATTTGTGGTTGAAAGGGAGAGTGGTTGCTCATTTTCAGTGTTCAAAAGTTGTGTTGGTTGATAGGGTCAAATGGCTACTGATTTGAGGGTGTAGGATAGGTTGAGTGGGGCTGAAAATTTTGGTCCCTTGAAGGAGAGGATAGTCTTGTTGCTTGAGGAGTTTGAGTTGTGGGATATTGTCGAGAGTGCAGTACAACCACCTACTGATCCTATTTAGTTGGCAGAATTCAACAAGCACAATGTGAAGGCTAAGAGGATCCTTCTTTATGCAATTAAAGACCTTATATCTCATGTATTAGGGAAGAAGTTTGCCTATGAGATGAGGGAGTCCCGATAACACTTTATCAGACCACCAAGGAGAATAGGAAGATGGTGTTACGTGAGAAACTAAGGAACACCAAGATGAGCAAGACTGACACAGTGACCTCATATCTTACCAATATCACATAGGTGATAGATAAGTTGGCTGCAGTGGGAAAGGCTATCCCTGATGACCAGTTGGTCAGGACGACATTGAGTGGTTTTCCCAAGAAGTGGAATGGATTCATTGATGGCATTGTTGCTAGAGCAAAGTTAGAACCCACCGTAGAGAAGGGCATATTTGTGAGTTACGGCGAGACGTCAAAGGGCTATCGCATATATATTTCTGCCAAATTGGAGGAGGATGTGGGATGATATCATTCGGGAGGAGACCGGGAGGAGTGCCAAGAGTGGCAGCCAACATGTCGGGGTTGATGAGGAGAATGTTTCCCTCACAACTAGGGGCAAGAAGAAACCCAAGAAAGGGTCCACTAGTGGGACCAAGCAACAGAAGGGGAAAAAAAGAGTACAAGAGAAGGACATGAGCAAAGTGAGATGCTTTGCTTGTCTGAAGATAGGCCACGATGCCTTTCAATGTCCCAGTAAGAATGGGAAGAATAAGGGCGTTGCAGCATCAGTCAAGGTGGATGACTTTGCCACGAGATTTGACACAGAGTTTTCCTTAGTGGTGAGTCTTGCCACTAGTGTTTCATCTCCTAGTTTCTGGTATGTAGACAATGGAGCTTCTCGCCATATGACAGGAGTCAAAAAGCACTTTACAGGTCTTACAGAGACTGATATAGACTTGAAGGTGGTACTTGGAGATGATTTCCGAGCTAAAGCAGTATGTGTAGGGACTATATCCTTTCAGAGGGAGTTACAGCCTCCCTTGAATGTGACAGAGATCGTATATGTTCCAGGGCTAAAGAATAATTTGATTTCAGTCTTCAGTATTGAAAACAGGGGATATGTGGTTGTGTTTCGAGATGGACAGGTACTCATGTATCCCAAGGGATCCAGTATCTCTTCTGCTAGAGTGATTGGAGTCTGCCATCAGAGACTCTACAAGGTCATGTTTCAGCCTACCAAAGCCTTAGTGTTGACGACCAGCAACAGTGATTTGTGTGAGTTATAGCATAGAACGATGGCCCACTTGCACCATGGAGCATTCAAGGTATTAACAAAGATAGTCACAAGTTTACCTGATTTCAGTATTGAGCATCATGATGTGCAGGGGGTGTGCTTTGGGAAAGTACACCAAGACTCCTTTCCAAAGCAGTGACCGCAGGGTAGCAGGCATTCTTGATTTGATTCACTCTGATGTATGTGGTCCAATGTCTTCCATCTCCTTGAGTGGATTTTCTTATTATGTAACTTTCATTGATGAATACTTCAAGAAGACTTGCATTTTCTTCATGAATACCAAGGATTGGGTCTTCAAGAGGTTCCAAGAGTTTAAGGCTCTTGTGGGGAACCAAACAAGGAAGAAAATCAAGGTGTTGAGGACAGAGATTGGGGGCGAGTATACCTCCAATGAGATGAAGGGACTTTGTGTGAGAGCGAGCATCAGGAGAAAGTTCATAGTGCCATATAACCCCCGACAAAATGGGGTGGAAGAGAGGAAGAATAGGGGCATAGTAGGGGCAGCGAGCGCCATGTTACATGAACAAAGGCTACCTTTCTTTTTATGGGTTGAGGCTTGTAACACTGTAGTATATCTACAAAACAAGAGGCCACACACTGTTGAGGAGTAAAACTCCCAAGGATGTTTTTTCTACGAAGAAGCCAAAGATTGGGCACTTTAGCATTTTTAGGTGCTTTACTTATTCACATGTTCCCGAGGAAAAGAGGACAAAGTTAGAACCCACCGTAGAGAAGGGCATATTTGTGAGTTACAGCGAGACGTCCAAGGGCTATTGCATATATATTTCTGCGAAAAGGAAATTTGTCCTGAGGCGAGATGTGATGTTTGAAGAGCAGGCCTTGAGGATGTCATAGGAGGATGATCATGTAGAGCAGCAGGCTCCTTTGCAGGGGAGTACACCACAGGTTTCAGGATCTTCAAGTCCAAGTTCACAGGGGTCAGGAGGATCACTAACTCTTGGGGTAACAAGATTACAAAGCACAGATTCCCAGAGTACAAGTTCACTGCAGGCCATAGGGGCATCCCATAGTATTCAAAACTAGTTGGTTTGAACCGTAAACCAACCAAACCGTCTGTTTCATTAGCCCAGGCCACCAAACTAGTCGAAAAAATGGGTTATCTGAACAAACACCCGGTTTTTTGGTCTCGCCAAGCATAAACCGGTCAATTTATGACGAAACAGGTCGATTTTCCCATAAACCGGTTGGTCCTATCATAAACTGGCCGGTTTATTGCCAGACCGACTGCAAACACCACAAAATGTGATTTTGTGAGTTTTGAAGCAATTTTGAAGGAAACTTGGGTTGTTTCTCTCCAAAAAAGCATGCCTCCCCTCTCATTTGCCTCACACATCTCAACCCTAGCAACATTGGCGATCAATGGTAAAGTTAAATTCTTGAAGTAATAGTTACATTTCCTTTTATCTTTCATTTTCATCATTTTACTTAAACCTTTAACATTACCATGAAATGACTGAGGATGTTTGATCGTGGTTTTGACCTCATTAGATTTCATATGGAGAAACTAGAATTTTAGATTTCACTCAAAATTCAACAGACTTACTGGTTTTCAGGATTTCATGGTTTGGGGGTTTGCAATGTTTCCATTGATTTTGTCATGCATGAGGGTATGAGAATGGCATTTGATCAAGAGCATGAAGCCCTTTAAGTACCTTGATGTTGGTGGTATTCATTGTTGAACTTTGTTGATGTAGGTAGTATTGATTGTTGAACTACTCTACCATGGCCTTAACAAAAATGTACCCTTCACTCAAAGAAAAATAATTAGTTAGGCATGCTAAGTTTTTCCTACCACATTATGAGGTTGAGGAGATGAACCCTTCACTCAAATCAAAATCATTGGTTAGGCATGTTAAACTTTTTCAATTTCTATTATATTATAAGGTTGAGCAATCCAAGTCTGAATACTTTGAGCTAGATGATGCTTACGTATCTCTTGTTGATGATCCCATTTCTAGTAGCATTGAATCAACGATGAGTTTCATGAATGATCATGTTGATGAGTGATTTGTAGTTTTGATGTCTAGTTTTGTTACTACTACTACCACTACTACTAAGGTTGCAGAGAAGTCCTAGGAATCCTCAAACTCTGAACCAGATTATTTATGTAGCTCATGATGATGATCCCATGTCTAGTATTGGTGATGAGTTTGATCGTGATGAGTTTGATCATGATGAGGAGTGATCATGTTGATCACTGATATGTATACTTGTAGTAGGCCAGTGGCACTATAGCTTGTAGCATTATTTTTGGATTCTAGAGGCCATTTAGAGCCTCATTGATTATGTATTTTGTTGCTGATATGTATTGCACTCGGTGCCATTTTGATATATTCACCTTTATATGGTATATAGTGTTGAAAAATGTAACTAGTGTCGGTCTTCATAATTGTATTTTGTAATCATTGTAATTGTCAAAAGAAAAAGAAAAGAAAATGTTTATTTTGTAAAAAAAACTTTATTTATTGTAAATGGGTTTCTTTCCCATGGTTTTGGTCCTAGGTCAAGCACCCATTGTGTGCTTTAAGGTTTGTACAATGAGTCAAGTCAAAGTCTTGATATAAAGTCCCTGGAGGGTTCACGTATCAATCTAAAGAAATTATTTTTATGTCATGGAAAAGTCTAGAAACCACCCAAGAGATCAAGTTGGCTAGCCCTAAAGGTCGGCCTAGAAGAGGCTTGAAGACCCACCCTAAATGCTATATATTGAAGAAATTTTGTCTTTCATTTACACACTTGGGAATTCAACTTTCTTGAGGAGATCTGAAGAAAAACAGAAGTTTGAAAGGAAGAAACAAGGACAGCAGAGGAGGAGGACCTCATCTGATCTTGATTTTGGTTAAATTTTCTCTTTTTCTTAACAGTTGAATTTCTGAGTAAGGATAGAAGATCTGACTTTGTGAAAGAAAAAGCAAATCTTATTTTTGTGGGTGGTTGGCATGGTCTCTTGGTGGATGATCTAGTGTCTTGGTCTTGAAAGTCTTCATTGAAATAAATTCTATAAGGAGGAGTTCTTTGCATTTTCCCCTTTTGAGGGATTTTGTCCTGGCTTGGAGCCTATCTCTGGTGTCTTTACTCTTTGCATTATGATCTTCTTGTTTGGCATTTATTTTGATGACGAAAAGAACATTATAATGTTAATGATGAATTTACAATGTATCACAAGTAAATATCAATATTCAAAGAAATCAATTAATAATCTAACCCTAATGAATGCCCGGGAATTCTCAACATATAGATGAGTAAATTTTGCATATTTTGTCTTTATTGGTTTGGAATAATGGTTTTAAATCTTAAAAATAGTTTTTTCATTAAAAATTAATTATTTCATGTATTTTTTCAAAGACAGTTTCATTGAGATCTAACCAGTTCCGGTTTGAAACCCGATTCGATACTTTGACCGGTCCGATCACCGGTTCCGATTTTGAACACTGTGGGGCATCCTCATCAAGATTTCAAGCTCCAGGGGAGGATTTTCCCACACCAATTCAAGAGGCTACTTCAGGGAAGAGGAAGCCAAGATGGCTTTATGAGACATTAAAGGAAGCACAAGAGTCAGTGAGAAGACGTAAGTGGTCAGTTAGGGAGAGCAAACCACTAGAGCAATTGGGTGGCTTTGTGGCTAGTGTTGTGGAGACTAAGCCATCTAGCTATGAGGAGGCTACAATTCAGCAAATCTAAAGGGATTCCATGGTGGAAGAGTATGATTCTATCATGAAGAATGATGTTTGGGAGATAGTGTTGAGACCTGAGTGGAAGTCAATGGTGACTTCTGGGCGGCTTTACAAGATCAAACATGTTGCAGATGGTAGTGTGGCAAAGTTTAAAGCTCAATTTGTGGCACGAGGGTTCTCACAGGTAGAGGGAGTTGATTATGAGGAGACCTTCACACCAATGGCTCAATAAACCTCGATTCGAGCATTGATCTCCACTGCAGTAGAGATGGGGTGGAAGATCCACCAAATGGATGTGAAGTTTGCCTTTCTTAATGGAGTCATACAGGAGGGAGTTTATATTAAGCAACCACGGGGCTTTGAGGTGCATGCCAGAGATTCTCATGTATGCAGGCTTAAGAAATCCTTATATGGTCTGAAGCAGGTACCAAGAGCATGGTACTCGAGGATTGATTCCTACTTGCAGCACATGAGTTTCAAGAAGAGTGATGCAAATCCGAACCTATATTACATTATCGTGGACGAGAATCCGCTCATTCTTGTATTGTATGTTGATGATTTATTCATTACAGGAGAGGAGAGACTCATTGGCACTACAAGAGAGATCTTGCTTCAGAGTTTGAGATGACTAATATAGGACTGATGCACTATTTTTTGGGGCTGGACGTTTGGCAAGAGGATGGGCATATCTTCTTGGGCCAAGGCAAGTATGCGGGGGACACACTGAGGAGATTTCATATGGAGGACTGCAAGCCTATGGCCACCCCATTGACTACCAACTAGAAGAAGTTGCATGCTTCTGATTCCGAGTTGGTAGACCCCACTTTATATCATCAATTGATCGAGTCATTGATGTATCTGCTCAACAATAGATCAAAAATATCTATTTTGCAGTCAAAACATTGAGTCAGTTAATGGTGGAGTCCAAGTGTGTGCATTGGGTGGATACAAAACATGAATTATGATACCTACAAGGCACAATGAACTATGGACCGGACTATGTCTAGGTCCTAGGGGGATGGAGTCAAGTTG
The DNA here is from genome assembly GCA_034641835.2 of Pinus albicaulis. NCBI lineage: Eukaryota > Viridiplantae > Streptophyta > Pinopsida > Pinales > Pinaceae > Pinus > Pinus albicaulis. Next base: position 929,727,064 of record CM076571.1, on the reverse strand, counting down.
ACAAGTTGTACAAACTCAAATTGGGCAGACAGTGCTAGTGATAGGAAGAGTACATTTGGATGTTGTTTCATGTTGGATTCGACAGTGGCATCATGGTTCAGCAAGAAACGGAGATCAATGGCACTGAGTTCCGCAAAGGTTGAGTACATTGCAGCTAGTGAGGCCAGTTGCAAGGCCATTTTGCTTCACAAGATGTTGTTGTGTGGCTTATTTGATCAGTAATTGAGACCAACTACGATTTACTGTGATAATCAGAGTTGTATTAAACTCACGGATTAGCTAGTATTTCATGACAAGTCAAAGCATATTGAGACCAAATGCCACTTCATCTAGGATTGTGTTCAGAGAAGGGCAATGAAGCTAGAGTTCATATCCACTAATGAACAGGTTGCAAACATTCTCACCAAGTCCTTGCCAAGTGGCAAGTATGTCTACTTCAGGGATAAGAAGGAAGTGGTGAGAAACACATTCCTCAGTAAGAGGGAGTGTTGAAAAAGGTACCAAGGAGATGTTTCCTACTGCTTTTTGCCTAAGCCTGGGAAACAAGTGAACCCGCCTTTTTAGTGTGAGTTTAAGAGATTAATAAAGTCATGTGACCTTTTTTAGTCACTTTATGAGGTGAAAAAGTACATTGTACTTTAGAACATTAAAGTGACTTTACGCCTTTAAAGTGACTTTATAAGGCAAAAAAGGTGCATGGTACAAGAAGTTATTAGAGTGACTAGAGGGGGTTATTAATGCAGGGGGGAGACATGAAAGGGGATCAATGAGAGATTAGATCTCCGCCCTATATCAAGAGAAGTTGAGATCTAATCTCCACCCTTGATCTTAGGGATAGGTCTTCTCATCCTTATGGAGACTAAAAAGGAGGAAAAAGGCAAGAGGCTCATTCTTCAAGTGTAGAGTTGGAGAGGAGAAGAGGAGAAGGAGAAGAAGGATGAGAAGACATAATAGAAGCTAGAGAAAAGAAGGAAAAACCCATTTCCCAAGGAGAATAGTCACCAACTTCGAGGCATCAATCCAACAACTAGTACACAGACTCAGCACGGTTTTTGAGGGATTGAAGCGTGATTCCCGAGGTTGTCAGCGCTGCTACAGCATCTCAAATTCCAAGGAGCCTCAAACCTGGAATCTGAGTAAGTTGGGTGTAAATTTTGACGCAGGTGTCAGCACAATTATTGCAGGGAGACTGGCACGAAAATCAAGAAGTTTGAGCGAGAATCTCGAGGTTTCCTGTGCGTGATTTTTGAGGCAGTTTGGGTGTGTTTTCCAAGGGAGATAGGCATGATTTTCTAGAGGCTATATGAGCACGAAATTCAAGAGCATAGGTATGGAAAGTTGCACAAAATTCAAAGGCAGAAGTCTGAATAGTGGCATGAGTTTCAAGGACATCAGCACAAGTTTCTAGTAGCTAACCTGAATTTCAAGAAAGGAGATAAGTAAACATGTTTGTATTTAATGTTGTAAAACTTCTCTGAGAAAAGAAAATAAAATCCTCTTCCTATTGGTTTTCCCTTCAGGGTTTTTACAGTGTCTAATTGGTCAAAAATCAGTGTTTCTAAATTTGTGTGCATGCTTGTGAAATTTATCAGTTGACGTGAAAAAGTAGTGGTAGCTTCTAGTGTTTCAATTGCAATTTATATTCAAGTTAAAACTCAGCTATGTACCATGCGGTTTGGGCATTAAACTTGATGTGTTAAACAAACTGAAACCAGGTGGGACTACAAGACATAAATTTTCTACAATACACACACACACACACATTTTGAAAGAAAGTGTCACGAATAAATGAGAAATAATATTTAAATGAAAAAACTAAACGACAAGTCACAATTTATTAGCAAACTCGTGTCTATATTATTTCTCATAGATGATTACATTATGAAAGAAACAACATCCAAAAGCAACGTTTATAAATGAAGCTATATATTCAAAATTAGAATACACACACACACACAGAGCATTATACTAACACCTTGAAAGCAAGCATTATGAATAAATGAGCAAGGATATTTAAATGAAAAACATAAATTACAAGTCACAATTTACTAGCAAACTCATGTCTATATTATTTCTCATAAACGATTACATTATGAAAGCAACAACTTCCAAAAGAAACGTTTATAAATGAAGCTATATATTCAAAATAAGCATTTATATATAAATCTACAATGCTACATGTATCAAACATTGAAATGAAACATGAGTTAAGATCAATGTTGCGAACATTGGCATAGAGATAAAATCGGCTAGGGTCCAAAAAACCAAAAAATCGTAAAAATCGAGAAAATATCAGTAAAAATAGGCAAACATCGACAAAATCAACATACCATCAAAATATCTATAAAATCGGCAAACATCGGCTAGGCCAAAAAATCATGATTTCGAGATAAAATCGGCATGTTATCGAGATGTTTGCAACATTGGTTAAGATGCTAACACCTAATAGCCATTACCCTCACTTTCATATTCATTAAGAAAATAAGAACAAGATGCACATTCAATGGTGGATCGAGAAGTGGGAGAAGTACTACCAATTCCACTTCTAGGTTTCTCAAGATTCAAAGCAACAAGAGAGATGTCGCAGTAAGGGGACTCTGGTTCTATAACCCATTCTCTATAAAGCCCATGTTATATTCTAGACCCCCACAAGATGCAAGACAAATGTCAGAATGCAAATAGACAAGATCCTAAAAATCTTATGAATCCAACCTATTACACTTCACAAATTGAATAAAATCATGGGTGCTCCAATTCCTTTATGTTGATGAAGAGTTTACCACTTGTGAAAGATAAAAATGGCAAAGATTTGCAAATATACGCAAATTGCTAAATAACAAATTCACCATCTACCTTAGCTCATGGTGCTCTTCTCAATCATCATTAATATGTCTAAATATTCATCCAATCTAGTAGCAACACTAGCAAATTCTTCCTTTAATTTCTTGTGTAGATGACCTTGAAATATTCTCATTAGGACTCTCTTCACTCCATTGGCCACCTCCCTATCTTTATGTGTTGTTCCTCTTACAATCGCTTTAAGCAATTAGGACATCATAAAATCTTTGACTAAAGGCAAGAACTAAAGTATGCAATGAAGTGTTGAACAAGCACCACCTATCAATAATGGTTTTCCTCACAAAATCAACAAAGTAAGCATTAATAAATAAACGAAATTTCCATGAAATAATTTCCACACTTTTATCAACCATGGTTTGTTTGAGTCAAAACTTTAGAGAAGCTTGGATGAAACTTAAGCAAGAAATCTATCTTGCTCCACCAATCCTCATCAACACACAATTTGCACACCACATTTTCCCACTCTAACTCTGCCTATCTCCACTCTAATTCTTTGTTATGTATTACCTCTAGCTTTCCAAGATTAATTTTTCTCACATTAATTTCCAATAAACACTTAAGGTAAATGGCATCTTACATATACACATAAACGATGAATATATCCACAAGAATTTTGCATCCCAAGGATTGAATGTGGAAAAGTAGCACTTTCTACCATATAGCCATCCAAATTAATTGAATCGTGACACACTATTTCCTTCATGCAATATTTCATGACTTCATTGGCCCATAGATTGATAGGCAATGGTATTGTTACCCACCAAAAGTTGGTAAACCTTTGGAGCAAAATTTTCTCCTCACTTGACAACCAGCCAGTTAGCAACCCCACAATGGTCAGCACATAACATTATGCCAGAGTTTTCCACCCTTTGCTCAAGTCAAGTTTCTTTCCCATTTGACAAGCTTCTTGAAGAAAGGGGGTCATCTCTCGAAAGGTACTCTAACCATTCCTACAATCATGTTCTTTCATTTAATTTATGGGCATATTGATATGGATCATGGGAAAATTAGATGACTTACTAATGTCGATTGTATCCTTGTTCCCGCACTTCACTTGGGAGATTAGTCTTTGACTCTAGTCCAGTGGGACATCCTCCGAGGCCTTACGATTTAGGAAGGGAAATATTTGGGAAGCATTAATTGATATAGTGTGTCCAAGGTAATCCATACTTACCACCTTCCATCTTTCTCGATTATTCATCTTCATTATTTGGGTTAGTAGTCATGGTCATTGGGATGGCACTCTATATCCACATCTTTGAGTCAGGGCTTAAAATTTGGCCCAGAGGTTGATGGAATTGAAAGAAAGTTAAAAGTATTTGAAGCCACAATTAAAGCAAATGTAAAATGAAAAAGATGGTTAGGACAATACTAAGCACATGGGAAAAAGCCTAGCATGAGCTCTACCCCCTCATTAGCCATCACCCAACTCCTTAAGCACTTAATGCTTCAACCTAATAAAGTAACTCTTGAATGTCCCAACCCCAATGAGCAAGAAACAACTATATCTTAAAGGCGTATTGGTAAAACATAAAGCAAGCTTGGGCTCCTAAGATAGACACTAAATAAAGGCAAATCATTGAAGTAAAAGGTGCACCAAAGAGGTGGAAAAAGCAAGTCAAGGAAAAGGATGGCTCATGCCATACGATTACTCCCTCCTTACATCATTGTACTTAGGATGTTGGACCCCCATTAGTAGGTCTCATGGTTGTAGCACCTTCCTTGAAGTCTCTCCCATGACATGACCACCATTATCACACACACCTCTTGATTAATGGGTTGGCCTATGAGATGTCACTCCCCCAGAGTTGGAAACACCTATTAAAGTTGTTAACCTATTTATCCCGAATATAAGTGAAGTAACTTGTTCATAAATCCTAATCTAGTTAAACATTTGAAAGTGAGTTTTCTGTGAAACATTTATGTACCCCTAACATTAGATATGGTCCACTATGATGCTTTAATGGTTTGTTGTACCTAATGAAGTTGATCACACTTGATCTTGAGAGGTTTGGTTCAAGTGGTTTCACATTGCAAAAAAGATCCCTTAAGGGGCAATTTGACTCTTCTTCAGCACCTTCCAAAGGGTACTTTGCCCCGTTCTAAGAGAATTACTAACTTTGTGGCCCTAATGTTACCCCTTCAAAGATGAGCATTGGCATTAAGAAGCGTCCACGTGATATTGCACCTCTTGATGAGCCTCTCGATGTTAAAACGTTGAGCTTAAAATCTTAGGCGTTGGACTTTTTGATGATGTGCCCAAATCGACCCATGATGTCGCCAAGCTGGCCTTGACCTTGTTTGATGGACAATGCCTTGTTTTGGAGCACAGATGAAGATGGCTATAATTTAAATGACTTGGGAGTTCTAGAACATCTCTTTGATGACAACATTTTCCCTTTGAAATGCCACGTCATTCCCACATGCTTGCAAATAGTGATGCAGGTCCTCTTTTGGAAATGTACATATGCACTTTAGGACTTTCTTAGAGTGAGGAGCACTCTTGGACACTTGTCTTAGTTCCCTAATGCCTTATTGCTTATTTTGGAGGATGATGTCATAGTGGAGCAGGGTTGCGAGGGAGCATCACTATTCCAATTTCTCTATGCATGTGGGGTACCATTCAATGTTCTTTGCTCACCATATTGACATGAAATGGTTACTGCCATTAATGATGCCCCCAAAGGATACAAGAGCCCTGGGTATGACAAGGCTAGAAACGTGGGCCTTGATCATGAAAAAGAAAAAATAACTCATTCTTTGAGTAGAATGACAAGTTCTTGGAATGAGCATGGGGTGTCCATTATATCTGATGGATGGACAAATGTAAAAGGCAAGCCATTGATAAGTGTTCTTGATGTGTCTGTTAGTGGTGCAATACTCCTTTCATCATATGATTATTCAGATAAGTTCAAGACCGACATCAACATTGCAGAGCCATTACTTGAAACAATTGAACATATTGGACCATACAATGTCATCCAAGTCATCATTGATAATGCTACTAATTGTAAGGCAGCAGGAGAAATTATTGAGGATAAATACCCCAACATATTTTGGTCGGGGCGTTTGGTTCACACAATGAACCTTTTGATGCATGATATAATTAAAAACAAACAACCTCAATACAGATGGCTTGGTGATTTGTACAAGAGAGGAAAAAAATGATAAGATTTATTACAAATCATAGCAATATCCATGGTCTTTTCCGCAGTCACTCAACATTGGAGTTGTTGAAGATAGCAAAGACTAGATTTGCTAGCTATTACCTCACCTTCAGGCGCCTTTTGAAGGCAAGAGAGTCATTGGCTGCAATGGTATCAAGTCCACACTGGCAGGTATTAAAGGACAGGGCAACAACATCAGTTGACAGGCAAGGTTTTGAATAAGCCGAGGAGACCTCTCTTGATCCTTTGTTTTGGGCACGTGTGAGAGAAATTTTTAATTTCACCAAGCCCATTTATAACATGATTTGTTTTACAGATACAGATAAAATAGTGATTGGGGAGGTGTATAAGCAGATAGATAGCATGTTGGGGCAAATAAAAGATGTTGTTAAGGACCAAGATCCAAACTTGTATTCAATGATTCACAATTGTGTGTGTGCACGGTGGAATAAACTGAACGTTCCACTACATGCTTTGGCATATATCCTTATGCTAAAATACTACTCTTCGTCTTGGTTGGGCCAACCTGCACCTAAGGGTGGGGTTAGGATCAAACCTCATACAGATCCCGAGGTACAAGAGGGATACATGAAAGCATTAGACAAGTTGGTCCCTGAAAGGAAGGAGTGTGCTAATATGCGCCTTGAATTAGGCAGATACTTCAGTTGCACTGGTTTGTTTGGTTCTTTTCATGCAATGGAAGATAGGGACAAGTTTGATGCTCTCATATGGTGGCATACATAAGGCAGCATGGAAATTTTGCCAAAATTGGCAAAAAAAAGTTCTCTCACAAGTTGTAAATACTTCTTCTGCAGAGAGGTGTTGGAGCACCTACAGCTTCATCCATAATGTGAGAAGAAACAGACTCAACGAAAACCGAGCAGAAAGCTTGGTTTATGTGCACTATAACATGAGGTTGTTGAGTCATTATTGTGATCGGGCTTATGAGGATCTCTCATATAAAGTTTGGGATAGCAACCCAGAGGATGATAATTTGGAGGACGGCACTATACATCTAGAAGAATTGGAAGCAGAACTTTTGAGAGATGAGGATGAAGCAGCAGCAAGCATGCCATCACCACACCCACCATTCGATAGTAGTGTCAATGCCAATGTTCGAGTTCTGACTGTTATTCCTTTGCTACCTCCACCTACATCCTCACGTGGAGGGCATGGGGCTTCTAGTCATGGTCGTGGTACTTCCCACGAGGAGACTGCTGGAAGACCCCCATTACCACGAGCTGCTCATAAATTAGACATTTCTCGTGGCAAGAGGCCAAGCAATAGATGAAACAGATTTACAGTTTACTAGTCTTTTCTATTTTCTAGTAGTTTTTAACATTTTATAACTGTTGAAACTTTGACTCTTTTATATTTAAAGGAAGATAATTTTTGTAAACAATATATGACAATTTCAGTTTGAAGTTTGAAACTTTGAAGTCGGCAATTATAAGTTTATAAGTCATTATAAATTATGAATATGATGCTTCATGAAATTTGAAAGTTGTTTCATTTCGTTCCATTTTATAACATTTCATTTCATGTTAAATATTCTTTGTTGTAATGGTTACACTTAGCTTACAAGTAAAACTATGGCAATCAATGAATCAATGATAATAAATGTTATATATTGAATTCTGAAAGCTTGAAACTTTAAGATTGATGAACCATGAGACTCAAGAGTCAATATGTTGTATGTTTCTAACTTATGGACATAGTTGATGAAGATTATAACTTCTAGATGATTGACGTTATATGGTTCAATCTATGTTTTTATGTTTTTTATGGCTAATTCATCATTCTACATGCTTTTGTTGATATATATGCAATAAAATATAAAAATATATATATTTAAAAAAAAACACTCCCCAAAAAGCTCCTGAACCGGAAGCTTTTCAAAATGGCGCTCCCGCTCCCCTTCCCAAGTAACCTTGTGGTGGAGATCACTTTTCTCCCACACGTGTAGAGTTATTTCAAGGTTTCCTTGTGACTTTTGAAGAAATAGAATCTTGTTAAAATGTGATAAAAGTTAGAACAAGCAAAAAAACATAAAAAGGTAATAAGGACCCTTTCAAGCTATATAACACCACCCCTATGTGAGAGATTTCAATGTAGAAGATATCGCTATTCCTAAGAGACTACTAAAAACCTTGAAAGGGAACTTAGGGGTCTTAAAAGGGACCTTCTAATTGCTAGTGAAAATATTTGGCGCCTCGCATTTAATGAAGGCAATATTGGTATGTTGGATGGCTTGAGGCAAAGTAGTTGAACAATAAGGGAATTACTAAAAGGAAGAATCTTTAAAAATTCCATACACAAAATTGGCACAATTGGAAAGCTATACCCAAAATATATATTACCATAAATAAGAAATAGGAAAATGAAAACAAAATGAGAACTAGGGGCTGATAAATTTACATAGGCTATCATAAATGAAACTCTTCACTTTGGATAGTTTGGTTCTCTATGTCCAAGTAAGAGCAATTTGCATACTCTACTCCAGCTATGGGCTGATGATGAAATGCATATGATGCACTCTCTTTTATTCATTTATGGAATATAGAATCCACTGTGTGTAATTTGAGGTTAAAGTATGCACAAATATTATCTACTCAAATATAACAAGATGCATTTCCCATGTGAACCCTCAACTATGCCCATCACAATTAAAGGTGTTTAAAGGATACGTAAATTTTACCCGAAACAATGTGTTATTTTTGAAATATGCTTGTAAAGTTTTACTAACAAATTAAGAATCAATCATGTAAAAGCATATTACAATGAAAACCCCAAAGATTAGGTCAGTTGGTTCAGCCCCTCCCTGTTCACTTTGGAGCCACAACAGATAAACTGACTCTCTATGCCCATGTAGAGAGGGGCAATTTGCATACTCTGCTCCAGATATGGGCTGATGATGAAATGTTTGTGTGATATACTCTCTTTTGCTCATTAATGAAATATAAGATGCAGTGCATATAATTTGAGGTAAATTTGTGCACAAATATTATCTACTCGATATAAGAATATGCATTCCCCATGTTAAATCTCAACCATGTCCTTGACAAGTTGGAGGCATGTTAAAGGTATGTAAGTTTTGTAACTGAAATAAAGCATATTACAATGAAATCCCCAGTGGGTTCGCTCGACTGATTCGACCCTTCCCACTACGCCGTAATGCTCAGGGAGGTCGTGCGATCTATTGCCATAAATTACTACGTGGTTACCAGCCACTGTTGTATCTGGCAGTTAATATTAACCCCATCCGGAAAACCAAGGACAAGGGATGCGGGGGGGAATGCAAGGGACACTGGTCAGGTGCCCCAGCTTCGTCATTGTGAATGGTTGTGTGCTGGAGGGGGGAGGGAGATTTATTTCTCTGAAAAAGAAAGGCATGTAAAATGAAATATAAGATGCAGTAAACGTAATTCGAGGTGAAAATGTGCAAAAATATGATATGCTTGATATACCAGTGAGCAATGCCCCCGTGAAAACTAAACTATGCGCTTCCCAAGCTGGACATTTCGAAAAGGTATGTAAGTTTACCAGATAAAACATTGTTTTTCTAATATGCTTATAAATTTCACAATACGTACCAAACAATCCTTTTTCTGTCTCTTCTGCATATCTGCAAAAAAGTATTAAAGAGAAAAAACAAAGTAGGCTTTATTGGGATGGCAATATCTCTGATCTAATACAGTATACAGGCTCTTTCCATTTTAATTTCATTTTCCTATTTGTCACGGGGCATGTACACCAGATCAACTTCTCCAAGAAGAGACCTTAAAACTAAAAATAAAAATGAAAACAAACCCTACCTTCAGCGGAATTTTGGCGAATAAAACATGAGCCGAACCATTAAATCCCACAACAGTGTCCAAGGGAACCTCCTTGCGAACAATATCTTCCACAAGATACACAATGTCATGCAATATTTCGATTCCATCTAGCTCAAGTGTGGAATTCACGTAGGAAGTATGCCGAGCGGGCAAACGGCCGCCTTCTGACTCGACGACCCCAATTCTTCGCCCCCGATACCCTAACCCTATATCCAGCGAATCATACTCTAGGCTGAAATAATCCTTATTGTTGACCTTCACAGCCATGTCCATGCTTAAATTCATGAACAGACGGGGTACAATGGAGCCAGATTGAGAGTCCGTCTGGAAATTAATATCATTGAAGTTCACGCTGATGACTTGAATGCTAGGCTGGGACGGCCAAAGGAAGTAGAAAGCCGCGCCGAGGAAGAGGCCGAGAGAGATTGCCAGAGCAGCGGCGTAAGCAAGTAATCGACGGCTGCGCCGCCTATTAGTAAGGTGTGGAGCCGGAGGAAGAACCACATAGTATGCGTCTGCCGGATAGCCGAAGGCGTAAGGTTCTTGGCAGGGCACAGGGTTCGATCGCGCGGTGCTTGCACGCGGCATTCTTGTTGTGGTTTTTAAAAACCGTGGCAAGCATTCCTACAGCAGTGAAGACCTCGGCTTATAGGAGTTCTCCTGGGGCCCCTGATTATTCTTTTCATGACGAACAAGGAAAGGTAACAAACTGCCCGACCTACCATTCGGATCTCAGAAATTAAAGACCACCTTTCAAGTTCGAATTCGTCAGATCAAGCAGCTAACTCTGTCACCAGGCGATGCGCGGCACGAAGCTCTGAAGAGCTGTGAAGGGCCACACCGTTATCGAGGTTCACTTCCAGGTCCCTATCCTTGTCTTTTTCTTTATATTTTATTGTCTCCGATGGTGACAAAGAATTTGATCGTCAAATTTTCGATGATTTACCGCGAATATTTGAGTCATCAACAGCAAAACACAAAGCACAGCCCTAATCAAAGTTTGAAAATATTTACAGCCGTAAATCTTTATGCATTCAATTTTACTTTATTTTTTATTTAAGTTAAATTTTATATTAAACCTGTCAGCTTCTCTTTACACGTCATTTATATTCATATTCTGTGGTAATAAACTTTTATTTATTTAAAGGTTTAAACGCATCAACTTTATTCATTTATATCTTTTTTTTAAATTATATTTTTTTTTTTTAATAAAAATGGCAATTTTCATTTATATCTTCTTTTAAATTATTATTTTTATAATAAAAATATTAATTTTTATTTAATCCGGTATTATTTGTATAGATTTAATATGTTTTTGGTTTTTCTAATTTTGCGGAGATTGTTATTTTGTTAAATCTTAGATTTTTGTTATTTTTTTTTTGTCAATTCTGTGACCTACTATTTTCTATTTATATTTGAAGGGACAGTGTACAAAATATTCTCCTTTGTTTTCGGGTCTCAACCAGGCCTGTGGAAACCAGTCCGTTGGCCATCGAAAAGCATACCCCAAAATTGTCAATGTTTTCTCGCGTTCAAAAGTCTCTTGTGCTAGTTGCCTTACTAATGCATTCGTACATTCATAACATAGAAAGTTCAGCTGTGTAACTATTGGTTATTTATATATTGTGGGTAATAATGTTTTTCGGATTAATTATATTATTCTTATTTCCTCCACTTCATCAACAAGGTAAAGAAACCAATCAATCTAAAGAATAAATACCACGGATGCATTACTAGGTAAAAATTTTAAGATAAAGCTTCTAGTAAATTAATTAAATTTATAAATAATTTGTTAGGAATTAGTTTTTATTTTATATATTTATATTAGTTAATAAAATTATAAGAAATTAATAACATTACAAGGGTTAAAAATTTAAGAATTAGAATATTTATAATGATTTTATTAATATAAATTATATATATAGATAAGGAAGGAGGGAGTGGTCGAGAATTTCTAACCATCCTCCTCCATCCTCCTTCTTGAGATTGATTTCATGCTTCTCAATTTCAATAGCCTCTCTAAGCTACCTAGAAGAAAAATCAACAAATTTTCTATTTAAAAAAACTAGTTTACATAACTCTGATCTTGGAAATACACCGTTTTTGCTTAATTTCCAACCATCCTCCCTCTTGAGATTGATTTCATACTTCTCAATCTCAATAGCCTCTCTAAGCTTCCTAGAAGAAAAATCAACAAATTTTCTATTTAAAAAAACTAGTTTACATAAGTCTGATCTTGGAAATACATCGACATGTTTCAGTGTATAAAGATCACATCTACATCATCATCCAATAATGTAAAAAGATCTCATGTACATCATCATCAAATAGTTGGATATGTCTCATACAAATGACAAATAAAACAAAATTGGCCATATAAACTATATACTACATCACAAATATAAAATCTATCATTTCATCTATGAACAACAATGAAAGTAGGTTCAACTGAAAGGGATCATGCCCAAACGTTGTAGATTACCTAGATAGAAAGCTTTGTAATGAATCTCGCCCTTCTGGAGGGTGAGGCCTAATTTCAAAAGAGCATCTACAACATAGTTTTGCTCCATGTATACATATGCAAAAATAACCACTTGAAACATTTTCTTCAACTCCCTGATCCTTCCAGTTGCATAATAATGGAGGGGCAAAAGTAGAACATTCATTTATCCAATCAATGGTGACTTTTGAGTCACCAAATACATGCACAGTCTGAAGGTGTAGCCATCTGGAACAAAAAAGTAAACCCCAACAATGATAAATTCAACCGTAGAGTTTGACCATGTTCAACAATTCCAACCGAAATGGTAGTTTAATTCCTGAGATAACACAATATATATGTCGCATGAACATACCTATTATTGCTAGGCACCATCAAAGAACCCTGCAGGCAATTTTTCCAAACATATTATAGATGTGAAACTTCTTAATTTTCCTTTTTGAACCTTAGGACCAAATTCCTCGAAATAAGCACAAATCTTCTTGCAAATTATGTCTAAATCGAAAGAGATATTTTCAAAAATAATTGCATTCTTGTCGCGCTATATACCCCAGAAGTTAAAGAAGGGGAGTGTCTTATATTCAATGAAATTTGTCATCCATTCCTTTATGCATGATTCCAACGACGAAAATTCTAGCTCACATTTAAAGATAGGCATTGTAAGACATTAAAACAAAGGGCATTTGAAGAATAAATGAATTATGTTTTCATTGCAGACCTTACACATATAGCATTTGTCAAGTCCATGGAATCCCCTCTTGAAGAGATTCTCCCAAGTGAGAATGGTGTTCATCCACGCAAGCCAACCAAAAAGTTTTAACTTTAAAGGCATATGCCATGATCAAACTATTCTCAACCAGCGAAACGTCGGAGGGAACTGAGGTTAAGAAGAAATGAAATCGTAAACCTCCTTCACCAATATGAGACCTTGAATAGTACGATCACCCCATTTGAGTGTATCGGCTTTGTTCCAGATCAAAATACCTACCATATATATTTTAAAGATGTAGTCCTCCCATATAGCAACATTTTGTCCAGATATGCCCAATTCCTCAATGCTCTTCCAGGAAGGATACTATAGATAAAGATCCACTATAGATTGAATTTGGTAGATGTAAAAAATGCCCATGTCGTGGAGATGTTGTATGATCTTGCTTGGCAACGTATGATCTCCCTGAACACCACATATAGGATCCAATTAGACTTCAACCATAGAACTAGACACGATCTCCCAACGTAAATTCCCTATGAGCTATTTTTTAATTTTCATGAATCCTTGCCAAATTAAGGAACCATTATTTGTGTTGAAAATGTAGCGAGTAAAGGTCTTATGGCTTGTACCTTAGCCAGTGAAGACCTTGATTTGCTCTGCTCTAAATATGAGTGTGAGCTCATGAGTTAGAGTTCAGTTAGGATGATTGTATTTCCAATTTACTAGTATAATCATCAATATGGCATGTGTAGAGTTGGAGCTTTGATTAAGTGTAAATCTTCATCAATTTGACTACAGAACGAGGTGGTGGTTAGCAATTCAGTTAGAGCGAATTAGTTTCAAGGCTTGATTGAAGGAAGAGTGTTAGATCTCCATTGTTGATAGGAGAGAGCACGAGTTAACAACTCTAGTGATGCTTGGAAGGAGAGTAACACTCTCAGTTAACTTGCTATTAGAGCTCGAGTTTTAATTAAGTTAGGCCTCCTTGCATGGATCGAAGTTCACCTATAAAGAGAGGACAAAGGCACAAGTAAATTACATTGTTTTGTGCACAAAGGTTTGTGACAAGACAAAACTCACGAGTTAGTGTGAGAGAGCCTTGATAGTGGAGCACGGGAATTGTGTCCTAAAGTATAGGAGGCACAAGTGTGCTAGAATTTAGGAGAATTGGTTGTGCGCGAGTTGTGTGGAGTTGGGATCCTAAAAAATAGGAGCTCAAGTGCACTAATAAACACAACCCAGAAGTGCGTTAGGAAATAGGAGATCAGTGCAAGGAATAAGGAGGCCAAGTGCGCAAGGAAGGAGGAGCATAATTGAAGCAAGACAACAAGGTTTGCAGAGCAAGTCAAGGAGACAGTAGAAGGAGAATTATGTGTAAGATCTGAGATCGAGTAGTGATCAAGGGAAGCCAAGATCAACTATATGAGTTAAGGTTTGTGAGAAGAAGCAAAACACTTTCTCAAAGACAGATTGCTTTGTAATAGATCCAGATGCTCAAGAACAATCAATAAATAGCCACATCAAACAAATTGATTTTCCCTATTGGATTTCCTAAGAAAAATAAGTGTGTCAATTTGTGCGATATGTTTTTATCTTTTTTTTTATTTTGTTGCTTATAAATTGTTAAGAGTCTTTGTATCTTGGTGAAAGTTAACTAGTTTCAGTTATCAATTATTCATCTAAGTAGTTGCAAATTTTCGTGGAAATTTAACATGGTATCAAAGCAAAGATCAGTATAAAGACCAACAACAAATTAACTAGTTAGTGGAAAACGCAGATCAAGTTGGAGGCTTGTGCTAGAGTTTGAAGAGCAAAGCAGAGCAATTCCTTGGATAGCAGTATGTCATTCCTAGGACTAAGGTCAGATCACAATTTCAAGGGAGCCTCGAATTTCTGTGCATGGAAGGAGCAGATATATGTCGTGTTGGAAGATAATGGGGTGCTATAATTTGTGAAGAATCAAATAGTACCACTTCAATATCCCCAATAGTTGGCCCAGCATAACAAGAATGTCACCAAGGCGGGGAGGATTATTCTTGAGGGGATTAGAGACCATATTATCCATCATCTTCATGAGAATAAGATAGCATATAAGATGTTTAAAGCCATCTTAGATCTATATCATGGTTCCAGTGATGCTAGGAAGCTTACTCTCAAAGAGAAGCTAAGAAGTATCTGGATGAGCAAAGGAGAGCCCATCATGTAGAATTTCCTTGAAATCCTGTAATTGCTTGAATGAACAGTCTGAAACAACTTCAATTCACCAAGACACAAAATTTCTCTACTAAATAAGCAGTGGAATAGAATCAGAGATAAGGAAACAGAGACACACAATAACACGGTGTTTTTCTAGGGAACCCAACTAGGAAAACCCTCTGCTTCGTTGTAGAATTTTATTGACAAAAAATTGAGCAATTGATCTCTTTACAAGGAAACATTATTTCACTAGAGAGCAAGCTTGTTCTCACCATATTATTCAAAACTGGAACCGATGACCAGACTGGTCCGGTCCACCTATCAAACCGGGTTTCAAATCGAGACTGGTCAGATCTCAATGAACCGGTCTTTAAAAAAATACATGAAATAATTATTTTTTAATGAAAAAAAATCTATTTTTAAGATTTAAAACCATGATTCCAAACCAATAGAGACAAAATATGTAAGGTTTGCTCATCTATATACCATGTAATGGTGAATATATCAAATTGGCACCGAGTGCAATACATATCAGCAACAAAATACATAATCAATGAGGCTCTAAATGGCCTCTAGAGTCCAAAAACAATGCTACAAGCTATGGGACCACTAGCCTACTACAAGTCTACATATCAGTGATCAACAACATGATCACTCCTCATCGTGATCAAACTCATCACCACTACTAAACAAGGGATCATCAACATGAGCTACATAAATAACATGGCTTAGAGTTTAAGGACTCCTAAAACTCCTCTACAGCTTTAGTAGTAGTGGTAGTTGTAGTAGCAAAAATAGACATCAAAACTACAAATCACTGATCAACATGATCACTCATGAAACTCATCATTGATTCAGTGCTACTAGAAAAGGGATCATCAACAAGAGATACATAAACATCATCTAGCTCAAAGTCTTCAGACTTGTATTTCTCAACCTTATAGTATGACATAAATTGAAAATAGTTAACATGCCTAGCCAAAGATTTTGGTTTGAGTGAAGGGTTCATCTCCTCAACCTTATAATTGGTAGAAAAAGCTTAACATGCCTAACCAGTGGTTTTCCTTTGAGTGAAGGGTACATTATTGTTAATTCCATGGTACAGGAGTTCAACAATCAATACCACCAACATCAACAAAGTTAAACAATCAATGCCACCAACATCAAGGTTCTTAAAGGGCTTTTTGTTCTTGATCAAATGCCAATCTCATACTTGCATGGTAGAATCAAATGGAAACATTGCAAACCCCCAAACCATGAAATCCTAAAAACCATTAAGTCTGATGAATTTTGAGTGAAATCTAAAATTCTAGTTTCTCCATATGAAATCCAATGAGGTTGAAACCACTCTCAAACATCCTGATTCATTTCATGGTAATGTTAAAAATTTAAGTAAAAGGATGAAAATGAAAAATAAAGGTAATGCCACTTTTACTTTAAGAATTTAACATTACCATTAATTGTCGATGTTGCTAGGGTTGAGATGTGTGAGGCAAATGAGAGGGGAGGCATGCTTTTCTTGGATGGGTTGTTTTTGGAGGAAAACAACTCCAAATTTCCCTCAAAACAATTTCAAAACTCACAAAATTGAGTTTTGTGGGGTATGTAGCTAGCCTGGCAATATACTGGTCGGTTTATGATGGAACCATACGTTTATGGGAAAACCAGTTGGTTCCATCATAAACCGATCAGTTTAAGGCCGGATAAACCCAAAAATTGGTGAGGTTTCTTATATAATCGAGTATTTCAACTGGTATGATGGCATGGGCTAATGAATCAGTCGGTTTACGGTTTGAACCGACCAATTTTGAATATTATGATTCTCACTGCTAACACTTCGCATGAAATTCCCTGCAAACACACCTGATCTAGCTCCTCTTTCCTTGTGCAGTTTCTCCCTATTTCCTAGCATTGAAATCTCTTATTTCCTAGCGCAGGATAGACTCCTATTATTTAGGAATTTTGCTCCTAAATCTTAGCACACACCAACAAATAAATTCTATGTTTTGATTTGCGTACAAGCTCCTCCTTGATATGCTCTTCCCACAATAAGCTCTCACATGAACTCATGCTCTATTGTTTTGTCTCACAACTATGTGCACACAAAAACAATGATTGAATTATGTGCCTTAATCCTCCTTTAATGTTATTCAAACATGTTATTTCTAGAAAATACAAATTTAGAACACAAGTTGAGTTCAATTTGTTAACTAAGTCATCTCTTAGTTCAACACGCCCTTGCTTCAATCAAGACTTGAAGCTCATCGACTCATTCCCTTATAAATCTGAACTCACACTTGGATAACCACATAATTGAACCTCCATATCGCACATGAACAAACTAACGCATCCACTCCATGAACTTGTACTTGACAAAAGGAAAACAGATCAAAATATTTCTTGACTAAGGCACAAGTCAAGAAGAAGACCTTCTTCGCTACACTTTTCAACACATCATCATATATCTTTCAAAGTTCAATCAAATTTGGGATGAGTTAGGTGGTGTGGGTTAAACATTAGCAGAAAAATACCTTGTGAGTCTTGCGCTTTTGGGACTCCATAAGTCTTGGTATAGTTTCGAAAATGCAGTAAGTGGCATAGAGAATATTCCCAATTTGGAAAGGTTATGGAGTGATTGTGTTCAAGAAGAGATAATGAGAAGTAGGAGAGCTGGTAGAGAAGCTCCAATAGAGGATGAGGAGAATTTTTCCCTAGCAGAAAAAGGTAGAAGAGCCAAGGGCAAGAAGGGCCAAGGAGAGGTTGAGTCCATTCATAAGGGCGAGAAGAAGAAGAAGGATCTAAGCAAGATCAAGTGCTTCCATTGCCATGAGTTTGGGAACTATGACACTAAGTGTCTTAATCAAAATAAGAAGTCAAGTAAGGATCATGTAGCTACATCAACAGAGGAAGATGTGTTTTCTACCAAGTTCAAGATTGATTTCTCATTGATACGTTGCATGGAAGGCTCAGCGGACAAAAGTGTATGGTATAATCATTCAGGAGCATCCTTCCACATGACCAGGAACAAGAAGTATTTCAACCACCTAAGGAGAATGACATGTAGTTTGAGATTGAGCTAGGAGATGATGGCATCTATACAACTAGAGGAGTTGGAACTGTCAATTTTCAGAGGGATTTAGGTCATCCTCTCCATCGTAGAGATGTCCTTTATGTTATAGGCCTAAAGCATAATCTTGTTTCCGTAGCTACCCTTCAGGACAAGGGTTATGATGTCATATTCAGCAAAGGTAAGGCTTACCTCCAACACTTAGCTTATGGAGGTAAGAATCAGATAGGTGTGAGTATGAAGAATCTCTACAATTTCGAAGTAGAGAAAGGTGCAGTCTTGAGTAGCAAGGCAAGAAGTGTGCAAAATAGAGAAGTAATGGTTGAGGAGAGCAGAGCTCTGAGAGATTCCTTAGAGCAAGAGCAGGTTAGAGTACTTGAGAAGAAGTTGCTCAAGATGGAGCCTCAACCAGTGTCTCAGATTGAGTCTCAGCTAGTTGGTGATTGGGCCAACTAGCAAAATGATGTGGAGCAGAGCCCAGGGCGGGTGGAGGAAGCTACTCAATCAATGACTCCCAATATAGGGAGAGTTCAAGCCAAATGGGCAAAAGAATTGTTTAGGGAGAATCAGAGGGAGTTGGACCTCTATTAATTTTGGACAACTAGGTCCAAACTCCATGTTGTGATGCTCAGATGAAGATGCCAATATTTTTATTGGATTCCTCTTTTGGAGAGGTGCAAGATCGATCAAAAGATTATCTTAATCCGATGAGCAGAGCATTTATTTTCAATTAATTCCACTTATGTGCAAGGTCGGCCAGAATTGTAATGTAGGCTTGAAGCCCCAACAAATGTGTCGCACACCCTCACAGATGGATATATATAGGTCAACATTGGAGGTCATTTCATTCATCACATCATCACACATTCTCTTTCATCATCTAATTGGTTTGATCACCTTGGAGGCTCTTCTTCTCTCACACGTGGGAAATTTCAGCGAAGGAAAATTTCTGTTTTGACCTAGGGTTTCAACACAGATTTGACTAGTGTTGACTTTGGTCAACACATGGTCAAACTGACCCTAATTTCTCTCAAAATTTAGATTTTTGAAGTCCGCATTTATTGGCACAAAAATCCAAGTTAATCGTTGACTTTGATCGGGCTACGTTGACTTTTTACTATTGTTTTGCATTGACTGTTGACTGGGACAGCGTTGACTTTGGGTTGACTAGTATAGTTGTCCGAGCGGGTTGTGTGACACTTCTGGTCGGCTGACCGTATTGAGACTTTGTTGGTTGAAGCATCCTGTTGATCGTCGTAACGCACCACAACACATATATTTTGTTGATCAAGTTAAGTGTAATTTTTGGCTTGTCTTCTGTTGATCTAGTGGTATGTTCTATCAGCATTTTACTTTCTTGTTTATGTGATCGTTGTTTGATATTGGGGATAAAAGTAAATTTGCATCAAGCATAGAACATCTACGAAAATTTACATGGTATCAGATCTAAGGTGAAGACAAAGCCCAAGTTTGTAGCAATCACCGAAGAAGAGCATGGGTACCTCAAACTACAATGGCTTCAAAGTTGATGACAAGTTGATTGGGAAGGAAGACTTCCATGCCTGGAAGATGACATTGGATCTTATGTTGGAAGACCAAGATGTCATGGACTATGTGCAGGGTAAAATCCAAGAGCCTCCATCCACTGTACCTGCTGCCACTAAGTAAAAATATAAGAAGGGGAAAATCAAAGAAACGCTGATGATCAGGGACTCAATTCATAAGAGTCTGGTTGCCTACATCTCTGAGCTGGGCACATCCAAGAAGATGTATGACAAGTTAGTCAACATGTTCAAGGCCAACAATGCAAATCAAGTCCTTTTCTTTAAGAACCAACTGAAGAATCTGAAGAAAGGCAGGGATGAATCTGTTCAATCATATTTTCTGAAGTTGATCGAAATCAGAAATAATCTTCTGGCTATTGGGGAGACAATAGCTGATCGAGAAATGGTTCTCACCGCACTTGGAGGTCTCCCCTCCAAATAGCATGTATTCAATACTACCATTCTCAATAACAATGTGATACCTAATTTTGACGAAGTATTATCGAGATGCGTACAAGTGGAAACAAGGATGAAGGAATATGAAATTGAAGGTAATGTTGCCTTTAGTGCTCGTGCTAAGAAGAAGAACAATGGTGATCCGAGGAACCAAGGAAGAGCAGGGGCCCAAGGAAAGAAAGGAAAATGTCACACATGTCACAAGACCGACCACTATGCTAGAGAATGCCCTTATAAGTAGGATTCTCCTGGGATGATGACAACAAAAACAATCAGAGGAATGGCAATCAAAGGAACAACAGGTTCAAAGGAAAGAGGAAGGCTCCCTATAGTCGCAATGGAAATGGGCAACCTTTCAAAAGGTCGAGAAATTCCAAGTATGAGGAATCTAATGTTGTTGATGATAAAAGAAATGAATTTATTCTTGTATCTGCCCTTTCTGCTGCATCTCCACATGACACTATGCATGTCTGGTTGATAGATAGTGGTGCCTCAAGGCACATCACTGGGTTCAAGGAAGCACTTTCTAATATGGTTGAGAAGGATGTTAATCTGAAAATTATCCTTGGAGATAATGCCACATATCCTGTGAAAGGGACAAGGAATGTGACCCTTCACTTATCTCAAGGTCAAATCCTCTACTTGCAAAATGTACTATATGTACCTGATTTGAAGAAGAACCTTGTGTCTATTTCGGCCATGGAAGACAAAGGTTTCAATGTGGCATTCATTGATGGGAAGATGCGCATCTGGAAGAAGAGTTTCAAGGAAGCTATCACGATTGGGTTTAGAGTTGATACACTCTACCAGGTTGGAGGAAGTCCACTCGGAGCGATGACATGTGATACTATCTGACAGACTGAACTATGGCACTGGAGGTTTGGACACCTTCACTACAAAGCCCTTCTTGAAGCAAGGAAGGTGGTGACTGGGATGCCCGAGCTCACAAATGATCATGAAGGTGTATGTCAGGGTTATGCCAAAGGAAAGCATACAAGGGGACCTTTCCCCTCAAGTATCACAAAGACATATGATGTCTTGCAACTGATACATTCTGATCTGTCTGGTACCCTGCCTGTGACATCCTTGGGAGGATGTTCTTATTATATGACGTTCATAGATGACTTCTCTCGCAAAACATGGATATACTTATAGAAGAAGAAGGATGAGACTTTCAAGTGGTTTCGTACTTTCAAAGCCTTGGTGGAAAATCAAACAGGGAAGAAGATCAAAATATTGAAGACCGATAATGGCAATGATTATAAGACGAACAAGTTTAAGAACTTTCGCAGAGAAGATGGCATCAAGAGGGAGATCACAATTGTATATACTCATGAGCAAAATGGCGTTGTTGAAAGAAAGAACAGGACCATTGTGGAAGTCATCTATGCCATGCTATGTGACCAAAGTCTTCCGAAGTTTCTGTGGGGAGAAGCTACGAACACTACTGTGTACATACCAAACCGATGCCTGCATTCCGCTCTAGACTCCAAAACTCCCGAAGAGGTTTTCTCTGGTAAGAAACCTGACGTCTCACATTTTTTACCTTACGTCTCACATTTTAGAGTTTTTGGATGTCCTGTTTATTTTCATGTACCAAAGGAGAAGAGGAGCAAGCTGGATACTTCTAGAAAGAAGGGAATGTTTGTGGGCTACAGTGAAACTTCAAAGGCCTATAGAGTCTATGTGCCTGGTCAAAGGGAAGTGGAGATATGCCACGATGCTAACTTTGACGAAGATGCTTCCCTGAGGAAAGTAATCAATCTTTTGAGATCTAAGGAAGATCATGAAGCAAGGCATGGAAATCAAGAAGAATCAAAGGATGAGACGATGCCCAATGATGAAGGACTGATGGACCCTATTGATCCACCTCCTTCAATGAAGAGAAGACCATCATGGCTCAAGGACACTCTCGAGGATGTCAAGAATCATATAGCCCCAAGGGGGACATTCCGTGAAAGCAAGAAGTCGAATAGATACAAAGGGTATCTAGCAGCCATGAGTACAATCATACAATCGAAGCCTGGATCTTTTGAGGAATTCATAAAGCATCAAGTCTGGAAGGATGCTATGCACGAAGAATATGAGTCCATTATGAAGAATGATGTATGGGATGTGGTTTCAAGACTAAAGGACAAAGCAGTTGTCACCTCGAAATGGCTCTATAAGATCAAGCATGGGTCTGATGGTAGTGCTGAAAAGTTCAAGGCAAGATTCATTGCATGTGGCTTCTCTCAAAAGGAAGGCGTAGACTATGATGATATATTTGCACCTGTGGCTCGATATACCACCATCCGATCTATCATAGCCCTTGCTGCTACGCAAGGATCGAATCTTCATCAGATGGATGTGAAGACCGCATTTCTGCATGGTGCAATAAAGGAAGAGGTGTATGTGGAACAACCTCTGGGGTTGGAAGTCTAAGATCGAGACACCTATGTTTGCAGGTTGAAGAAAACCCTCTATGGGTTGAAGCAAGCACCCAGAGCTTCGTACGAGAGGATAGATAGCTACCTAATGAAGCTGGCTTCACTCGTAGTAATGTTGATCTGAACCTTTACTTCAAGGTTGATAGAGAAAAGCCTCTCATTCTGGTGTTGTATGTGGACGACCTCTTCTTGACAGGTGTTGACCCTCTCATTCATCAGTGTAAGAGGGAGCTCACTGTTAAGTTAAGGACCTAGAACTGATGCATTATTTCCTAGGCCTGGAGGTCTAGCAAAGACCTGGCGATATTTTCCTTTCTCAAGGAAAATATATTTTGAAGCTTCTGGAAAGATTTAGAATGGTGGACTGTAAGTCTGTGTCGACACTGATGGAGCTCAACTTTAAGAAGTTCAATGGCAGCGCTATTGGGTTTGTGCTAGCAAATCCTACTAAGTATCGTCAACTCGTAGGGACCCTGATGTTCTTAATGAACACCCGTCCGGACGTATGTTTTGCAGTGAAAATTTTGAGTCAACACGTGGTTGATCCTCATCACATTCATTGGGTTGGTGCCAAGAATCTGTTGAGATATCTTCGGGGCACAATAAACCATGGGTTGAGATACACTGTCAGGAGCGTGACACTCCATGGATATATTGATGTCGATTGGGCTAGCAGCGTGGTGGATCGCAAGAGCACATCTCGATGTTGCTTCATACTTGGTTCTGCTTTGATGTCTTGGATGAGCAAGAAGCAGAAGTCGGTGGCTTTGAGCACCGCGGAGGCCGAATACATTACAGCGAGTATGGCCTGTTGTGAATCAATTTGGTTGCGAAAGCTCTTCAGTGAGCTATTTGGGCATGTGCTAGATACCACCGTTATCCTTTTTGATAACCAAAGTGGGATTCGTTTGTCAGAGAATCATGTGTTCCACGATCGATCCAAGCATATTGATATCAGGTACCACTTTATCTGGGATATGGTACAGTGAGTCGTCGTAAGGCTCGATCACATAGGAACTGATGAGCAGGTCGCGGATATTCTCACAAAGCCCTTGGGGAAGTTCAAGTTCCTAACCTTCCGTGAGAATCTTGGAATCGTGGAACGACCTTATGCTAAGGGTCCTATTGGACGATGAGCTCTGGGAGCTCCAGGGGGCCTTGGGGATAGCTCCTTGACGCTATAAGCACACACGGGGCTACGCTTGTTGAACCTTGTGGTGCTTCTGCCCCACCGTTATGATATTTGAGTTGGTTCACCTCTCATGATCTGTGCCCCGTATGCATCCTACCCATTGAGTCCCGGACTCATGGGAAGTACCTCTCATTTAGCCAGTGAGGTGAGAAAAGCTAGAGACCAGTAGCAAAGACCGATGGATGCATCGGAGATTGTCGTACACCCTATGTCTAGGATGGCATGTGTCCAACCACTTGATCTGGGATAAATTCTAGTGAGGTTTCGGACCTCCAACTGACTTCGGGTCAGGTAAACCAACTTCGAGTTGGTATGTGACTCTTTTGAGTATGTGACTCTTTTGAGTCCTATAGAGGTTTCAAACCTTTAGGCTGAATTTGTCAGTCGGGAGTGATGTCTTTGTGACTCACCTTTTGTTCTGAAATAAAGAAGCCAATAAAGCAAGTTATGGCGGGATGACGCACGATGTTTGGATGGCACAGGTGGATGGAGTTCTCCCTAGTTGGGAGGGAGTGTTAATTTTGGACAACTAGGTCCAAATTCCATGTTGTGATTCTCAGATGAAGATGCCAATATTTTTATTGGATTCCTCTTTCGGAGAGGTGCAAGATCGATCTAAAGATCATCTTGATCCGATGAGCAGAACATTTATTTTGAATTAATTCCACTTATGTGCAAGGTCAACCAGAATTGTAATGTAGGCTTGAAGCCCCAACAAATGTGTCACACACCTTCACTGATGGATATATATAGGTCAATGTTGGAGGTCATTTCATTCATCACATCATCACACATTCTCTCTCATCATCTGATTGGTTCGATCACCTTGAAGGTTCTTCTTCTCTCACACATGGGAAATTTCAGCGAAGGAAAATTTATGTTTTGACCTAGGGTTTCAGCGCAGGTTTGACCAGCGTTGACTTTGGTCAACGCATGGTCAAACTGACCCTAGTTTCTCTCAAAATTCTGATTTCTAAAGTCCGCATTTATTGGCACATAAATCAAGGTTGACCATTGACTTTGACTGAGTTGTGTTGACTTTTTACTATTGTTGTTTTGCGTTGACCGTTGACTGGGACAACATTGACTTTGGGTTGACTGGGGTAGCTGTCCAAGAGGGTTGTGTGACACTTCTGGTTGGCTGACCGTATTGAGACTTTGCTGGTTGAAGCATCCTGTTGACCGCCATAACGCACCACAACACATTTTGTTGATCAAGTTAAGTGTAATTTTTGGCTTGTCTTCTGTCAATCTACTGGTATGTTCTATCAGCATTTTACTTTCTTGTTTATGTGATTGTTGTTTGATATTGGGGATAAAAGTAAAGTTGCATCAAGCATAGAACATCTACGAAAATTTACAACCTCCCAATACAACCTTCAGCCAGAGAAAGCAGCGACCAAGATACATTGGGTACATGGCACTTATGATTGAGGTGATAGACTTGTAGAGCATAGTTGGAAAGAACAAGTCTTCAGATCATATTATGTAGGATAAAGTAGGGAAGCCTTCTAGTTCAGAGGGAACAATTGTAGCAACGGAGAAGTGGTAGTGTTGAAGACAAATCCAAGTGGACAAGGTTCTTCCAAAAGTACCTTACTCGCTAAGAGGGAGTGTTGAAAATGTAGCGAGTAAAGGTCTTATGGCTTGTTCCTTAGCCAGTGAAGACTTCGATTTGTTCTTCTCTTAGTATGAGTGCGAGCTCACGAGTTAAACTTAAGTTAGGATGAGTTTATTTCTAGTTTACTTGGTATAATCATCAAGATGGAATGCATAGAGTTGGAGCTTCAGTTAAGTGGAAGCCTTCATCAGTTTAACTATAGAACGAGGTGGTCGTTAGCAATTCAGTTAGAGCGAGTTAGTCTTCAATCTTGATTGAAGGAAGAGCGAGTTAGATCTCTAATGTTGACTGGAGAGAGCATGAGTTAACAACTACAGTGATGATTGGAAAGAGAGTGAGTAACACTCTCAATTAACTTGTTATTAGATCTCAAGTTCTAAATTAAGTTGGGCCTCCTTGCATGGATAGAAGTTCACCTATAAAGAGAGGACGAATGTATAAGTATATTACATTGTTTTGTGCACAAAGGTTTGTGACAAAACAGAGCTCATGAGTTAGTGTGAGAGATCCCTTGATTATGGAGCACATGAATTGTGTCCTAAAATATAGGAGGCACAAGTGTGCTAGAATTTAGGAGAATTGGTTGTGTGCAGGTTGTGTGCAGGTTGTGTGGAGTTGGGGTCCTAAAAAATAGGGCCTCAAGTGCGCTAAGAAATAATGCCAAAAGTGCACCAGGAAATAGGAGATCAACACAAGTAATAAGGAGGCCAAATGCGCAAGGAAGGAGGAGAATAATTGAAGGAAGACAACAGGGGTTGCAGAGCAAGTCAAGGAGACAACTGAAGAAGAATTGTGTGTAGGAATCGAGATCAAGTAGTGATCAAGGAAAGCCAAGATCAACTATATCAGCGGAGATTTGTGAGAAGAAGCATAACACTTTCTTCGATACAAATTTCTTTGTAATAGATCCAATTGCTCAAGAAAAAACAATAAATAGCCACACCAAGCAAAGCAGGTTTTCCCTGTTGGGTTTCCTGAGTGTTGGGTTTCCTAAGAAAAATAAGTGTGTCAATTTGTGTGATGTGTTTTTATCTCCGTGTTTTTATTTCGTTGCTTATAAGTTGTTAAGAGGCTTTGTATCTTGGTGAAAGTTAAATAGTTTCAGTTATCAGTTATTCATCCAGGTAGTTGCAAAGATTCATGGAAATTTAACAATTTGTAGTTCCCATGCCATTCTTAATCCAAGTATGTAGGGCTATATTTTTTTAAATATTTCTCCTTTATAATATCCTACCAAATGTCATACCCAAATTAAGCACGCTAAATACTCTTATTTAACAAAGCCCATCCAAAATTTTCAAGTTTTTTAAAACCCCATTCACCCACCTGCTTTTTATGTGTGATATCCCCCAACCGCACAAGATGAATCTTGTAATCTCTCTTCGCGCCAGACCAAAGAAAATTCGATATTTAATTTTTCTAATGATATATTGAGGCATCATATATAAATGCATCTAGTATACATATATATTTTGTAATACTGATAGTGCAAGGATCATTCTACCACCACTCGATAACCATTTATGTGCCCATGTAGACAAACGGCCTTCAAATTTTTTAATAGGCCAATGCTAATATTTAATAAGATATCTATTTGGTTTCAAATTGAAACCAAGATATTTGAAGATTGACTCCAAAGGGGAGATACCAACAAAAAATATACTAGCAATTTCCGCAATTTGCAACTGATCACTAGATACATAAATGACCACATATTTTATTTTGTTCATATATAATCTAGATGTGCCACAAAAATTAGAAATGATATGGAAGAGGTGCCTCCATTGCATCGAAGAGACTTGACCAAAGACGAGAACATCGTCAACAAACATGAGATGAGAGACCAATACCTTTTTTGTGATCTGTAGACCTTCGAAAAACCACCCTATCTTTGTTGTTGATATATGCCTACTCAAACCATTCAACGACCTCAACAAAAAGACCAATCTTGTGTAGGATCATATGAAGGAAAGTTCAGTCCACACAACAATAAGCCTTGTGAAGATCCAATTTTAAAATGAAAGCCTCCTTGCACTGAACCTTAATAGAGTGTAAACTCTCATGAGCAATGGCCACAGCATCATGAATTTGTCAATTCTTCAAAAAATTGAACTGTTCAGGAGAAATATAATCGGAGAGTTTTATCTTTAGGCGAGTAGCAATGATCTTGGAAATTAATTTGTATGTGATATTGCATAGAGATATGGGCCGATATTCACGAAAAGAAGATGGTCATGAAGATTTAGGAATGAGTGCAATGAAAGTCACATTTACAACACCAGAAATCTTGTGCTCCCTCCGCGACTCCTCCACTAATTGCAACAGGTCATTGTCCATGATATCAATGAAATGATTAAATAACTCCACAGTCCAATCGTCCAAGCCTGGGCACTTGTCTTTGGTGAAAGTTTTAGGCACAAAAGTAACCTCTTCTAACAATATCGACCCACCCACAAAAGAATCATCCCTCGCTAAGAATACTTGAGGGAAATATTGAATGCATTCTATTTGATTTTCAATATCCACCTGCGTCTGAGCCAGGAAGAAGCCCCTGAAATAGCAAACAACTTCCTTGTGTATGTCATCTAATTTGAACAACTCCTTGTTAGATCCATCCATGACATCCCAAATGGTACTCATGCTTCTCCTTTGAGAAGCGAAGGGGTGAAAAAATTAGGTATTTTTGTCCCATAATTCTATCTAGATAGCGCGACTTTTGAGTTGCCATTCCTCCTCCTGCAATCTCAATATTTTTCTTCTTCTAGCCTCCAATTCCATGATTTTTTGATGATGTGTTGCAGATAGAAAATATGGAACAACAAGATCATTGAGGCCAGCCATGGCCTCATCAATATCCGCCAACTCAATATGGAGTTTTTGTTTTTTGATCCACTCCCAACATCGCACCACCTTTTTTAATTTACGGAGCTTAAAAACAACTACCTGCATCCAGGATATCCTAGTGAAATAGGCATATTTGCCCACGTGGTTCTAACCAACTGCTGGAAATCCTATTCATAGAGCCATGAGTGGTTAAACACAAATGGTAGACGCCTCATGATTATACAAAATTGAAGTGGATATCCATGATCGCATATAACCATGTTAGTTCAAAAGGTTTCCATGCACAAGAAAACGATCCAATCGCTTGGCAATATTCTTCGATCCCAATCGTCCATTTTTCCAAGTCGGAGCAAGTGGATTTGGAAGAATACCCACTAGATTTTTCCCAACGAAAAGCCCCTGGAAATATGACCCCATGGAATCCGTTTTGCACTGCTTCCCCCAACACACAGCCTCAGAAACCATGAGGTTCATATCCCATGCCATAATAATAGATCCAATCTACATTAAGCCACAATTATCCATACGCTCCCAGAATTCCTTCCTAGCATGATATGGTGTAGAAATATTGGGTATTGGACCATTGGTTAAACTGAGAGGGGGGGTGAATCGGTTTAATGCAGTCATGTTCTTATTATACTTTCTTTTATTGGAAATAGAGCCTTTCTTATTTATATACAATGGAACAGCAATCTTAGTAAATGAGCAGCAGGTATTAAGCAGAATAAATACAGAGTATCAACACATAGTCATCATGCATATAGAAAACATATATAAGTGGAAACCCATAAGGGAGAAAACCACATCTTATTATTGTTGTGATGCAAAGGCAAGCTCCAACTCCCTCTCACCACTGATTTTCTGTAGGCACCAACCTACAGGAGGCTCCTACCTCAATTCTGCAAGCTACAAATTGCAAGGAAGCTCCAACTCCCATCAATTTTCTGCAGGCACCAACCTACAGGAGGCTCCAACCTCAGTCAGCTACAACTGACATCTATCAAGCTACAACTTGATAGGGAAGCTCCAACTTCCTCACTCTTTCATAAGAAAAACACTTGTTGATTTACTTTGGATATCAGCTATGTTTTGTACCTTCTTCACTACTATCCTCCAGCTTTCTTATCTGTCCTATATCATCTCTGAATTTTCACAACATCTCTTTTTGCTCCTCCTTCTTCTTATCTACTCTGCCTCAATTCTGCATTCTCTAACCTCCTTATGCATATCAATGTGATATCATTTATAGAGTTCATCACATGACTGTTTGTATCCCACAGGGAATTCGAAGTGAATAGCCCTGACTCTTTGCCTTCTGCCTTCTCATTTCTTTGTCCAGCTCATTCAAAAAAATATAGCAATTTATACCAATTTCTATTTTACAGTGGAGTTTTGTTTTCCTACCGGAGACTTGCCTTTGCATCACAAACAATATAAAATCAATTAAACCATTTACATTTTCAGTTACAATAGCATCAATTTCACTCAGCCCTTTTTCTGGCCTTTGGCTTTGATGGTTTTGTCTTTTCTGCTGCTGTTAAGTAACTATTCTGCATACCTCAGCTGTTCACTGCAATTGTGTATCTGGTGCATATATATAACTGCTTTACATGTTTGGCTCCCAAATAACTCTCAAAGTCTCATGCATATATAATGTGTCCCAAAATTTTACCCAAGCTATTTCCAACTCTGGGCAATTATTAATAATAATATGCGGAAGTTACCTTTCTGTTCTTAACACAATGGTCAGAACCCAACAGTCAAATAACATTGATCTTCATATACAGAGGCTGCTTTTAATGCTCTACGGTTAAAAACCATAGTCAAGTCCATTTCATGAATATTAAACGTTCGACTCTGCTATCCTTCAATGTAGGTCTCGACCCTCACACACACACACACACACACACACACACACATATATATATGATAATTCTTTATCAACCCGTTATGTGTCTACACCATACAAATATTCCTTTTGTCTTACGAAAACCATACATCAGGTTTCATCCATATTTCAATCTGCATATTCATTTATATGGTATATCGGTTCCGGCCACAATAAATCTTCGCTCTTCTTTAAAAACAAAGACCCCAATATATTAAACTTCGAGCCCACAACTTTTGTCATCTTTATTTGTATTAAACTCAACTTTGAATAAAACCCAGACTTCAATATATATATAAAAAAAAAATGGGGCCCACAGTACTTCGACTTTTATTTAAGCCAAAAACCAACATATATTAAAGGTTTTTATATGCTTGCTTATTCACATAACTACGGCTCTAGACCTTCGAGCTTGGAGTTAAATCTTCAAGTGATATCATATATAAGTGCCCTCGGGGCCCACGTCCTCGTTCAACGCATATCATAACTCTTCATATTATATGTTGATCTATATATCATATAACAAACCAAAAATAAAAAACTCTTGCTTTACCACATATGTTAATATGCGTTAAGACTCTATATTACGCCCAAATATCATATTGGCTCACTGCACTTTAATTTCAAACCATATATATAAGACTCGGCGAATAACTCTGGTTTTATAATTTGACTCCAGTGGTCAATGAGCCATATTGAACCCCGCTTTATGAATGCATCAATGAATATCTCAACTTTGTAATAAAACTCAATGTATTCGAGCCCACAACAATTGCATATATATGTTAACAATTAATTGAACGTTCGAGTCCCACAATAGTTATTAACACATATCATCGCACAAACTTTATAACGCACCTTGCATTAACTTTCACGCATCTTCACGATGTGAATGTCGTCGGATCATCCGCCTCCAAGATCGAACGTCATTCGCATTTTATTTTCACCAGACTTTAACGCACAAAAAAAGTGTGAAATAGTTTGCATTTGATTACCGCCTCTCGCTACGTGTCAAACGCCAGACTGTATCGCATTTTTATTTGCGAAATAGCTTATCGCCTTATAAAAGTGTGAAAACCACAGTTGGTCCTAAAAATCGCTCTTATTGTTCATGCTTTTCGGTTTCGCGCCCTCTGGCTCAAGGTTTCATCTCACTTCAATTTTTCGTTCCATTGCTAACATTACAGCTTTGTTCACACTTCCGTTGGTTGCTCATAAGACCTCTTTAACCCTTTAACACAAGATTCTCCGCCTTTCACTAGCTTGTGATTTCTATCCCAATTCTTCAATGCTGATCTTTGACATGAATGTGCTTCTTCTTTATTCAATGCTACCCTGCGTTCACCACTCTGTGTTCCATATTTAAATTTTACTTCCTTCACATTGATGCGAAGGTTCTTCAACGATATATATAAACCACATGGTACAAACTGCAAAATTAACCCATGCACTAGACAAACCATTCATGAAATCGATCTCTTCAGATTAGATGAGGTTTGATTATTCATGTTTAAATCATTATTTCAAACACTCTACACCCCTTTCACTTCACTGTTTATACTCAACAGTGTGATACTTTAGACCTTGATTCCTCGCCTTCTATTCACGATGCAATTTCTAACTTCTGCTGATAAATGATTGTTTCTATGTATTAGTTACTGTGCATGACAGTGCATGGCAGTGCATGACTGTTTCTCTGTATTCAATTATTGTGCATGACAGTGCACAGACAGTGCATGTCAGTGCATGAATGTTTCTCTGTATTCTCATCAGAACAAATTCTCTGCCTCTAATTCCTCTGCTGCTTCTGCTGCCTGGGCTGCCCCTTGCTTGTCTCCTTTGCCTATTTGCTGGTTCTTCTTTCTTCTCTTTTGCCAAAGGTGTTGCTTCTTTCTTCTCCTTTGCCATCAATGACAATATTTCCAACATTAGGGATGTGGAATCAATGAGATGATCCCCTGCCAAAAATTATTAACAAGATCCCTGTAAAACATTTAAATGCATGAAATCAACCATATCGGGATCCCATAAAGCAACCAGACCCCCCAAGAGTCCTATAACACTGAACGCTACAATCTTCCATCCAGGACATAAATTCAATAAATAATTTTGGGCATTTACCCCCATAACCATAGATTTTTGTACCACGATAACTGTCAGGCATACTGATTTGATCAAATGCACAAGGGAAGTCCACTTAGAGGCATTCCCCAGTCCGTGAATATTGAAGGAGATGATTTTCATGTGGATACATGGACATCGAGTAAAATTGCTCTAAGGGCTTGAGACTTAGAAATATCATGGATCAAACCCTCTTGTAGGTCCATATTATCAACGAAATCCAAGGATTTTGGCATTGATTTCGATTCCCCTATCAAGGTCAATTTGAAAAGCCCTTGACATTTCTTTATGATACTGACATTCATAACGGATTGGTGTTAATGGAGATATGGTTCAACGAAACATATGCTTTATGGATTGTAAGAGACATCAATTCTAGAGATCGAGTTTTACAGATGAAATCTATATCACTACTGACAAAATTGGTGGGAGATTGCAACCCTTGGAAGGATCCAAATCGAATGGGTGATGTACCACAAATAGTGGGAGATGCATCAAAGCGGACAACATCAACCTCGTCCTCCCCGATTGATGCATGGGCCATTGAATCTAGAATCCGGCCAACTTTGAGGGATTTGCAAATAGCAGACGTACAAACATATCTGGAATGAACAATTGAGTTCATAAGCAAGGGGAGGTACAAACCCCATATTTTCACCAAAATTATCATGAAAAATATTTTGCATGTCATTTAGATCACAATAATCGGAATAAGAAGAAAGGTGAGTAGGGGAACTTGACAGATAAGTACCTGGGGATGAGATAGGCACCCCACCACTACGTGGTTTAGACACCACGTCCTCGCGAGTAGCTTCAGGTTGTTGAAAACTCCACCCTGCAACTCCAAACCATTGATGAAAATTGTGACCATTGAGTCGACATTGACACTTTGCAAGAACATGACCCATATGGTGACAACCAATGCATCGAGAGGGAATGCCCAAGTAGTCGATCCGCTGATGATATGAAGACAAACCCCAAAACAAGTCCAACTTGATCGGTAATCCAACCGAAAATTTTATCTCTGCCATAACCCATGTCACCCTTTTGTCCATACCAAATAATCCTTTATCGTACAAAAAAATGAATTTTCCAATCGAGTTTCAATGGTAGAAATAACCTTATGGGTCCATAATTATGTCCAAGGTTAGACCCACGAAGTTAACCCAAACTAGAAGACGGCTAGGAACCGCAATGAATGGGTTGAAGCCCACATAGCAACGATGTAATTCTAAAAAGCTTCGACCACTTACCCAAGGTTTCAATAAAATCTTCTCGGTTTCCTCCTGGTGTAAGAAATGAAAGCAGAACCACCTATT
Organism: Pinus albicaulis; assembly: GCA_034641835.2. NCBI lineage: Eukaryota > Viridiplantae > Streptophyta > Pinopsida > Pinales > Pinaceae > Pinus > Pinus albicaulis. Next base: position 929,693,313 of record CM076571.1, on the reverse strand, counting down.
CATCAGCACACTAATTTTAGGAGTATATTTTAAGATTGACTTCCAATTAGATTCCACCCATAGTCGCATTCGCTCCCCATCCATCTGCAACACTTTAACTCCCAATGACTCATGAGCGCCCTCTGTTGAAGTCCTGTAATCCTATCCCAGAAAATATCAGACCCAAAATGTAACTCCTTCACTTCATGAGAAACCTTAATGGCTTTCGATTTCTTTTTTTGATGCATTGGCCCTCAGTTATTGAAAGACTCTACTTGTGCACCAAAACCATCGGTAGAATGAACAAACAATAGAGAATTTAGAGAGTAACTCCTCATCCAAATTTGATACGTGACTTGACATCCAAAGTTGCACGTATCAACTCCTTTGGATCTGGGGATCCGATCCCATGCAATTCCATGTCACACATTGATCTGATGTGATGTCCATAGGCGACACCTAGTATGATACACCCACCAAAAAATAAAATAGACTGCGAGAACAACCAATGTGAGACCCCAACAAATGTCAGGGCACATCAAAAATCAGGAGATGTATTAAAGAGAATTTAGGAACCCAAACCCCCATAAATAAACCCAATAATGACAACAAGGGAATGTAAATCATGAGGTTCTACACTCTAGTTGTCATCGGATTGGATGTGCCAACGAGGACTTAGGGAAAGGAGATGGTAGTCATGGCAGGTGAAAAAAAACATTAGACATAAATGTATCCACCAACTTCTAGGGAAACTGAATCCATGCATTATATGCGCCACATGATTGTCATCAAGCGGGATAGGTCAAGACATCCATTGTTGAGAATTTGGTAGGGTTTAGTTTAATTCAATTCTCTAATTTATTATTATTATTATTATTACTTATTAAAGCATGGGTTTCATGCTTGGGTCATCATGTTCTAGGTTAAAGTCCGCATTGAGGACTTCTAGGTTTTATATTGAGTCATTAGAGTCATTGTCCATTTTATGAGACCCTTCTTGGGCTTTTGAATGATGTAAAAAGAATTATTATTGAGTCAAATAAGTCATTTGTCACCTCCACACCAAGTCGGCCCTTACTTGATCAAGTCTGCCTACATAAGGGTAATTCGAACCCCAACAGATGTTATAAATAAAGAGCAGTTCGATTCATTTGAGGAAGAAGATCTCGCACAAGTTCGATATCCAAGAAGAGGAAGCAATAAAAGTGCGTAGAAGAAGAAGAGTTGTAGAAATGGACAAGATCGAAGTTTATGGGTCATCTCTCTCTCACTCGTGTGGATTTACTGGGCTACTGCATCAAGATCGAAACTTCTACTACTGCATCAAGGTCAAAGTTGTTGTTGCATCAAGGTCGAAATTTCTATTGCATCTAGGTCGAAGTTTTGTTGCATCTAGGTCGAAGTTTTGTTGTTGCTTCAAGGTCGAAGTGTTGTTGCTTCTAGGTCAAGGATCTATTGTTGCTACTAGATCGAAGTTTTGTTGCTACAAGGTCGAAGTGTTGTTGCTTCTAGGTTGAGGATCTGTTGCTGCTACTAGATTGATATTTTGTTGCTACAAGGTCGCAGTTGTTGCTGGAAGGTTATCATCTGCAAAAGAAGGGAAGGGTTGACTTGGTGATTGGACGAAGTCTGTGTCTAGGTGAGTCTTGGATTATCTCGTGAAACTATTGAAGGAAGAGTTGTTGACTGGGTTTTTCCCTAGCTGTCCGCCTACATCTAGTGTCTTTGATCTTCATGTTATGGTTTTGATAATTGCTTGATGAACTAAGATAAAAGAAGAACACAAGAAAGTTAATAATAACATAAGAATATCACAAGTAATTATCAACATAAAGAAAATCTTTTTGCCTTTCTAATTTTCGAACACTAACATCGTGGAGGAAAAGGCCAACGAAGTGATTATAATTGAGTACCTAAAGCAAAGAGATGCAAAAAGAAAGGAATATCCTAATTGAGGTTAGTATTGTGAATTGGGAAAAGGAGATGAAGGTGTTCTAGCGATTGAATATGGAATAAATGTATTAATGAACAGAGAAGAGTTTTAGTCCTTGATACACTAGTTTGTTGTCATTGGAAAGTCAAAGTATTTTCATTATTAAATTTATAACCATTATAATGTACTTTGCAATACACCTAAGAAGTGAAAGATTTGTCTCTATATTATAAGCCATGTGGCATATGTGGGGTCTGGCCCCCACCATGGAAATAGGTTTGACCCATGGGTGCTCTTGAGCTTGAGGTTAAACTAATCTACAGTTGCACCACTCCACTTTATGGATCTTGCACAATTCGAGTGTATTTTTGTTGGTTACACATTAATGAAAGTTGCACTATGTGAGCATGCCACATGGATATTTTAGGGTATCCTAGTGGACTAGTACAATCCATCCAGGGCATGGGAAACAAAAAAAAAAGAATGAAAGATGTATGCCAAATTTGGTAATAGTGAAAAATATATCTTTATTTTAAAAAAAGGTGTTGTTACCAAAATTTTGTATACCCTTGAGATTATTCATTTCATGTAATTTTCAATGTCTTCATGCTCCCTTTTTATCATACGCTTATGTTTTGAATAAAATGTATCCTTACTTCCTAAAGGGCTTATGTTCAACCCCTTCCCCTGGGTTTTGTCTGATATAAATAGAATAGGTTATCTCCTTTATTTGCAAATAATTGGTTACGATGCAAGTCTCTAATTTCATTCTTTCATGTATTTAGTGCATTTGTGCAAATTTAACCATGAAAATGCTCACTTTTTCTTTGGGTCATAATAAATGGTGGTCATGTGGTAGGAAGACATAATATAGTATATGCATACCAAATCCATTTTTTGACTTCTTGAATATTATTAAGGGGAATTGTGCTTATAAACAAAGGGAAGTTGAAGGGTTGAATCCATCATTTAGGAATTAAAATCTCAATCTACTTTCACAAACCTATATTGATTGGAAATACATTGTGGAAAATATTGTATTGTTAGAATATAAGTTGATGGTGGAAGGGATTGATCTCATTCTTTTTATTAATAGAAGTCCTCTTTGTCGTCCTAAATCTTGACGCTGTAGTTGGTCAAGGCATATCAAAATAATTTTATTGAAGTACTATATTCCCCTAATCACCTAGCCTTCTAAGCACAATCCCTTAGGTTAGCCCTTAGCTCCCTCTAATAATGAAGATGTCTTGACCACATTTATATTCTCAACTATAGGATTTAGTATTTATCCTAGGTGTGTGTCATGCGTGTTAGGAATATTAATTACCTAATTACTTGATGAGGTGCCACCATTAACGTTAGTGTTTATGCTCAAGTGGTGACAAACCATGTACTCTCTCTCTCTCTCTCTCTCTCTCTCTCTCTCTCTCTCTATATATATATATATATATATATATATATAATTTCATTCCTCGCTTTGTGTGAATGTTGATTATTATTTTTACAATTAACTTTATCTTTTTTAATTGGTATGAAAGAAAAATTAGTTTCATAACTTTAGTTGGACGAGGGAAGATGCAACAATGTTGGGGTGAGGTGGTATGCTTGCACATGTGAAACATAATGTGAATGTGAAAGGTGCTTCTTTCTGTTTCAACAAAGAATCGTGTCAATCTTTTCATTATTCAAATATTGTATAAAGTAAAAGTTCTCTAGTTTTCTATTGTCGTCTCTGGAATTTCTTATAGGAAACATATGATGTGAATGCACACATTGGAGTGTCAAGGGGATTTATTTACCCATCATTGTAAATAAACCATAAAACAATGCATGTTAATTATTTTTAAGATACATGAGATCTATTTGAGATATTAATACCTTGATATTATGGAAGAGTTATTGTTCACTACCCAACTCTACTCATGACTATTGTATTAGAGTGCCTTCACAATGCATTTCCAACCATGAGATTTTTTAGCCTAGTGAAATTTGAAAATAGTATATGGTCATTGGAAAGATTGTGTATTTGAAAAAACTAGTGAAATTGGGCTACACTTGGATTACATGAGTATTTACAATGTGAACTCCTTTGTATTGGTGATGGCAAATGATGTAGAGCAAGAAAATGAAGATTTGGAAATTATGTTACCTTCTTTTGTGGTTTAAGGGTGGATCTTTTTTCGCATGTTTGATTGGACAATGCTTGGTTTATATAGAACTATTTGGAGACCATGGTGAGCATTCCATTTTATCAAGAAACTTCAAAGAATAGTATTTGTTGGACATACGTTGGAATATTTGAATTGAAATTGAATTCATTCACAGAAAATTATTCTAACCATGTGCATGCTAGTGTCCTCAATAACGAATATTTAGATATTTTGCTAGTGTCCTTAATAATGAAAATTTTAGTGGTATAACCACTGAATTTGAAGAATGGTACTTCATCCACATTAATTTCACAACCAAGAAAACACGTTGATTTGGAATATTATGTGTTAATATGACATGTAAATGTTTGTTTATATATGTGAAACTTTAATACAGTAACCAAAGTCATTGTCTTGAGTCAAAAGGTCAAAGGTATTTACATATGGTTGAAGATGACAATTTAATGCCATAAAGACATAGCAACAATCAAATACCCACATTAGTGGCATACATGAAGACTGTAAGCAGATTGTTATCTTAATAATCATTCTAAATTGAGTAGTGTAACAATGGCATGAAATATTTACTTTAGCCTAAGTAAATAAGGACTATAAAGAGACTCAATCATGGTCAATATGGATTTGAAAGTCTCATATTTGCATGCAACGTTGACCTAAATATTGTTCATGGTAGTGGTTGTATGGTTTGAAGCAACACTTGACTTTGTAGAATCTCAATGGTGGAGGTAGTCAAATCAAATGTGAGGATAAATTGAAAATGCAAAGTCATAATCCCACTTATATAGGTTCAGAAGGGCGAGATGTGAAATACAAGATAAGATTTTGAATTTTCCCCTTTTTTTATTATTAATAGAACCTTTGGTGGAAGGAATTTTGTCAATTGCCTATGTCATTGCTCATGGAGTTCTATATAGTAAGGTTCTTCTAGTACAATTGAGCTATGATTTCTACACATTCATTGATGAGGAATTCTAATAGGCGATCACATTTCAAGTTTTTTAAAGGCATTATAGTGGGGATATTTATATTTTACATTGAAATGTGAGAAGGAAGGGAAAATATCTTTCTTGTAAAATTTGAGAAGATCTTGAGTTTAAAATTCTTTGAGGTTTTAGATTTTAGTCTAAAGGACATAAGGTGTTTTGAAAGTGACAAGGGGTTTACTTTGTTCAAAGCTACTTAATAAAAATATGACTATTTTTTATATTGACTTAGACCTACATCAAATTGAATAAATGGCTCTAAGGAACTTTTAGTGTGTAATGATGACTAAATCTATCATTTTTGCCTTGCGACAGTGTTGGAGCACCTTGATTACATTGCAATTTTTGGATGAACATACTCAAAACAAGCACATGCAAGCAAAGGTAAACAAAGGCATAAATACTAGAAGATACAAACCAATTTATTTGACTCACATTAAAGTATAATTTGCATGTGAGGGAAAATTAACACAAAATTAAACTCTTAAAGTTTTCTAAATATTAAGAAAGGTAATTTGCATAATTACATTGAAGTCTACAAGGTCTTAGGTGTTTAAGTCATTCAAGTTGAGTTTTGCATATATGTCTATCATTTTGTGTCAAGAATTAGCTTAATCATATAGTTTAGATTTCATAAAGTCCAAGTATCTTTGAGTCCCTTAGTGAAGATTGGGGTTCCATGAAGCCCATTATCCATAACGAAAGGTGGATAATTTTTTTCCAATGCAAATTGAACTGTAGAAAAGGTCCCTCCTAAAATTCAAAGAAGGAAGCTTTGAATGGGTCCATAAAGTCATAAGTTATTTAGAGGTCAAAGATCTATGAAAGCTTGGTTCTTAAATCTTGTTATTAATGATGGGTAAAATGTCTTTTTTAATAAAGTCTGGGTGTTTTTTTGTAATTCACTAAACGAAAGTTATGTATATAACCCACTCAAAATTGAATAACAAGGTAAAAAAGGTGTCACTTGTGAAAGAAACTTTAAAATTTTATGATCTAGGAGTTTTTCTTTTGTAAATATTGCATCGTTTGTCCTAAGAGAACTTCGAAATCATTTAATTCCACTAGCAACATTTTTAAACAAGTAAATAATGGCAAGGACCAAAAAAATACTTACTTTGTTGCAAAAATTGATAAATATAGTTTAAGAATCAACAATTCACATGACTAAAATAACTCTCACTAATACTCTTACATGTTTACAAGCAATGCAAAAAAAGGTGTTGGTGCTCCAAGTATAATGAAATCTTTTTTGAAAAACAATGGTGTTATGTATAAATCAAGCAACACTTAGAACTCTAAACCAATTCTCATTCAAAATAATCCATCTTTTGGATTAGAAATTGTTGATAGTGACAAAGAGGAAATAATAGAGAACACGTAAAGGATATAAATAAATAAAGAACAATCCATAAATGAGATTAAGAAAAAAATTAACAAAAGGGCACAAAAACAAATGAATCGTCTTCACATAATGAAGAACATTTATATAGTGCATTAATCATACAACCATATAACGGCCAATCCTAACATTTAATCAAGTGCATAATCTTTATGATAAAGGTTATCTCTCAATATAGATGTGATGGTGGTCTAGGACTTACATGTAGGAGCCAAAGGGCTAAGAATCCTCCCCTTAACAATAAGTCCATAAAAGTGTACCACCTAGACAACGAAGACTAATGCAAAAGCCAGTAACATCTCCAAGTCGTCAACCTGAAACAATGGTCTGAAACCTCATGAGTCTTGATGAAGATCCCCATAATAAATCACCAAAGTGAATGTTGAATACCAAGTATGGAAATATCATCGTGCAATGAACGAGTCAAATAGGTTGTACGTGTTCACCAATGTGAACAAAAAAACTGAAGAGAGAAAACCATGATGAGAATGGAATTGGTTGTAGATCTAGCACATCCTAGATCTTGAAAATGCCTGACAATCCAATGTGCCATACAAAAATACAAAAGAATCAAATGTCCTCTGCTAGATCAAAAGACCATCCCTATAAATTTTAAAGACTATCAAGTAAACAAATATTATCACAAAAAATCTCTAAAAAGATTGACACAAAAAAACAATCAATAATCCAACAAACCAAAACAATGTGTTGATCAATGTCCCAATCTTATATCTTGTATAAATCATTAATATTCAATAACAAGAATAATAACATTAAAAATCACTTATAATGCCATTGAGTATATTCAACCAACAACTCGTTTGCACTAACAAAGCTCCAAGAGAAGAGAAATAACCCAAATCCATACATCAAAATTCATCCATCTCCAAAAAAACTCCTCCAATGAAAAAGTACGAAATTATCTATGAGAGAGATATCCAATCCAAAAGTGTGATGATCAAAATGAGTGGAGCTAACATCAATATATAAGCTCCTAATGAGCTTGAATTAGCCTAAAGGCTCCTAATAGCTCTAATAATAAAATAATGTGAAAATAACACCCCTATTGGTGACAAGCCCACCAATTTAGCTCATAGGTGTAAAAATAAGCCACACAAGGACCAAATAATGATGTATACATGTCATAGGGCCCTCCAAGAGGCCTAGTAACATCTTGAAGTGCCATAATGAGGAATAAATCCCTCAGAGTATGATGGACAAGGGGGTGGCCCCTTGTTCTCCAAGTAGGAGACCTCTGGTGCTCCAAGTGGGTGTGGGGGACACAAATGACCCCATGGCTCTCCATATGAATCATAGATTCTTGTAGATCCTTTGCAAGGGCTCGAGTGATGGAATGAACCCTTCCATGACATCGTACACGTCCTAAGACATCTACTAAGAGTGTGGGGCTCCTGTGGGGTTGCTGGGCATAATGTACCAAGCACGTCACCATCATCCCAAAAGTGGATCACTAGTAGTCTCTGAAGGTCGATGAGGATCCGTGGAGTGTTGTCTGCTGTCATGGAGGCCCATGAGTCCCTTGCACACCTTATATGTGCCAATGTAGCCCTTTGGGGGCTAGGATCTCGTACAAGAAGACCAAACCCAAATGGAAACCATCTGTAATCCTGCATAAGATCCAATGTGTCCCCTAGGCTTCCAGTACAATTAGTTATTAGAATAATCGTGTAAAGGTCTTACAAATCATGGATAACAAAGTGGACACTTCACAATGGCATGCCCTTCTGTAGTGGCCTTTGGCATGTGCTAGTGTCTCCATACTATAAAGGGGGGTAGCCATGTACCTTATTAAGTGGTTTCAACCCTTAAAGGGGATAATAGGTCCAAGGTACATCTTTTGAATGGGGATGGAAAGTGATAAATAAGTGAAACCGAGTAGGGAATGAGAGGGGCAATCCTGGGCCACATATAAGGGCATAGGGGCAACCAGATAAGGGGAAGCCCACACCAGGGTATATAATGTGTAGGAGCGAGCAGTCATGGTACATGAAGTGTCTCAACTTTTATTTTTCCACCCCTCTATATATGTCTTTTGCCTTCTATGAATTTTCTTTAGTTAACTACTCAGGGCTCAAGGATAAGAGCATGATGTGTCAAATATAATAGTGATTACGCCTTTTGAGGTAGGGCAATTCATTGCCCTCAAGGGGGTTGGGACAATCATGGATCCCTATATGACAAAGGAGGCTCATCTAGGGCCTATGGAACCAGGGTAATGGCCATGGGCAAGGGGCAGAGCTCATGCATTGGCTTTTTCCCACGTGCTAATTATATTTTTGTCCCGACCATCTTTTGCATTTTGTGGTACAATTTCCTGTTAAGTGTGGCCAATTATGGTTTTTCTTTTTCTTTTAACTGCTTCAACCTCTGGGGCATCCTTCCAGACCTGACCCAAGGTGGGGCAAGGGGATAGGGAGGCTGACACCATGTGGACCCAGGTGGGAGAAATGTTGAATGGGAATATAATGAGTGGAAGGGGAGTAATACATGCGGATAAAGGAGCGGGACCACTCACCCAAAGTCGAGGTTTCCCAAGTAGTACCACCCTAGAACCAAATGGCCAATAAAGGAGATCCCACGAGACTAAGATGCATGGGTAACACCCAAAAGAGATAAAGGGGACATGGGCGCAGACTAAGCCCTCTCTTTCTGCCAAATCCCCCCATCAATCCATGCTAGCAAGTATCCATGATAAGTAAACCCAATACTCAATTACCAAATGACAAGACATACCTTTAGATTCGGGAGGCACACCTTCAAACATACGATCAATACAGATGGGTGAGGGACCACATGGCTGGCTTAGGTGGCAGAGAAATGGCTCAACGAACTAGTAGGAGGCTACAAGGGGCTACTGGTTGCCCACTGAGGTCCACCATGGATAGTTTATTTCTCCTATGGATATCAACCACAAAGTGGTGGGTAACATCTGGCTCCAATTGGGACGTGATCTCTCGAAGAAGTAGGCAAGGATACTTGAGCGGGAGGTCACGAGAACTCCAACCATCTCTTGGTCACCATAGACCTGCAATCTGCACATGTCAAAGATCAAAACCACGTGGTAGCATGTTTTTCTCGATGTCTTATGATCACCCATGCTTAATGTTAGCCCATAAAAGTAACAAGTAATGAAATATGCAAATTTTAATCTAAATGCATCTAATATATTATGAGAAATATAATATGTGTTAGTTCTAAAGCAAAAATCACCATGCAATGCATCCTACCCTAACATGCATACATCAGCCAACATCAAGTGTAATCAAATAGCCAGTGCAACCAACATATCATCAAATCAATATAAATGTGCATGCCTATATGATTACTCATGAAGCAAATCCCAAAGCGAATGTGAACCCAAACACATGGAGGACAATGTGGGCGAGAGGTGGGAAAATATAACTTCCATGTTAGGTAAGAGAAATCCGTAAGAGAAGGAACATACGTCACTTTAAAGATGTGGGTCCTTCTCTTTAAGTACACAATGGTGGAATGCATGATTTTCCTTAAGAAACCCTTATCACAATCATTGCTCATCGTATTATTCTTTGTATATGCCACAAGGTCGTGATGAGAGGGGGGCGAAAGAGGGAGAGAAGGAGTGCAACAACTAGGTTGCTCAAGATAATGGTCACCTTGAAGAGGGAAGGTGAAAGAGTGATCAAAACCCTGAGGGTGCATCCAAGGAGGTAAAGTATGATCAACGAGGGGTTCTTCCTTGACACTACACTCAGAAGGGGGAAAGGGATTGCGAACACTTGAGATTATATGACAAGGGGTGAGGGAATCATTTGTGGGAGACTCAAGATGATGCATAAGAGGAAAAGACAAAGGGGAAAGTGAAACACAATATTCAACGAGTCATTCTTCCTCCAAACCATAATCTAAAGGCTCAAGTGATAATCATAAGGAAGATAGGTGGGAGTCTTATCAATTTCATCGTTATAAGTACCAAAGATTGAGTCTCCCCTAAAAGGAGAATCAACTACTCCCAACTGCCCCTCCTCATGCAAAGGAAAATAATAATATTCCTTCTAAAGGGTATCGATGGATATGTCATCATAAGCAGTGCTTGAAAGGAGAGTTTTCAGGAGTGACATTCTCGAGAGAGTTAAAGTCAGCTCCAACTTTACTTTCCATAGCCTCATCATCCTCAACACACGTGCTTTCAAAATCATCCCATTCATCATGAAGACCAAACAAGGACTCATCTTCCTCATATATCTTCAAGGGTATCTTCATCTTGGTTGGTTGACCAGCGAGAGGACTCTTCTTCCCTTTTCTCTTGAAGCACAATAGCTAAGGTATTTGTTACATGATTTTGCAAATATGCTTCAAGGAGGAGAGCATTAGTAGGGTGTTCTGTATATTCACATTTCATCTTATGAAGCTTCACCTCTTCTTCGTGCAAATGAAAGAATACTTCATTAGAATTACATTCCCTCACTAACCCTCTGCATGACCTACTATATTCATCCATTCTTTCTGCGTGATTTGGAGGCTCAGAGGATCCAACTCTTCATCATCCTCAGAAGAGATAATGACATTTTCTTCCACCTTTATAACTGACATTTGCTCATCGTCCTCGCTTACACTTAATCTTTCTTCAAGGCCATCCAATTGATTATCCTTTGTGGGATTTTTTGGTTGATTATAACATTTGTCATTGATTAGGTCGAGAATATTAAAAGCATAGCTTAGGCGAGCAAAGTTAAAGAGGCGACTAGGATCTGCCTCATAGAACCCCTTCATTATGCCGAGTTGCACTCGTTGTGACCTATAAAATTCGAGCATGAGTTCCATATCCATACCTTCCAATACATTTTGATAAGATTTTTCATATATATCTACATTCTTTTCTAGTTCCTGAATCTCTTGGTCAATGAGTTTCGTAAACGTAGCACTGAGATCAATCTCTTTTTTATGATAGTCCATTTTCTATGATTTTTCACATTAGGATCAAAATGGAGTCGCTAGGGTGAAATGAAGTGCCTTGGTAGATGCTTGTGTCACCCTACAAGCATTAAATTTGGAGTTCAATGGAGAACTAAGGCTTTGTTCTTCCAATGGAGTCGTCAATAATGATGCGTCGACATGTCGTAAGGGGAACAAAATACACGTCTTGTGTCCCCGACAACTGCGCCAGAAATGCTACCGCTCAAACTAGCAGGGGACCTAAAGGGGTTCATAACAGGGCAATTGCTAGACTAAGGGCAATGATGGAGGCTTAGTCCACTATCACCACAGCTATGACTCTCTGGTCTTTATAGACTTTCACCGATCGCAGGAGCCCTGGTAGTGTAGGAATCACTTATAAAGTATATGTCAATGGATGCGTGGAAAGTGACCCTGAAAACCCTTTCCCTAAGATGTATTGAAGAATGGAGCTTGCTTACTCTTCCAGCTAGGGGCTTGGTCCACTAGGGGTAAGGGATGAGGATTGGAGGGTCGAGGTGGAAGGAGTAGGCTCACAAACGAGGTTCTCAATCCCTATAATCCTTGGGAAACTTGGATTCCAAAATGGTCCTTGACAAATAATCTTTGATGAGAAGCGGGGCCACCCAAGGCCAAGTGGACCCAGTCCAGGTTCGGGGATGGAATATAGCAACCAATGATGCTCCTATCCTGGACAAGGTGAGGGGAAAGGACCAACCAAGAATATTTACTTCAAAAAGTTAAATTGATCATATTGAGGTCTACCCTTAGGGATGCCTATGAAGATTTTGATCCTGGAGCCAGGGCTCAGGGTTCCCGAAGATCCCACCATCGAAATTGCTTGAAATTTTGTGGAGAGGGAGGGGACCCACCAACGCAGTGCCTCCTAGGAGATCAAAATTTTTCCTTGGCTCAATTCCCGGGAAATTGATTCCCTAGGTGACCCTTGAGGTCTAGACCTTGGAAAACGTGAAAAAGGGGCAAAATTATGGATAAAATAATCACCCTTCTATCGATCATTGCCTTAGTTTACTTGGGGAGATGGATTCAAGGATGATTAATGAGTAAGAACTTGATTTCTTGGTCAAGGAGGCTTGAAAAATCAACTTCGTCCAATATTGGTGGAAAGAAAAGAATAAAAGACTTTCAAGAATTTATACTTCAAGCAAAGAGTGCAAGCTTATCGAGAAAATGTATCTCTAAGACATTTCATTCATATGAAATTGACCCATACACTAAAATTTGCTAAAACATCCTCAATTCCACATTATGTTCATGCATCAACTAGCCCTAGTTATAGCGTAAATCATTAGTATGCAACAGCAAGAATAATAACATCAAAAATCACTTACAAGGACATAGAGTATATCCAACCAAAAACTCCTTTGCACTAACAAAGCTCCAAGAGAAGAGAAATAGTTGAAATCCATACATCAAAATTATCTATGAGAGAGATATCCAATCCAAAAGTGTGATGATCAAAATGGGTGGAGCTAACATCAATATATAGGCTCTTAAGGAGCTCGAATTAGCCTAAAGGCCCTTAATAGCTCTAATAATAAAATAATGGGAAAATAACACCCCTATTGGTGACAAGCCCACCAATTTAGCTCATAGGTGTAAAAATAAGCCACACAAGGGCCAAATAATGATGTATACATGGCGTAGAGCCCTCCAAGAGGCCTAGTAACATCTTGAAATCCCATAATGAAGAATAAATCTCTCAGAATATGATGGACAAGGGGGTGGTCCCTTGTTCTCCAAGTCGTAGACCTGTGGTGCTCCTAGTGGGTGTGGGGGCACACAAATGACCCCATGGGTCTCCATATGAATCAAAGATTCTTGTAGATCCTCTGCAAGGGCTCGAGTGATGGAATGAACCCTGCCATGACATTGTACACGTCCTGGGACTAAGAGTATGGGGCTCCTGTGGGGTCTGTTGGGCATAATGTACCAAGCACATCACTATCATACCAAAAGTGGATCACTAGTAGTCTCTGAAGGTCGATGAGGATCCATGGAGTGTTGTCTGCTGCCGTGGAGGCCCATGGCTCTCTTGCACACCCTATATGTGCCAATGTATCCCTTTGGGAGTTAGGATCCCGTACAGGGAGACTAAACCCAAGAAACCGTCTGTAATCCTGCATAAGATCCAATGTTCCCCCTAGGCTTCTAGTACAACCAATCACTAGAATAATCGTGTAAAGGGCTTACAAATCATGGATAACAAAGTGGACACTTCACAATGTCATGCCCTTCCGTAGTGGGCTTTGGCATGTGCTAGTGTCTCCATACTCTAAAGGCGGGTAGCCATGTACCTTATTAAGTGGTTTCAGCCCTTAAAGCGGATAGTAGGTCCAAGGTACATCCTTTGAATGGGGATGGCAAGTGACGAATAAGTGAAACCAAGTAGGGAATGAGAGGAGCAATCTTGGGACACATATCGGGGCATAGGGCAACCAGATAAGGGGAAGCCCACAACAAGGTATATAATGTGTAGGAGGGAGCAATCATGGTACATGAGGTGTCCCAACCTTGATTTTTCCACCCTTCTTTATATGCCTTTTGCCTTTTATGAATTTTCTTTAGTTAATTGCTCGAGGCTCAAGGATAAGAGCATGATGTGTTAGATATAGCAATGATTACCCCTTTTAAGGTAGGGAAATTCATTGCCCTCCAGGGGGTTGGGACAATCATGGGTTCCTATATGACAAAGAAGGCTCATCTAGGGCCTATGGAACCAAGGTGATGGCCATGGATAAGGGGCAAAGCTCATGCATTAGCTTTTGCCCACGTGTTAATTATACTTTTGTCTCGACCATCTTTTTCATTTTGTGGTACAATTTCTTGTTAAGTGTGGCCAATTGTACTTTTTCTTTTTCTTTTAGTTGCTTCAACCTCCAGGGCATCATTCTAGGCCTAACCCAAGGTGGGGCATGGGGATAGGGAAGCTGACCCATGTGGACCCAGGTGGGGGAAATGATGAATGGGAATCTAATGAGTGGAAGGGGAATAATACATGTAGATAAAGGAGTGTGACCACGCACCCAAAGTCGGGGTTTCCAAAGTAGTACCACCCTACAACCAAATGGTCAATAAAGTAGATCCCACGGGATTAAGGTGCAAGGGTAGCACCCAAAAGAGATCAAAGGGACATGAGTGCAGACTAAGTCCACTCTTTCCACCAAATCCCCCCATCAATCCATGCCCACAAGTATCCATGATAAGTAAACCCAATACTCAATTACCAAATGATAAGACATACCTTTAGATTCAAGAGGCACACCTTCAAACATACGATCAATATAGATGGTTGAGGGACCACATGGCTAGCTCAAGTGGCAGAGAAATGACACAACGAGCTAGTAGGAGGCTTTAAGAGGTTGTTGGCTTCCGGCTTTCGGCTGAGGTCCATCATGGATAATTTTTTTCTCATAGGGATATCACCCACGAAGTGGTGTGTAACAAGCCCCACTAAAAGAGGTGACCCTTGGTCAAAAGGGTACCCATTTGACCATTACAAATAAGACATATCGACCTCCTCACTTGGCAATTCAGATCACACACACAAGACGCGATAAATCATTTGTTCACACGTGCGAAAGGAGCATAAGAAATCTAAAGTTGACCACCGAAATCTAAAGGAGAAATTTGACTCATTGACCAACGTTGACCTTGACATTATTTGGATTGTTTTGTCTGAATATTTGACTATTTATTGGAGCTAATATTATAGGCATCCTTGACTATCTATTGATCGAATTTCTAGCCTGAAAATAGAAGTTGAATGAACTGTTTGACCAAGGTTGACTGTAGACCAACTGAGGCTGTTTGATTGAGTTTTCCGAGGGAGTTGCAGGGTCGAAATTGACTACAAGTGAAATAGGTTGAAAATAAGCATGTTTACCAGATTTTCTTAAATCATATTTCCCTCTCCTTTGACCAGGTTTGACTAGTATTTTGTGCTTGGAGTTTGGCACATATTTCTAGACAATTCATCTTGTAAATTTTGTTGAAAATTGAATTCTCCTTAAAAGAGAAGTTGGTTGGGTTTTTCCCAAGATTGGGTTTTCCCAAGGTAATCTTGTGTCTCCTATTGCGTTTGGTTGTCTCTTTATGATCCTATGGTTATTATGGCATTATAATTGAGTTTTTTCATGTATAATTACTTATTGATATAAGTGACATAAGCCAACTAGAGAATATGAATCACTGGAAGTATTTATCATATTGGAAAATCATTTTTTTATTTTTAAGAAAAATCAACATAGTAGTGTACACTAACATGTCACATAGATGAATTAGCTAAAGACAAAAGATGAATTGGATGAAGATGTTGAGGATGAAAATTAGTTTGAGAATGAAAATAAAATTTTCAAATTTTGGGAGGAATTGTTCTTTAGAAGGTACAAATATGGATCATGATACAAAAATAATCATTGGGACTTCTTTCATATTTCTAATTACTCCAAACCAATTATGTTTGTAAGTACACAATTTCTTGATGGATTTGCAGTTGCATACAATTGATAATGGAGTTGAATGTATATAGAAGGAATTTGAGGATGGGGATGATGACGGTGCAGTTGATGTTAATAACTTGAGTAACAATGAAGAATCTGGTGAAGTGCTTGAACAATACTATCACTCATTGAGTTGGCCCTCAACAATTGCATTGGTTTGATCATAACCCATCTAGTTTTTGTGGGATGATGAATAATATTTTAGAAAGGCGTCAGAAGTGAGATAAAGTTCAACAAAAACATGTAAAATTTGAATAGTTAAGTACTTGGTGTTGGAATTTAGAAGCCAAAATACTAGAATGTTCTGACTGTTGTAGTTGTAACTACCTGGGTCTTCATAATGTAAATTTATCATTGATAAATTTATTATATTCATATTTATTATATTTTTTGTGAAAGCATGTTCTTCATGCTTAAAGAGTCAAAAATAGTCAAAAAGAATTTATTATGAGTCAAAAGAAATTTTATTTGAGTCATGTCTCATTTGAACATTTGTAAGAAAAAGGAATTTGAATTTTATCTTTAGTCATTAGTCCACAAGATGACCAAAGTCGTCCCTCCATGGACAAGTCATTTTGGCCCTCTAGAGTGACACTTATTCAACCCTCACGGACATCTATATATAACACGCAGTTCGACCTACTTGAGATATACATTCACAAAACAAGGAGCACATAGAACCTAGCGAAGGAAAAGAAAAATTCGAGTCAAAGGAGAAACAAGACGAAGTCAAAACAAGAAGAATATTCCCTCATTTGACTATTGTAGTTCACACATGTGAGGTTTGTTTTCTATGGAAAAAGGTCGAACTTTCTGAGGTAACCACAGGTTGAATTTCAACCCCTTGTTGCAGGTTTGAATTTCAGAACTTTGACCATATTTGGAGCAGTTTGACCAGTGTTGACTTAGACTTTGGAGGTGACTTGGAGGAGGGTCGGACTTGGGATCTTGGTGGTAGTTTGGTCTTGGTCTTAGTCTTGGATATATCTCATTTTGATCTGATTCTATAAGATAATTATTGTTGGGTTTTTCCCTGGCTAACAACCTAATTTTGGTGACCCTTGTCTCTTTATGATCTGTATATTTTCCTAAAAGATTGAATGTTTGTATAATTGCTTGATGAAGAAGACATAAGAAGTAATAAGAAGACATCTAATATTCACAAGTAACTATCAATAAGAGAAATTAGGTGTTAAACTTCATTACACTTGGTTTCTCAACACTTACTTTGGTTCATACATAGGTACAAATGTGTTTGGTTGGAATGATTTCTACAACAAATGAACATGGATGTTTTATATCAAGGAATTGGTGATTTAGGGCATGATGAGGGCCCAACTTAAGGTCGTGTCTTGAGTTGAAGATCAAGTCTTACAATTTTGCTCAAAGACATTATGGTTTCATCTTCCATTTTTAAAAGGGGTATATTGATGTTGCTAATTTACAGGTCTTAGGACTTCTTACCTCTAACTTGATAGGGGGCAGGCATTGATGATGATTGTTAGACTAAAGTTTATAAGTCTATCTAGTTTAAGTTTTGAGGATTTTGGTTTATTCAAGAAAAATGGATTAAGGATTTGATGATTTCTTCAACATAGACCACTCAATATTTTCAAGAATTTTTCAAGGATGAGCATATTGAATTGGCTAGCTTGACTTTCAAAGGATATTCATCAAGATAGTTCAAACTTGGCATTTTTTAGTTTTCTAAGGATACTAGCATGGTTGATGTTTTGATGGATGGTTTTTTAGGATTTTTAGGATTTTGAAGATATTGCATGGATGATATTTTGATGGATGGTTTTCCATTTTACCATTTGAGGATTTTGTCACTTATTAGAGAGTTGCGACTTATGTGATTGTTTGAATCATTAGATCAATAGTTTTGTTTTGAGATTTGAGGCAGTACTAGTAGTTCCTTTGGTTTAATTAAGAGCATTTTTTGGCAGTATTTTGTTGAAGTCTTTGTTGAATCATTCATAGGCTAACTAGTGTTGAGATTGCAACAAGATGATGAGCTTAGTGGAAAGGAGTCGCCTTCACTAAGTGGGCCCGCAAGCTATTTTTGGCGCAAAGTCTATTTTTAGACTATGTCTATTTTTAGACATATGGATCATGTTCTATGAGTTGCAGGATGCTATTTTTGGATGGTTGGTCAAGTCGAAAAAAATAGATGGACTTCTATTTTTAGACATATTGGGCGGAATCTATTTTTAGATTGCCAGTCTAAAAATAGATATGTCGAATATTATTAGCTCTTAATAATATTTGGACTATAAACATTATCTTATTCTCTTGGAGCACTTCGGTTAAGTGCACAGATGTGGCACAGGAGCTGACAGAAGGAATTACGCTATTCCTGAGGGTTAAGTGGAGCTATTGCATGGATACTTCAGTTAGAACTCATGTGACATAGTTTGGTGGAGTTGATTGAGGAAGTTAATGGAGTTGTGTTCAGTTTAACTAATCTAAACATAGTTGAGCTATTTGTATCTAGTTTAACTTATTGATACAATTAGTGAGAGTGGTGTGAATTAATTATTAATTAATTCACTAATTATAAACTCATTAATCAACTAAAGAATACATCAGTTAACTTCAGTGCATGGACAGTTTCAGTGGAGACCAGTGCAGAGATAGGTGAAAGAGCAGGTTAACTATCAGTTTTGACTATACTATTGCTATTTGCAACACACAGATAGGTGGAGTAAGCCCATGAGGATTGCGTAGTTCAGGCTAGGTGGTTATCTATTTAATGAAGCCATCCCATAGCTTTGAAAACGCAATAGAGGCTGGCTATCAAGTGGCTAAGGATTGGAGCATGTGTTTTGCTAGATCTAGCTTGATAGTGTGTAGCAATTGAGGGTGTGCATGAGAGCTTGTGAGGAGCTTTGTACTATGATTGTTACATGATCTCCATGACATATAATATACAGATAGTTGGGGTTTTCAGCTTTAAGCTTTCCCATTAAATACCGTGTTCATATGTGTGATTGTTTGTGGTTTTAATGTGTGCATGCAATTGATTTTATTTCCGCATGTGATGATCAATGGTAGAAGAGATTCTGTATTATGCATGAAGCTAAAATAGTGTGTGATCAGGAGAATCTCGGTGAATAATATCTCAGTTATTCAAATTTCTACAACTAGGGCTAGTTGTTGCATGAATATAATGTGGAATTGAGCATGTGTTAGCAAATTTTAATGTATGGGCCAATGTTATATGAATGAAATGTCCTAGAGATATATTTTCTCGACAAGCTTGCACTCTTTTCTTGAAGTATAAATGCTTGAAAGTCTCTTATTCGTTTATCTGCACCAATATTGGACGAAGTTGATTTTTCAAGCCTCCTTGACCTAGAAACCAAGTTCTTACTCATTAATCATCCTTGACTCCATCTCCCCAAGTGAACTAAGGCACTGATCCATAGAAGGGTGATCATTTTATCCATAATTTTGCCCCATTTTCACTTTTTCCAAGGTCTATCCCTCAAGGGTCACCTAGGGCCCAGGAATTGAGCTAGGGAAAATTTTCAATCTCCTAGGAGGCATTGCGCTGGTGGGTCCCCTCCCTCTCCACAAAATTTCAAGCAATTCTGACGGTGGGATCTTCGGGAATCCTGAGCCCTAGCTCCAAGATCGAAATCTGCCTAGGCATCCCCAAGGGTAGACCTCAATAGGATCAATTTAATCTTTTCAAGTAAATATTCTTGTTTGATCCTTTCCCCTCACCTCGTCCAAGATAGGAGCATCATTGGTTGCTATATTCCATACCTGAACCTGGATTGGGTTCACTTGGCCCCATGTGGCCCCACTTCTCATTAAAGATTATTTGTCAAGGACCATTTGGAATCCAAGTTTCCCAAGGAGGGATTGAGAACCTTGTTTGTGAGCCTACTCCTTCCACCTCGACCCTCCAATCCTTATCCCATACCCCTAGTGGACCAAGCCCCTGGTTGGATGAGCAAGCAAGCTCCATTCTTCAATCCATCTTAGAGAAAGGGTTTTCAGGGTCACTTTCCACCCATCCATTAACATATACTTTACAAGTGATTCCTACACTGTCGAGACTCCTCCCATCGGTGAAATTTCGTAAAGAGCAGGGAGCCTTAGCCGTGGTGACAATGGGATAAGCCTCCGTCGTTTCCCTTGGTCTAGCAGTTGCCCTATTAGGACCCCTTTAGGTCCCGTGCTATTTTGAGTGGTAACAAGGTTGACTTAGGCTTCTTGGAGCCTACATAAACAAGTATAAAAATTTGAATTTCCTTTTAATAATTATAATTTTCTTTTGTCAATTTTGAAGTTTCCTTGGCATACGGGAATACCTCCCGATCCTACAAAAATCAACATTCCCTCTTAACAAGGGAGGTATTCTCCTGCAATATATTTCCCTTAGCTGGGAATTCTCCTACATAAGAAAAGTTTCATGAGCTTATCATAATGATGCATGTCCTTTTGATTAATATAAATATCCAGGGTAGGCCAAAATCCTTTATGGCTCCTCAAGCAAATATATCAAACTCTTTGGTCATGACCATAGCCTAGGCTTTAAATTTTTCTATATTTTCAAAAGAATTTGCCTTTGGACTATTCACCTTTTTGGTCAAAGTCCTTTGTGACCTACCCAAGTACTTGCGGTATTTCAAAGGTGGACCTTATCTATCTCCTTTGGTCGACATAGCCAATTCCTTCTGGCAAGCAGGTCCTTTTGGCTTCTAAGGAGTAGATTTTTCCAATCTAATAGTTTTCCCTTGAACATTCGCTTTTGTTTGACCTCACCAAGTCCTTTTAGCTTAAAAATTGAATGTATTCATCTCTACTTGGTCAAAATCCTTTATGACCCAAGCCAAATCCTTTTTGCATTCCTCATTATTCCTAGCATCATACTAAGCTCAATTTTGCCCACAATCTATTCATTTGTGAATATAAATCATGTCTCGAGTGAAGTGATTTGATCTTTGCTAGTGATTTCCTTGCAAAGAATCACTTCATCTCCTGAGATATATCCAATATACATCATAGGCAAAAAAGTACCATCCTTTATCTTTAACTTCCTTTTGAATTAGGTCTTCCATGTGGTGATCTTGGTTGCTCCCTCTGCCATAATAACAATCCTTCCATCATATTTCTTACAGAAGCAGGTTCTTTTGTAATTGTTGCTCCCCCTTACTTGAGAGAATTTATGTTCTCATTTCTTAACGAAGTACCTGGTCATGAAAGAGATAATTATAACCAAGCAGATATAATGACAAGAGATTAAAACATAGTTACCGATCAAACGGGAGCTATTACCTCAAAACAAAAACTCTAACAAAAAAAACATCAAAAAACCATGAAAAAACAATCCGAAAACGAAAATTTGTATTCTGGAATAACATTCTTCTTTTTTTTCGGGGTAAATTTTCAACATTTTTTTAAAATGGAAGTAAAAGTCAATTTTTTTGTGCGAAAAAACAACCTGAAAACGAAAAGTGTTGATGTTGGAATAACGTTGCCAATTTTTTGTGTGCAAACAATAACCTGAAAATGAAAAGTGTTGATGCTGGAATAGCGTCGCCAATTTTGTGTGTGCAAAAAACAACTTGAAAACGAAAAGTGTAAAGTGTTGATGTTGGAATAACGTCGTCAATTTTTTGTGTGCAAAAAACGCCTTGAAAACAAAAAGTGTTGATGTTGGAATAACGTTTTTTTCTTTTCTTTTCGGGTTAAATTGTCAACAGTTTTTAATAATGACATTAATAATAAAATATCATGACTCTGAAAAACCTAAAAATTTCAATGATAAACACGACATTAAAGATAAAATATCAAAAGCCTTAAAATTCCAACGATTTTTAGGCATGATATTAAAGATAAAATATCACGTCTCTGAAAAGCCTTAAAAAACCAAAAATGACATTAAAGATAAAATATCACCTCTATAAAAATAAAATTCCAACGATTTTTAGTTATCATATTAAAGATAAAATATCACTTGTAAAAATAAAAAAATTAAACCAAAAAAAAAATTAAAAAACAAAAAGAAAAACAAAAAATTTCAAAAATAAATAAATTCAAAAAAAAAAAAACACAATATAAAGAAAAAAATAGCCCAAAACTTTAAAAAAAAAATTATGTTATAAAAAAATTAATAATAATTAAAAAAAAAAATCACATAATTAAAAAAATTATAAAATAAAAAATCGAAAAATAATTAAAATTAAAAAGAAAATAAAAAATTAAAATTAAAATTAATTTAAATTTAAATTAAAAATAATAATAATATTAAAACCAAAATTTAAATTTAAAAAAAAAAAAATATATATATATATATATATATATATATATATATATGAAGAAAACAATTTTAAATTTAAAAAAATAAAATAAATAAATTTAAATTTAAAACAAACAAACAAAAAAATTATATAAATATATGAAAAACACAATTTTTTTTTTTTTAAATTCATTTTTTTCTTTAAATTAATAAAGTAAAAGTACCAAAAAAAACATTTTTAAAATTAAAATGAAAATTAATAAATTTAAAA
Source organism: Pinus albicaulis (assembly GCA_034641835.2). Taxonomy (NCBI): domain Eukaryota; kingdom Viridiplantae; phylum Streptophyta; class Pinopsida; order Pinales; family Pinaceae; genus Pinus; species Pinus albicaulis. Next base: position 929,670,839 of record CM076571.1, on the reverse strand, counting down.
ACAAAAACAAATAAATGTAACTTCAAAAAAAATTAATTAAATTTAAATATTGAGTTATGTTTTTAAAATTAAATTTATATTTTTAAATGTTTTTTTTTTTTTTTTTTTTTTTTTTTTTTTTTTTTTTTTTTTTTTTTTTTTTTAATGATGATGGTGGTGGTTACCGTCCGTTAAAACCAATGTGGTGGTCTATCGAACCTTGAGAGAGGAGAAAGAATCCAAGTTTGATTCTTCAAAATCTTGTTTCTATGGTCAAAGAGAAGGGAAATAAGTGCTCCAAGATCGCTATAGGTGGGTTGGCTTAATAGGTCAAGAAGATTGGAAGTGTGGTAGATGGTGGGGAATTGCGAGCGAATGTGAGTAAGAGTTGGGCAGTCTAAAAGGAAGTGTTTTTCATCTTCCACCTGCTTAGAGATAATTCTGATTATCAAGGGTGTGGCTGATCACTTCCTTATAGTATCTTAGCTTCTTTTTACCCTCCAGCTCCTGATCCTCCCACAACTTGTCCTTAAACTTGTAGGTAATAGTATTTTCGATATTATCTTTGCTTCTCATACTGAGCTCCTCCTTAGTTCCCTAGTGGTTGAGCCAGGACAGGGCATCCTTATGCCACCCATGCTTGAGGCGAAGGTGAGAGTTTTGACTATAGTTAGAAGCAATTTTAGGGAGCCTTTTTTATTCCACGTTGTCAAGCCTCTTCTTATACATCAGATATAAATATAGTCGTACTTTCAATGGGGGATAAACTAGGATAGGGAGTATTTCCCTTGATCTTAAGGTTGTAGGTTATGAATTGCTTTTGAATCATCTCAATCTTCCTCCATGACTCTTTGGATATATTGCAACCCCAAACTCCACATCCATATAAGACAACGAGGGTGACAATGGTCTCAAAGAGGAACCTCTTTTTACTCCAAATGTAAAGATCGGGCAACTTACAATTGTTTTCAAGCTCATAATAAGCTTTCCAATCCCCCAATAATCTTTTTCTAGATGTTATAATTCCAGTTGAGATGATGAGGGAAGTCAATGCCCAAATACTTATAAGAAGAAACCTGCCTTAAGCACTGGTTATTATACACAAAACTACCATGGGTGATCTTTTTGGATTTAATGATCATGACTTTAGTCTTGTCGGTATTAACTGTCATACCCACCTTGGAGCAGTAGTCATGAAGAATCTGGAGTTGTTTGTCAAGGTCATGATGGCTGTTTGCAAGAAGAACGATATCATCGACATAGAGGAGAAGAGTAATGAGAAGGCCAACAAGCTCGATGCCCTTGCACCCCGCAAATTCTAAACACTCCTCTAGCTTATCGATGTATATGCCAAAAAGGGTAAGGGATAGGAGACGTCGTTGCTTAACTCCAATATTGCATTTAATGTCTTTAGACCACCCCTCGTTGGCCTTAAGCTTGGCAATGAAAGTCTCGTAGAGACAGATCACAACAATCCTCAACTCAAGAGGGACCATGATCTCTTTAAGTCTCTCCCAAAGTTTGTTTTGAAGAACAGTCTCGAAAGCTTTTCTAAAGTCCACAAAGCAACAAAAGAGATCAACTTTACTGTTGTGACATTCCTCCGCAATGATTCTAAGAGTGACCAGATGGTCAATAGTCGAGTGATGTCTCGAGTGATGTCAAAAGTATATATATATATATATATATATATATATATATATATATATATATTCTATTTTTTTCATTTAAATTTTCTTTTTAAATTTAAATTTTTATTATTTTATTTTTTTTTCTTTTTAACTTTTATTTTTTTATTTTATTTTAATTTTCGAATTTTAATTATTTTTTTAATATTTTGATTATTTTAAATTTTAATTATTTTATCATTTTTTTTTAATTATTATTATTATTATTATTATTTCTTTTTCTTTTTTAATATGCTTTTTTTTTTTTTTAATTACAATTTTTTATTTTTTTTTTTAACCAAAATGAAAATCGCCATTATAAACAAAAATTATTGATGTTGCATCAACATCAAAATTAGCATGAAAATCACTAACTTTTTAAAACAAACAAACAAACAAACAAACAAAATCACCATTTTTCAAAAAATAAAAAAATAAAAAAATTAAAGTTCCAAAAATATGCTTAAAAAAAACAAAGGTAATTTTACATCACCATTTTTCAAAATGGACATAAAAATCATGACATTTAAAAAAAAAAAAAGTCATAAGAAAATTGCTCCAAAAAACAAAAAACAAAAAAAAGAGTGATTCTGCATCACCACGTTTCAAAATCGGGTGTTTTTTTTGCTACCTCAAAAAAGTAGGTACCATTTCAGTTACCTATTTGATCGGTAACTATGTTTTAAAAGATAAAGAATAGTAATAATTGAGTAAATAACAAGAAATAACACAAGATATTAATCAAAGGAGAGAGAGGGATAAAAAGATACTTATCTTCTAAATAAGAGGGAACCTTCTTGCATCTTTTCATCTGTAACCTTATCCTTTTAAATTTTTCCTACAATCAATATTCCAAATCTAATTCTAGAATTCACTTTCTAGAATTTTTCAATAAATTGTCCTTTTGTCTTTAATATTTATAGAGATCAATTACTTTTGATAATCTAGTGATTATTTTATTTGATTTTTGTAGGAAATTCCTTCTTCCTTCTACATGCCTTTGTACTACAATAGTTCGCTTTAAAAATATTCCTTTCTTATAAAAACAGGAGAAAGTACCCAGACTACAATTAATTGAAAAACAAAATTTTGACCATAAAATAAAAAAATGAGAAAGAGAAGAAGACACATACTTATCTTTCAATTGTCAGCTTCTTCAAATGAAGAAATATTTTGACTTCTTTAGAGGTGGCTTTACATCATTGACATTGGCAGTAGAATCTTGCTCCTTTTCCTTCCTCTTTCTTTCAACACATCATGATGCATAATGACCAAGATTATGACAGATGAAGCAGGTGGCTTTACATCATTGACATTGGCAGTAGAATCTTGCTCTTTTTCCTTCCTCTTTCTTTCAATACATCATAATGCATAATGACCAAGATTATGATTGATGAAGCATTTGACTTTTGATATGTCTTTCCTCTTTTGGTTTGATCTATTTGAATTTCTTTTATCAAATTTTCCAAAGTTCCTCTTGTCAAATGGCACATGCAAAGTTGCCATAGAGTTTAGGAATAGGATTGGTTTAGCAATGTGATGTTGATTCAGAGAAAGATATTGCATAGGTTTAAATTGGAGAGAGTTACTATTTTTGGTGGTACTATGATTTAAGAGACAGGGTTAAAAGACTTGCATGTCAGAGACGACGGTATATTTGAAATACTCTTACCATTCCAATGAGCCATTTTTGGGCAACGTGTGAGACATTGTTATTTTTAACAGGGGTTGCATATCAATTCAAATCACATATATAGACTCCTTGTTATAAATCAAGTCCAATGAGTATAGCTTCATGGACATGCAAGGACTTTCTATATTTAGCAATACATATTTTTAGGCATGCTATATTTAGCAAGGTTCCCCTAGCAATTTTACAAATTTCCTTTTTTTACGGGAATTGCTATTTTTAGCATGTCTAGTTATAGTGGGGTGACAGTGGGTGATAACATGTGGTGGCCTCTAGTTATGACATGTCACAACTTCCGGGATGGACAAGTGGCAAGATATGGACATATACATGAGTCAGTATTGATGTGGCAAGTGCTTGATTTTACTGAGGGAGTTCTTGAGTCATCAGAGTGCATGCCTACGTTAAACTGGCAGTAATTAGGTTGCTTGCATGCATAAGGGAGTGATGTGGCATCAGAGTGATTTAACTAGATGTTTGCATCAATTAACTGAGCCGTCCTCCTTAGTAGATTGGTGTAAGGGACTCTTCACATCAATTTGCATTTAGTTACACTTAAGTTTATCCTCACTCCACTTGTGTGCACGGGTCTATCTAACTTCACCTCAAATATAACTCAGAGTATCTTCAATTAACTAAATGCTTTTCCACCTCATCTTGGTCAACCATTAGTCGAACTCAAGTGTATCTCAAGATAACTTATGTGCATGGATTCTCTCTCTCTAGTTCATGGCCACTCAACTCAAATATACCCTCACTTAGCATCAGTGTGCATGTTCATCCGCCATCAATGATACAGTGAGTTAACTAAAACACATGATGAGGACTTCACTTGATCTAGATCTTATATTTCACTTCACTTGACACCTTAGTCAACTAAGTACATGAGTTATCCACTCTAGTCTCTTTCTCAACAAAGCATACCTCCACATCATCTTTAGTTGTGGCCACTTCACCTCGCCTAATGTTGAATTTTGTAGTTATGGTCGGTCTTCATAATTTATATTTTAGCCCTTCAAATGTATAATGAAAAATGTAAGACATGTTCTTCGTGTCATTTTTATTGTTTAGCCCTTGAAATAATTAATATAAGACTTCATGTCGGTATCAAAAAAGAAAATTTTGAATTTTGAATTTTGAATTTTTTGCTCCAAACTTGTCAAGTCGACCATCCTTCAATTCAAGTTGGCCCACTGAGGAGACACCCTTTCAGACAGACAAAACACTATATATAGAGCACTCGACCTCCTCCACAAGGCACCATTCAATCTCTCACATAAGAAGATATATTTTGGGCATCTAAGCAAAGAAGAAGGACAAAGGATATGAAGGATGAATTCATCTCAAGCACTGAAAAACAAGAAACAAAAAAATCATTCAGAATCAAGTGCAACCTCTAGATTTGATAGCTCATCTCCTCATGGTACTTCTGCAACCTCTAGAAATAGAAAAACAATAGGGGATTTCCTTAATGTTGTTGGGAGGGATGATGTGGATGGAAAGATAGTCTGATTTCTTTGTGCTTGCGGTGTAACATTCAATGTGCTTTGCTCTCCCTATTGGCATGATATGGTTAAGGCCATCAATGAAGCCCCAAAAGGATACAAGAGCCCCAACTATGAGAAAGCTAGAACAGTGTTATTAGAAAGAGAAAAATCAAAGGTTCAAAGAGATTTGACTTGTTTTACAAATGAGTGGGTGGATTGTGGGGTATTCATTGTATCATATGGGTGGACAAATGTTAGAATCCAACATTTGATAGACGTTCTTGGTGTTTATGCTAGTGGTGCAGTGTTTATTGCATGCCATGGCTACTCCATTAGTGCAACTTCCCAAAACATTGCAGGTGTAGAGCCCCTAAACCATCATTTTCATACATAAACTTATCCTATACATAGATTTAAGCATAGATTCAAATAAATGGAGACCAGCAGTAAATTTAAACTTACATAAGTAACTATTTTATACATAGAAAAATACTTGGAATGAAACTGATGATTTATTGGGTTGTCGTTCTCCTTGTGAATGCAGCAGACAGGGTACCGAAACAATTGTTTCATCCCAGCGAATCTAGGAAACAATCCTAGACCCAGAAGATGCCTCTTCTACCCCCGGGCCCAGAATTCCAAAAACAACGAGTCTTCCCTTCAGAACAGTTCATATCCCTCAATATTTCCTTAGACAATAATGCAGAATTAGCAAAGCAAAGCCCCCCCCCTTCTCCTTCATATTCCATTCCTTATATAACTTTCTTCCACCTCCTCACATTTATGTAGATATTATAGTCATTTATGAAGATATTGACTTTGATTAATTGTATTATTTTTGTTTTTAACTTAATTAAATTAACTTTATAATTAATTATATTATATTATTATTTTATTTGTCCACTCACATATAATTTGTACTAAATTATAATTTGTTTTTTCTTGAATAATGCTCTACCACGCATACACATATAAGGGCAGTATATGTGTTAAGTCTTTTGTTGATATTTCATTATATCTCGGCGAGATAAAATGCATTGTGATATTTAATTCGTTACTCTAACTTCGGTAGTCTCGATACTAGCAAATATGTATATTAGTGTGGTGTATGCAATATATGCATGTGTAGCTATCATATGCGTATGTCGTATACACGCTAATATTATTTTTCTTATAACTTGGAATGGGTCATTACAGCAGGTCTCATATTGCAATCAATCAAAGATGTTGGTCCCAATAATGTGGTTCAAGTGATCACTGATAATGCGGCAAATTGTAAGGCAACGGGAAAAATTATTCAGCGTACTCATCGACACATCTTTTGGTCTGGGTGCTTGGTGCACACATTGAACCTTTTGATGCATGATATTGTGAAGCATAAAGTAAGTGGATGGATTAATGAGCTTTATAAGAGAGGGAAGCAAATCATTAAATTTATCACAGGGAATACAAGGGTAAACTACTTTTATGGCACTTACTCCAAGTTTCAGTTGCTTAAACTTGCAAAAACAAGATTTGCAAGTTATTACCTTACCTTTAGGTGGCCAGTGAAGGTGAGACAAGCTTTAACTAATATGGTGACCTCTGAATCATGGGAGGACATTAACATTGATAGAGATGGTGCTAATGTAACCAAGGACACTATTCTTGACAGTTACTTTTTGTCACATATTAAATATGTTTTGAAATTCACCAAACCAATTTATTACATGATCAAGTTTGCAGATTCAGATCGACCAATAATTGGGGAGGTGTATGAGAAAATGGATAGCATGTTGGGGCAGATTAAAGACATTGATGAACCTAGAGATATCACCTAGTACAATTATATTTGTGCAGAGGTGGAAAAACGATGGGATGTGCTAAACATTCCATTGCATACCTTAGCATATGTTCTAACACCTAAATATTATCATCCATTATGGCTTTCAACACCAACACCTGGGGGGGAGCATGAGGAAACCACACCTAGATCCAAAGATTCTATCTGGTTATATGAAAGCATTAGATAAATTAGTCCCTGATGAGGAGTCTGCCATGCTACGAAAACATTTGACCAACTATAAGCTTAGCACTGGTCCATTTGGGAGCATGCATGCAATTAGAGATCAAGAGAATTTATCTTCTCTTGAGTGGTGGAACATGCATGGAGGTGTTACTCCACTTCTACAAACTTTGGCATTGTGGGTGCTATCATAGGTGGTAAACACTTCTTTTGCAGAGAGGCGTTGGAGTTCTTATTATTTCATCCACGGTGTTAAAAGGAACTTGTTAAGTTTAGACCAAGCATAGAGCTTGGTTTATGCTCACTATAACTTGTGATTGTTGTCCCATTATTGTGATGATGCAAAGACTAATAAAGACCTTAAGGTTTGGGACAAAAATCCAGTGGAGCCCAATTTGGAGGATGGAGTGTTGCGATTAGAGCAATTGGAGGATGCTCTTATCCAGGATGATGATGATCGAGTTGAGATGCCACCACCTCTAGTATGTCCTCGAACCTAAGACTGCCTCCTGCCATGGTTGTCTTGTGCTTAATCATTCAAGCACTCTGCAGATCTGATGTTGAGACATCTAGATTTGATAAATCTACACTCAACAATTTTGAATCTACTTTTCTCTTTAAAGCCCGAGCTCTAATACCATGTTGATTTCTGAAGTTTTGGTGCCTAGGTAGAAAGATCATATCTAGATTTACACTACTAGAATTATTTAACCAATTAAAGCAACGAAAAATACTTAGAAAAACAAGGAAAAAGCAAATCTCGTGCATGCAAAAATTTTTTTCTCTTCAACGCCAATTCATCATTCAAATAACCCTTTCAACTTACAAGAGCTCCCATACTAGGAAAATGGCTTTAAGAAAGAATACAAATGAAACCCAACAAACCTGAATTTCTAGCTCTCAAAAATTTATCGTGAATCACCTTTATGATAAACAGCATGGTATGTACGACTTACAAACCCAACAAACTAGAATTTCTAGCTCTCAAAAAATCTACCCATGATCACCTCTATGTCAAACTGTACGATCTGTATGACCTGCAAATTAATGGTTGCCCTCTCCTTTGTTGTTGCTGCAATTCTTCTCCTTGCCCAGAAAAAACAAAAGTTCCTTTGATTTTCTCTCTTTCTCATAATCCTTCAGGGGAAAACTAATTGATTATATCCTCTCTTTCACTTGGTTTCCTTTTATAACTTTGAGTTGGGACAAATCCCTAATCTCAATAGTCAAGATTAAATCTAATATTGAGTTGAAATCAATAGTCCAAAATTCAAATTTAATCACTAGTGCCCAAACTTGGGCACTTAATTAAATTAAACTCATTTTATAAAAAAAAATCATTTTATTCATTAATTAATAAAGTGAACTCCTAAATCTAAGAATCATTTAATGACGATTCCTGCAATTTGGACACTTTACTTTTGCGGAAATACCTATAAGAGTCACAATCATCAACATATATATCTAGACTTTACACTAATATGAACCACTAAACCAAGGATATGTGTGCATAAATAGATCTTACAACCATATTCTCATTTACATGTGATTTTACAATTTTCCATCTTCTAACTGTTGAAAATTTGGTAGTTATGGTTGGCATTTTCATTGGCAAATTCATGGAGAAAATCCATATTTTGATGTTTGACCAAGGTGCACGAGTCGGACCCACATGTGGAAAAGCCACCTCCTAAGATAAATATAAATAAGAGCTCGTTGAACTTCATTTGGCATCCATCCACATCACATCATTCGATCTGAAATAGCAAGGAGACATCCACATGTACAAAGAAGTCAAAGGAGAATTTTTTCTACGTTGACCAACCTTCTAATTTTTTGTTTGACCAGCGTTGACTTAGAGAGATTACTTTTGTTTGATTGAGTTCTTTGACTATTTTGGAGGTCGAATATTTCAAGGATACTTTGACTTTGTTTGATCGTGCCTTTGCTCTTGTTCTTGGGCTGGTTGACTGCAGCACAACCCTGTACTTTGACCAAGATTTGACTGGTTCATTCATTGTGATTCTGTGGCTATTTCGAGACGGAAAGCCATCCACTGCGTTGTGCAGTCTCTACACAATATTTGCGTCACTCTACGTGGGGACTGTGTGGCTTCTACGTAGCTAGTCTTCGGTTGGCTGGATCTGCCCTTCTGGCCCCTTCTGGTCTCACACCCGGCTTTCTAGCACTGGATCAGGCCGACCCTCAACTAAATTACAGATTCCCTCAAGGCTGCAGTGTTGCCTCTGCGTGGGACTGCGCTGCCTCTGCGTAGCTACTATGTTGCCTCTATTGGTTTGCTCTCTGTCTTCTCCACGATGTATTCTCGTCTCAAGAAAATCTCCAACCGGAATTACTCTGCCCCTCACTGCAATCAAGAATCACTTAGATCTTATTTTCATCCGAGCACTGCTCCGTCAGAAAAAAATCAATCTCTAGATCCTCTCAATGTGATTTACAAATGACCCTCAAGACTTCCTTTATAGCCTTCTCGTTGACAAATCAACGACCGAGATTAGATCTCCAAACAACGGCTAAGATTATATTAGACTTGATATGCTTTATCCAGAAGATTCACCCACAGTTTACATTAATATTAGTTAATTATTTTAATTTCCTAAGTTAGACTTAGGGTTTTCATTAACAATAAATAATTTTTCTTATAAAATTGTTTCTGGGTGGAATTTCCCAAAACGATTTCTGGGTTATCTATAATGCATGTGTCTAAGCCTCTCCACAAAATTTGGGGATTAAAGCACATCTGATGCTACCAAAAATTAGCGTTCTACCTCTATATTGGGATCCTTTTGCAACAAGCATTAGTGGAAGTGGAAGAGAAAATCCTCCATCTTTTGACAAGCTATGGGTTGCATGCACTCAAGAAGAATCAAGACTCCTTTCCAGAGGCAAGATTGAAGATCCAAGTGAAGAAGCTTTTGAAGCCCACTCAAAGAGTAATAGAAGAATGTTAAAGAATGTAACTAGGTTCAGTCTGCATAAATTGTACTTGAGTCAATACTTATTGTACTTGTCAAAAGAATAAAGAAAAGAATTTTATATTATTATTAAAGCATGCGTTTCATGCTTGGGTCATATTTATTTTAGGTCAAAGTCCCTATTGTGGACTTCCAGGTTTTATTCTGAGTCTATAGGATTATTGCAGATTTAAATTGATCCATATTGGGCTTTTGAATCATGCAAATAGGTTAAGTATTGACTAAAATATAATTTATGAAGCCTCCACGCCAAGTCGGCCTTAAGGTGATCAAGTCGGCCTCAAGCCCAAGAATTCGAGCTCATATCAAGCCTATATATACAGTGGAATCGAACTCACTTGGAACCATCTCATTGCAACACAGAAATTCGATCTGGAAGTTGCAACAAGAGAATTTTGTGAAGTGAAGGAGGAGGAATTTCTGGATTCGGTTTTGGGTACACTTATAGAGTTGAAGAAAATCGAAATTTTAGCACCACTCTCTCTGCATTTTGAGCTATAGTTTGGAAGATCGAAGTTCTCAAACTTTTACTGCAACAGTGGTTGCATCAGGTGTTGTTGCCAAGAGAACAGGAAGTCGAAGTTTGTTTTGTTGAATGTTGTTGCTTGGAGAAGTTGTATTGGGCCTAAATCGAAGTCTTTGAAGCTAGATCGAAGTTTCTACCTCAAGATCGAAGTCTCAAGAAGCAAGGTTGAAGTTCCAGGTCAAAGAAACTACATCATAGTGCTGCTACTGCTGCCAGATTCAAGAAGGATCACAAGGAATGTTGACTTTGTGTGGAGGAAGTCTGGGTCAAGGTCACCCACCTATTCCATTTGAACCCCCACCATCAGTTCTTTCAGCTTTTAAGTTATAGCACAACTTACTATTTTTAGCAGTTTTTCGGGTCCTGAACTTCCAGAGCCGTTTTGAGGCCCTAAACGAGGTTTTCAACAGTTGTAGTCATCGGATAAATCTTTCTAACGATGTATCATACGCGTCAAACGGAGATCGTATGCCGAAGTTACGTCCCCGAAAAGTTGAAACACCAATTTACCCAAAAGGGGCCCATAGTTCTGGCGCTTCATCTCCTAGGGTTAGGTTTTGGACGTTTATAGTTCTCCATTGTTTCTCAATAATAAATAGGCCCTCGAGCCTCATTGTAACACATTTCATAGGTATGTAGCCGCCACATCTCTTCTCAGAGATTCGCTACCAGCACCCTAGCTATTTTATTTCCATTCTGTTTGTAAGCATATTTCTGTTATTTGATATTAATGAAATGAAGCATTATTTCCGCTGCATCTCTATTTTATGGTTATTTCTGTATTCTATTTCGTTCCTGCATAAATCCAGATCATATAGTCTCAAGAATCACTATTGAAGGAAGAATTACTCACTGGGTTTTCCCCAAGAGTGGGATTTTGCCTTGGCTGCTAGCCTACGTTTGGTGTCCTTGATCTATGTGTATTTGCTTTGATATTTGCTTGATGAACTAATAAGAAGAAAGATAAGAAGAACATAATAAGAACTAAATAAGATCACAAGTAAATAATCAAGAATAAGAGGATCTTTCTGCCTTTTTGATTCTCTAACAAAGAAGACATAATTTTGGAAGATTTCAAAGAAGTTATGGTAGAGAACCTATCTCAAGACAAGCTCCAAGAAGGGAACCTACTCCACAAAGAAGACCTCCTCCTCCCTCTCAGGATAGAAGAGATAGAAGAGATCTGACAAATGTTCAATGCTATCATTGCCAAGCTATTGACGGGCAAAATTGTACCGCCGACAACAAGGGGGTCTCCCCGGTGAAAGGTCCCAATCAGACCTCACACTGTTTGGGATAGGAGCCCCATCCGGTATGTGTGCCCGGCGACTGCCATAAGTGTTTCCACTCTTGGTTATCGGATGAGAAGATGATGAAGCGGAGGCAAGGGTGAAATGACCAATCAGTGAAGCAAAATCAGCCCAAGATTGACGAACCACAAACAAAGATATAAGCAAGTCTAAGCAGCAAATAAAAGGGGGTACGCTATGAGCGCGGTCGGTGAGCCAAAAACCCAGTCAAACGTACATGAAAGAAAACGTGCCAGAAGTTAACCGCAAAGTAGTTCACAATAGATCACTAACATGGCAAGGAACAAATAAACACTGATTCGAAAGCAAATGTACATGCAACCACTACGAATCAGTTCATAACCAATTGCATGCATGAAAGCACATGTACAAACATGGTGAAATATTAGACAGCTAGTACTATCACCACAAGCAAGCATGTGAATCAGTGCCGGAAAAAAAGAATATATTATTAATGCTGCTGCAACTTCAAATACATATTTTACAACTCGTCAAAACCCAATAGTGGAACATGGGCTATTCATCTCAATGCATGATACCAAAACCCCAGCCTCACTACAACTCCCTCCACTTGATACCAAGAGTTGAGTGCCTTTAGCTCTCAAGCACCAATTCGCTTTCTCGTCCTGGCCTCAATTGCCAAGCTAAAAGTCCTTTACTTGATTTCCCGAAGCAGCACATATAGGCTGAAGTGACTCTTGAGTTGCCCTTGACTCTTGACCTCCCCGACTGTTGGGTTGGCTTGCGACTTGGGCCATTTGTGACCTGCGACCTGCGACCTATGGTCATATGCGACCTGTGACCTAGGGTCATTTGCGACCTGTGCCCTGGGGTCATTTGCGACCTGCGACCTGTGGTCATATGCGACCTGCAACCTGGGGTCATCTGCGACCTACGACTTGGGGTCATCTGCGACCTGAGATTAGTTGCGACCTGGGAGGTTATGACCTAGGGCCATTCCTTCTATTCTTCTCGTTTTGGAGAGCTCATCCCTTGCAGAACACGATGCCTTTCCCTGGTACCAACCTTGTGCGAATGGACTGGTGATAGATATGCCATTGAGCCTGTAGTGAGGTTCTTCGAGCTTTGTAAGGATCCACCTCGCTCGCTCGGGAAAACCCTAGCTTTTTTCGTGCAAATCAACAACTTTTATCTGCAGCCAAATAGCATGGGGTCACATGGCTTTATAATCAAATAATGATGTTAGAGGCATATTCAATTAATTACAAGAGTGATTCAAACAAATGTTGTTAGTTTAGACCCCTGTGTGGTCTTTTGTCCTGTCGCAGTGTTATCGGTGTATGTGGTTTGCATATGGTGACCCTGTGCTCTTTTACCCAATACTTCCTTCTTCTCTATGGCGTGGCACTAATGGAGGATCCAATAAAGCTTATTTGCACCTAGCGCATTTCTCAAACATTTCACGTGGTGCTTTCTTGGTCACTGCATGTATATTCTTTGCTTGGCTTAAAATGCAATGTGCTATTACATCCTTGACAAAGCCAATATATGTATACGCGCACATCTCTTTGGCGCATCCCTTGTGTGTGCTCAACTGTGTGATTATAGGGTATCACGCAATAGCACCTCGATCATATGTTGTTACATAAGCTCAATGAACATTGTTCTCCATCTCCATACAACCTCGCATCAAATGACAATGCCCTTTGTGTGTAACATGCAATGTTCCTTTTCCTTTCTCAAGGCGCCTGCCACCCCCTGTAATCTGAGTGCATGCCCACCCTATACGGTTTGAATGCTTGAGATTGTGACTGGCCATTTGATGGGCATGGGTGTTGACTTTGCATGAGGTCGCAATCCTGGTGCAGAGGTCGCACAGTCAGAGAGTCGCACTAGTTATGGGCTCTCTTGGGCATAAATTTTTGCGACCTTGCGACCTCGGAGAGGTCGCATAGTCACGCCGGGGTTGGGTCGCACCTACTTACCAGTGGCATACGCTACGACTTTGCGATATGGACCCGTGAAGTTCCTTTCTACGACCATGCGTACACTCTTCCAAGGTATTATCGCGTGAGGCATACCTCCTTGTGAAGACTCCCAGCGCACAAGTCACATCCTTCGACAGTCATTGTAGTTGTAACACCCACAACTGTGCGACTATGGAGGGGAAATGCGATTGTCCAAAGCACCTCTGGACCGCCAAATTTAAGTCCACGAGCCAAGTGTGTTTGCAAACAAATTTCGATTTTGCCAGGCCAAAACAAACAAAATAGCAATGAACAATGCGCTTGAAGAAACTTGAGACACGAGCTAGCACTGGAAATATATTCGACATTTCTTTTAGCATTGCGATTTGAAGGATGCCCACCGCAAGTTCATGTCTGAGGCTAATATGTCATGTTCTCTTAGATCCTTTGGAACACAGGAGCTCCTATTGTTGTGCCTGCGTCAAATGTGTTTCTTGCATGTATGTCGATGCCACACACGATTTCAGGTATGGCTCCCACAAGCAGTGGTTGTCTCGTTCAGAGGTTGAGCCTTATGGTATTTCGAAATAACAGAGATAGCCTGCAAGCTGACTATATTTCCACTCTGGTCTCATGACTTGGCCGCATGTTTAAAAACACATCACATGGAGGTAGTAGCGTGGATGTAGTCTCGAGAAACATGACTCAACGAGGTCGCTGAGTCACAATCTCCACAAGTCGCACTCCCGGTCACTCCCTCAGCATATGCGACTTGGAAACTAGTAGATCTAGTCACATTTCTCCTCTTGGGCTGGCCACAAATGGTCCTCATCGAGCAGCGCGTTCTCTCCTTTGCGTGGCCCAGAATCACAATACACTAAGATGCCGCAAACGTCTCATATATTAACCTTCTAAGAATTTCCTAGGTTTACCTAGTGGAGAGCTTAATACCGTTTAGAATACAAATTATCTTTGACCATACTGCCTCCCAATTAATAAGGTCCCCCGAGACACATGCGCCTGTGTCGTGCAACAGTCTTCAGAATTCCACGAAATATGGCTCCTTGGGTACTCAATAAGGCACGCGTTTTATGGAGCTGGCTTTATGCCCATGTTGGCTCATGGCCCTTTAAACATTCCATAATGCGTAGCCATTAAAATCCCTCCTTTTTCCTTAAAATATGTCTTTTGTACGCGTGCAAAATGAGATAGCCCCTTTGGTTCGAAATATGATTCAGCATCGAACAAGTGATTTCCCTCTATGAGTAGCTCCTTAGGGATGAGGCCATACATATGGAAAGGTGCGGCTTAACCATGATCAAAAGTTTCCCCAATTAGCACACTTTTTGTTCCTCGCTTATAGGTGTCACATATCTCCCACCCTTTATATTTCAGCTCGAATTACTCTTACTCTTGTCAGCCGCCTTGACAAAGTCTCAGATGTAACCTTTGTTCTCATCCCCACATGGAACGGAGATGAATGTGTCATGTTCCGCAACTGCGCCCTTGTTATTTTAGTTTCAATTTCTTTCCTCCCGTGTGGTGGTGATATTGTTTGGTAGATCATCTGTGGCCTCGACCTGCATGAAACATTATAATATCAATTAGTCCACAGTTACCTTTTAGAGAATAATATCCCCAAATTTGAAAATAATTTACATGGGACCATGAGCTTGGTGGAGTACCCAAATAGAATGCCTAAATGATCCATGGTGAAAGTGCTTCTAATGGACATAAGTTATGTACTTAATACACATAAAAGCTTCCATTCAAGTACATGAGAGATGATACCCCCACACATGGTGTGATTGCAGCAAAAGTATCTTATCATGGCGATGAGAAGGTTTGCGAGGGGCTGGGAGTAGGTCAAGCACATATGAGGTCGCTATCATGACGATCTGGGGGAAACCTATCTCTGAATCCAACGGGGGGGGACTCTCAGTGTTCTTTGAAGCAGCAGGTCCCCAAGCCCAAGTGTATTGATGAGACATCAAGGCCAGAGGGTGCAGTGATAGGGTTTGGCAGGAATAGGTTACGAGGGTGTCACCGACTAAACGCTGGGTTGAAACCCTAATGGCTAAGTGGGCAGAGGGGGGACCCGAAATTTTGAATATACCCAAAAAAAATTATGGTGTTGTAGCAGCTACAACACAAGCATATGGTTATTATCAAAGTGACTGCCCTCAAAGGAATCAAATGAATGATAATCGAAAGAGAAAAGGGAAACACCATGTCTCTGCAGCTGACCTTGATGAATCCTCTCATAAGAGGAGGCCTAGAAAGAATGATTTTGATGATGAATACTCATTTTATTCTGCTTTCACAAGTTCCATTGCAGGTCATGATGAAAGGGCAGTGGTGCCTCTTGGCACATGACTGGGAGTTGTGAACGTCTCTCTGAATTGTTGAAAAGATAGCTCAAATGGTTGAGCTTGGAGACAATGGAAAATATGAATTCAAGGGCATTGGTTCGTCAACCTTCCAATTGGAATCAGGAGGTAATGTATCAATTAACAACATTTTATATGTTCCTGGTTTGAAGAAAAATTTGGTGTCCATTTCATCTCTTGAAGACAACAGATATAGAATTGCTTTCGTAGATGGACAAGTTCTAATATGGAAGAAGGATGCCTCCTTTGAATTTGTCAAGGTCATTGGTGTGTGAATTAGAGGACTATATCATCTCCTTGGACACTCAATTCAAGCCTTATTACACAACACCACTGATCTTTGTGAGCTATGGCATCGAAGGTACCCGGATGTTCATTATAAAGCATTGTCTAGAATGCAAGATTTTGTTAAAGGTGTACCGGAAATCAGAGTTGAACATGATGGAGTTTGCAAAGGATGTGCCCTTAGGAAGAATGTTAAAGGAATATGTATTAGTAGTGATAGTAGATCCAAATGAATGTTGGATCTTGTGCATTATAATGTATGTGGGCCTATGTATGACAAGACCTTTGTGGTATTTTGTAATATGTCTCCTTCATTGATGATTGCTCTCACAAAACATGGATTTATCTTTTAAAGACTAAGGATCAAGTATTTGAAAAGTTTCATGAATTCAAAGCACAAGTTGACAATGTTACGAGAAGAAGAATCAAGACCTTGAGGTCTAACAATGGAGGAGAATATATATCCAAGGAACTAATTGCTTTCTGCAAGGATGCTGGAATTAAGAGGGAGTTGATAGTTCTGTATTGTCCTCAACAAAATGGAATTGACAAAAGGAAGAATAGGACTATTATGGAAGTTGCCAAGGCCGTGCTTCATGATCAAGAGTTGCCTATGTTTCTTTGGGGAGAAGTTGCAAGAATAGTTGTTTATGTTCAAACTACATGCCCACATCGAATCTTGGACTACAAGACTCTTGAAGAAGTCTTCACAGGTGGCTCCAAAGAAGGTGGAATCGAAGTCTAAAGAACTTGAACCGATGGAACAAGATCCTCATGAAGAAGCAAATGATCATGAATTTGTTGACTCTCTAAGAGCCACTATACCTGAGACTAGAAAGAGGCATGCCTAGCTTGAAATAACTTTGAAGGAAGCTGAAGGACATGCTACACCTCATGGGAGCTTCAAGGAAAGAAAAAAGCCAAAGAACTATTATGTTTATGCAGCAATGATGTGTAAGATCATTGAGTTCGAGCCATCTATCTATGAAGAAGCTGTTAAGCATCAAGTTTGGAAAGATGTTATGATCGAAGAATGTCAATCTATATTGAAGAATGATGTTTGGGAAATCATGCCAAGGCCTGAAGGAAAATCTATTGTGTCTTCCAAATGGATATATAAAATCAAGCATGCAGTTGATGGAAGTGTTGAAAAGTACGAGGAAAGATTTGTGGCCCGAGGATTCTCCCAAAAAGAGGGAGAGGATTATGAAGACATGTTTGCTCCCGCTGCCAAGTATGCTTCTATTAGATTTTTCATTGCTCTTGATTTTATTGCAGGCTGTAAATTGCATCAAATGGATGTCAGGACTGTTTTTTTGGATGGAGTTATTGAAGAGGAACTTTATAATAAACAACCTCAAGGATTTGAGGTTCATGATAGAGAAACACATGTTTGAAAATTGAAGAAAGCCCTATATCAGCTAAAGCAAACTCCTCGTGCATGGTACTCATGTATTGATGGCTATTGTTGAGTCTTGGTTTCAAGAAGAGCGACGTTGTTCTAAACTTGTACTTCAAAGTTGTTGAAGGTGAACCCTTGATTTTGTTGTTGTATGTAGATGATTTGTTTCTGACAGGGGCTGAAGTTCTCATTGTCTAGTGTAAGAAAGAGTTGGTTTCTGAATTTGAGATTAGGATCTTGGTCTTATGCACTACTATTTGGGATTGGAAATTTGGCAGAAGCTTGATGGAATCTTTGTTGGCCAAGGCAAGTACACTATTAAGATCCTTCAGAGATTTGGCATGATGGATTGCAAGTCCATGGACACTCTGATGGTGACTAATTTGAAGAAGACATGTGACTATGATTCTGATCTGATGGATCCCTCTATGTATCGCAAATTGATTGGCTTGTTGAACTATCTTGTGAACTCTAGACATGATATTTGTTATGTTGTGAACATGTTGAGGCGATTCTTGGTTGAGCCTTGTCATGGACACTAGGTTACAGCGAAACATATATTGAGATATTTGTGTGGCACCATTGAATATGGTCTAAGATATGTATCCAATGGAGAATGGAAGTTGCATGGTTTCACTAATGTCGATTGGGTTGGAAGCTCTGATGATAGAAAGAGCACTTCTAGATTTTGTTTTAGCTTGGGCTCTGTTATGATTTCATAGTCTAGTAGAAAGCAAACTTATGTTGCTTTGAGTACGGCTAAAGTTGAGTATATAGTTGCATGTTCAGCCTATTGTGAAGTTGTGTGGCTTTGAAAGTTGTTTGTTGGTTTGTTTGATTAAGTGTTGGTATCAACCATTATATATTGTAATAATCAAAGATGTGTAAAGCTTTATGAGAACCTAGTTTTTCATGGCACGTCGAAGCACATTGAGATCAAGTACCACTACATCTGGAATATTTTATAGAGGGGAGCTTTAAGGCTCGAATATGTCCCTACTAATGAGAAGGTTGTTGATGTTTTGACAAAGCCATTGTCCCAAGTGAATTTCACTTATTTCAGAGAACAACTTGGAGTTGTTGAGAACCCCTCTATGAGAGAGAGAGGAAGTATTAATTGTACAACATCATATTATTGACAATCTTCATTGGGTTGCAGTTCAAATACTAATGGTTTGGTCGAGAAGATTATCACTTCCTTAGGTCAGTTGACCGAGAGGCCACTGAGTTTGGTGAGGGAGCTTAGTTCTGAGGCGTAGAGTGATCTCTTGGGTCATGATGACTAAGAGACCGATTTGGTCAGAGACACTAATTTTGTGATCTCTCCTAAACGGTCCTCAGTCGGCAGACCCTTGCAACCACCAAATAGCTCGATGTGCCATTATCTCTGCCACCTAAGCCAACCATGTGGTCCCTCAACCACTTGTCATGATTGTATGTTTGAAGGTGGGCCTCCCAACCCCAAAGGTATAGCTTGTCATGGTATAGTTTAGTAATTTTCCTTACTTGTCATGGGCAATTTTGGGCATGAATTGGTGGAGGGATTTGGCGGAAAGAGTGGGTTAGGATTGTATTCTTGTCTCCACTACCCGATTTCGCAGTTACCCTTGTATCATAATCCTATGGGATCTCATTTACTGGCCATTAGCTTTAGAGTTGCACTACATGGGAAACCTTGATTTTGGTTGCATGGTCCCGCTTCCAAACACAATCTACATCACTCCCCTTCCACTCATTTTAAACGCATTCATCTATTTTCCCATATGGGTCCACATGTACCCCCTGGGTCCACATAGCGTTAGCCTAACCCTCCCCTTGTCCTCGCCTTAGGTCGGTCTTGGAACTATGCCTCGGAGGTTGATGCAGCTAAAAAGAAAAGAGAGCATAATTTGGCCACTCTCAATAAGAAATGTACCAGAAAATGCAAAATATGGTCGGGACACACAAATTTAGCACGTGGGCAAAAGTCAAAGATGAGTTCTACCCCTTATCCATAACCATCACTCCGGTTCCTATGGGCCCTAGATGAGCCCCCTCCATCATGAAAGATCTAACTTATTAGGGTTTGATACAAACGCTAACAATTCAATCAAGATGACAAAAGATTAGTTTTGTCATATAATGATCCCTAGAAATAAGTCAAAAGAAAAATAAAGGTATCTAAAAAGTTTTGGAAGCCATATGATAGACTATCTACTAGAGCTTTATATAAACCCTAGATTTCAATTAATCAAAACACATCATGAGTAGCTTCTACTAGGGTTTGATGTAAACCCTAGATTTTCCATCTATAAATTCTCAGCAAATATTATATAGATTCAGAGGAATACACATACTAGAGAATTTTAATCATTACTAGGGCTTAGATGTAAAACCCTAGACTTCTCAATCATCATCCTATAACTTCAAATTTGACTAGAGCTTGTTTCCAAACCCTGGAACTTATGACCATTAGAAATTTGGTCAACACATATTTCTAGGAGATTAACATCATGCATAAGCTTATCATATGATTAGACAATATTTAATATATCAGACATACATCGACCTAGACTAAGCTAGGGATTGAATCCAAGAAATATATACCTAAGTTTCATTCCTAAGACCCTTTATAACAAGGATTTTGCTTGTCGACAAATCCTAGGGTTTCGGTTTATGTCAAAGCAAACCCTTATTCTCTCAAAACTTCAAAGGTTCGAGATTTCGAACAACATCACTTCAACCCCAATAAGTTAGAGCTTTCATGATCATATCAAAATATCAAACATGACATTATCAATATATCAATTAGTACAACAATTTCTTCATTAATAACCCCAAGTAGGTTTAGGGTTTAACACATTATCAACATACCCTTAGGTTAGGGTTTTCCAAAGAACCTTTTTGGGGTTCTATTTATGCAGACAATTAGAGGTATATAAGGTGGGTAGATTCATCAGATGATGAATCATCCCAAACAATAATCTTTTAAGATTCATGAGAGCTAGACATAGCAATAGTTAGTAATGTAGAATGAATATACCAAAGAAAATAACAAGACTTCGTAATTTAAGACATGCATTTGATATTTTGACAAACCTTTTGATTTCAATGCTTTTTCGAGTGAGGCCTTCTCCCATGATAGTAGGTTAATTCCTAGACAAGGAAATAGAGGTAGATAGGTGATTTGTATTTAATATAATCAAAACTTTAAATAAATGTATGAAAAACAAATAGAGAGGGAATGAGATACTTACCTTGAGGAGTTGTTATGGGCTCCCTCCAAAGCTTTGAGAGATACTTCTCCAGCCACATTTGCACGATATCTATCTCTTTTCTTGCTTCTAGGATTGTCGGGACACTTACTTCTATAGTGCCCCATTTTGTGACAATGATAGCATTGAATCTTGGATATATCAACCATCTTCCTTGGCCCTTTCTTCTTGAAGTTTACCTTGCGATGAGCAACATAAGCATTTGTGACTTCTTCATTGTTGGCTACCATTGAGATTCTTAACTCTTCTTGACTGCAAGTTGTCCATAGTTCCTCAAAGGTGGGATTTTCTTTCCAGATGTTGAGACCTTAAGCAAATGCACCCCATGTAGGTGGTAGCCCTAGTATCGTTGTGACCACAAGTTCTTTATCTGTCACCATTTCATCAATGGCAAGAAGGTCATCTCTTATTCTTGTTATCTTCACAAAGAAAGTGGATACAGAATCCACCTTGTTCATCTTAGTAGTCCTTCGTTCATTTTTTCAGGCTTGCCACTTTTCCAATATCTTTTTATGGTAAATATTTTTGACAATGCTTCATACATTTCCTGGGCATGATCGCTTTGCTATGAAGGGGACAAGGTTGTCCTTTATGCCTTCAACCATCAAATGCATAGCCACTAATTCCAATTTTCTGAATTTTACCTTGTCAGCATCGCTTGATTCTTCTGTGGGCTTCTTCACTTTTCCCTTTACCAAGTCTAAGACCTTGTTCTTTTCAAGGAGGAGATCAATCCTTTTTTTCCAAGATCTGTAATTTGTAGCTGAGGAGCAGCAGTGGGCAGTTGTGAGTTGTTCACAAATGGAGTTGTGAACTTCTCGACAGGAGTCTCGATGTATTGTGCCCTTGCTGGACTAAGGCACACCTAGTGAGCAGATTGGATAGCCAAGGATCAGTGGCCATATGGACTTGGACCATTGAAAGAGGCAGTGATGCAGATCGGGAGCCGAAGGACTAGACACCTATAGGGTATGACCAAGAGGAGCTGAGAGAGCGCGCCATAGCCATATGGTCAAAGAATCTTGTTGAGGGTAGATTAGTTGTCGATGGACTGACACCAAGCCCCAGTTTTGTGTCTTGTATCAGTGGATGTCTAATGGCCATTATCCCTAGTACGGAGCGTCCTAGACTGTTGTATTATTCAGGTTGATTAATATAACGAAGTTGAGTTATTGTACAAAATTGTGCAAATACTTGTCTATATTTTGTGCACTAGTAGATTTACTGTTGTTTATAACTTTATATTTCATTGTGCAAAGTAGCTTCGTTGTGATTCTTGATTCGATAGCATCAATTATTTAAGATTCTATCCTAGACACCAAGATCGTGGAAAAATAACAACCACACCCATTTATGAGAAAACGACGTTGGTTGGTAGTGTCCATCCAAATAAACAGTGTCTTGACACGTTATAACAATGAGAAAACATGTGTCAAATATGGCACACATTTCAACATTAATACCTTGTGGTCATTGTTCCCACCCCATCGGGATAAAAGCTACGAATAAATCACTTATCGAGCTACCTGTGTATAACCAGCTTCCAAGTAAATAGTACGATTCAGGACAAGATTTTCATCCAGCAAAGAATTCTTCACTCATCCCATTGGTCATGTACCAACTAAAACTAATATAAGCCATCGAATCATTTGTAATAGCTTAAATTTCCCATTGCTATAAAATTTCAAGAATTACTAAACACCCAATTGCTAAAAAAAAACAAATTCAAGAATTATTAAACACCCAGTCGATAGAATCTTGCGTTTGAAAATAAAATCATATGTTCAAGTCACAGCTAAACAGTTTTTTCCTTATTTATTCCCATGAAAAGTTATTAAAGCTTTAAAATAGAAAGAAGTAGGCTTTAGGAAGATGGCAATATCTCTGAGCTAGCACAACTGTACAGGCCCTTTGAATTTTGTTTATTTTTTTCTATAAGGAGATGTATTTTGATTCAATTTTTCTTTCTTTCACAGAACATGTAATTTTTCGAATTTCATTTTCTTTCACAGAGCATGTAACTTTTCGAATTCATTTTCTTTCACAAAGCATGTAAACTTTGTTTATTTATTTTTTCTCTGAAGAGATGCATTTTGATTCAATTTTTCTTTCTTTCACAGAGCATGTTTTTTTTCCTGAGGAGCTGAATACTGAAAAATTCAAAAATTTTCGAATTTCATTTTCTTTCACAAAGCACGTAAACTTCTCTTCTTCTTTTTTTGGTTTCTGAGGAGATGCATTTTGATTCCATTTTTCTTTGTTTCACAGAGCATGTATTTTTTTCCGTGAGGAGCTGAATACTGAAAAATTCAAATAACTGATTGAATGACTATTTCACATTCTAGACAATATCTACATAATTCTTTGTTATGTTATTATTACTGAAAAATATCTTTATACAAATTATAAACCACTGAAATCAAATTTCAAATATCTACATAGTTTTTTTCAATTTTCAATTGAAGCAGACTTGCCGTTCTTGAAAATTCAACAATTCAACAAGTTTAGAGTATAACCTATGAAAAATAGATTTTTTTTTCAATTGAAACAGTCATGCAGTTCTTGAAGATTCAACAAGTTTAGAGTATAACCTATGAAAAATTGAAATTTTTTTCAATTGAAACAGTCTTGCAGTTCTTGAAGATTCAACAAGTTTAGAGTATAACCTATGAAAAATTGATTTTTTTTTTCAATTGAAACAGTCTTGCAGTTCTTGAAGATTCAACAAGGTTAGAGTATAACCTATGAAAAATTGAAATTGAAATAAACCCTACCTTTAACGAAAATTTGGCGAACAAAAGTCGAACGCCGCCATTGAATTCTGCAACAGTATCCAAAGGCAGCTTCTTGTTGGCAATATCCTCCAAAAGATTCAGGACATCATTCGATATTTCGATTCCATCGAGCTCTAGCGTGGAATTCACATAGACAGTGTCCCGGGACGCCAAGCGGCCGCCCTCCGATTCAACAACCCCAATTGTCTGCCCCCGATACCCTAACCCTACATTCACAGGGTCATACCACACGTTGAAGAAATCTGTGTTCTTGATCTGGAGAAACATGGCCATGCTTATATTCATGAACATAAACGGCACGTCGGAGCCAGGGTTAGGGATTGTCTGGAAATTCATATTATTGAAGTTTATGTGTTGTACTTGAATGGACGGCTGAGAGGGCCAGAAGAAGTAGAACGCCCCGCCGAGCAGCAGGCCGAGACAGATGACCAGAGCGGCGGCGTAAGCAATTAACTTAAGGCGGCGGCGGCGCCTATTATGAAGTTGTGGAGCCGGGGGCAGAACCACATAGTAGGGGTCTGCAGGGTAGCCGTACGCGCAGGGTTCTTGCGCAGCTGCGGGATTCGATCTCGAGGCGACTGTTGGTGGCATATTTAGAGCGGATTTTAAATAATACCACTGCCGGCATCCCTGTGGTACTGAAGGTCTAGGCTTATAGGTCTGCAATTTTGCTGCTCGTGATGAATAGGGAAAGGCAACAAACCACCCGACCTACCATTCGACTATCAGATATTTAAGGGGCGCTCGATTTCGAATTGATTGGCGCGAACGTCACTCACTGTCACCTGGCGCCGATGTCGCAGTGATTGTAGCGAGAGGTTTGAACTTGGGGCAGATTTTTCCATTGGGAACCATTGGATTCAACTCACATCTGTTTCATGAACCATGTGTTGAGAGTGCATGGTGTGTTGGTTTCACTTTCACGACGTGGTTAACTAAATACTTGTCTAACTAAGGGATGACTTCACTAATTTAACTGGGATTTATTTTTTTTCCAAAAATATGAAACGGTGAGTGTATGAATTATTTTTTTAATGGTGAAAACGGATTGAGCATCTTGAAGAATCAAGTGAGCACTTAAAATTATGAATCAAGTTTATAAAAAAAAAAAATTATAGTGGTTACGTGGATTTCTAAAAATTTATGTTGGATTTTGTCAAAATTGTGCCAAAAAAATCATTATTTTTTTAGATGAAATTGTTGTTTTTGCCGTACTCTAACTATATTGCTTTTTCACTTTGAAAATCATGGAAATTCCGATAAGATTTTAAGAAAATCTGGCAAGGATTTTTGTAAATCCACGTTATAACTATTAAACTTTAATATTTTGGGTGCCCTAGAGGTTTTTGATGGTGTTGAATCCATTTCCACCATCAAAATCATGATTCAAACATTGTTATTGTAAGATTTCTTTAAAAAAATTGGCCCGGATTCCAGCGAATTTTGACCATTCGGGCAATTCCTCCGTCTCATTAAACAACTCCATTGTTTTTTAGACTACTCTCGTAATAAATGTAAACTTGAACATCAATGGTTTAAAATATGTTTTCCCGAGGTTGTAGGTTCAAAAACAAAAGAATGTAGAGTTTGTACATGTTAATTTACTAATATTGATTATGAAGTTGGAGTAGGCATCCTTTGGCATGGATCCCTCAAATGATCATTGATAGGAGCGTCTTTGAATGTCTTTCTCTTTGCCAAGTCATAAAATCTTGCTAATATTAGCTTGTGAGTTGTGGATAGTAGCTACACCAAATTTTTTTGTTTAATGGTTCATTAATAGTTATGATCATCTCTTTTTTGGGTAAGCTAGGCATTCACATTATATTTCAATTAATAAAAAATGTATAAGCTCTTGTCTGCTAGTTTGTCATGGGGAAACAAGACTAGTAGCATAAGCATATAGCTTTTGTCCCCATAACCAGATTATCAAAAATGACAAAGTAAAGTGATTCCATAAGTCTCTTGTTATTATGATTACTAGTTCATGGCATATTTATATTTAGCCTAATTAGCGAGTTCACTGCTAATTAGGCTAAATAGCATAAGCATATAGCTTTTGTCCCCATAACCAGATTATCAAAAATGACAAAGTAAAGTGATTCCATAAGTCTCTTGTTATTATGATTACTAGTTCATGGCATATTTATATTTAGCCTAATTAGCGAGTTCACTGCTTAGTGATGGTCAAACAAAAAACTTAAATCTAAATATGCTAACCTGAGGGTGGATCCACTTGGACTTCTTCTAAATTCTTTGCTTCTTTTTCAATATTTGGGAAATCCAAGTTAACAATCTTTTTTTTCCAACAAGGACACCTTGATGTCCATTTTTTTAACTTGTAATTGAAGAGCGTTGACACATAGAAAAAATTCATATTGAGCTTCACTTATCTCCACCAATACATTTCCCGTGATAGCTCTTACTTTCAAATAGAGCTCAATTGTTCGAAGATATCTATTCTATCGACCCCTACTGGTGCCCATATTAAGGATCCATTCTCCCATGTTTTCTTTGATTTCCTCGTCCTGGATTATTGCCTTTCCACTTTGGCTTTTGTTTCTACAATATTAAGTTTATTTATTACTACCTATGAAGTTTGTTCCCAATATATTGTTGCTAAGTTCTTTGCATTTTGTTATGTCTGAGTTTGAGGGTGACCTACATCCATGACAACCCTACCGACCCTAACCAACACCAATATGAGGCATGATAGGTGGTTGACACATGATGGGAGTGAAAAGGAAGATTGAGCAAGGAGAAAGGAGTCAAGGAAGGTTAAGAAAGAGTGTAGACTTAGATTGAAAATGGTTCAAAGTGAACGTAGGAAGCTAGTGAATATAGTGAAGCCTCTAAAAGTGTTGGAGGGAAGCGATTAAGAAGTTGGGCTTATGCTTCTAGAGAGGATAGAGCCACAAAAACTTAACTAACAATCCAAAATTCCACTAAATCAAATACAGAGTAAACACAGGGAGCCAACCAAGACAAACAATACAATAGGGGAATGGGAGGGAAAATATGAGGATGGCATGTTGGCTCTCCCAATCTAGAGAAAAAGAGCTCCCAAAAAAAAACAATAAAATCTATCAAAGAGGACCTACAAACTCCACTTACCCAAAACTACGAGAGTTGTCGCTAATGTGCCAAAACACAATCCTCTACGCAAGTGAAGCCAACAACCATGTTGTGCACCATTGTGGAGAGCATGATAATGAGCGACATCTAATCATGAAACAGTCCAAGAGCAAACAATCAACTTGAAGGTAATGAACCATGTAGAAGCTCCATTAAGAATGGAGCATGTTGCATGCAAAATGAAGTGTGCTATGGTGCTAGTGTCTAAGCTTCAGATAATGTGATAAGGATTGACAACGACTTCATATCATGAATGCTTGAAGTTAGCTAGGTGGGTCCCCATTTGGGGCAGTTATTCTAATCTAATACTCTAAGTTGTTTATTGTTATTATTTTAAGAAAATTAGGTTGATTCTTTTTTTTTAATTATATAATTGTCACAATTGATTATAATAATGCTTCATTTTTTAAAATTTGCCAACTAATGAGATAAATTGATTTATATTAAAATTTGTTTTCCAATTTTTTAATTTTAATAATTGATCACAATTTTAATATAAATTTTATAAATAATAATTAATTATAATTCCCCTAATCAAGGTGAAGAACACCAAAGAACTGAGACAAGTGATGCAAGGGAGGGGGAACTGACCCATTGTTGTCATTTGGCTCAAAAGAGGGGGCAGGTGTGGTCATCCCACCCTCCACATATAATCTCATAATGAATCTTGTCAAACACTCCACCACAACGCATTCATTACGGTGGATGGGTTGATTGATGAAGAATCTAGAGCAGTTCAAATTGTTCATTATGTTACTAAGGAAGTTTGGAATGTCATTTTTGCTCTACTATAGTGGCAGCTTTGCACTCCTCATGCTTCCTTCGTGTTTAGGTTTGTTTCTTCTATCATTTTTTCGGGGCAGGGGAAGGTTCCCTTAACTTGGGCTCCCCCACAAAATTCTCCACTCAGTGTTGGTTCGTTAACGCAGGAGAGACAGTGGTTCTCAGAGGCTTTGAATTGATGTCGCAGGATGAAGAAATGTAGTGGGGGAAGCTTGAGGTCATGGTAGCAGGTTTGCGACTAAGTAGTAAGGATGGAAGTCTTACTTAGTCATAAATTCAAAGCATCAACTTGTCCCATAGCGTGTGGCTAAAGGTAACATGCTCCTCCACTTTTGTATGTACTTGATTCTCCATCTAATGTATTGGTAAAGCTATTATGTTGGCGATCATTTCCCATTATTCTTTGTTTCTATATTGAGTTGGTGTTATCCCTTGTGTCGTGGTTGTTGAGTTTGCCTTCCCTCCTTGCATTATGCCACAGTCACCCTCTCAGGGCACCCTGTTATGCTCTCATTTCACCTCCCTATTATGTGGCCAAATGACTCCATCTCCTCCCTTCCTTTTCCTTGTCCTTATGTATATGCTTGACTCCCCTAGGTGGCATTCATCAATCCCTTTCGCTCTCGTTTTTCCTCATGTATGGACACCATGCCTTGTCAACGAGTCAAAAGCCACAGAGGATCTTCTCGCTGAGATGAGGGCAACACTCGTGGATGCCAATGTGCCCACTACATTTCCTATTGAGTTCACATGCATACTCTTTACCACCTCTAAATTGGAATTAGACCATGCAACAAAAAATGGCATGGCTGAGAGAGACTCGAGTGAACTCAATTTAAATATTGTAATTGATAGTTATTATATGTATATATGTTTTATTAGAAACTAAATGATGAATTTTATAGAGAGGTCCCCTGGCTTAAATATGGCCTCGAATGCCTTTCTAAGAAGGGGCATGATCTTTTAATCGTGCTCCTCTTCCTAATTTAATCATAATTATACATATTTAGTTTTTTACATAACATTGTATTCCTCTTGAAAAGATGCTTGTCCTCAAAGCATACGTGATGGCGAGTGTTATTGAGGAAACACTTTCGTTTCCCAAGAGGCTTCTTCTACTGGTAGGTTCTTCCACTTAATAAGGTATTATTTGATTACTCGTGATCGCAATTTCTTTTCCCTAGTGGTGATCATTCCTTCTAGTTCTAAAATGATATTCCCTTCATCATCTAATGTCAGAAGTGTTATTTGTGCTACTTGGTGTTTGCCTAATGCCTTTTTCAGACAAGATACATGGAAAACGTTGTGAAATCTACTATTACTAAGAAGGTGTAAATTGTAAGTTGTTTGGATGATATTTTTGTTAATCTGATACAATCCATAGAACTTTGGTGCCAATTTGTTTTTCTCATTTCTACTTTAAGGATAATTGCTTGTAAGGTTGAATTTTAACAAATACCCATTCTCCATCCTCAAATTATCTCTTTGTTTTGTGTTGGTCAGCTTGTTGCTTCATATGATTTCTTGTAATATTTAGATTTTCCTTTAATGATTGAAAGACTTTTTAGGTTTCTTCTAATTGGTCTTTAAATGTTGGAACATTGGTCTCGATAATAACTAACTCTGAAGCAGTTGCCCTCTGATTCGGCGACCCCAATTGTTTGCCCTTGATACCCTAACCCTACATCCATAGAGTCATACCCCACGCTGAAGAAATGTGTGTTCCTGATCTAGAGAAACATGGCCATGTTTGTATTCATGAACAGATACGGCATGTCGGAGCCAGATTTAGGGATAGCCTGGAAATTCATATTATTGAAGTGTATGTGGAGGACTTGAATGTCCGGCTGAGAGGGCCAGAAGAAGTAGAATGCCCTTCTGAGCAGTAGGGCGAGACAGATGACCAGAGTGACGGTGTAAGCAATTAACTTAAGGTGGTAGTGCCACCTATTATGAAGTTGTGGAGCAAGAGGCAGAACCACATAGTAGGGGTCTACAGGGTAGTCGTACGTGTAGGGTTCTTGTGGTGTAATGGGATTAGATTTTGAGGCGCCTGCAAGTGGCATATTTAGGGTGGATTTTAAATAATGTTGATGCAAGCATCCTTGTGGCACTAAAGGTCTAAGATTATAGGTCTAGAATTTTGTTGCTCGTGGTGAATAGTGAAAGGCAACAAACCACCCAACCTATCATTCGATTATCAGATATTGAAGGGGTGCTCGATTTTGAATTGATTGGCACGAATTTCACACAATGTCGGGTGGCGTCAATGTAGTTGTGATTGTAGCATGAGGTTTGTATTTGGGGAAAATTGTTCCATTGGGAACCGTTGGGTTCAAATCACATATATTTCATGAACCATGTGTTTATAATGCTTGGTGTGTTCTTTTGTCTTTCACGAAGGTGGTTAATTAAGTACTTCACTGACTTGACTGCGATTTTTTTTCAAAAAATATGAAATTGGGAGTGTATGAATCATTTTTTTAATGGTGAAAACAGATCCAGTATCCCGAAGAATCCCTTAAGCACCAAAAATTTTGAAACTTATAGCTGTAACCTAGATTTCCAAAAAAAATTATCAGATTCCATCAGAATTGTGCAAGAAAAATAATTATTTTCTAGGCGAAATTATCCTCTTTTTAGACTACGCCCTTAATTAATGTAAACTTGAACAGATTTCGATGGCTTAAAATATGTTTTTTCCGAGGTTGTAGGTCAAAAGAAGATAGAGTTTGTACATGTTAATTTACTACTATTGATTATGAAGTTGGAGGAGTAGGCATCCTTTGGAATGGATCCCTCAAATGATCTTTGATAAGAGTGTCTGTGAATGTCTTGCTCTTTTGCAAGTCATAAAATCTTGCTAATATTGGCTTGTGAGTTGTTGATAGTAGCTACACCCACTTTTTTTGTTTAGTGGCTAATTAATATTTATGATAATCTCTCTTTTGGGTAAGCTAGGCATTCACATTATATTTCAATTACTGCTAGTTTGTCATGGGGAAACGATAATAGTAGCATAAGCATATAACTTTTGTCTCTATTACCAGATTATAAAAAATGACACAGTAAAATGATTCCATAATTCTCTTGCTATTATTATTAGTAGTTCATGGCCTATTTATATTTAACCTAATTGGCGAGTTCATTGTTTAGTGGTGGTAAAATAAAAAACTTAAATCTAAACATGTTCAACGTGAGGGTGGATCCACTTTGACTTCTTCTAAATTCTTTCCTTATTTTTCAGTGTCTCGGAAATCCAAGTCAACAGTTTTTTTTTCCCAACAAGGACACCTTGATGTCCATTTTTTTACCTTATAATTGAATAGCATCGACACATAGCAAAAATTCCTATTGAGCTTCACTTCTCTCCACCAATACATTTCCCATGATAGCTCTGTTGAACCCTTAGTTAAACTGAGATGGGGGGGTGAATCAGTTTAATACATTCAAGGTCTTTTAAAACTTTCCTTTAAACTTATTTACACCTCCATTTCATGATCAACTTATTATATAATGAAACCACAATCTTAATAAGTGAGAAGCAAGTGTTAAGCAGATTAAATACAAAATATCAACACATAATCATCATACATATGGACAAAAAATATAAGTAAGACCCATAAGGAAGAAAACCACATCTTATTATTGTTGTGATGCAAAGGCAAGCTCCAACTCCCTCTCACCACTGATTTTTTGTAGGCTCCAGCCTACAGGAGGCTACTACCTCAATTATGCAAGCTACAACTTGCAAGGAAGCTCTAACTCCCATCTATTTTCTGCAGGCTACAACCCACAGGAGGCTCCTATCTCAGCCAGCTACAACTGGACATCTATCAAGCTACAACTTGAAATGGAAGCGCCAACTCCCATGTATTTTTTGTAGGCTACAACCCATAGGAGGCTCCTACCTCAACCAGCTACAACTAGACATCTATAAAGCTACAACTTGATATGGAAGCACCAACTCCCTCACACTATAATAAAATCATATACATATTTACCTGGATATCAGCTCTGTTCTTCTCCTTCTTCACTACTGTCCTTCCAGCCTTCATATATGCTTTAGATCATCTCTGGATCTTCACAACTTCTCTATCTTCTCCTTCTTCTTCTTCCACTCTCTAACCATCTTATGCATATGACAATAACATCATTTATAGAGATCACCTCATAGTTGTTTGCATTCCATATGGGAATGTGAAATGAATAGGTATGACTGTTTGCCTTCCACCTTATTTTCTCGCTCGGCATATTCAGGATGTTACAATACTATGTACTCATTTCAATATGACATTGGAGTTTTGCTTTGCCTATGGAGACTTGCCTTTGCATCACATGCAATAAAAATAATTAATTGATTTACATCTACAGTTACAACAAATATATTTCACCCAACCCTTTCATCTCTTTGCTCATTGTGCATTTGTCTTTTTTGTTGCTGTCAAAGTCGTTTCGGTTTCTATTATTACATTCAACACAGTTCCTTATAACTATCATTTTGGCCTAACTCGACCCAGCTATTGTGCTTCTAGCAATGGCACCATATTCTCCTTTTTCCCAACTCTGCCTCTTTATCTCGTGCCCACAGCGTTCAACCTTCACCGCTCTTCTAAACACTCAATTATGCCATTTCCTTTGTGTCGGGTCCTTACCCGAGCCTTTTTACCCGCGTTCATACTTTCTTCCATTATTAAGGCATAACTACTTTACTCTCTACACGTAGTGTCGGGTCTTATTCTACCCGAGTCCTTCTACCGTGTTCAACCTTTTCTTCATAAACTGTCATTGCCGCATCAACCACTATTCTGCACGAGTGTCGGGTCTTACTCGAGTCTATTCTTGCGTTCAGACATTCCTTCTTCTTCTTTTTTAACGTTATAATCCTCCTTTGCTCTCTGAAATGATTTAACAAAGGAAATACCATACTCCCGAACTTGAAATACTTTAGGCTTCAGCGTTGACCTGCATCGCGTCCGCTTCATTATCACACTTCGCACTTCGATGTTCCAACGTGATTCTTGAGTGCTTATCCTCTTGAGCTTGCGAATTGCGATATCCGATTGGATCCCACAGCTAGACTTCAATTCTTTTAGAGTTTAGCTTTGAACTATATTGCGTCCGCTTTCTATCGCATTTCGGTATTTCAATCGTTCTTTGTTATATGGCTCCTTTGCTCTCCGATGAGATTTACAAAGGGAAAATCCATACTTCTGAACTTTAAATCTCTTTAAATAATAGCTTTGAGCTGCATCGCATATGGCCCATTTATCGCACTTCAGCAAGTCGGCCTTTCAACATGCTATCTCTTCTGAGCTTTGCGATCTACGATATGTGATTTGTGGGGTAAGGTCCACGTCTTCTGCCACGTCACTTGCAACGTCATCTCCTGTATTCGCAGTTCGCAATTTCGCATCGCAATATCGGCTATCTCAATATCGCAATGCAATATCGGCTATTGCAATATCACATCTCAATATCGGCTATCTCAATATTGCATTGCAATATCGGCTATTGCAATATCGCATCGCAATATCGGCTATTGCAATATCGCATCGCAATTGCTTCCGATTTGCGATCTAATTTCCGCCGATGCGATCATCACCATTGATCTGTCCAGATCTACGGTCCTCGTTGTTGTATTTAAGCCCTGCTTATCTTATGATGAATCATATCCGTCCATTTATTGCCTTTGTTGTTGCGATCTAATCGTGACCGTCCAATCACCTCACTTGGAATTCTTCAAAGACTTCTCTGCCTTAATCGATTTTTTTTTGTTTTGTTTATCCTATCGCCACTCTGCAACTTCGACTCTTGCTGCTTTCGGCTTCTTTGCTTCCTCTCTAATATCTCTGCTTCATTCGTTGCCTCTGTTATCTCTGCTGCTTCTCTGCTGCGTTTGCTACCTCTGCGGTATCCGTTGCCTCTCTTCCTTCTCTACTTCATTTGTTTCCTCTAAAGTCTCTGTGTCCTTCATGCTCCTATGCCTCTTTGTTGCTTCTCTTTGCACCTTTGCCTCTTTGATAATTCTGGTCTAACTCCTTTCTGATCCTTTGCCATCAATGACAATATTTCCAACAGTCTCCCCCTTTGGCATTGATGGAAACACATCCACCAATGCTCCAATACTTCCTCTAGGACTTCCTCCCCCTTTCGTTCTGAAAGTGTGTTTCTTCCTTTGCTTTCTTTTTAGAAGAGCCTTTCTTCTTCTGCTTACTTTTCCTCCCCCTTTGACATCAATGGCAAAGGGCTGCATATTTCCTAGTGTGGTTTCTATCTTTTCATAATACTCTGATCTTTAGGACCTGTTCCATGCACCACTCCTTTGCTCTAGCTCTTTTGTGACAATTTTTATTGACTGCTCCCCCTGGAATGATGCTTTCTTGTCTGATACAGACTATCACTTGTCTACTGCACTGATCTCGTTCTTTGTATGTAGCCTTTATATATATATATATATATATATATATATATATGTGTGTGTGTGTGTGTGTGTGTATGTATGTATGTTTGTATGTATTATTTCTGATCATATCAGAGAGTAACATCTACAGAAACTACTCCTAGTTTATCTCTTAGATATTTGAATGGTTCTTTAGCAATAGGTTTTGTGAATATGTCTGTTGTTTGTTCCTTTGTTGGTACATATTCCAACTTCACTAAGTTCTGTGCTACTTGTTCTCTGAGGAAGTGGTACTTTATTGGGATGTGCTTTGTTTTTTAATGAAGTACAAGATTTTTTGATATACTTATTGCATTAGTATTGTCACATTTGATAGATATAGGTTCATCAATGCTTACCTTCATGTCTTGGAGAGTTTGTTTCATCCACATTACTTGTGTGCAACGCGCTGCTGTTGCTATGTATTCTGTTTCTGTTGTAGATAGAGAGATAGAAGTTTGCTTCTTGCTTAGCCATGCCACTAGACTTTTTCCCAAATAGAATGCACCTCCACTTGTGCTTTTCCTGTCATCCACATAGCTGGCCCAATCTGCATCTGTGTATGCTGTAAATGTGATTTTTTTTCCTTTTGGATACCATAGGCCATAGTGTGCAGTTCCTTGTAGATATCTAAATATTCTCTTGATTGCAAGTAAGTGATTTTGTTTTGGTGTTGCTTGATATCTTGCCACAAGTCCTACTGCCAACATAATGTCTGGTCTAGAAGCAGTTAGGTATAGTAAACTTCCTATCATGGATCTGTAAAGTTTTTGATCTACATCTGTTGATCCATCATTAGCACATAGTTTGCATCCACTGATCATGGGAGTTGACACATGTTTGTAGTCTTCCATTTGAAACCTTTTCAACATTTCTCTTAAGTATTTTTCTTGCGAAATGAATATGCGTGTGTTCTTTTGTTGAATTTGAAGTCCTAAATAGAAGGTGAGCTCTCCAATCATTGACATCTCAAATTCAGATTTCATTTCTTCAGCAAATCCTTGTGCTAACTCATCTTTGTTGCTACCAAACATGATGTCATCCACATACACTACTACAATTAAGAGTTTATTTTTATTAGCCTTTATGTACAAATTGTTGTCTACTCCTCCTTTCTTGAATACTTGTTTTTGCAAGTATTTGTCCAGCCTTGAATACCATGTATGAGGGGCTTGTTTCGGGCCATATAAGGCTTTCTTTCGTTTGCACACATAGTCATGTTTATCTGTTAATGAGAATCCTTCAGGTTGTTCCGTGTAGACTTCTTCCTCTAAGTCTCCATTCAGGAAGGAAGACTTCACATCCATTTGATATACCCTGAAATCATGATAGCATGCAAAGGCCAAAAAAATCCTGATTGCTTCCATTCTAGCTACAAGGGCAAAGGTTTCATCATAATCAAGTCCTTCAATTTGAGAATATCCCTTGCATACAAGTCTGGTTTTATTTCTGATTACCTGCCCTTGTTCATTCATCTTATTCTTGAATATCCATTTTGTGCCAATGACATTTTTCCCAGTGGGTCTTGGAATTAAATCCCAGGTATTGTTCTTCTCAATTTGGTCTAGTTCTTCATTCATAGATTTTACCCAGTTTTTGTCTTTGTTGGCTTCTTCGAACTTCTTTGGCTCTATTTGAGATAGCATGGCTAGGTATACTTCTTCTGCCTATTTAGCAAGCTGTTTTCTTGTCTGGAATCCCACATCCTTGTCCCCAATGATTTGATCTTCTGGATGGTTCTTTTGAGTGTGTCTTGAGGGACCTTTTGAGTTTAATTCAATATCTTCTGTTGTCTTGCTCTGTTCATCATTATCTTGGTTCTCATCTTCAAGATCATCAAGAGGATTGGCACAGCTTGTGCTACTTGTTTTGTTTGGTAGATCTTCATCAAATCTTACGTCAATGCTTTCCACAATTTTGTGCAGTCTTTTGTTGTAGCACCTGTAACCCTTACTATTGGATGCATATTCTAAAAATATTCCTTCATCAGCTCTTGCATCAAACTTCCCAAGTTTTTCATCATCAATTTTTATGAAACACTTGCTTTCAAAGACTCTAAAGTGCTTGATTGATGATGGTTTACTATGCCATAATTCGTAAGGTGTCTTGTCACAATTTGGTCTAAGATGAGCTTTGTTAAGAATGTGAACAGTTGTGTGTACCGCTTCTGCCCAATAGGTTTGGCGAATGTTACTTTCTTGTATCATGGCTCTGGAAATCTATTGTACTTACCTGTTTTTCCTTTCTGCCACTCCATTCTGTTGAGGTGTACCTGCAATTGTAAACTGTTGTTTTATCCCATGTTCATTGCATAGGTCTGCAAAATCATAGTCTGTGAATTCACCTCCTCTATCTGATCTGATGCACTTTAGCTTGCATCTTGTTTGATTTTCTGCCAATGCCTTGAATATCTTGAATTTCTCAAGTGCTTCATATTTATATTTGAGAAATGCCACTCACGTCAATCTGGTAAAATCATTTATTATTAGCATGAAATAAGATTCTCCACCTGGTGCATTAGTTCTTGAAGGTCCACAAAGGTCCATGTGTACAAGCTGAGGTGGCCTACAATGTAGATAGTTTATCTTTGGTCTTGAAAGATGTGCGGGTCTGCTTTCCTAGTTGGCAGGATTTACATATGGTATTTGGAGACTTCTTTATTGCAGGCATATCTCTGACTGCATTCTTCTTGCTTAGACTGATGACGTGGTCAAAGTTTAGGTGTCCCAATCTTCTATGCCATAACCATGATTCGTAAAGTTTGCTTATGTGGCATGCTTCATTCTCTTTGTTCACTATATAGACATTACTTTCTGTTCAAACACCTTTGATCAAGGTCTTTCCTGTGGTGCTAGATCTTACTTCACAATCTTGGGCTCTGAAAAGTACCTCACAACCTTTATCACACATTTAACTGATGCTTAGCAGATTGGCTTTCAGCCCATCCACAAATAGTACATCTTGAGCCTTTCCTCTTCCATTTTTTAGATTGACTGAGCCTTTTCCTTTGATTTTCCCTGCTTTATCATCGCCGAATGTTACATTTCCAGATTTCTTTTCATCAAAGGTTACAAACTTGCTTCAATCTCCAGTCATATGCTTTGAGCATCCACTGTCCATATACCATTGGCTTTTATGGTCTTGAGCTATTAGAGCCAGGTCACACTTATTCAGCTTCTTTTTCCACTGCATGCGGCTATTTGTTTGGTACCTCTCCTGAGAAGATGGACCATAGTCTTTGAGAGGACATTTGTGAGACTTGTGCCCGATTTTATGGCAGACAAAGCATTTGATTATATTTCTGAATGGATTATGTATACGAGTGAATTCTCCATTGTTCATAAATCTACTTGAGTTTTCATACTTCAGTCTTTGTCCATACGTTATGCATTCCACGGCTTTATGACCGAACCCCTTACAATTAAAACAATACCCATGGAAATGATTCGTGTACCTGGTGAAAGGTAGTCCTCTCCATTTGTTTGCTAGAGGTAGTCTTTTCATTTTCTACATCCTTTGTTGGGACTTGATTTTCTTTGTCTGACAGTATGCTGCAATATGTCCTAGTTTGTGGCAGACAAAACAAGTGATATTTCTCATAGGAGGAAATAATCTCTTTTGACAGCTTCCGAATTTATTCAATTCATATTCAAGATTGTAAGAGCCTTTTTCAGCTAACTGTTTCTTCATTTCGTTCTTTTTCATTTGAGGTTTTTGCTTGTTTCTGTTTACTTCATTGCAAGTCATGTTCTTGTTTGCTTCTACTTCTGTAGGAAACTTTTGAGTTGCTTCATTATCCTTTACAACTTTTACAAAAATGGTAGTCTGGTTATCTTCTCCCTTAGACTTACTTGTTTCTCCTTCATAGCCTATCCCAGTCTTTATGAGAGGAGATCTTTGAACATTTAGTGTTTTATCCAACTGTTCAGAGCTTGTCATTCGTGGAGTGTTCAATTATAATTCCCTTTGGGCGTTTTCTAATTTCTTTCTCAGGCATACTATTTCTTCTTCCTATTTCTCTTGCTTTTGAATTTTATCCTTAATTTTCTTTAGTAGAGTGTCTTCTACCTTCTTAGCTTCTTCAAGTTCTACCTTCAACTGAATGAGGTCTTCCGAATTTGGTTCTTCTTTTACATATTTCAGGAGAATGTATTTTTGTTTTCTGTACTTGAGTTTAAGTCTGTCTATTTCTTCCAAGGCACTTATTAGCTCCCCCTCAAGATCTACCTCTCCTTCTTCCTCATCTTCTAGAGGGAATCCTTTAGACTCTTCCTTGGCCATCAATACAAATTTTTAGGTTCCTTCTTCATTTGAGGATTCATCTGTATTTTCAGATGCACTCTTATCTTGCTGAGCATAAAACGATTTTATATTGAATCTCTTCCCTTTCTGCCAGTTATTAGTTTTTGTTTTCTCTGTCTCTTGTGTCTGATTCTTTGATTTCTTATGAGGACACTTTGATGCATAGTGTCCAACTCTTCCACAGTTAAAGCATTTAAATGAAATTTTACCTTTATACTTACCAGAGCCTCTATCCAGTCTTCTGAAAAAATTGGCCTCTTCTTCATCAGAGCAAGAGCATGTATCTTCCTTTTCTTCTTTGCTCTTCTCTACCTTAAAGGCTACCTCCCTCATATTTGACTTCCTCTGTGGAAGTCTCATCTCATAAGTTGTTAATTTTCCAAGTAATTGGTTCATGGTCAATGTTTCCCAGTCAGTTGTTTCTTCTATGGCAAAAACCTTGGGGTTAAACTTGGATGGTAAAGACCTCAATATCTTTTGTACAATTACACTTTCTCTATTGGTTTCTCCTAGAGCTTTCATGTTATACACAATTTCTGCAACCCTTAAGAAGAAGCTGGCAACATCTTATTCTTCATTTATTGTTATATTTTCAAACTGAGCTCTATAGACTTGCAGTTTGGCCATATTCACCTTTTTATCTCCCTCATGGATACCTTCTAAAGTATCCCATATTTCTTCGGAAGTCTTGTTGTGCATCACTTTGATAAATTTTGCCTCACAGAGAACACTTAGGAGTGCATTCATGGATTTTGCATTAGCTGTAAAAAATTGTTTGGCTTCCTTCTCTGTATCAGAATCCTTTGGAGAATATCCTAATTCCACAACAACTCAAACTTCTATTCCTAGAGACATTATGTACGTCCTCATTCTTATTTTCCAGAAGGCATAGTTTGTGCCAGTAAACATAGGGGCTTTATTTGTTGAGCATCCTTCTAGACTAGCCATCTTGGGGACAAGGGATCTCCTTCCAGTTGTTAAACTTATACAGAAGGAACCAACTCTGATACCAATTGTTGAACCCTTATTTAAACTGAGAGAGGGGGTGAATCATTTTAATACATTCAAGGTCTTTTAAAACTTTCCTTTAAACTTATTTACACCTCCATTTCATGATCAAATTATTATATAATGAAACCACAATCTTAATAAGTGAGCAGCAAGTGTTAAGCAGATTAAATACAGAATATCAACACATAATCATCATACATATGGACAACAGATATAAGTGGAAACCCATAAGGGAGAAACCCACATCTTATTATTGTTGTGATGCAAAGGCAAGCTCCAACTCCCTCTCACCGCTAATTTTTTGTAGGCTCCAACCTACAGGAGGCTACTACCTAAATTATACAAGCTACAAATCGTAAGGAAGATCTAACTCCCATCTGTTTTCTCTAGGCTACAACCCACAGGAGGCTCCTACCTCATCCAGCTACAACTGCACATCTATCAAGCTACAACTTGAAATGGAAGCGCCAACTCCCATGTATTTTCTATAGGCTACAACCCATAGGAGGCTCCTACCTCAACCAACTACAACTGGACATCTATCAAGCTACAACTTGATATGGAAGCACCAACTCCCTCACACTACAATAAAATCATATGCAGATTTACCTAGATATCAGCTCTGTTCTTCTCCTTCTTCACTGTTGTCCTTCCAGCCTTCATCTCTGCTTTAAATCATCTATGGATCTTCACAAATTCTCTATCTGCTCCTTCTTCTTCTTCCACTCTCTAACCATATTATGCATATGACAATAACATCATTTATAGAGATCACCTCATAGTTTTTTGCATTCCATATGGAAATATGAAATGAACAAGTATGACTCTTTGCCTTCCACCTTCTTATTTTCTCGCTCAGCATATTCAGGATGTTACAATACTATGTACTCATTTCAGTATGACATTGGAGTTTTTCTTTGCCTATGGAGACTTTCCCTTGCATCACATACAATAAAAATAATTAATTGATTTACATTCACAGTTACAACAAATATATTTCACCCAACCCTTTCATCTCTTTGCTCGTTGTGCATTTTTCTTTTCTGCTGCTGTTAGAGTCGTTTCAGTTCCTGCTGTTACATTCAACATAGTTATGCATAACTGTCATTTTGACCTAACTTGACCCAGTTGTTGTGTTTCCAGTAGTGTCACCATATTCTCCCTTTTCCCGACTCTGCCTCTTTATCTCGTGCCCACAGCGTTCAACCTTCACCGCTCTTCTAAACACTCGATTCTACCCTTTTCTCTGTGTCGGGTCCTTACCCGAGCCTTTCTACCCATGTTCATACTTTCTTCCATTATTAAGGCGGAACTGCTTTACTCTCTACACGTAGTGTCGGGTCTTATTCTACCCGAGTCCTTCTTCCATGTTCAACCTTTACTTCATAAACTGTCGTTGCTGCATCAACCACTATTCTGCACGAGTGTTGGGTCTTACTCGAGTCTATTATTGTATTCAGGCTTTCCTTTTTGTTTTACGTTATAATCCTCTTTTGCTCTCCGAAACAATTTAACAAAGGAAATCCCATACTCTCGGACTTGAAATGCTTTAGGCTTCAGCATTGACCTACATCGCGTTCGCTTCATTGTCGCACTTCTCACTTCGGCATTCCAACGTGATTCTTGAGTGCTTATCCTCTTGAGCTTGCGAATTGCGATATCCGATTGGGTCCCACAACCAGACTTCAATTCCTTTAGAGTTTAGCTTTGAACTATATCGTGTCCGCTTTCTATCGCATTTTGATATTTCAATCGTTCTTTGCTATATGGCTCCTTTGCTCTCCGATGCAATTTACAAATAGAAAATCCATACTTCTAGGCTTTAAATCTCTTTAAATAATAGCTCTGAGCTGCATCGCATCCGACCAATTTATTGCACTTCGGCAAGTCGGCCTTTCAACATGCTATCTCTTATGAGCTTTGCGATCTGTGATATGCGATTTGTGGGGTCAGGTCCACGTCACTTGCAACGTCATCTTCTGTACTTCGTAGTTCGTAATTTCGCATCGCAATATAGGCTATCTCAATATCGCATCGCAATATCGGCTATTGCAATATCACATCGCAATATCGGCTACCTCAATGTCGCATCACAATATTGGCTATTGCAATATCGCATCGCAATATTCATCACAATATCGCATCGCAATATTCATCACAATATCGCATCGCAATTGCTTCTGATTTGCGATCTAATTTCCGCTGATGCGATCATCACCATTGATATGTCTAGATCTATGGTCCCCGTTGTTGTTTGCAATTCAATTGTATTTATGCCCTGCTTATCTTATGATGAATCATATCCGTCCATTTATTGCCTTTGTTGTTGCGATCTAATCGTGACTGTCCAATCACCTCACTTGGAATTCTTCAAAGACTTCTCTGCCTTAGTCGATTTTTGTTTGTTTATCATATCGCCGCTTTGCAACTCCGACTCTTGTTGCTTTCGTCTTCTTTACTTCCTCTCTGATATCTCTGCTTCATTCGTTGCCTTTACTATCTCTGCTGCTTCTCTGCTCCGTTTGCTACCTCCGTGGTATTCGTTGCCTCTCTTCCTTCTCTACTTCATTTGTTTCCTCTGAAGTCTTTGTGTCCTTCATGCTCCTATGCCTCTTTGCTGCTTCTCTCTGCCCCTTTGCTTCTTTGATAATTCTGGTCTAACTCCTTTCTGATCCTTTGCCATCAGTGACAATATTTCCAACGAGCTCTTACTTGCCAATAGAGATCAATTGTTCGGATGTATCTATTGTATCGACTTCTACTGGTGCCCATATTAGGGATCCATTGTTCCACATTTTCTTTGATCTTTTCATCGTAGATGATTGCCTTTCTACTCTCGCTTTTGTTTCTACAATATTAATATCTATTACTACTTATGAAGTTTGTTCCTAATATATTGTTGGTAAGTTCTTTGCATTTTTTTATGTCTAAGTTTGAGGGTGACCTACATCCATGAAAACCATGTAGACCCTAAACAACACCAATACGAGGCATGATAGGTGGTTGACACATGATGGGAGTGAAAAGGAAATATGAGC
This sequence comes from Pinus albicaulis, assembly GCA_034641835.2. Classification (NCBI taxonomy): domain Eukaryota; kingdom Viridiplantae; phylum Streptophyta; class Pinopsida; order Pinales; family Pinaceae; genus Pinus; species Pinus albicaulis. Next base: position 929,628,414 of record CM076571.1, on the reverse strand, counting down.
AAGGAGAAAGGAGTCAAGGAAGGCTAAGAAATATTGCAGACTTAGACAGAAAATGGTTCAAAGTGAACGTACGAAGATAGTGAATATATTCAAGCCTCTAAAATTGTTGGCGGGAAGAGATTAAGAAGTTAGGCATATGCTTCTAAAGGGATAGAGCCGGAAAAACTTGACTAACAATCCAAAATTCCATTAAATCGAATATAGAATAAACACAGGGAGCCAACCAAGACAAACAAGACAATGGGGGAATGGGAGGGAAAAGATGAGGATGGCATGTTGGCTCTCCCAATCTAGAGAAAAATATCTCCCGAAAAAAAAAAACAATAAAATCTAACAAAGAGGGCTTGCAAAATCCTCTTACCCAAAACTACGAGAGTTGTGGTTAATGTGACAAAACACAATCCTCTATGTAATCAAAGCCGAAAACCATGTCGTCCACCATTTTGGAGAGCGTGGAAATGAGCGACATCTAATCATGAATAAATCCAAGAGCAAACAATCAACTTGAAGGTAATGAACCATGTACATGCTGTTGGGGTTCCTATGTTTTGGCTAGATTGGCAAAACCAAAAGACAAGACAACATCAGACCACTTTGGGATCCTAGGATCTAGCCCTCCTGGATCCAGAGAGGGATCTCTCTATAAAGGTAAAGAATAATGTATCTTTAAAGTTCAATTTAAGGTATTAGGCTAGTTATAGAGCACAAGGGTTTAATTTGTTTGTTTGGTTGGGAATCATTAATTTAGAAGGTTATGTGAAGTGAAGAAGGAAATAAATAGAAGGATGTTTCAGCATGGGAAGATAGGTCAAGAGAAGTGCCAATCCACTGGGCTATGGATTCATAAAAGGGTTTACTCGCATAACAACTATCCAAGGGTTTCCATAGGGCAAGTCATCTATACCAAAGGATCTTTTTAGATAGATGGTGAGGTGGAACATTAAGAAGTGAGGTGAAAGAAAGAAACCAAAGTGCAGCCTAAGATCAGGTAAGGAATTTTAACCTATCCTTCTTTTGACATACTTTCAAAGGAAACTCTCAATAAAGACACAAAGGGTAGCTTAAGATCAAGTAAAGAATTTTAACTTAGCCTACTTTTAGCATACTCTCAAGGGCAACAATCCAGAAGTCCTCATAATTGCTTTCAGACAGTAGAAAACATTTAAGATTAAACACAGAGCAAGGCTTAAGATCAGAGAAAGACTTTTAACCTTCTCTGCTTTTGATATCAACTCACAAGGAAACTTTCAAGACAAACTGTCGGAGAAGAAACTAGAGGACAGGGCTAACCACAAACTTCCCTAATTTAATCTTTTACTTAGCATGAAATGAAAATATCTTTCAAGAACAATGTTTCAAGTTATACTCAGCAAGACATGGGCTCACCAACATCTCTTGACTGGTTATACTCTATAGAATTATCCTTAAAATATAAAATCGGAGGAAAACATAAAGATAAAGCTTATTAGTGAGATATAGGGTACTTCCAAGAATATGTCATAATCTATACCTGCCATTCTTTATCAGAGAATAATGGACAGTATGGAAAAACATGAAAGGAGACAATTACAGTAAGGAAAACATCACCAATAATATAGACTAGGATCCTGTGAATCTTCTTGTTCAATTGATGTGCAAAACCAGTCACATACTTTGAGTCCAGTGGCTTTTTACAGTCCAAACTTCTCTTCCCACCCTACTATATTACAAACTACTCAGCTACTTCCCCTCAATAATAGTTCAAACAATCAATAAAACCCCAACCCTGTACAATGTATTTTCAATGAGTTCTTATAGGTGAGAATGGAGAGTTGTGGTAGATATGAACTTAAATGATTCATTAAGATAGAGGGGAGGAAGTATTCAAATGCCCACTCTGCTTAATGGCTCTGCATTAACTATTTGGTACCCTTAGGTTGGTCTAGAAGTATTTTTTAGATTGACAATAACTTCAGGTATGTTCTTTGAAATACTCTGGCTATTTTTTGTTGACTTTGGAAGCTCTGGTAGGTTGGAAATTACTTATGAGCTGCATATATGTCAATAATATCTCTGACTGCTTTAACTATGCCTTGTGTTGATGAAAATAGGACTGCAGGTGGTAGTATGGGTCGATGGAAAGTAACTAGTCTCTCTGGTTTGGCGTGTCGAGGCTTCTCTGCTGATCTGTCCTTTATGCTTCACTGATCTGGCTCTGATTGTGCTTCAGGCTTCATTAAGCCTCCTTGATCATCTTCAGGTCTTTATCTGTGTCCTTTATCCTTCTAAACATTGGATATAAGCCTTAAGTCTTTAATATTATGCATTAATCCTATCTCTTTCTGATACACTTTGCTGCTTCTTCTGTATAGGTATCTGGGGTTTCTGCTGAGCTGGAGGGTTTACAGGTATGATTGATGTTCATGACGCATCAATCCATCTTAGAATTCACCCTGCATGGCTTCCCATTTGTATTGATAGGTTACAGAGTTGTCACTCTGAACCGAAGTGTCACCTTCGTGACTATGGGAAAGCATTATAGATCTAACGCCATTAAACCTGCAAACACAAGATAAACCAATTAAATAAAACCTGCGCGCGGGGTATGACTGCAACAGAGGCTTGCGAGGGTGGAGGAGTAGTGAGGAGGGAGAGTGATTGTAGTGGGAGGAGGGTTCAAACCTAGAAGAGCATCTAAGCATTGTTGAATTCAAAATATGGCGCGGAAATGAAGAAGAGTCATTTTGCAAAACCGTTGGTGGTTATCGCGCAGCGAAATGGGGGAAAGTAGTTTTGGGCGAATGGAACACGATTCCATTCATTGCTCGACACGTGGATTTCCAAAACCACTTTTATCGCATGGAAGTTGTGCGGTGCTGGGGAGAGACAAAAATTACGCGATATTGAATGGTGACCGTTGGATCTGGGGCCCCAAATCTGACGGTGCGGAAAAAACACGAAGGGTTGAAAGCTGTGGGGTTAAAAGGTAAGCGGGATCCACGGTGACATGGGATATTTTGTCGTGGAGCGGACAAGCATCGGGTGAGTTTGAACGGTCGGGATAGATCCTGGCCATTGGATCTATTAAATCGGGTGGTGAAGATTTAAACAGGGATGCGGAGAATAAATGGATGGGCGGATGATAGAAAGCCTAATGGCCATTGAAGATCAACGGTCAAGATCTATTTAAAACAACAACGTCGGACGAAAGGAAACAAAAGGGAAGAAGGTTTAGTAGGGGAGTTTTTGGCTTTTAGCGCCCAATTGCGGGGTTGGGGCACATGGGGGAGAGGGCTAAGGTTTTTAAGCCCGTGGGGGCTAAAAAGGCCTTATAGTGCAAAGGGGTGCTTTAGAACAAAAAATGAGTTTTAGGCCTAATTAGGGATTTTTGAAGGGTTCCGATAAGGTTAGAAAAGGGGTTTCAAACCTTACAACAGAGATTTACAAGGCTTAAAGGGAATTTTGGGGAAATGGTGGGAAATGAAGGGCAAACCTAATGGAAAATGACGAATATGGAGGCCTTTGAAAAATAGTTTTATTTCATAAACAACAGGGTATTTTAAAAACTCTTTGATGGAAACAACAGTGAAGAAAATTTTGAAGGGTAAGGGCATCACTAGGCTTCAAGGATGATAGATTTCAAGGGAATTTATCTCTTGAAAGCTTGATGACAAATTTAGCCACTTGTTTGCTTTGACAAATTATTATAGGTGGCTAACAGTGGCTCCACATGGGGATGGCATCTTCTTGAAGGTGTTAAGAATCTCAGATATAATATTTGAAAGTAGGCCAGGGCCTGGTCCTTGACCATCTTTTTCTTCTTTGTTTAGCTGCTACATACATGATGTGCATTATATTAACAGAAAACATTTTCCCAAACAGCTACCTACCCGTCCTACTGTCCTAACATTTTTTCTTCAAGGTGCACTTAGACTTGCAGACCTTTCTCATCATTATTTTTTATTGGAAAAAACTAATCTAATTATAGCCTTATTTCTCCATGAGTCCATATTAAACATTTGGACTCACAAATTCACTACCTAAACTACTATCTGCCAGGATTAAACTATCTGACAGATTTCATTCTCTACATTCTAAAACAGAAATTTAAAACACAGCCAAAGCAGGATAGACTGTCTAATTTGCTGTGGGTCCATGGCATAAAGACAAGCTACACATGAACTGAAACTTTGTAGAAAATTGAAACAAAATTGTGAAGGCCTGAAATTATGAAATTAAGAGCATCCTTCCTTCTTCTTGTGACTCAGATTTTGAGCTTTTTAGAGTCACCTTTGTTTCTTCATTTCAGCTCTGATTTTGACCCTGTTAGAGCTGTTTTCTTCTTCTTTGCTGGTTCAAGTTTTGAGCATGTTAGAAGCAGCCTTTCCCTTTTCTCTGGCTCAGGTTTTGATCTGATTAGAGCCATTATTTTTTAGTGCTTCGTAGGTTTATGATTTGAGCATGTTTGGACCTTTCTTTTCTAATGTTTTTGTATTTTTTGAATTTTTCTTCAAAGTAAAATCAACAACTAACTAAATGCTCACAGGCTGAGCTTTATTGAGATTTCCTACCTACCCTATTGTAACTTGAGATATTTACATGTCTAGCTGACAAACTCTCTTTTCCAATACATCCAGTCAATCAGATGATCCCATGACTAGTTTCTGCTCATCTCTTTGAGCATGTTGGACAAGCAGGGGCATTCCCATTCTCTTTGTTTTTTAACAGTAGCTTCTAAAATGTTTCTCATTGTCTGCAACAAGCTGATCTTTATGGCCTTTGATCCTTCTCTAAATGTCTACAGGAAATGAGCATAAGGATCTTGAAATAATACTTGGTTGTGAGTATTTGACAAGTAGGTTTAAACCAAGATTACTTCCTTCTTAGCTTGCTTGAGGGACATTTGTTTGTATGGTTGCAGCCGTAAAAATACCCAATCTCCTACATCAAAATTTCTCTCGCTGCGATGTTGATCTGCTTGTTGTTTCATTCGATTTTGTGCCAAATTCAGGTTATCCTTTAAGAGTTGGAGAACTTCTTGCTGATGCTCGATGTGATCTTCCACTGCTTGAACCTTCGAATTTTCCCTTAAAGATGATGTGATGGATGGTGGATGATATCCATAAAGTGCCATAAATGGGGTCATTTTTGCTGTAGTATGGAAGGAAGTGTTATACCACCATTCGGGTTTTCAGGGATATCTTGAGGGATGTCTTTTATTTCTTGACTGATTTCTTCCTCAACTGATCTATCTAGGTTCTTGTGATAGTTAGGATGCATATGAAACTCTTGAATGGCTTCTAACAGATCTTCAGGATGCATGTCTACGAAATTCTCATCAATATCTATCAGGTATTGTATGATGTTCTAAGATTGGTCACAAAAGTTTTCAGTCCATGGTATGGATGAGGGGTTTTCTTTGTATTTCTCATAAAATACTTGGTGCATGTCTTTCAAAGAAAACAAACTCCTAGGTTCTAACCATTCATACCAATCCCTTTCCCTTCCTTCTAATGTTAACATGAACATTTTCATAAGGCAGTCTTCATGCCATTCAGTCTTTACCTTCCATACATGTATGTGAAATTTGATGAGATGCAGAAGTGGGTCCTCAAAATCTTCACCTTGAAAAACAGTAAGGTTATCATCCCAAAACACCTGGGGCATCTTATGTGGGAACCCAAGGATATGTTCTCTACTTATTGGGGCATATCTTCATTGTATTCTTGGAATCATGTTTGTAAATCAGAAAAGGGGTCACTATGTCTATTCAACCAGTTCATCTTCTTCCAGTGGAGTCATTTGGTCTTTTGGGAGTTGTGGAGTGTGGAGTCGCTAGGTGGATGATGTTGCAAATTTTAAAGATGAGCTGTTGTCCACCATCAGCAGTTGAATACCAATATAATAATGTGGTGGGTCTTCTGAGCTCTTAAGGATGTATAAGATGAAATTCACTCAGAATTCCCCAGTGGAGTCGCCATTATGTTGGGGTTCCTGTGTTTTGGTCAGATTGGAAAAACTAAAAGACAAGACAACATCAAACCACTTTGGGATCCTAGGATCTAGCCCTCCTGGATCCAGAGAGGGATCTCTCTATAAATATAAAGAATGATATATCTTTAAGGTCATTTTATGGTATTAGGCTAGGTATGAAGCGCAGGGGTTTGGTTTTTTTTGTTTGGTTGGAGATCATTAACCGAGAAGGTTAAGTGAAGTGAAGAAGGAAATAAGTAGAAGGATGTTTCAGCATGGGAAGATAGGTCAAGAGAAGTGCCAATCCATTGGGCTATGGAGTCATAAAAGGGTTTACTCGCATAACAACTATCCAAGGGTTTCCATAGGGAAAGTCATCTATACCAAAGGATCTCTTTAGATAGATGGTGAGATGGAACATTAATAAGTGAGGTGAAAGAAAGAAACAAAAATGCAGCCTAAGATCAGGTAAGGACTTTTAACCTATCCTGCTTTTGACATACTCACAAAGGAAACTCTAAATAAAGACATAAAGGGTAGCTTAAGATCAAGTAAGGACTTTTAACCTAACCTGATTTCAACATACTCTCAAGGGAAACAATCCAACAGTCCTCATAACCACTTTCAGACAGTAGAGAACATTTAAGATTAACACAGAGCAAATCCTAAGATCATAGAAAGACTTTTAACCTTCTCTGCTTTTGACACCAACTCACAGGGAAACCTTCAAGACAAACTGTTAGAGAAAAACTAGAGGACAGGGCTAACCATAGACTTCCCTAGTTCAATATTTACTTAGCATGCAATGAAAATATCTTTCAAGAACAATGTTTCAAGTTGTACTCAGTAAGACATGGGCTCACCAACATTTCTTGACTAGTTATACTCTATAGAATTATCCTTAAAATACACAATCAGAGGAAAACATAAAGATGTTGCTTATCAGTGAGATTTAGGGTACTTCCAACAGTATGTCATAATCTATGCTTTCTGTTCTTTATCAGAGAATAATGGACAGTATGAAAAACATGAAAGAAGACAATAACAGTAAGAAAAACATCACCAATAATATAGACTAGGATCCTGTGAATCTACTTGTTCAATTGATCTGCTAAACCAGTCACATACTTTGAGTCCAGTGGCTTTTTACAATCCAAAACTTCTCTCCCCAACCTACTATAATACATACTACTCAACTACTTCCCTTCAATAAAAGTTCAAACAGTCAATAAAATCCCAACCAACATTTTCAATGTAATTTTCATGGGTTCTTATAGGTGAATGAGTGATAGCAGTGGTAGATAGGACTTAAAAGCTTCATTAAAACAGAGGGAGAAATGTCTTCGAAGCCCATTCGATTTAATATCTTCACATTAACTTTCAGTACCCTTTAGTTGATTTAGAAGTCTTTGTTAGGTTGACAATAACTTCTAGGGTGTGCTCTTGAAGTACTATGGCTGTTTTTTGTTGACTTTGGAAGCTCTGGTAGGCTGGAAATTACTTCTAAGTTGCATATATGTCAAATATATCTATGACTGCCTTAACTGTACCTTTTTTTGATGAAAATAGGACTGCAGGTGGCAATATGGGTCGATGGAAAGTAACTAGCCTCTCTGATTTGGCGTGTCGAGGCTTCTCTGCTGATCTGTCCTTTATGCTTCACTGATCTGGCTCTGATTATGCTTTAGGCTTCATTAAGCCTCCTTGATCATCCTCGGGTCTTTATCTGTGTCTTTTATCTTCTAAAAATTGGATATAAGCATTAAGTCTTCAATATTATGCATTAATCCTTTAATCTCTTTCTGATACACTTTGTTGCTTCTTCTGTGCAGGTATCTGGGGTTTCTGCTGAGCTGGAGGGTTTACAGGTATGATTGATGTTCATGACGCATCAATCCATCTTAGAATTCACCCTGCATGGCTTCCCATTTGTATTGATAGGTTACAGAGTCATCACTCTGAACCGAAGTGTCACCTTCGTGACTGTGGGAAGGCATTATAGATCTAACACCATTAAACCTACAAATACAAGATAAACTAATTAAATAAAACATGCGCGCGGGGTATGACTACAACAGAGGCTTGTGAGGGTGGAGGAGCAGTGAGGAGGGAGAGTGATTGCAGTCAGAGGAGGGTTGAAACCTGGCAGAGTAGCTAACCAAGGTTGAATTCAAAATATGGCGCGGAAATGAAGAAGAGTGGTTTTGCAAAACCGCTAGTGGTTATCGCGCAACGAAATTGGGGAAAGCGGTTTCAGGCGAATGGAAAGCGATTCCATTCATCGCTCGACACGTGGATTTCCAAAACCACTTTTATCGCGTGGAAGTTGCGTGGTGCTGGGGAGAGCCAAAAATTACGCGATATTGAATGGTGACCGTTGGATCTGGGGCCCCAGATCCGACGGTGCGGAAGAAACACGATGGGTTGAAAGCTGCGGGGTTAAACGGTAAACGAGGTCCACGGTGACGTGGGATATTTTGTCGTGGAGCGGACGAGCGTCAGGTGAGTTTGAACGGTTGGGATAGATCCTGGTTGTTGGATCTGTTAAATCGGGTGGTGACGATTTAAACTGGGATGCAGAGGATAAATGGATGGGCGGATGATAGAAAACCCGATGGGCATTGATATTTGCAGATCAATGGTCAATATCTTTTTAAAACAACAACATCGAACGAAATTAAATAGAAGGCAAGAAGGTTTAGTAGGGGAGTTTTTGGCTTTTAGCGCCCAATTGCGGGGCTGGGGCACGTGGGGGAGAGGGCTAAGGTTTTTAAGCCCATGGGGGCTAAACAGACCTTATAGTGCAAAGGGGTGTTTTAGACCAAAAAATGAGTTTTAGGCCTAATTAGGGGTTTTTGAAGGGTTCCGATAAGGTTAGAAAAGGGGTTTCAAACCTTACAACAGAGAATTACAAGGCTTAAAGGGAATTTTGGGGAAATGGTGGGAAATGAAGGGCAAACATAATGGAAAATGAGGAATATGGAGGCCTTTGAAAAACAATTTTCTTTCATAAACAATAGGTTCTTTTAAAAACTCTTTGATGGAAACAGCAGTGAAGCCAATTTTGAAGGGTAAGGGCATCACAAGGCTTCAAGGATGATAGATTTCCAAGGGAATTTATCTCTCGAAGGCTTGATGACAAATTTAGCCACATGTTTCCTTTGACAAATTATTATAGGTGGCTAGCACATTCTCCATTAAAAATGGAGCATGTTGCATGCGAAATGAAGTGTGTTATGATGCTATTGTCTAAGCTTCAGATAATATACTAAGAACTGACCATGACTTCATATCGTGAATTCTTGAAGTTAGCTAGGTGGGTCCCTGTTAGGGGAAATTATGCTAATATAGTACTCTAAATTGCTTGTTATTATTATTTAAAACAAATAGTTGATCCTTTTTTTTTTCTTTATATATATATATATATATATATATATATATATATATATATATATATATATTTTTATTTTTTATTTTTCACAGTTGATTATAATATTGCTTCATTCGTAGAATTTTACCAACTAATGATATAAATTAATTTATATAAAAATTTGTTCTGCAATTTTTTAATTTTAATAATCGATCACAATTTTAATATAAAATATTCTAAATAAGAATTAATTATAATTCCCCTGATCAAGGTGAAGGACACCAAAGAACTTAGACAAGTTATATAAGGGAGGGGGAACTGACCCATTGTTGTCACCCAACTCAAAAAAGGGGGCAGGTGTGGTCATCCCACCCTCCACATGTTCCACTTATAATCTCACGATGAAGCTTGTAAAACACTCCGCCACAACGCATTCATTACAGTGGATGGGTCGACTGATGAACATTCTAGAGCAGTTCAAATTGTTTATTATGTTCACTGAGGAAGTTTGGAATGCCATTTCAACTTTGCTATTGTGGCAACTTTCCACTTCTCAGACTTCCTTCATGCTTAGCTTTGTTTCTTGTATCATCTTTGGGGGCAAGACCAAATTCCATTAACTTGGCATCCCCTACAAAATTATCCACTCAGTGTCGGTTCATTAATGTAGGAGGGTTGGTGCTTCTCAGATGCTTTTAATTGATGTCGCAGAATGAAGAAATATGGCAGGGGAAGCTTGAGGTCATGGTAGCAGGTTTGTGTTTGAGTGGCAAGGGTGGTGGTCTTGCTTAGTAATAAATTCAAAGCATCAGCTTGTCCCATAGCATGTGGACTTAGGTAACCTGCTCCTCCACTTTTGTATGTACTTGCTTCTTCATCTAATGTGTTGGTAAAGCTATTACGTTGGCGGTCATTTTCCATTATTCTTTGTTTCTATCTTGGTTTAGTGTTATCCCTTGTGTCATGGTCGTTGAGTTTTCCTTCCCTCCTCGCATTATGTCAATTTTTAAGTTTTAATAATCGATCACAATTTTAATATAAAATATTCTAAATAATAATTAATTATAACTCCCCTGATCAAGGTGAAGGACACCAAAGAAATCAAACAAGTGATATAAGGGAGGGGGAATTGACCCATTTTTGTTACCTGACTCAAAAGAGGGGGCAGGTGTGGTCATCCCACCCTCCACATGTTCCACATATAATCTCATGATGAAGCTTGTAAAACACACCACCACAACACATTCATTACAATGGATGGGTCGATTGATGAAGATTATAGAGCGATTCAAATTGTTCATTATGTTCACTAAGGAAGTTTGGAATGCCATTTCAGCTTTGCTATTGTGGCAACTTTCCACTCTTCAAACTTACTTCATGCTTAGCTTTGTTTCTTGTATCATATTTGGGGGCAAGACCAGGTTCCTTTAACTTGGCATCCCTCACAAAATTCTCCACTCATTGTCAGTTCATTAACGCAGGAGGGTTGGTGGTTCTCAAATGCTTTGAATTGATGTCGCAGAATGAAGAAATATGGTGGGGGAAGCTTGAGGTCGTGGTAGCAGTTTTGTGTCTAAGTAGCAAGGATGGTGGTCTTGCTTAATAATAAGCTCAAAGCATCAACTTTTCCCATAGCATGTGGCTTTAGGTAACCTACTCCTTCACTTTTGTATGTACTTGCTTCTTCATCTAATGTGTTGGTAAAGCTATTATGTTGGTGGTCATTTTCCATTGTTCTTTGTTTCTATCTTGGTTCAGTGTTATCCCTTGTGTCATGGTCATTTTGTTTGCCTTCCCTCCTCGCGTTATGTCACAGTCACCCTCCAAGGGAACACTACTCTGCTCTCATTTTTCCTCCCTATTATGTGGCCAAATGACTCCATCTCATCCCTTCATTTTCCTTTTCCTTATGTCTATGCTCGACTCCCCTAGGTGGCACTCATCAATCCCTTTCACTCTCGTTTTTCCTACTATCTTGTACACCATGCCTTGTTAGTGAGTCAAAAGCCACATAAGCTCTTCTAGCTAAGCTGAGGGCAGCGCTCGTGGATGCCAGCGTGCCCATTGTATTTCCTATTGATTTCATGTGCATAATCTTGAACACCTCTAAATCAAAATAGACCATGCTACAGAAAATGCCACGGCTAAGAGAGAATAGAGTGTACTCAATTTAAATATTGTAATTGATACTTATTATATATATATATATATATATAGAAACTGAATGATGAATTTTACAGAGAGGGCCCTTGGCTTAAATATGGCCTTGGGTTCCTTTTTGAGAAGTGGCATGATCTTTTACTCATGCCCCTCTTCATAATTATACAGATTTAGTTTTTTACATAACATTGCCTTCCTCTTGAAAAGGTGCTTTTTCCTCATAGCATATGTAATGACAGGTGTTGTTGAGGAAATGATTTCGTTTCCCAAGAGGCTTCTTCTAATCATGGGTTCTTCCATTTAATAAGGTATTCTTTGGTTACTCGTGATCACAATTTCTTTTCCTTTGTGGTGAAGATTCCTTCTAGTTCTAAAATGATCTCCCTTCATCATCTAATGTTGAAAGTGTTGTATGTGCTACTTGGTGTTTTTCTAAATCATTTTTTAGACAAGATAGATGGAAAACATTGTGAACTCAACTATTATCAGGAAGGCTTAAGTTGTATGTTGCTTGGTTGATCTTTTTGTTAATCTCGTGCAATCCATATAGCTTTGGTTCCAATTTTTCTTTCCTTTCTACTTTAAGGAAAATTGCTTGTAAGGTTGAAATTTAGCAAATATAGATTCTATAACCTCAAATTCTCTCTTTGTTTTGTGTTGGTCAGCTTGTTGCTTCATATGATTTCTTGCAATATTTAGATTTACTTTAATTCTTGAAAAAAATTTTGGGTTTCTTATAACCGATATTTAACTACTGGAACTTTGGTCTCGATAATGGCTAACTCCTTCCATTTAGGGGGCTCATAACTGTACATGTTTGAAATGGGGTCATTTTTTGCGAAAATGTGATAAGTTGAATTGTACCACCATTAAACGAGGTGTCACCATTGAGTCCACTTATTTTGTTTGTTGCATAACAATGAAGGTAAGATCCTAAACATTTATTGACAATTTATGTTCGATTGTTTGTTTGAGGATGATATGATGAACTCATGTTGAGGTATGTTCATTAGTGTAGATATAGAGATCGAGGAAGCCTTAGAATAACCTGCTTGAACCCGTTTCTTAATCTTGCTCATGAAAATATGGACATTTTTCCTTATGAAGGAATGAACTAGATTTCCCTTTGATAATTTTCCCTTTTATAATAAAGTGATGGATAAAACTACCATTAAAAAACTTATTATAAGATTAATAGATCACTTTGGAATGATATATACATCACATATCTTGGATCAACTCAAGGCTTCAGGTTTTCAACAAGCTATTGATACAATTATTTCATTAGGAATTAATTATCTTTTAACAATGCCTTCCAAAGGATGGTGCGTCCAAGATGTGGAGCAACAAGGTTTTGTTTGAGAGAAACATAATCATTATGGGAATGTACATGCAATGGAAAAATTAGGTCAATCGATCGAGATATGGTATGCTACCACTGAATATTTGAGAAAAAAAATGAATTGGAATTCTAGCATGATTGGTCCCTTTAAATTTGGCGTCTCTATCACTAACAATGACTTTGGGAAATCCATATAGATTGTAGACATTCTTGCAAAATATCTCAGTGATTTGTTTTGCTGAATATGATTTCTTCATTCCTATGAAGTGTGCATACTTTGTGAGTCTGTCGACTACTATGAGAATTTTGTCTTTTCCATCTGACATGGGTAACCCTTAAATAAATTCCATCGATATTTCTTCTCACTTTTGAGTTGGAATTAAGGGGTGGAGTAGTTTGGGGGTCATAATATTCTCATTTTTCTTTCTCTGGCATTGATCATACTCTGCTACATACTTTTGAATATCATTATTTGTTCCCTTCCAAAAAATGATTGGCGTACATTATAGTAGGTTTTAAAGAAACCTACATGTCCTGCTGATAGAGAATCATGGGACTTCTTGAAAACTTTGGACTTAAATTTGGAGTTGGGGCTTAGGTAAATTCTCCCTTTATACTAAAGAAGATGGTTTTTCCATTTGAATTTTGAGCTATGAGCTATATTATTGATTATAGCATATGTTTCTATGTCTTTTTCATACTCACTTCAAAATTCATTTATCCATTCTGAAACTACAACCGAGATTGCAACCAATGGTGACTCCTCATATTTTCTGGATAGAGCATCTGCCACTATTTTTTGGAGGAGGTGTTGAAGATTGTTATGGTTTGTTCATATTAAAAATCTACTTCCCAAAATATATTACCTCCACTTGGCTAGTGCATGCATAATGACGAGCATTTCTTTGTTGTATGTAGACTTTAGACATTCTCGCTTATTGAGCTTCCTGCTCAAATGTTATTGTATAGTCATCTTGCATCAACATTGTTCCTATTCCAAAACTTGAAGCGTCTCATTCAATTACAAAAGGATTTGAAAAGTATGAAGTTGTTGATATAGGTGCATTGGATGTAATTTCCTTTAAGGCTTCAAAACACTTTTCTTCCTCATCATCCCATTGAAATGAGTTATTCTTTAGAAGGCTTTTTAAGGGTGTGGTTACATGAGCATCATTTTGAATAAACATTTGATAGTGTCCAATCAACCCTAAGAATCCTCTTAACTTAATGATGTTCGTTGGATTGGGTCATTCTTGTATAGCCTTGATCTTATTTGGATCTAATTTTACTCCTTCCTTGCATATTATGTGTTTGAGGTACTCTAATTATTCTTTTCCAAAGTTGAATTTGGACATCTTTGAATAAAACTAGTGTTCTTATAATATAGTGAGAACTTGCTCTAGATGTTGTAGATGCTCCTTCCATGTTTTACTATAAACTAGAATACCATCAAAAACACTAATATAAACTTCCTTATATATGGAAAAAATACCATATTCATGGTAACCTAGAAGGTTGTTAGTGCATCAGTTAACCCAAAAGGCATTACCTTAAACTCGTAATGACCTCCATGTGTTCAAAAGACAGTCTTCGTTATGTCCTATAACCTTATTCGGATTTGGTAGCATACGTATCTCAAGTCCAATTTTGAAAAATATTTTGCTACATGAAGTTCATCTAGCATTTTGTGTACAAAGGGAATCAAGAACTTGTTCTTAATCATTATCTTGTTCAACCCTTAATAATCTACGCATAGTCTAGATGATCCATACTTCTTCCATACTAGAACCACTAGAGCAATGTCAGGGCTTCTAATTTTTGCGATAATACCACACTTTAAAAGATCCAGGACTAATATTTTGATTTCATTTTTTTGGGTGATATGGATATCTATATGGCCTGATGTTGACAGGGCTTGATCGAGACGTGACTTTGATTATATGCTCCATTTATATTTCAGGGGGCATCTATAACATAAGATATTGGAATACCTTCTTGTGATTTTGAATTAACTCCCGAACTTCAGGTGGTTCTTCGCTACTCAATTTTGAAGCCAACATTTCCATCTGATGACATTGCACTACATATTTTGGTGCTCATTTTTTAATCAACTTCATCATCTGATAGGATGATACAATTTCATTTTGAGGTGATTGAAAGCCATAAATTTTATACTCTTGTGATTCTGATCTAAACTTAATAAATTATTTTTGATGGTTGGCGGAGTAAGTGCCTAAGATTTGCAGCCATTAGATACTTAGGACCACATCTACTCCTCCAAGTGGTACTGTGTAGAATGGGGATTCTAGACTGTAGTCCTGAATCTGCAAATTTGACCTTATGATATTTTCCTACTTTTTAGATTTTCTTTCCATAAAATACCATTACTTTCATATTCAACATTGGATATGTGAAGATGTTGAGAATTTTTGCAATACTTGAGTAAACAAAATTGTGAGTGCCCCATGTATCAATTAGAACCATTACTTTACTCTTTTTGATATGTCCTTTTAACTTCAATATATGAGGTTGAGATATTCCTATCATGGCTAATAATGATACTTGCGGAATATTTTCGTTGTCTGACTCTAGGGAAAATTGTTGAGAATCGTCAACCTCTTCTATGTTTGATTCTTCACTATCTAAATCATTGGTTGGTTCACATTTATACAAGTTCTTGGTATCCTTTCCTTTAACACATTTGTGTCTAGTATGCCATTTTTCGCCACAACTTTTGCATTTACTTTCTTTCATCCTATGCACTTCTATCTTAGATTTCCTTCCTTCATGCAATTGTGGCGGGACGTACCTAGTATTATCCACGCCAAAAGTTTGGGGAAACTTTTGTCTCGAATATACTCTTTCAACTTTTAGAAGTTGTATTCCTTCGAGCTTCTTCTAAAGATTTGATGTCGTGAAGCTTAAGTTCATCCCGGAGATATGGTTTAAGTCCAATGAGGTATGATTAAATAAGGCATTTTTCAAATATTTCAAGTACTTGTGTAGTTAAAGTTTTCCATTCTCCAGTTATTACACAGTAATTTTTCACTGTCCTTGTACTCCCCGTTCCTTGATCCTAGAGGACCCATATAGTGACCCTTGTGTACTTCCCAAGCATGGAATACATACCCCTGAACCACATTTTGACTGCCAAATCATCTCCCTTTACAAAGTTTCTGAATATTCCTTGTAAAAGCTAGATTTTCAAGGTTGGTGTTGTTTCTCAGTGTTTGACCTGCGCCGATAGCAGAGATTTACACTGAGGCCCGCGTCGATCGGTGCTCTGTCTTAATTTTGGACCCACTCCGATCCTATTTTGGAATTTTTTTTAAAATAGAAAGGAAGCTTCCGCAACTAGAAGCTTTGTGAGGCGGCGAGCTGGAAATTTGTTATGAGGATATGACCGAGGAATTCCCCTTTATGATTCTTGTTCCCAAGAAATAGGAACTACTCCAAAGGATAAGCTCTTTTCCCCATCATTTGAGGGCCCATAACCTCCTCCTTCATTGTTATATAAGGAGACCTCCTTCAGTTCTACAACCTTAGTTTTTTAGTGGAACAAATAGCTGAAAAAGTTAGCATAGAGAGGAAGCAATCATAGCTTCGGGAGAATAGTGCAAAGTGTGACTATTTGTGTGTGTTGAGAACATAGTGAGATCTTGGACCTTTGTCCGTGAGGGTGTGGCAAACGTGCTTGGATACAGACCTACTGAAGGAGAGCCTCAACATCAAGGCTTGGTTGTAAACTCCCCTTGTATTTATCATAATAAAATGCATCTGATGTTTATCTTCCACTCTTGTTTACATTTACAATGAGATTTCCAGAATTCCTTTATCAGTTATATAGGTTGTAATTGTTTTATGTTTGTCGTGGTTTTATGCTTGTCATGTTGTCTTGACTGTCTGCACAGGTAATCGAACGTTAGCAGCAACGTGTATCGATTTTGAGAAGAGCGATGGATCAAGAAGCTTCGACGAAAGACGACAACATAGCATCAGAACGAGGTAGGTCATCTTCCTTGCTTTGAATTTCATTTACAATCTAGGAAGGTAGATGTTAGTATGTTCTCGTAGTTGCTAGACCCACCCAAGGGCTAGAGGGATTGCCTCTGTCCACAGAGGGGATTTACCTGGACAAAAAATTGGCGACTCCGCTGGGGAGTTTCCTTTGAGTTTGTCACTCTTTTAGGTCTTAGTCATTCGACGGATTTAGTCGAACGACCATTCTCCTATTTGTTCCTATGTTTTTCATCAATTACGATCTTTTATTTTTTGCTTGAAGTGGTGAGTCTGGTCTTGGTTGGAAGAATTTCTTTGTATTTTCCTGTTCAGGCATTGACGCTTTTATTTTTCTGACAGTAGCGCCGATTGGCGCTAGTTGTTAGTTAGAAACCCACGCCAATTGGCCATTGGTGCTAGTTTTCAGTGAGCAAGTCACGCCAGTTGGCGCTAGTTTCACCCACAAAAGTCGTGCCAATTTCAGGGTGTGAAAATTTGAGGTTTTTTCCCTAATTCCTCCACCAGTGTGTTTTTCCCTTCCAGTCTTTTTCTCTATATGATTTAATCGTTCTCCCCTCTACTGTTTCACTTGTGAGCATAGATTACATTGCTCATTGTTCAACTAAAAAGTCTTCTTTCTATGATTGTTTGATGTAAAAGGGAATGAATGCCTTGTTTTGAGCTCATGCTAGGAAGTCCTTTTTGTGCTTGACCTCATATGTCTTGTAGCCTTTTGAGGAATTTCGTTACAAAGTGTTTAAAACAACGATTGCATTCTTAGTGTTTGTTTGCATCCCTTTTGCATTCATCCTTCATGAAGAAAATTTGCGTTCATTTAGTTTTTGTCTTGGAGTTTGCTTTTTGTTAAAGTGCATTAGATCACATTTCATTGAAAAGTCTTTTTTGAGATCCATCATTGAACTTAGATTACATTGTTTAATGGTTGAAAGCTAAAAATTGCATTGAGTGCATTCCCTTTCATTAAAATCATGCATGAAGTAGATTCTCATTTCATCGAAAATTGCATTGAGTGCATTCTTATTATTTGAAAAGAAAAAGGAAATTGTGCATAGATTACAATTGCATAGTTTTCAAAAAATTAAATTGTGCATAGATTACAATTGCATAATTTTCAAAAAAGAGGATTTTGCATAGATTACGTTGCATAATTCGCATCATTGAATGTTTTAGATTACTTTTGGATAGTGAAAGTCATCTAGTTTGGAAAGATTTCGTTTACAGTGTTGTTGTTTGTTGCATCATTGTTTGAAGCTCTTCCCTTAACTAGACAACATTCATAGAATTGAAAGATTTCTTTCCTCATATAGCTGCATATAGGAGATTGTCAGATGACATGCAGTGGGGCCTTGAAACCGAGACATAATTCAAGATCAACTTTAAAATTTATTCAATCAACCTAAGGAAGCATTGAAACTTAACACTCACATTTAGAGGTATAGGCTAGAGACGTGTTCCGGCGTCTTAAAACCTAGTAGCTGTCGTTCGCCATCTGAATTTAGACAACGCTAATACAGACTTGTGCTCCCCGCACCGCCGCGTATATAAAGGGAGACTCCTATAGGTTGCAATCTTTTATCCATAGGAAGCCGAGTCTGCCGCCCTGTAACCGTGATACACCAAACACAGCATTCAGGGAGAATACCTGCACGTACGTCAAGTCCTTGGTCGTTTATGTTTCATTTGATCACCAAGGTGTATATGGAAGTTCATGGAAACTTGGTATACCCTCTTGCTTAGATTACCTGAGAAGTCATTTTGGTCTTTTCGTGACTCTCTAAAAGTGAAAAGATCCTCGAGCGCTTGTCCTTTCATGCTCGTTTCAACCTAAAAGTGATAGAGTCACCTTTTGCCTGTTTCTCGACTCTTAAAATATGAAACGACAGAGTTTTGTTTCAATGTCTTAGAAATCAACTGTCCACGAAATATTCTTGGTTAAATTTATCGTCCTTAGTGTGTTATTTTAAGGTTGTTTCTGATGGCAACATTTCCGGAGTTTACCAACCAAGAAATCCCCTTCGAAGGGAATCCTGGTCCTTTTCCTTCTTTTGGGAATGTTGGTGCTCCTTATATGGTAATGTCATCCCTGCCTGGGTTGACTGTTGGGTTGCCTGTTTGGTTATTCTCGACCTTTGTGGTCTCGAGTGTTTCATCCACCGTACAACCATCTCCTCCACCTGAACAACATCGTGTTGATTCTAGAGTGGACCTCTCCCCTTCTTTGCCTGTTTCTTCATCCTCCTCTTCTACTTTGCCTGGTGAAAGTCTGGATTCTATTAACCAGGTGGCTAAGAAGAAGAAGAAGAAGTCAAATAAAGGAGAGGCTAGCTCTGCAGCTATTGCGCCTAAGAAACCATCCATCGATAAACCATCCAACCTTCCACGAAAAGTCAAATTCCCTTGCATGTTGTGCAAAGGTGACCACCTTCTTCGAGACTTTTCTGGCATTCCCAAGGTACTTGAAGTATGGTCCGATGGTCGTTCGTTGTTGCCTTTGGCTTTTGGAAGTCATATTGGTAGCACATCTTCGACTAGTGCTGATAAGATTCATAAGAAACATGGTAAGATTACCAATACCTATAAGTTGTGTGAAGGGCATCATCCCATTCACCTTTGTCCGTACATGGATGAAGCCAAGAGAGTGTTGAAAAACTCTACTGTTTCTGCACCCTGCCTTTCGGCTGGTTACCAGAAACTTTCTTTGAGTCCTCCGCTAGTTGATTCCACGATCAGTCGTGAGTCATCCTTGGTCGATCATGCTCCCCCATAAATTCAAATTCAGGAATCTGTTCCTGACCAACCATTGGACGTGGAATCGGTCGACTTGATCCTGCTTATGGTTCATCAGGTATTTTCCGTCAAGAGTGGATCTCATCCCCCTCACGTTCCTCTTGTTTCTTCAGATTCCTCGGGTTTGGAGAAAGGTCACCCCGTCCCTGTGATTCAAGAAGTTGCTCCTCCTGCTCTCGTGATGGAGGTCCAAGAGGATGCTCCTCTTACTTCGGTAACACCAGGGGAAGACCATCTCAGTTTGATGGTACCTCCTCCAAGTATTTTGGTCGCTTCCTTCAATTGGAGTCGATTTGCAGGATATCGCCTTCCTTCTTATGTGCCTTTTGAGATCACGGTACATACCTTTGATGTGGTCGTACCCAGAACCATTATATGTGAAGGTGCGTCTGTTAGTATTCTGTCTTCAACTACTTGGCAGGCTTTTGGTTCTCCACCGCTTATGCCTGTTACTCAGAATCTGTTGGCTTTCAACAGAGGAACCAATCAACCGTTAGGGATCCTTCCAAAGTTGCCTATTACTTTGGCAGAGAAAACCGTCTATATAGATGTGATGGTTGTTCCAGGCCCCTTGGGTTTTAATTTACTCTTGGGGCGTGACTATACTTATTTCATGGGTGCACGTGTCTCTTCCCTCTTTCGTGTGATTTGTTTCCGACACAAAGGTCAGATCGTGACCATTGATCAGCTTTCATTCTTTGGTCCTGACGTGACATCTGGTCCACCATCGTCCTTTCCGGCTCTTTATCCGCTAGTTGTATCTTCCCTGCTGCAAGTTAATTATGTGACTACCTATCCCGTGCCCGTATTCAGTGATAGTGCCATTGTGCACCATGTGCTAGGGGCATTGGGTCCTGATTTCCAAGATGTTGTTTTTCCATCAGATGCGAACCTCTTCGAGTCCATGACTTCTTATTCAGCATGATGAGGTTGTCAGAGCAGAGTTCGTTTTTCTTGTGTCAAGCTCCTTAAAAAATGGAACAAGGTTGTCAAAGCAGAGTTCGTTTTTCTTGTGTTAAGCTCCTTAAAAAATGAAACAAGGTCTTCGGAGCATAGTTCATTTTCTTGTGTCAAGCTCCTTAAAAAATGAAACAAGGTTGTCGGAGCAAAGTTCATTATCTTGTGTCAATCTCGTTAAAAATGAAACAAGGTGTTACAAGGATAGTTCGTATTCTATGTCGACCTCGTTAAAAAATGAATTATTTTATGAGGATAGTTCTTTTAATGTGTCAACCTCATTAAAACAATGAAACATGTCCCCGTTCAATTCGAGTCTTTGCTCAGATCTCGTAAAATCCTAGTCGAGCCTTTCTCTGATTTCGTGACTTGAACCTTCATTCCATCCACCTGTTAGTAACTAGCAGTCTACTCCAGTGAATGTGCTGAAGCTTGGGGGGCATGTACCTTGAATTGAGTCACTATGCTGGGGGCATGCTTACTATTTCAAGCATAGTTTATTTCCATTTCAAGCTTGTGTAAAAATGAAACAGGTTTCAAGCATAGTTTATCTTTGTTTCAAGCTTGTGTAAAAATGAAACCAACTTCAAGCAGAGTTTCCTGATTTCAAGCTTGTGTAAAAATGAAACCATTCCCATTTTACCTCTTGTGATTGCCATTTTATCAACCTATTTTTCCAGATGAACCTGGGTTTTCTCATTCTATCGTCCCTATCTGCTTGGCCGATCATATGCCTTCACTTGGTTGTTTCACCCATTCCTGAGGAACCGCTACGATGAGTGGTCTTGTTAGCCAGCCTCTTAACCTTTACTTGTTCTGAGTAGTTCCACCATTACCAGAACTAGTTGCTACCCTTTATACCACTCCTTCCTCCAGGAGGAGTCAACTTTCAGCTCTTTTCTGATTCTTAAAAATTGAAAAGATTGTTGAGACTCTTATCGTTTTGAACTCGTTAAATGGCTGCAAAACGATATTTACCCAGTATACGTTTACCCCTTTTTTAGGTTGGGATGGATTATTTACGAAAAAGGAATACCTTAGCCTTTCGCGACTAAGAGGTTCTTTTAGATATTGTTTTCTACCGTTTCGGATCTAAGAGACTATTTACAAAAAGGGCCATGCTAGAGTTTTCTTTTCTGCTTCTTTTCCAACTCTCTAAACATGAAAAGTTGCCGAGTTCTCCCTTTGTCAGACTCGTTAAAATCTGATGACATCGGACTCCGTCGTTATGACGTTACCTGAGTTCCTCCTTCTTAGGGCTCGTAAAATGTACTAGGTTGGATCTGTCCGAAGGACAAACTTATATGAAAAGCATATGCTATCCTCTTCAAGCTTGTGTAAAAATAAAGAGGTATTTGCCATATATGGTGGGGGAAAATGGAAGTTATTCATTAGTTGTGTCGACAGTATGTCACTCTTGAACATGACACTTGTCTGCATTTCGTGTCGGGTTGGGATATCTTCATTCTGACACTTTGCCTCCATGGGTTTGGGAAATCCGTTTGCCTTTCATTCAATTAAAAATATTTTCAACATGACCTCTGATCCTATTTGAGTCAAATGTTGCCAAATTCCAGAGTCGTGTCGTCGATATGTTCAAGAGAAAATCCTTCTGAAGTTTGTACATTCCTTGATCCTCTGTTTCAGTCCTGATTCACACTCATATTACATCATCTGTTTCGTGTCGATGATGTGGGATTCATTATGACCCTCCTTCGACGGATTGCTTCCTATCGACTTCAGCTCATTATCTGAGAAGTTGACCTAGAGACTCCTTTCTGGTACCTTAGAGCTTGCATGCCCTAATGGCAAGTTCTTCGCATTCGACGACAGGTTCACATCATCGACCTTCGATCGGGTGATTTCACAAGTGTTCGACTTCAGCTCACTATTCACATTCCGTGGATTGTACTAGTTGTACCTTGATAGCCATTGTCATTATTGGTGGTTTCTATCACACTTGTTAACAGTTCACATCATTGACCGGTAATCAAGTGATTTTCTAGCATGTTCGACTTCAACACGTCTATTCACATGTTGGAATTTTTACTTTGATCGGGTGGTGTTGGAGCACAAGACCTTGGGCTTCGATCATAAAAGTCCAGGTTGCAAAGAGTGATGAGTCATTCATGATTATATACATGATTATTTAGACGGATGGCTGCGCCCATGCTGTGGATCTATTTCATATGATCCCTTCATTCGGATGGCTGCGTCCATGCCGAGGATCCATGCACATGATCCTCTTCTTGATGGATAGTTGTGCCTATACCATGGATTCATGTATTTTCAATAGAGATTTCAATTATGTATATGTATCTATGCTTGATTTGCAGGTCTCCCAAAAACAACGTCTGGTTCCTTGCACATACTTATAAAGCATTTCACCCCACTCATGTTCGGACTTCATACTTTAGGGGGCATCTGTTACACAGTAATTTGTCACTATGCTTGTACTCCCCGTTCCTTGATCCTGGAGGACCCATATAGTGACCCTTGTGTACTTCCCAAGCATGGAATACATACCCCTGAACCACATTTTGTCTGCCAAATCATCTCCCTTTACAAATTTTCTGAAGATTCCTTGTAAAAGCTTGATTTTCAAGGTTGGCGCTGTTTCTTAGTGTTTGACCCACGTCGATAGCAGAGATTTACATTGAGGCCCGCGCCGATCGGCACTCTGTCTTAATGTTGGACCCGCGCCGATCCTGTTTTGGAAAGTTTTTTTAAAATAGAAAGGAAGCTTTGTGAGGCGGTGAGCTGGAAATTTGTTATGAGTATATGGTCAAGGAATTCCCCTTTGGGCTTCTTGTTCCCAAGAAATAGGAACTACTCCAAAGGATAAGCTCTTTTCCCCATCATTTGAGGGCCCATAACCTCCTCCTCCATTTTTATATAAGGAGACCTCCTTCAGTTCTACAACCTTAGTTTTTTAGTGGAATGAATAGCTGAAAAATTTAGCATAGAGAGAAAGCAATTATAGCTTCGAGAGAATATTGCAAAGTGTGATTGTTTGTGTGTGTTGAGAACATAGTGGGATCTTGGACCTTTGTGCATGAGGGTGTGGCAAATGTGATTGGATACAAACCTGTCAAAGGAGAGCCTCAACATCAAGGCTTGGCTGTAAACTCCCCTTTTCTTTATCATAATAAAATGCATCTGATGTTTATCTTCCACTCTTGTTTACATTTACAATGATATTTCTAGCATTCCTTGATTAGTTAGATAGGTTGTAATTGTTTTATGTTTGTCATGGTTTTATGCTTGTTGTGTTATCTTGACTGTCTGCACAGGTAATCGAACATTGGCAGCAGCGTGTATCGAGTTTTAGAAGAGTGACGGATCAAGAAGCTTCGACGGAAGACGACAACATAGCATCAGAACAAGGTAGGTCATCTTCCTTGCTCTGAATTTCATTTACAATCTAGGAAGGTATATGTTAGTATGTTCCCGTAGTTTCTAGACCCACCTTAGGGCTAGAGGAATCGCCTCTATCCGCAGAGAGGATTTTCCTGGTCAACACCAGTATATTCGTCCACATCACTTTTTTGTTTCAGCCTAGTGAGTGCCTTGAATAAATCTTGTTCTTTGACACCCTAAAATATTTTAAAGAAATCATCTTTGAAATTCCTCCAACTCATAGCATGTGATGACTTTTTCCATGACATATACCAATTATATGCTCTATCTTCCATTTGCATGGATGCATGCTTGATTTTTTAGTCGTCATTGTTAATATTGTAAATCTTGAAACACTCCTTCGCCTTATTGAACCATGCAACACTGTGTTTCTCGTTACCGTCAAATTTGGACAGCTCGAGTTTTTTCCTTCGTTTATATGTGAATTAGAGAAATTTGAGATATAAAATGGGCCTCCTAAGGAATATTATAAAAAAAAATAGTGAAAATAATAAAATAAAATTAGATTACCTTATCAAATTTTGGAGGGAAATAAAACTCATATTTTCAAATTACTTCATTAAATTTGAGCTGAGCAATTCTGTTGATGTACATGGACCCCAAGGACAAAAGATGTGAAATACATGAAAAATCATCATGGCAATCATGTATTTCACTTTTTTTTTTTGTAGTAGGGTCCATCAAAAGTGTGCAACATGGGTACTCCTTGAATCAAAAACTAAATTTTGCATCCAATGAGTGTTCCTGCTCAAAATTTGAGTAAAATCGTAGGGAGACAAGTTGAAATAATATATATATATATATATATATATATATATATATATATATATATATATATATATATATATATATAGATAGTTTTATTTTTTAATTCATACTTTTACCTTTTTACTCAAAAAATGGTGAATCATCCCCCATGGTTGACATCATCATATTGAATCTTATTGGTTCTTGTAAAGTTGGATTTTGTTGTACATTTTTGTTTTGAGGCTCCTCTTTTACCTCAAAACTTCTCTAATTGTCAATAGATGGAGTGAAGAAGGAAGTTTGGTTTAAGAGTTGCATATTTGGGAAAATTGATATAATGTTTTGTAAATTGGCTATGGAATATGCATTTGGATATTTAGAGATATGATGTGATTCTGATGGGTTTGATGTATTTGAATAATTTGGGTGTTGAGTAGTTCCATTATTTAGGTGTAGTTGATCAATCTTAATATTCAATGTTTGACATATAAGGTTCAGCGCCACCATTGCTTGAGTATGATTTTGATCAACCTTATTTGAAATGGTTGCATGTTCCTTTTTTAACTAGAGTTGATTATTTATTCTCCCCATTGTATCCTAGAGCTTTTTAATATACTTAACATTTCTCATGACTTTATTCTCAAGTTCTGTCAATTTTTTGCTAAAGTCACTCATTTTCATTGATGACATTGATCGACTTTGTGGTGGTGTATATTGATCCAACTTAACTTGATTCCTTGACTTAAACCTATTTTTTTATTTTAATTTATTTTTCCCAGGAAAAAGTCGTAATTTTTCATTAATATGAAAGAAAAATTACATGTTACATTTTACATATAAAAACGAGTAAGTCCATTGTTCTATATCATCTCCGAAGAGGCTAATAGTAGTCATATAATCATCAAATATCAATGATAATGAACCTACTCTAATCACAAATATGTACAGAAATACATGGTTGTAGCCTAAATAAATAATGCTGATAATAAGTGTACTTTTAGCATGATATAAATGATCGCAAAAAATGATGATGATAAAAAAATTGTAGTCATGGAGTGACTGCTCTCATATCCTGTATGTCGTCTATGAAAGGTCCATGATAATATTGGAACACCTGTTCCCAATCATGTTCCATAATAAGCC
Organism: Pinus albicaulis; assembly: GCA_034641835.2. Lineage (NCBI taxonomy): Eukaryota > Viridiplantae > Streptophyta > Pinopsida > Pinales > Pinaceae > Pinus > Pinus albicaulis. Next base: position 929,602,516 of record CM076571.1, on the reverse strand, counting down.
ACCTGCCCCAATCTAACTCTGCTGCTTCTTTGGAAAGCTTGTCTGCCACTTGGTTCCTTTGCCTGTAAATGTGAGTAATAGAGATAATGTCAAAAAATGATTTCAGTAGATGCACCTCCCTCAATAATGATATAAGTGTGTGTTTATGGCACTGTGTATGTTAATTGAACCAATTTATGACAATTTGTGAGTCCCCAAAAATATGCAATCTGTTGTATCCTTGTTCTCGGACGAAAAGAAGAAGAAGCCGAAGGCTTAGGAGTTCAGCAAAATTATTTGTCCCCGAACCCAACCCCATTTTAAGGTGGAATAAATGAGTGGAAGTTAAATGTACAACCACTCCCCCCCCCACACCCATGATTGTTTGATGCCCCGTCAAAGTATGCCCATGGGTAAGTATGGTCAATGATTTTAGGGATGATTTCCTTTTTGCGAGTGGGATGATTAACATCAGGAATGAGTCTATAAGTAGAGACGATGGTTGAACAAATGTGGTCCTAGACCACATGCACCCCTTCAAATGTGAAACGGCTCCGACGGGTCCATATTTCCTAGGCAATCAACAATGGTAGGTTCTAAAGTTTGATGCAAGTGGCATCTTGCCACCACGCTGACCATGCCACATAAATAGATGTGCATTGCCAGGTGAGTGAACAACCCAGTGCACGAGAATACAAGCACCATAAATCCCTGATAATAGGGCACTCAAGGAAGAGATGTTGGATATCTTCCTCATGAGAAAAACAGAAACAACATCTGGATGGACCCTGGATGGCCCGTATGTGAAGATTTTCAATGGTAGGAATGCAATTATTGAGGATGCACCACATCAGTAGTCGAGTTTTGTGAGGTGCCTGCAGTTTCCAGATCGAGTGCCACCACCAATGTTTATTAGAAGGTTCCCTGGGCGCACAGAGTGTGAAATAACTAGCTTTCGGGGAATATTTTCCACTGGGTGAGAGAGCCCACAAAAGGTCGTCCTCATGATCCGTGAGTCGTATGTGTGATGCTTGTAATGCCTTGATGAACCGATCCTAGTAGGGATGGCCCTCATTGGGAATATGAAGATTCTGAGCCAAAATCCAACCTTGGGCATGCCAATTAGTCTGTTGTGTATCAGCCACCTATGATAGATAATGATATCCGGCATGGGTCAGGTGTTGAATGATGTCTTGAGGCAGTTTATAGTTCTGCCCACTGCCCGACCAAGAGTCCACACCCAATCGTACCATTGATCTGGATCCGATGTGCCATATCAAACCTTGCTTAATAAGGTGAGTAGACTTTGTAATGGCCTTCCAGAAGATCCAGGACCCCGAAAAAATATGAATGGAGCCTTTTATCCATTCCAAAGTAATTCGGGGAGCGATGTATTTGGAGACAGTAACCTCTTTCCACAAGCTGTGACCTGTAACTAGGTGCCAACCCAATTTTGCTTCCAGGGCAGTGGAAAATAAGGAGAGATCCTTAATTCCCCAGCCTCCCCAATCCTTGGGCTTACTGATATGGTACCAAGCCACCCAAGAAAATATTCGCTCTCTACCATAATTCCTCCAGAGGAATTGTCTGCAAATCTGCTGAATGTGGTTAGTGACACCCTTAGGTAGCCAAGCAAGGGACATCCACTAAACAACTACGGCTTCCAGGAATGATTTCATTAATACCAATCTTCCTACCCACGAGAGGCACCTATGATGCCAAATATTGATCATGCGCTCCACTTTGGCGATAAGCCAGTTCCAATCCTTGATCTAATAGTGATTTGGCTTAAGGCGGAAACCAAGATATTTTAAACCTTCCCCAATGAAACTGCGCTTAAATGGGAAGTTCCGCATGGCATGCCCCTATTCATGTGCCAAACATCTAGTCAAAATTATGGTGGATTTTCTGTTATTGGGAGCCATGCCAGTAGATTTGTAGAAAATCTTTAAGATGTTGTCAAATTGCGTACTGTCCTGACAAGAGCCATCCAAAAATATAATAACATCATCCACAAATAATAAATGAGTCAGTTGTAAGAATTCATTTAATCGAATACCATGAATGTTACCATCATCCTTTTCCTGTTTCATAAGAGATGAGAGGCCTTCCATAACAAGGGTAAAAAGAAGTGGTGAGAGGGGGCAGCCTTGCCTCAGACCTCTACCAGCATGAAATAAATCAATAGCTACCCCATTAATAAGGATACTGTAAGTGGCGTTCATGATACAACCCATAATCCAATTGGTGAAAGAACGAGGGAAGCCCGTATGGATAAGAATAAGGTGAATATAGTTCCAATTAACATGATCAAATGCTTTGGCAAGGTCTATTTTGAGTATGGTGCTCTTGAGTTTTTTAGTTTTAATGGAATGCATGACCTCTTGAACAGTGCTAATGGCTTCATGAATCTGTATGTGGTGGAGAAATACAAATTGTTCCTTTTCTATATGAGTAAAGAGAATGGGTTTAATACAATTTGCAATGATTTTGGATATAATTTTGTATATGCAGTTACAGAGAGAGATAGGTATGAAGTCGTGGAAGGTAGCAGGGTGATCTATTTTGGGAATCAGAGCAATGAATGTGAAATTGAAACCATCATATATGCGACCAAATATTTTTCTTTCTTCTATGACCAGAAAGATATTCCTTCCAATAAGTTCAAAGAAATGTAGATAGAATTCAATGGGCCATCCATCTGGTCCAGGACTTTTGTCCTTCTTAAACCATTTCAGTACACCTTCGATCCCACCCATGGAAATCGTTGCATTGAGATCCTCCAATTGCTCTTCATCACAAACCTGTGAAAAGTTTGAGCAATGCGCATAATTTTTGGAAAATTGATGTTGTGTGTCACTTTGTATTGGTTTGTGAAATGTTGGATTCCCAGATCAGCAAGCTGAGCATGTGATTTGGCCACAAACCCAATATTATCAGATAATTCGCAGATTGTATTGATAATCCTCCTACCTTTAGCACACCGTTGAAAGAACTTGGTATTTTCATCGTTGGCTTTCAACCAGATGGCCCTGCTTTTTAATCTCCATTCCTGCTCCTTTTTACAAAGGATGGTGGCCCTATTGGTTTCAAGAGCAATCAGATGCTCTTTTGTGGACGCAGTACGAAAACCCAAGTAGTTTGTACCAGTAAGCTGAGTAATTTCCAATTCAATCCTTTTGAGCTCCTCCTCCTCAAGTATTATTTTATGTCTAGCCCATCTGATAGTGTTTGCTTTGATATGCTTGATATTATCATTAAATACCCGAGCAGGTTCCCGATCTGGGAATTTATTTCAGTGTTGCCACTCCTTAGTGACCAGAGATTGGAATTCTAGATCTTGAAGCCAACTAGCATTAAATTTGAATGGTGCATGGGGTTTCTGTTCACCAGCCGGAAATTCCAAATAAATAGGAGAGTGGTCCGAGGCACCACCCGAGCCCACCCATTGTCTTGATCTAGCCATAAGGTTATGAAGTGGTAGCTTGATAAGGGATAGATCAAGTCGACGAGAAAGTGCCGCCTCCCCCGTGTGCCTATTCCTCCAAGTAGGTTGCTTCTTTTGCATATATATATATATATATATCAATAAAATCAGCCAATTCCAATTGATTGGCGAAGAAATCAGATAGAGGATATAGAATGGCTTGAGGTCCCCACGATTCCGAGATCCCAATAGAAAAATTTAAATCCCTGACTAGAATGATGTTATTTTGCTACAGTAGGGAGATTCACAGTAAAGAGTCCCATAAAATCTCTCTGTTATTGCACGGACCATAAACATTGATCAGGGTAAAGGGTAGTTCGAAATCACAAGTAGTAACTTCCACACCAATGGTGCCCACTCGACCCCAGCAATTCATTATCTGAGTGGTCTTGTTGTTTATGCCTAAAGCACAGCCCCCCGATTGGCCTCGAGCATCAATTGTCATAAAATTCCAATCTAGAAGGAGTGAAGATAAGATCTTGGAAATGGAGGTACCATCCCCCAATGTTTCTTGAAGGAATAGGGCATCAATGCGAGTAGTGAGCAGAAGTATCCTAAGTGCCAATTTCTTGTTCGGGTTGGCAAGGCCCCTGCAGTTAAATGAGAGACAGATCATGATGGAAAACACGTCCTTGGGTTTTCTTGTTCTAAGAACCCTTAGTAAATAAGATTGCATACCTGCAGCCACCTCTAAGTAGGCCCTGTGAAAAGCCTTTGACATTGCAGATGTCTACCTCGTGATTTAGTAGTTGAGGGGCCCGATTCCGAGCCAATGCTTAGGGCTGATAGGTTGGGCTGATGAACAGATGATCGTAGGTAGTAATGGCGCCCGATAGAATATGAGTCTGTGGTAGTTTGAGGGGAAAGGTACGAGGTTGCCGCAGACGTGTGGGGTATGGTGGGCATAATAGTGGGGGGGGGGGAGGGGGGCGAAGCAACAAAGCAGCTTATGGAGTCCATTGAGCAAATAGTGTGGTGAACAGCATTAGACAATGCTTGAGATAAATAAGAACAAACAGAAGGAGGGGGCAGAGAAGTACCTGGAATACAAGGAAGATCCCTCTGAGTAGAGAAAACAACATGGTTGTGCTAGGTCCCTATATCACTAGTATAGTCCCTTATTATTGTTAGTGTAAACCCCTTATTGTTATTATTGTACCCTTGTAACCCCCATTTTTATTATTATTGTGCCCTTAAATTATTATTGTTAGGTCGGCTAGGATTACATTGTGGCCCACTAGGATTACATTATGGCCCCATGGACTCCTATATATAGAAAGGAGGTTTTGTGAATTGTATCATCCAATAATTTTTCATTTATGTAATGTATTGGAGGTTTCCCCCTCGAAGTGGCTCATTTATAAGGCGTTGATATCTCTTTTCTTCTCTTTTTGGAGATGGTTACACAACATTTGGTATCAGAGCTTTGGATTCTAGGGTTTCGCTACTCCAAACAGGTCATCGTGGCATTTTCGCTATAACTTATTTTCTACGAATGTTCAGAAGCTGAAATTTTTAGGGTGCGAAGCCAAAATCCTGAGGAAGCTTGTCTAAAAATTTCAGAGATTGGTTCACAATATTTTTGGAGATATGATCTGTGGAAGTTAGGTATTTTTTCAGGCTCCTAAACAGGTCATCGTGGCATTTGCACTATAACATTTTTTCTACTGAGGTTCAGAATCTGAAATTTTTATGGTGCGAAGCTGAAATCCTAAGAAAACTCGTCAAAAAATTTCAGAGCTTGGTTCGCAATATTTTCGGAGATATGATCTGTGGAAGGTAGTGCTTTTTCAGGCTCCCGAATTTCATCTCAAAAAGGTGATCGTGGGAAAATTTCAATAACTCTCTCTTTGAGCATCAGATTGGAGTGTCGTAAAAAGTGGTCGCAAGTGCATGGACTGTAGTTTCTTAGCTATCAATTTCAGAGGCGAAGGACAAAACAGTGGCATGTGGCAAGTCGTACAAGTTCGCTATACTGAATCAGTCCATAAATAGGTCATTGTGGGAGATTGGACATAACTTTGTCTTGGAGAATCCAAATCAAGTCAGACATGTGGCATTCAAAAGAGAATTCATAGGGCTACTTCAGTGTTGAATTTCAGATATTGAGGAGCCGCAATCACAGATATAATACAATTTCAATATCGAACTCCTCAAAAGCAAGTAAAAGGTGTGGTTTTTTTTTTTTTTTTCTTCGAATTGCATTAAGTCTTGTTGAATTGATTGCAAGGGCGTATTGTAGAATAGATATCAGTATTGGATTATAAAATGGCCCCTAAAAAGAATTCAACACCCATTAAGCCTTTGGAAAGCTCTACTATGACTCATGAAGACGAAGAATTGCAACATGATCTATCAAATTACAAGAGCAAGGAACAAATTTCACTTTAAAGAGCAAACAAAATGAAATGGATGGTTTGAAGAAAGGCGTGGAAGCTAAGATGAATGGTTTGGAAGCTAAGATGGATGGCATGGAAGTGGGCATGGAAGCTAAGATTGATGACATGGAAGCTATGATCGATGAGAAAATGAAAAACATGAAGAATTTTCTAAAAGCAGACATGGAAGGTTTGACAAAGTTTATACAAGAAAGGTTTCCTAATGGTGAAAAGATAGTAGAAGAACCTCATGATGAGAACAAAATAAATGTTAATTGTGATTTCATAAACTCTAATGTTGGCGGGAAGAACCACCATATTCCAAAGATGGATAGGAGGAAGTTTGATGGAAAGGATCCTGTAACATGGATACTACAGATGGAGCAATATTTTGATCTCCATAATGTGCAAAACACACAAAAGGTACGCATTGCAACTTTACATTTAGAATAAAATACATTTGTATGGTATCGATGGCTTTGCTCCCGTAAAAAAATTGTCACTTGGTCAATTTTTACGGAGGAAATGATAGCACATTATGAGGATACAAAGAGCAACACCTTCTTTAGCCAATTGATAAATCTCAAACAAAAGGGTTTAGTGGGGCAGCACATTGAGGACTTCCAAAAATTGAATATAAGGGTAACTAATATTCCAGAGGAACAAAGGATTGATCTCTTCTTAGGTACTCTAAAGGATAACATCCAACATGAATTTCGTGTTTTGGAACCTGATTCATTGGAGAAGGCATTCAGGTTGGCAAGAAAAGTTGAATGTAAAATTATGGCGACAAGGAAGCCTACCACTCAATTCTATAAAGAAGGAAGTGTTGCTACGCCTAGATTTCCACAACCTACAAGGTTGACAACACAAAAATTGGAAGAAAAATGAGCAAAAGGGCTTTGCTAAAGTTGTGATAGCAAATACACTAAAGGTCATAAGTGTGCTGAAAAGAAATTATTTTACATAGATTGTGAAGAAGAAGAAGAAAATGAACAAGAAGAGGATATACACCAGGAACCGGCCCTAGAAGAGGAAAAAATGAATCCGACCATATCATGTAATGCACTGGCAGGAATTACCACTCCTCAAACTCTCAAGATAGCAAGACAAATCAAGAAGAAAAAGGTAATAGTGTTGATTGATTCAGGTAGCACCCATAATTTTATTCATTGTAAGGTAGCCAAAGAATTAAATTGTTTCCTATAATTTAATTTAATGCTTATGATTATTGCAATGAGTAGCGCAATGTCTAAAATCGCATAATACGTTGAAACCATAATATACACTTGAATCCATGCTTTCCATCTCATGAGGCTCGATGTTAAGACTAGAGCGCAATGAAGCACTTTAGATCGTAGTTTACTTTCAAGAACTTTTCTTGAAATTCTTTTCAGAAGGAAAGGAAGTCGAACTACGGGGTATTGAAGGGAAGCCAGGAAGGATAATAAGCTCTAATGGCATGACAAAGCTTCTAAAGAAAGAACAACGAGGCGTAATTGCACATTTATGCTCACTAGAAGTTCCAACATCAAAATCATCTATTCCTGCAGATCTCCAACAAGTATTGGACAATCATTCCAAGGTGTTTGAAACTCCCAAAGGACTCCCACCTATTCGTGATCATGATCATGCTATTCATTTGATTCCAGGAAGTGTTCCTCCAAACATTAGGCCTTATAGAGATCCTTACGTCCAAAAGAGTGAAATTGAACGTATGATTACAGAAATGTTAGAGGCGGGTATAATTCAACCTAGTCAAAGTTCTTTCTTTGCCCCTGTAGTATTGGTACACAAGAAGGATGGATCATGGCGAATGTGTCCGGATTATAGGGAGCTCAATAAGCTCACCATTAAAGATAATTTCCCATTCCTGTGATTGATGAATTATTGGATGAATTACATGGAGAAATTTATTTTACCAAGTTGGATCTTCGTTCAGGATATCATCAAATTAGAATGAAGACTAAAGATATTCCAAAAACAACATTTCGAACTCATGAGGGTCATCATGAATTTTTGGTCATGCCTTTTGGCCTTACCAATGCACCTTCTACATTTCAAGGGTTGATGAATTCCATTTTCAAACCCTTCCTTAGAAAATTTGTGCTAGTATTTTTGATGATATACTAATCTACAGCAGGTCTTGGAAGGATCATGTTGAACATGTTGACAGGGTGCTCAAACTATTGCAGGAGAAACAATTATGTGCAAAAACATCCAAATGTTTCTTTGGAGTACAAGAGGTGGAATATCTGGGTCATATTGTATCTCACGAGGGTGTTAAAGTAGACCCTAACAAAATTAAAGCCATTAAGGAATGGAAAGTCCCCACAACCATAAACCAGTTGCGAGGATTTCTCGGGTTAACAGGGTATTATCGCAAGTTTGTTAAGAATTATGGGAGAATAGCAGCACCTCTAACAACATTATTGAAGAAAGATGCATTTTCATGAACTCCTGAAGCAACTAAGGCCTTTGAACATCTTAAAGAGGCAATGTGCCTAGCACCGGTCTTAGCTACGCCAGACTTCACAAAAACCTTTATTGTGGAATGTGATGCCTCAGGAAATGGAATTGCTGCAGTTTTAATGCAGGAAGGAAGACCCATTGCTTTTGAAAGTCGTCCAATCAAAGGAAAGTATTTACAGAAACCTATTTACGAGAAGGAAATGTTAGCAATACTGCATGCACTAAAGAAATGGCGAACTTACCTAATGGGAAGACACTTCAAGGTAAAAACTGATCATGATAGTCTTAAACACTTTTTGGAACAAAGACTATCTTCGGAAGAGCAGCAAAAATGGGTCACAAAGATGTTGGGTTGTGACTTTGAAATAATCTACTAAAAAGGAAAGCTTAATGTTGTTGCAGATGCACTCTCAAGAAAGAACGAAGAGGTGGAAGCATTGCTTTGTGCCATTTCTATTATCCAACCAGATTGGATAACCGAAGCAAGAGATGAATGGAAGAAGGAAAAAGATGTATGGACACTCATTCAAAAGTTGCAGCAAGATCCTAGTACATCCGATACATTTAGTTGGAAAAATGATTCCTTATGGTACAAAGATTGCTTATATCTTTGTAAGAATTCCCAACTAAAACAAAAGATTCTTCTGGAATTGCACACTTCTCCTTTAGGAGGACACTCGGGATTTTTAAAAACTTACCAAAGGGTGAAGAAAGAATTTTTTTGGGATGGCCTTAAATTTGATATTCAAAAGGTTGTGACGGAATGTTTGGTTTGCCAGCAAAATAAAGTTGAGACAATTAAGACTCCGGGACTTCTACAACCTTTATCCATTCCAAGTCAACGTTGGGAGGAGATTTCAATGGATTTTATCACAGGTTTACCTAAGTCCGAAGGAAAGAATGTCATCATGGTGGTAGTTGATAGACTTACCAAGTATGCACACTTTTGTGCATTATCTCATCCATTTAAAGCAAGTACGGTTGCTACTACATTTATGGACAGAATTCAAAAGCTACATGGAAGCCCAAGGGTTATTGTGAGCGACAGAGATCCCATTTTTACTGGAAATTTTTGGACGGAGTTATTTTCTTGTTGGGTACTCAATTAGCTCATAGCTCATCTTATCATCCTCAATCTGATGGTCAAACTGAGATAGTAAATAAATGTTTGGAAGGATATCTTCGTTGTTTTGTGTCTGATAAACAAACACAATGGGTCAAGTGGTTACCTCTTGCTGAATGGTGGTATAACACTTCCTTCCATACTGCAGCAAAAATGACCCCATTTATGGCACTTTATGGATATCATCTACCATCCATCACATCATCTTTAAGGGAAAATTCGAAGGTTCAAGCAGTGGAAGATCACATCGAGCATCAGCAAGAAGTTCTCCAACTCTTAAAGGATAACCTGAATTTGGCACAAAATCGAATGAAACAACGGGCATATCAACATCGCAGCGAGAGAAGTTTTGATGTAGGAGATTGGGTATTTTTACGGCTACAACCATACAAACAAATGTCCCTCAAGCAAGCTAAGAAGGATAATAAATTATCACCAAAGTACTATGGTCCTTACAAGGTGTTGCAAAAGATTGGTACTATAGCATACAAATTGGAGCTTCCTGCTTCTTCGCGAGTACATCCAGTTTTCCATGTTTCATGCTTAAAGAAGGTTATAGGTGAAAATCTTCTAGTTCAAACAGTATTTCCAGAACTTGATGGGGAAGGGAAAATCATATTGGAACCTGAAGCAGTCATGGAAAAAAGAACTCAACAACTACGGAATCGATCAATTTCAGAGTATCTCATCAAGTGGAAGAACTTACCCACTGAAGATTCTACATGGGAGGATGAGAATTTTATACAGAAGCACCCGGAGCTACTCAAGTGTTGAGGACAACACTTTTTTTGAAGGAGAGGGGCATGTTAGGTCCCTATATCACTAGTATAGCCCCTTATTATTGTTAGTGTAAACCCCTTATTATTATTGTTGTACCCTTGTAACCCCCATTTTGTTATTATTGTGCCCTTAAATTATTATTGTTAGGTCGGCTAGGATTACATTGTGGCCCACTAGGATTACATTGTGGCCCCATGGACTCCTATATATAGAAAGGATGTTTTGTGAATTGTATCATCCAAGAATTGTTCATTTATGTAATGTATTGGAGGTTTCCCCCTCGAAGTGGCTCATTTATAAGGCGTTGATATCTCTTTTATTCTCTTTTTGGAGCTGGTTACACAACAGGTTGTGAGTCCGTGCTTGAGTGATTGGCCAAGACGACAGCAGTTCCTCGGGTTGAGTAGGAGTGCTAACTGGGTTCACCTCCGGTGTTGATACAAAACTAACTAGGTCGGTTTGTGTGGCGATGTGCACGACAGTCTTGTTGAGGGGAGCCACACCACACATGAGAGGGCACTCTTTGTAGAGATGACCAACCAAATGACATCGCCAACATCTAAATGGTACCCCCTCATAATACAGCAACTGCTGCCATCCCATCCCATCGAAGAACATGTTGTAGGTATCATGGAGGCCATCCCTTGTGTCCAGGAAAACCAAAATGTGAGCAACAGAGATGATTCCTGTCTCCAAATAGGATTTGTCATGATCTAGATAATGGCCAAAATCCTCCCCTATGCATCAAAGGGAGGCTTCGTTCCAGAATTGTAGCGGCAGGCCAAGCAAACGCATCCAAATCGGTCCAGCACCCGAATTCTCCTTATTAGGATCAAATAAAGGGGACCATGTCTTCAATAGTATCGGATGCATCTCAATATGCCAATACTTGGATAACACTCAGTCCACCAATGCAGGTTGAGAGAAAGTGCGGGCAAACCAGCCCCTGTTCATAATCAGTACACCCGGAAGTTGTTCCATATGGCAACGCCGAATCTCCTCTATCCAAATATTTAGCCTAGTAGTGGTGTATTTTCTTCCCCGAACCTTGCCCACTAATACAATAGTCGTTGTTATCTCTATTTTTCCATTCCCCTGTATGGCCCAAAATTTGCGTTGCGGTTGTTCCGATTTTTGGTATGGCGAGGTTTTTTCTTACCTCTGAGTAGGTTCAGAACCTCTGAGGATGCTCCCGAATCACCAAGTTCGTCTGAATGAGAATAGTGTTGCACATTCGCAGTCGGAGCATCGAAGGGTAAATCCTCAAAGCACCTTGATGCTGCAATCGGCGTGGTCGCAACAAAAGAAGGGATCGACTGTTGCGAAATCTCCGCCCAGCCGATGAAGAGGTCCGTGAAGGCAAGTGAATCGGCACTGTTATTCTCAATAACCTCAGCAATGCCCAAGCCCGATACATATATGTTGTGCGGAGGCAGGTCAGGTGTTTTTTGAGCCTATAGCTCCCATAGTCGCAGCACGGAAGGCGACGAGATCGAGAAGGACAGAGAGTCCAGTCGATTAACAATAGGGTCTGAATAGGTTGCTGGCGTGACCTGTAGTGACTGATCAGTCCGGTGCGGAGAAGATGCTAACTTCTCATCCACTATGGAAACCACATCATCACATGGACTGTCCCCCGAAATATCGACACCCTCCAGGGGGGTCAGCAGAGAAGTCGAGTTCCTCCTCGTATTTTCTCATGACCAATGGATGGACTTGTAGAGGTAATCACCACAACTAGTGAAGAAGGTCTCGCAATACACGAATAGATAAGCTAGAAGGCCCATTGGAAGCTGCCACTGGTAGTAGCCTCGATACTCGTCAATGCCTGAAACTTCGCGGTGAAACAAACAACAGTTGTGGAAACCAAGTCTCAAATGGGTAGACAAAATCGCATTGAGCACCAATATTGAGATAGTGGGGAGCAGGTCAGAGTGATAATTGGGCCAGGGTCAGAAACAATAGGTCAGGGTCAGATACAACAGTTAGGATGAAAACGGGCCCAGACCTCCACAGAGTATATGCAAAGAGCTGGGCAGTAAATCACCAACGATCAACCCGTGACCAACAACCAAGCTAGTCCCACCATACAAAATCGACGATTGTATAAAGGGAGAAAGTGAGCGGCACGGGGTTGAATGTAGTAAACAAACCTTAGTGGTAAGTCCGAGAGTCGATTATGGATGCCGACTCCCCATGGCGGCGCCAAAGCAGGTTCGCACCAGTTGAGACCATCGCCGCGCTAGGGTTTCCCCTCATTCTACCAGTATTTTCTAAACCTTATATATATATATATATATATATAATTGTTATATATATATATAATTAATTAATTAATGAATTATATTATATTATTATTAATTAATAAATATATGTAATTATTAATTAATTAATTAACTATATATAATAATTAATTATCATATAAATATTATATAATATAACAATTATTAATAATATAATTATTATATAATATTTACTAATTAATTAATGATACCAATTGTTACGAATCAAGTGGGAACTGGACGGTTTGTTGGGGGTATGTCGGTTTAGAAGAGATTGTCGATGAGCGGTACGTGGAATGGATACATCGGAACAAAGGTGTTGGGAAATTGTAGATCAACGACTTAGAAATCAGCCTCTTCGAGGGGGCAACCTCCTTTACATTACATAAATGAAAAATTCTTAGATGATTCAAATTAAAAAACCTCCTTTCTATATATAAGGGTCTAAGGGGTCACAATATAATCAGAGCCTACATAACAATAATAATGTAAGGGCACAATAAAAACAATAGTGGGCTTCTATGCGGCGCAATAATGACAATATGGGGACTACACTGACAATAACATAAGGGGATACACTAGTCTTATAGGGACCTAATAACCTTTTTGAGAAGGGACATGATATTTTGATCGTGCCCCTCTTCCTAATTTAATCCTAATTATACCTATTTATTTTTTTACATAACTGAAACAAATCTTAGATGCTGCAAAATTGGCCTTTGTTGTTAAGTGAATTCCTAACTTTGATCATACTCGTGGTTAGAAAAGCGAATATATTTTCTCTATTGAATTGTATTAGCATACCAAGGCTCTCCTCAACAAAGTATTGTTGGAGAGAAATGAAATGAAGAGAGATATATCTCTCTAGCTTGATGATATACATGTTGAACATTGGAATATGTCTCTTGAGCACTTTGCCATGGCCCTTCAGCTAGCCCAAATTGAGGGCATGCTTTCTTGTGGCAAGGGCCCAACATCACCACGCACACCAACAACTCCAATTGATATCTCCAAAATTCCACATGATTAACTCCATGGTTTGCAATTTTGTTAGTGATTGTTCTCTTTTGGACACTTTTCATTTTCTTGTCTATATGGTTTACAAGTGGAATTTTTCCAATTTTGATCAGATTAGATATTTGTACTACATTAGTAAAATTAATGCTACCAACATGCTTAGGATTTGGTTTGGCCATTGTCGGTTATATATTATTTTTTGGATAAAAACTATACTTTTTTTGCCACAAGTCGAGTTTCCCCAATGGCTATAGTTCTCTATGATATATCTTTTTCACTCATTAATAAAATTCCAAGTTTTAAATAATAATAATTATAATGAAATAAATTAATTTGATATTAAATTTGATTTCCATAAATTTTTTAATTTAATTAATTTATTTATTTTTATTTTTATTATTTATTTTTTATGTAAGGTTCGCCATTTTCTTACTGAAATAGAGCTTTACATGAAATGGTTCTATGTGCTACTAGTTTTCCCACCAGAAACCAACCTAGTAACATAGATTGAGAATCTTAAGATTAAAAATATCCCTTTTCAACAATTTAACAAGTAGAAAGAAAAAATTTCCACTGTAAACATGGAGTTGCAATAAAGAAAAATTATAAAATATTTGTTCTACAAAGCCATTTTGGTTGAACCATGGAAAAATTGGTACTCTCGTTGCTTATTAAAACATCAAATAAGACCATGCATTAACCTAGAGGAGCCATGGAACAAGCCACAAGTGTTGGGCCATGCACAAAAGCTCCACCAATGGACCACTAATGAGCCATGAACCTCGACAACCATGACTAACCACCATGGAGCTACCACAATGAACTATCACAGAGCATCCCCAATGAACCACGACTGAGCATTCCTAGTAAACAAAGGCAGTGCATCACCAGTGAAAACATGTACTGAGCATTCCCAACGAAACATAAACTAAGAAAATCCACAAACTAGAGCCAAGTAGGGCATGAAGCTTTAACGAAAGGCCTTCAAGCCCCACTATGTACACGACCCAGGCATGCAAAGCCGAGTCCTGAAAGAGAGCGACCATAAGACGAAGATACATTTAAAATTGTTTGATTACCGAGTGGAAGTAAAGAATCGTTCTTGAGAGGAGAATCATCACAAAGAGCCTTGAAGGTTAGTTGAGACCCTACATCCACCATGCTTGCGTGGGAGGATGACAAACTCAAAACCAAAGGAGGATGGTGACACTTACCCTCTAATTTAGTGAAGTCCAGTGCATACCAATATATTGGACAACTAATGAGTGCATGGATATAATCAAGAAGGCAAGAATGGTGGCCATGAATCGACGGAAGGGAGACATAGAGCGTAGCTAACATCAATAATGAAGCGACACACTAGGTTCAAAATTAGGCTTAAATAAGTATTTGGGATGGTCATGAGGTCACCTCAAGCATCCTCAATGTATGACTCTCCGCGTAATAATGAGGCCACTTGATGAAATTGCGAGCAAAGGGAGGGATTTCGTACGATAACCACAAGCCAATTAGTACATCCATCACGCTAGAATTAATCCAAGCAAGTCACCCTGCAAGAGGATTTATGCTATAGGCTAGATGGCCACCTGATCCACACACCTTCAACATTGTTGTGACAGATGGTTGGAGTAAGCACCCATAACAGAGTATCATTTAAAATTTTGATTAAAAAATTAATATAAAATTATACAAATTTATAATTAGTTATAATATACCCCAGATGCGGGTGTTTAATGTGTTCGATTTGGATGGCCACTTGGCTTCTTCGTGCGAAGGAAGTTGGTCTCACCATGGGCATGCACCTGCCTCCCGCGTGAGGGCTTTAAATGCACCCGACTGGGAAGGACGTCAACACCTGCAACATTCTCTCATGTGCTCTGTACCTTGGCTCCTGCATTTAGTTATCTGGCCATATATGGCCAATGGAACCACCTCCCATTCTCATTCGCACCATTTTTCAGTCCAATTATCATTCTTTGTTCAACGTGCTTTGTAAGCCTCCATCCTTTGCTCTGCTAGCCTTTCTATTGCCCCCGCCCACCTTACTTCTCCTTAGCCAACCTCCGATCTCTCCTTCCCTGCCCTGGAAGCCCATCACTCTATGGACGATATGCCATGCCGACACCATATGAGATGTCATCGTGGAGGAGGCAGAGGCTCTCCCTCTCTTCCTCCAGCTCTAGCTATGGTAGAGCGCTCCTTGGCCTTCTCTGTGGCTGTGGATGATCTAGCAGTCTTTGACCCTTAATTTCTCTCCGCTCATCTGTCAATTCGCCTCCCAGAGGCGCAACACAGTCATTCCGGCTTCGAAAATAGGAAGCGCCCTCACAAATAGACGCTCTCTCGCTCCTCCTCACCTCAGACAAGGAAAAAAATTGGTCTTCCTGTCAAAAGCGTGGAGGATGCTTCAGACAATGGAGGGAGTAGCTCTGCAGAAGGCACCCAACAAAATGTCAAAGAAGCAGAGAAAGGTGCATGCTCAACTTCAACTCCAGAGCTGGCTCCCCATCTCTCCAAGAAGGATGAAGCTCTGTCTGACTAGGGATCTTTCATTGTTGAAGAAACTCATCAAATGGAGCATCATGACTCAAAGGACTGATAACTGCAGATCCATGGCTCTCCTCTCTCTTAGTTTTTACATGCTTCTCTACTATCTCTTAGTCCATCTTCTTATTTTCCAGAAAACTAAGTTATTCAGGTTTATGTTAACAGCTCATTTCCCAAGAAGGACAACTCTCTTTTTGAAATTCTGAACACTCTAAGGGCTGGTTTCCCCCTTAAGGGCAGCCCACTTTTTGAATTTTTGAAATGTCTTTATCCAACATGTGTTGGCTAATTCAACAACCCCTGTTTTGAAGCTCGAATGTATTTTCTGTACAATATAATAGAATTTAACATTACTTAGAAAAAATAATAATTAGTTATATTGTCATTTTTTATTTATTTTTATTTAATTAACTAATTAATTAATTTTTATTTTTATTTATTTTATTTTATTATTTATTTATTATTTATTATTTTATTTATTTATTTATTATTTATTATTATTATTATTATTTTCTTCAAGCAATATCGGTTGTATTATATTTCTTAAAAATATGAGGAGAAGTGTTCTCGTTACAAAATTCCCCAAGTCTGATTCAGAAGGATGTCTGATTGGGGGCTAATTCTTGAGATATGCTACTTGATTTCCATTTTCTTGTCCTTATTTTATAGTTGGAGACAGTTACATTGGAACTATAATGTTTGACAAACTGGAATAAAAGAAAAATAAACTTGACTTTCATAATAAACAATATTTACTACTAGAATTCAGAGCTAGATCCATGGGTGTCCAGAGATTTGATGAGCTATTTGTTGACAGTATTCTCACTTCAACGATATCTGCTTCCCTGATCCATTGATGTAGATCCTTGCTCGGACTTTTTACTCATTGCTTCTTTGATGATGTTCAGTGATTCCTGCATATGGCTCCAACTGTACCTTAATGTGCTTATTTCTTCGCTGCATGTCTTCCACTGTGATTTCATTTGGGCCATCTCTGCTTTGGATTTTTCTTTATCTTGTTGGATTTGATTCTTGAGATTTTCTATCACTATTTGGTGGGATTTGCAAAATGCACAAGGGTGCGATCTATTCTCCAGAGGATCCATTTGTGTCTTTTTGTTGTTGGTGCTGCTATTTGTATTTTCTCTTTCTTCCGTTGATGATGCTCTCTTATGCGCTGCTGCTTTGCTACTTGCAATTCTTTTTAGAGAAAACACTGCTGCGAACGAATGAGGCTTTGCTGTCAATGCTGAAGGGCGAGTCCAGCTCACGCAGGAGAAAAGCATGGGGGCTTGGATTGCAATTCTTTTTAGTGAAAACACTGCTGCCAACGAATGAGGCTTTGCTTCCAACACTGAAGGGTGAGTCCAGCTCACGTAGGAGCAAAGCAGGGGGGCCTGGAGGCGCGATAATAAGGTTATGGAGATAGAAATAACGAATAAAGCAAGGATGCGGTGGCTTGGAGAGATAAGGATGAGGTTGAGTGAGTGCGTGGGCCAACAGAGGCTCAAAAAAAGCCGATAAAGGATAAGGTAAAACACAACAGAAGGGATGAGGCACTCGGGCAAAAACAAAATCGAGATGGATAGGTAAAATGCTAACTAGGTGATTCGGAATTTATTGAAGCGCAGAAGGAAGGAGGGGGGCTGATGGTTCACGTGAAGCCAGATTCCAAAAGATTTTGAATTACTGATTGCAGATTTTAGGAATATTGTTGGAGTTGGGAATTATTGCAGGATTGATATATTGCTTGGTTTATGTTTCAAAAGGGATATTGGTGTTATCATTAGATTTATGAAGAGAGCTTATTTGACTATTGTACATCATGAGTGAGAGAGGATAAATCAGGGGATAGGGATTTGGGTTGTGATTTCACCAATTTGTGATTGTCCATCATTTTGTTGAACTCCTTTATTTGCTTGCTCATCTGCCAGTTTATTTTTTTTCCTCATAATGTGAAAATACTCTATGTTGCCAATATCCCTTGATATTTTTTGGGCTCTGCTTAAAATTTGATTTAAACTTGCATTTTTTGGGAGAGAATTATTTACCATTGCCTTGATGATGACAACTGAATCCCCAAAGATTATAGCTTCTTTGATTTTTTTCCCCTGATAATTTTGAGTCCTAGCAGAAGCCCATAGGCCTCTGCTTTATTGTTCATCATTTGGCCTAGTCCCTAATTGTAAGGTAGCTGCGTTGTTTGTTGTTGTAGAATTATTATTCCACCAATACCTACTTTACCTGGGTTCTTTTTTGATGCTCCATCAAAAAAAGACATGCTTTGTTTAAAGTCTTTACCCACGTTTGAAATTCTTCTTCATTTTTCCTTATTTTCCAGTTTTGATGCCTCTTTGTATTTCCCATTTGAGGGGCCTGTTTGATCTTGCTTGCTGCAAAACTTATCCAGCTTCTTTCTTCTTCTTGTAGTTGGCTTAGATTGATTCCATTAACCCCTTTTGCTGTGAGGAATTCCACCATTAGTCCCTAAGATTTTGTAGTAACTATGCTTACTGTAGGTATTTTATCTTTGAAAATTACTCCATTTCTTGCTAGCCATAGTTGCCAGCAAAGGAATGAGGGAAGGCAGTTCCAAAATCTTTGCATTGTTTGTTTGTTTTTAAGGGAATGTGGATAACTACTTTTCCATCTACTGATAAAATGATTTATTGGGAGGTTATAGTTTATATTTGCTGCTATGGGTATTACCATTGTCTCCTAGCATTTTCTTGAAAAGGCGCATTCCAGTAGTAAGTGTTGGATTGTTTCCTCTTCGTTCCTGCATAATGGACATTAAGATGACCCAATTATTCCTCTTTTCTTTAGATTCTTTGCAATTAGAATTTTGTTATGAAGTAAAGTCCATAGAAAGATTTTGATTTTGGGTAGGGATTCAATCTTCCATGCTGATCTCCAGTATTTCCATTCTTGTTGATTTTGATTCTCATGAAGTTTTTGGTACCCTGTTCTGACAGTGTAATCTCCTCATGTTGGTTCCCATATGTAGATATCATTCTTATTTTTTTCTATCGAGGCTGCTCCTGCTAGTAATTTTATCAATTGATTCCATTGTCTTGTCAGATCACATGGAAGGTTGGGTTTGGCCCATTGATTCCAACCTCCATCCGTCTCCCAACTAGAGATGTCATTCAGCTTGTGAAGACCTTCCTTTTTCATCCATTCTTTTAATTATTTTATGCCTGGGTTATTCCGCAACGCTGGGTGTCCCATTATGCTATCTTTCCAGATGTTTTTCTGCTCCCCATTTCCCAGCCTCTTAGTGATGTAGTCTTTGATAATCTAAGTTGAATTAGTGATTTATTTCCATATATGGGTACATGGCCTTGTTGGAGGGTTCTTATCTAGAATCAAAGTTCTGGGTCCATTGAGATATTTAGCTTCAAGGGTAGCTTTCCACCTTTCCTTTTCTCCTGTTATGAATCTCCAAGTTATTTTACTCCCAAGAGCTGTGTTCATTAGTCTTGGGAGTTTTATGGTGAGATCCTCGTTTTTATATGATGTTGTTACTTGTTTCCAATTTATCAGACTAAATTTTTTCTTTTCCCTTTTCCCTCGTTGCCAGAGAAAGTTTCTGAGTATTAATTTTATTTGTTTATAGATGCTTGCAGGGGATGTAATAAGAGAAAATTGGCATAAAGGCAAAGCTGCCAGTATGGATTTTATGAGCGTGATTATGCCAACTTGGTTCAACCAAATCATCCCCCAAGCTTGGATCTTCACTTTCATTTTTTCTGCAAATTTACTCCATATTTCGTTCTTCATGTTTTTCTTACTAATTGGCAGCCCCAGGTATTGAAAATGGTCCCAACTATTTTGGAAAGGTATATTCAGAATTTGTGAAATTTTCTGCAGGGTTCTTATAGGGGTATTCCAGCTGTATAAACAACTATTGCTGTTGTTGACCATGCCTTCGAATACCTCCATGAAACTGTCTAATATGGCTTTGAATATTCTTGCCACTGTGCAATAGGCTCCACCCAGGAGAAGAGTGTCATCAGCAAAAAGGGAGTGATTTATTCTTTTGGTTCCTCTGCTTACAGAGAGACCTGTCAAAGTGGAGTTTCTTCTACAGTGTTCCAAATTTCTACTGAGAGATTATGCCATAATGATATAGAGAAAAGGAGACAGGGGGCATCCCTATCTTAATCCTCTTAAACTTTGGAAGAAATCGCTTGGCCTGCCATTTATAAGTGGGGCTATCTAGGGGCCCACTGTACAGGCCTGTATTATTTCCACAAATTCCTCAGAAAATCGAAGGTTTTTAGCACATCTTCCAGAAAGGAAAGATTAACTCTATCAAAGGAATTTGCCATATCCATTTTTAAGATGAAGCCTTTTTCATTATTAGAGAGGCTGGTGTGTATGGCTTCTTGAACTAAGATGATATTGTCCATAATCTGCCTATTGGGAACAAATCCTCCTTGGTTTTCCATGATAAGGGAAGGGAGAAGGGGTTTCAATTTGGCTGATATTATTTAGGAGATGATCTTGTACGAATTATTGCAAAGAGATATAGGCTTGAAGCGGTTGAGAGTAGTTGGTCGGGGATCTTTGGGTATTAAGGCTAGAAAGGTTGAGTTGGTGTACCCTCCTATCTTCCTTTTTCTCATTACATATATTATCATTTTCAGTAGATCCTTTTTTATAAAATGCCAAAAATTTCTATAGAAAGATATGGGAAAGCCATCCGGTCCCGGAGCCTTGTCCGGTTGCAATGCCCAGACTGCTGCTTTTACTTCTTCTTACGTTACTTACTTAGTAAGAAAGATATTGCTACTGTTGTCAATAATTCTTGGGATGTGTCTCATAAACTCTTCGGGATTTGCCTGGCTATCTGGAGCTGTGAGGAGTTGTTTGAAATGGTTGAAGGCTTCATTTTTTATTTCTTCTTGTCCCTCCCCTCCTGTGATTTTTTCAATATTGTTCTTGATCATTCTTGTTTTTGCTGAGTTGTGGAAAAAGGAGGTGTTTTTGTCTCCAGCTTGCACCCATATCTGTCTGGACTTGAGCCTCCAAGTTTCTTCTTCTTGTCTGTTGTTTCTATATATTTTCCATTGCACTTCTTTTTCTTTTGCTTGCTTCTCTATGGTAATGTTACTGCTCTCTAGTTCCTCTTGTATTTGTTTTAGCTCTTTTTTTATTTCTTCTTTCTCTTTGTATGGTTATTTATATTTGTTTCTTGCCCAGTCCTTTAGTCTTACTTTTGTTGCTTTTATTTTTGTTTCCCATATGTAAGTGGGGGAGCCACTGATGTTTGTTTTCCATACATTTTCCACTTCTTTTTGTGCTTCTTCATTGCTGCCCCATAGATGATTATATCTAAAAGGCAGCGGTCCATAATTTTCAGCCATGCCAAGCTCCATAAGTATCGGTTTATGATTAGATGTTGCTGATGGAATGATTCTGGAGGTTGCTATGTTATAGTTTTTTATCATCTTATCTCGGATGAGGGTCCGATCTAACCTTTCCTTGATGTTCTCCTTGCCTATTCTTCTATTGTCCCGGGTATATTTCCCATTTTTTGGAGGGATGTCAATAAGGTTGCTTTGATCCATTATTTCTTCTAGAGTTTCTCTGCTTGGGTCTAGCAGGAAATTCCCTCCTCTTTTTTCTTCAACTTTTAATATTAGTTTACATCTCCTCCAACTATGAGGTTATCTTCACTATCCTTCCCAATGCTTTCTTTTAAAGTTTTCCAGCAGTTTTCTTTGTCCTTGTAGTGGTTGGGGGAGTATATGTTGTAAATGCTGGCTTTCCCGCTTGTTTCAACATTCTCCAGCTTAGTGTTTATCCAATGTTCTTTTTTTATGTGTTGTTCTTGTTTCCATTTCCCTTTTTTCCATATGGTGCTTATCCCTCCCGAAGCTCCATTGGCCAAAATTTCCTGTCCTTCATAAATCCTAGATGTTTCTACAATCATATCCATTTCTTGACTGCTAAGTTTTGTCTCTTGAATTAAGAGGATGTCAAGTTTTTCACTTTTGATCAGGTCTTTCAAAAATTTTATTTTGGAGGGGTGACCCAGCCCTCTACAATTCCAAGAGACATCTATCATTATTTACTATTATGGGCGGCTGCAGGACCCTTCCCTTTATGTGCTTGCTGTACTTTTTCTTTATTTTTTGTTCCTTTTTCTAGAAAATTCTCCAATCCCTATTGTGTTCCCAGAGAGATATCTTTGGTTGCTTCTTCATCCCTGAGTTCTTTATTTGTTTTCCTTCCAACTTTCTTTGTGTTCTCGGTGTTTTGGGGAATTTATTTGGTTTGGTTTTTGGTTAAGATTCGGTCCAGGTTTTGAGGTAAGGGATTGTCCACCTAGTGAGGGGAAATAGGGGGGGTAAGGATGGGGGAAGAAAGGAGAGAGGGTTTGGGAGATGAGGCGGAAATCGGCTCTGAAGGGATAAGGGCAGATGAGAGGATGTCAAAAGGGTTTGTCCCCAAAAGGGAGTTGTCTAAGAGGGGGGAGGGGATTCTGGAAGTTGGGGGGGGGGGGGGGGGGAGCGGTCCTTTAGAGGGTTTTGCGGCTGTATTCTTCTTTTTTACTTGTTCCCATTTTGGATTTGACGTTTCTTCTGTATTTTTTTCAGGTTCTTCTCTTTTGCTACATCTATTGGCGAAATGATCGTATTGATGACATACCTTGCACTTGAAGGGGATTTTCTCGTAGTCCAGCTGTTGAATGTGGATCCAGTTGTCCACCTTGATCTTGACATCTTCCGGGAGGTCCTAGATCCACCTCTACACAAATTATTGCGCATGCCTGCATGTTGTCTTTTGGTTCACTTTTGTCAATGTATTTGCCCACTCCATTTCCTATTGCACGTACCGAATCATCACTCCAACAATGGAGAGGGAGATGCGGCAGTTTGACCCATACGAGTACCGCATTGGTGACATCCAGTTCTAGATCAAAGTCCGGGGTCCATCGGTTAAGATACAAGCCTCTTGTATCCATGAAGTAAGGCCCGCTTCAGAATATGAGATATCGACAACTTTTGGTCTCAAAATGAAATGTGTAGTACCCCCTGCCACAAAATCTTATGGCTATTTTTCCTTGTGTAAACTGGATCCAATTCCTCTCCACCCATTTCTGCACTGTTTTGGGCGAGGGCCACAATCTAGTGAATTGACCCACAAGTCCTTTTTCCGCAAGAGAGATTGCAGGTTTTCTTGGCACTGATGGTGGCAGGGATATTTCTGGTATGGATTCCAATTTTTTGACAAATTTTGTGGCTGCTGATCTGGTTCGCTGAGGTCCCAAATATCTAATTAGAGAGGCAAATGTTGTTGATTCTTCATCTCGCTGTTGATTACTCGCATTTGCGGCATTTGTAGAAGGTGAAGGCGGCCCCGGATCTAGCTCCGAGGTGGCCATGGGAGCAGCGCGTGATCTGCTGTGTGTTTGGCTCAGCAACGACTGCTAGGGCACGATGCAGAACGACTACTACCTGTTGCCAGATATTTATATTGTCATTTTTAAAAGTTTTAAAGATTAATGAATAAATTATTTTTATATTTTTTTAAATTTAAATTTTAACAATGGATCAAATTTGTATTAAAACATTTTAAACCTATACAACTTCATTAAAAAATCACTATTTTAAAAGTTTACAACTTCATAAAAAAATATTCATATTAGAGTTGACTCTTTTTTGGATGTCTTTAACATTAACTAAAGAGAATGCTTAACAATATTTATAAATATAATCTTATTAACAAAAATGTTAGATATTTTTTTCAGCATTTATATTAATTAAAATTATAAACATCGTTTAAATTAAATATTTAAATAAATATATTTAATTAATTTCAAATTTTGATATAATTCTTTTAATAACAAAGTTTTTATTTTGTTAATTATGGTTATCTCGGGTGGTTGGGAGAAAGGAATGGAATCCTCCCTACCCAGGTTCAATTCCTGTAAATGACATGATGGATGTTGACAATATTGATAATATGCATGTATATTCCTAATATGGAATATACAATTCTTTTACTTGGAAAAGAAGAAGAAGAAGAAGAATAAGCAGCTAAAGTTTTTACTTTACTTCGTAAATGAGTGGGTAACAAATGAAGGAATATAAAATAATTATATGTTTTAATAGTAAACGTCTTTGGTATTTTCCCCAATGGGAGTGGATGCTCAAAGGATGAACGAGCTCGGGTTGGGGGGGTGTGCCCGCCACCCTAACAACTGTGTAGCCTATTAAATAGGGAGGTGGTGTGGCCTACCACCCCCATACATGACACGCTCAATTGCATGTCAAATTTACTCATAGTTTACTATATTATGGAGAGTCATATTGCCATTAATGCATAGGAATGGGATTTTGAATCTAAATAGTGGAATTCTCCTGACGTTGGTGGGACTATCACATACCTTCTAGAGTATACCATTACTAAAAGGTGAAGTTGGGTATCCAAAAAATTAGAGAGCTAGTTGGAAATTTCTGGAACGAGATAAAAAAACTGTAATTCATGGCAAGTTTGTGGTTTTTTGTAGTTTACTACCTTGTTTTGTGGAAGTAAAGAGGGTGAAGACAAGTGATGTGCTTGTTGGGTTAAAGGCTACAATTGAAAATGAGGTGGTTCCTCTAGAAAGTGGACAAAGCGTTTGTAAGACCATCTTAGGCGGTGGCATCCCGACTTGGTCAACATCAGTTTCCCTCAATGGAAATTACTAGGTAGCATTTATACCCTCACTACATGTGGTTAATTTTGGTGATCATGTTTGTCTTTGGCTTGGTCTGGGTTCTGTAGTAGTTAATTGGCTAGGGAAGGTGATTGTTTGGTTTAATTTGATCTCAACAAGCCTTTTATTTTGGGACTTGGTTGTTCACATTAGTTTGATTGGCCCGTAGCTATACAGTTGGATTGTAGGCCATACTTTGTCTATACAAGGGCTCGTTTTCCCTCCTTCATCCTTGTTCAACTTGTTTATCTACCTATCTTGGTGGATATTAATTCTCTGGCATTCAGAAATTACTGGGGGAGCAATTTCCATGAAGCTTGTGACTATTATATCTGCTTCCAAGGAGTTGTTTTTTGTTTCGTATATGTGGTGTTGGTGGATATTTCGTTTTCGGTATTGTGTTGATTGTATGTTTGTAGGGGTTAAAATGCCCCGTCCACGCATGCATACCCATCGTGGAGCTGGAGGTCATGGCCAGCAAAGCTGGTCTCGGGACGAGATTCAGGCTCAAGAGGCAACGACCACCTACCACTTTCCAACCTTTCTAAGTACGAGGGAGGACAATCAGAGGCTAGAGAGACATGTTCACCAAGACAAATTGGTTTTTTCGGATTCAAAATTAATAGATGAGGTTTCTCACTAGCTCCTTGACACTAGACACATTAGAAGAAGGAAGAACTGATACATTCATGCCATTACTCTCCATTGGAATTTAAAAGCTCTATTGGGACAAGTGATAAAGAAAAAGAATGAAGATAGGAATGAAACTATCTCCTTCCTAAATGACATTCAATGAAATCAATGAAAAATGTAGGTGAGTTTGGACAGGTTGGAAGCTCAAGTAAGTCACATAGAAAAGCACATTTAGTGTGAGTTCAAGCCCACAATACTTCGTTGAAAGAATGTGTAAGAACCAACTCCAGTGAGATCGTTGAACTCGTGATTTGGATACCATGTTGTGGATTTTTGTTAGAAGCTTACTTTTTGGCTGCATAGTCTTTTATGTCCAGTTGTTATTTGTGGTATTTTGGATAAAGTTAGTACTATTATTTTGGATAAATTTGGTTTCAAGTATGGGAGAGTGAGTTTGATATTTTTTATCAATGGATGTCCATGATGTAACTTGACTTTTGGAAGAAATACAATTAAATTACAAATAAAACAATAGATCTTTAATATTTATGATTTTACTTCATAGGTAAGTGGGTTGGAGTTACCTCATAATATAAAATAAGTTCTTTAAAGTAACCTCGTGATATAAAAGATTACGTGTTTGAATAATAGCCTTTCTCTTTAGAATTTAGGATTTATGGTTACATGGAGATCATCATTTATCTAAAAATAATAATAAAATAGTGAAAAATAATTACGTGGATTAGAGTTACTTAGAATATAAAACAAGTGCTACATAGTAGCTAGTTCCTGCCACTTAATTTAAATATAGCTAAATTAAAGTAAAAATATTGAATTCAAGGTAGTGTTAAGGTTTAGAATCCGATCAATTTAGGTTTTACTAATTGGTAAATTGAAGTATTTTGTTAATTGTAATTATGCAATGTTTGAAGATACGAACAACTTTGTTACTAACTTCATTTGTTCAAATATGAATTGATCCGCCATAATCTCTTCTCATCATTAAGTTAAAAGGTAATTTCATTAAAATGTTTAACGTAAAAGTCTCATACTAAATTTATACTCTATATTTTATTATAGTGTTCTAAAACACCTTATAAATAATGAGAAAAAAATGGAAAACTCCATGAGAAACTCCATCAATTTCACATGTGAATCTATGCCACATTCACACTGAACATATTTTTTTATGATCAAAGTTTGATTAAAAAAATCATCAAAGAATAGAACAAATCCATTTGAAAACTCTCCTATGGGAGGTCCATTGCTCTATGTAACTCGGTCAAGCTAGAAAAAATCGCATTATTTCATCAAAAACCCTCAACCCAAGGTTCAATGAGGTGGAGGGCTATTCAAGGTTCAATATATGATGATGGCAGAAATGTCGGTGTTGCAGAGCCCTCCATTTGGCTGATATGTTTGAGTCTAGTATTTGTAAGTGTACCAATTGCTCCTTTTAATACTAGACAAGGTTGTAATGATGTTGTAATGAAACCTAATGTTACATGTCCATAAATAACAATTAACACCACAACAATAAGTATTGTCACTTTATATTACTCAATTGGTGCTCCCAAAATGCATTTTTCATGTGTTTCTCGTTCATTGCACTATTCATATATGAGCTCCTTCGATAAGATGGGTACGAACACAATAGAGTTTTCAACCAAGTCAAATAGATTTTTCAACCAAGTGTTAGTGTGATTGAAACCAACTATAAGAGTTTATAAGATTTTTTAAGGGCTGAACAGGGACTCACAACACGCCCTCATTTTGCGAGGGTTTAGGGTTTTTCCCACTGAAACAATTATTTTCATCTCTAAAAATTAAATGCATGAATAGAAACATTTAATTTATGCCAACACATCTAACAATATATAAGGAAGTGATTTAAAACATCTCAAATGGAACAAGTAATTGTGATTTAAAAACAACTCACATTCTAAAAATGGAACAAGTAATTCTTTAATATAATATTGAAGAATCTGGAAGAGAGATTAACATGTATAAATAAAGATGCTTCAACCAACAAAAGTAGTTGCAGAAACATAAAATGCATGGTTTTAATTTCAACACAAATTAGTTTTACTCATCTTCACAGTTTGTTCTTGAAAACTAGTCTCAAATATTACAGTAAAAAATGCCATTAAACGTTATACCAATGTTATTAAAACAAAGGACATAGAATTCACGTACTTGTCATAAGCATAAATATCATGAAGTAAAAGACCCTATGTATTTGCTTCAAAGTGGGCAACAAAATATTTTAGTTCAATAATGTTATGATAATGTATCAGAATGCATTCGATTCCATTGCAATTCATTGTCATCATTTTTAGAGAAAATTTCAAAATATCCTTGCTTTCATATGTGCATTTGTATGTTTTTTTCTTGTAGGAAAATCGTGCAGATGTGTTGGAGGTCGAGAGAGGAGGATCCAATAAGTATAACTTGATACAAAAATCCAAAAGAGCATTGGACTAGTTTTTGCATTACCATGCGTTCTTCTTGTAGTTAATATGTGCAAAAGCGCTGGAGCTGCAAAGGGAAGGAAAAAATAGTATAAAGTGACTATTTTGAATAGCATAATTTAAATTGCATATATTTGATTTGTAGCTGAAACATGAAAATTAATTAGAAGAGTAAGTGGTGGTATTGGCTAATTGCATTCAACACAAAGTAGTTCAAATGGCGTGGAGTAAATGCTTGCAACTGAAAGTACTCACTACAAACTTGTTGTGCTCTAAACTCTCTCTAAACTATCCAAAAAGCATTGATATATTTGGTTGTGCAAAGGGTAGATGGGGTGTTATCACTATGGAGCAATACCATATCTTTGGAAAGATTTACAGTAGTGAAGTAATTATTATCAAATCCAAAATCCAACATCTACACAGCTAGAAAAATTTGATTTGTTTTGACACCTAGCAAATCTTGAATTATATATATATATATATATATATATATAATTGGATATTGGATTTTGTTATTATAATACTTTGACTTAGTATAAGTTCGTCTAGTTTTGAATTTTATTAACTTTTTATGGTCTTGCTAATTGTAACAATAACTATATATATCCACTGAATTATGAATTAATGGTCTAGATAAACTCATACCAATATATATATATATATATATATATTCAAACCTCATTAAGTATAAAGTCTTTATGTACTTTAGGCGAGGGAAGACGATTGACTTTTTAAAAGTTGGTTTTTCTTTGAGCAATAACATGTGATTAAGCTTTAGTTCTTAGAAAATTTATTTTCATACCAAGGCATATTTCAATGCCCATACTTCAACCTAGATAATAAGCTTTGGTTTATACATCTTTATCCTTGATCCACACTATTGCCTCCATTTACATAACACCATAAATAATTTGTGTTTGAGATGCAACTTCAGAAAAAAACATTCCTGCCTAACCATTCATGAACAATTAGATGCAATTCTTAGGGGTGTTGAGGAGAAGCCAATTTTCCTATATCGATGGAAATCACATGTACTAGAACCATATCATTCCATCAAAGAACACTATTAGAAAATGCCTTTATATATCTATAATAGAAATAAAAACTCTTTTTTGCTTCTTGTTCTTATAGTTATTCCCCTATATATGAAATTATAGACATTACGAGGAAACCGAATTTGAATCCACATGTCTTTATTTTCTTCCATCGTGAAACCAATTGAACCATATTTTGCCAATCATCTCTTAAAATTTCTCCATAGTCTTATTGGTGAATGCCAAGTCATTGATCTAGTCAACAGTAGAGGCATAAGTGAGAGGAGTCAATCTATTTGCTCACCAATCATCTAATCTAAAATTCCTCTTGTAGTTATACTTATTTGTATAGCTTCTAATACCTATGGAATTGGCCCATTGGCTAAGTAGAACAACATATTCCCCAGCTTTGCTAAACGCCCTTTCAATGCGAACAAGTTGATGTCACTCACATGTCGTCACTACAGTTGTCATTGCCTTCTCCATTGTCAACAATCTATCAAATGAAATGTATTTGCTAAAGTTGGTTTGCATCTGCCATAGGTTATTTGGCTAGATTTATTTGCATCCAATGGAGCTTTCACCATCCTCAATCTTGTTGTTTAATTCATCCTTAGCCTTTAGATTTAATGCATATTAAAATTTAGTACATATAGAAATTATGATAAATTCACAAACAATAAAATTTAAGTGGTTCATTGAATATCTACTATATTTATGGAGAAATGACTAGATATTTTTTAATGGTAGTTAATTTTTAGTTTTGACTCTAGTTATAAAAAAAATTAGAGAGAAATTTTAAAATATGACACTGATCTAAATGGAAATATTTGTAACGTTATGCAAAGTATCCAAACTGATATAATTAAGTGTGCAAAGTGTTCTCCATGAATTGCAGGTTAAACAAAGTAGTTTTGGTTATGTATTTGAGTTTTCGATGTGAAGATTAGTTAAGTAATTTTACTGTTTAACATAGTACAACAGGAATACACAGCAATTAAAATTCACCAGCATAATAAATAGCAAATTGTTGAGGCAATTCACCCCTCTCGGGCTACATCTGCCAGTCCAAGGCTCCACAATGGCATGTCCTTGCTCTATTAATTTGCTCAAAATGGTTGTACAGGTAAAAATATGCCTCAATAGACAAAATAAACTGTAAATTCAGCTTCAGAAGATAGAAAATAGCTAGAAATGGCTTTTCATTCACACTAAACAGTGAAATAGATCCCAATACACTGCCTTCTCCATGATGGCCCTGATGGCTCCTTCATCTTCCTTGAAGCAGAAGCTACTGTAGATCACCTCTATTCGACCTGAAACCTGTTCCAAACTGCTCAGAATGCTCCAGAAACCCAAAAATGACTATTCTTTCACTCAATTTGGTTGAATTATGAGGGAGTTATGACTTCTGCAAGAAAAATGCCCAATGTCCCCCAAAACCCCACTAAAAGTGGGAGAACTCCAGTTAAACTCGAAAAAAAGGCAGAAATGCCTAACATGGCGGAACCCATCCCAGATTCAGCGGTAACATTAAATTCCAGCAATAAATGTGAGGCGGGGTGGTCACATGACCCCCCACCGAAACCATTGCAAAAATTGTTAATAAAACTCTCGCATTAAATCTGGAATGGTGGTCACATTAATATGTTAATGGCTACGATTTCGAATAAGGTTTGCAACTGCGCCACTGGTCATCGCGTAAGATCATATGGTATCAGGGCTAGCTTTGAGGGCTAGCCCCTTTACTTTTTCTCCGCCAGTTCAAAGGGTTTAAGCCCACGGTTATCCGCCTGCGGTCACGTCGCGACGGGATGGCCCTGAGGGGCTGGTCCCCAAAGCTTTTCTCCACCCACGAGCCGACTCTTCATTCATAGCCTGCCCAACTCATTCAACAAACCTCCTGTAGCGTGTCGGTCGGGTCCCTCTGCCTGAGTTGTCAGGTCGGGGGTTCAAATCCCTTAACCAACAAAAAAATTGTGCCATTCAACCCCTTGGCCTGGGGCCACGTGGCAGCCTCCATGCAGGCCACGTGGCACCCTCTGATAGGTCCTCTTAACCATAAAAAAAAATTAACTTGCCTTATGTATTTTTTTTTTTTTTAAATGGCATACTCAATTTAATCAAAAAGTCATGTTTTGGAGTTCATTGGACGATTTCAAACCTCAGTAACTTTCTCATACGACCTCAGTTTTGAGAACCGTTCACGGCACTAGAATCACAACGACGAGACCTTTTCAGTCGTTTATATTGCAACCATTTATGAGCACTTCCATTTTTTAGCAATTTTCTTAACTTGGACATGATCTCGTGATCAGACACGCATACAAATCATGACAAATTCACAAGAAATAAAATTTAAGTGGTTCACTCAATATAAGCTACATCCATGAAGAAATATATTTCTTTGACAACTTTCTATTTTTATCATTTTTTTTTTAACCTCAAACTCTTAAATAAGTAATGATAAATTAAGTCTATTACTAAATCTATTTTACTTTAACTACTTTAACAATTTACTTGTAAATTTTAGTTTTTAAATATTAATATATTAAAATAAAATAAAATATAAATATAACATAAATGCTTACTTTCATTTGAAATTTAAATAAGAGAATTTGGTATTGCATTATGAATTACTGTGTACCATCTTTCTTTTGTGATATATACCCACAACCTCATACGAAAAGTAAAAGAAGATGATATTATGTAAAATGATAATACATATAAATTTCCAATCCAAAAATATTTTTTTCTAAATGGAGCCTCAAGCTCTCAAATGATATTGTTTTGGATAATGGAATCAACATTTCTGATAAGGTAAGTATTCTAAGGAATCTTATTTAAACAAATTTGCATCTCCATATAAGTTGTGATCAAAGTTTTAGTTGCCATGCAGGAACCTACAACTCCAATGTAACTGTTAGATGGTTTCAAGATGTCCACCATGTCAGAAAACATAATCTATATAAATTGTTTACGATAGCTTCCCTTTGTAAGTTAGACATTGATAAATAAAAACTAAAAACAATTTAAAAGTTAGAAATTGATAGATAATTATTAAAAAAAGCAGTTATAGTCAATGATATTCAACACTTAAAGCATGACACCCATCTATGTATCCATGCATAAGTTACCGAAATATAGGTGTCGATATGGTGCTACTGTTGGCTATATTGAGCCACGTGTAAGTTACTCAAATTTCTTGACTTCTTGCATGAGGTATCCTTCGATCCTTCCCACTTCAACTTCTGGTATTGCTTAGAGCAGGTATTTCTCAGAGTGCCGCACTTGGGTTTGCATTGTAACTTTAGTAACAATTCCCAGTGATGTCAAATCCCAGTTGAACCTAGAAGCTTATTCTCCAGGGGCAAAGGAAGCACAATAAGTAGTTCCACATTCTTTCCTGCAAATCTGTAACACCCTCTTCCCACATCTACCCAAGTAACCGACCAACCGAGGTTAACATGTGACGAGAGGCTACTAATATGAGATTGAACCTCCTATATGACCTTAAGGAAGTGGAACTGACGAAAACCTGACAAACAAACCTTACACAACATCAACAACACCTCCATGAGGTAACCCAAACTCCAAGACCCTTGAACCCTAAGGGGGAACTGATTTTTTACCATTTTGAGCCTTAGTTGCGGGCATGTAAGGGCAAGGGAGCGGCTAGAAGCCTATAGCTGCAGGCATGCCAAGGCAAGGTTGCGACCAGGGCCCCAAAAAGCTAGTTTTGTGCTTACAACTCCAGGATTTGTGCCACATTTTCAGCCCCAAAGCCCAGGTCATTGCCCAAAACTTCATGAAACTTCAGGAGATGATAAATAACATTAGAAAAAATGTACAAAAACAATCACATCATCCAGAACTCATCTAAACCCCTCCTAGCCATGACAAACATTTAGTCAAACATGTCACAAACATTGCATCTACAAGTATAAACAACATATTTAAACATGGGGGTCTCTTGCTTATCTGAGAATCGCTAAGAAGCATTGCTACCCTACATCATAATCTATAATACAGTCTATTTTACCATGGATACATTGTGTATTCATTTATAGGTAAAAACATGGATAGATCCATACATCATCACTTATTGAATACATGTTTCTAACTAGCAAAATAACAACAAAAATACAATGGATATAACAACAATAAAATCCATGCATAAACTAGTAAATTTGCATACAAAATACCATAGGGATGAGCTCTTCATTACTGAATGTAAAAACCAACTGGATATGGGACTTCCACGTTCCACCCGACCATAGATTGGTTGAGCCAAGTCTCACTTTAGCCAATCACCCCTGTGCCATATTCCAAGCATAAATGTGGGATCTCATCAAACATATCAATCACAATCAATCCAGGGCTTCCACGGGCCAAACCACCTCAACCCTCAACCAGTGATTCCACCTCACGATCGGACATCACAACCATCTCGGATTAGTCTCTATCCAAGGTGCTTTAGTTCTCCAGAGTGTTTGTTCTAGCCAAGGCTCTAGGACTAGTAACTCAACCACAACTATTCCAGGCCTCCAAAGCGTCTGTCCAACCAAGGCTCTAGGACTAATAACTCAACCCAAGAGCTGTCTGCCCGGCTCCAGAGCGTTTTTCCAACCAAGGATCCAGGAACTAATAAATCAACCCAACAACTAAAGGAATAATGAGAACCA
Organism: Pinus albicaulis; assembly: GCA_034641835.2. Taxonomy (NCBI): domain Eukaryota; kingdom Viridiplantae; phylum Streptophyta; class Pinopsida; order Pinales; family Pinaceae; genus Pinus; species Pinus albicaulis. The sequence continues at coordinate 929,568,912 of CM076571.1, read as the reverse complement.
ACCAGAAAATAATCAATGGAATAAACCCACAACACCATGGATATCCAAGAAATGGCAAGGCTAGGAAAATCCACATGCATACACCATGCATGCCAAAAATAGTGAGGAACACACATGCAACTTGGTACCTGCACTCATAACCTATTGTAGATGTTGATCCTAATGTCCTCTTGCACTTTCTTTCTCTTCCTTTTCCTTTTTGCTCCAAATCACCAAATATCCACACTCTCCAAGGGTGCTCCAAGAAAACTCTAAGTATCCAAGAGTATGAGACAGAGGCAGAGAGAGAATAATGAGAGCTCCAAAACTACAATGACCAAAAGCCTACCCACTAATCCTTAGAAGCATTTTTATCAACGAGGCCTCTATTTTCTTCATTTTCCATTATTTTCCTTCAATTTCATCCTCACATGAAACCTATGAACTTTCACCTTCCTTTTCTCCTATTTTCCATTATTTTCATAATAAAATTCCAATTAATGTTTCATGCCTTTCCAATGTCTTTGCCAATTTCCTTAGCCATAATAAACCGAAGTGTACACCCACTAGGATGTTTTTCTCACCATCCAGCTTGGAATATGTGTCCCATCAACTGTGGTCTTATATATTTTTACATGGATTTTTACTAGGGCTATTACATAACCCTCCCCCTTAGGGGAACACCGTCCTCGGTGTTCAATGACACCTACAAACCAAAAAATTGCTAAAAATAAAACATACTGCCTATGGAGTTTTATAACACAGCTTGTTGCAGTATTTACAATGACCACTGTTGAAACATGACAAACATACCATTTATTGAAGCTTTATAACATAGCTCATTACGATATTTACAATAAAAACCACATTTGCTTCAACCAGAAAATAATCACACTATCTGTGGAGGTTTATAAATCTAGCTCGATACAATATTTACACTAATATATACATATACACATTTTCTCAATTAGAAAATTGAAGGATACAATGCTCGTATCAGCAACAAGGGAATCCATAGGCTCACACCTCCACCCTCAAAATAATACCAGGATTCACCTCCTACTCAGGAAGTTCAAAATCCATTGCCAAAGTCAAAGCTGCATCCAATGTCCAACACTACAATCATGCACCACTTGTCCTCTTAGTGAAAAATTACCGGCTCGTTGTTCTAGGGCACACTCCCAATGTGCATTTGATTCCATCTAGAAATGTTAATGACCAAAACAAATATATCCCCAGCCTTCCCTTCTCTGCTACACAGTCCCTCAGGCAACTCGGTCACCCCTTCCATGCAGTCACTCACCTTCCAAGTTCTGTTGGCACCCCGAGTCCATCCCTTGGCAAGGCTTCCTCACATCGGAAGTTCAAACAACCAAGGCATATACTTGCCTCAAAACCATCATACCTATCATAGCATGCTCATGGAAATTAATGGAAACTATTGGGTATCAGTGTCCCACAATGGCCCTACTCCTGAAATGATTTACCAGCATACTACTGCATGTTCCAATTCCTTTTGTTGTTGTAATTACTGCTTGCAATCAGTTTCAACCACCCAACTGGGCATTTCCATGCTTCTTGTACCAAGCACATAACTGCCATTAGATTCAAAATAAATTGAAATAACTTCAAATCATACCTCATTGGTAGCTCATCAATAAGGTACACTTGCAATCTTGTTTAATTCCTGTCGCAACAAGTCAAACTGGTTGTTTGATCAAATCATGATGTATAAATATATCACCTCTAATTAGCTCAAAACACAACCATCATAGGTCAAAATCATGAATCACATGCAATCATCATAAACCATAATCATAAATCACATGTAACCATCATAAGTCAAAATTGTAGATCATATGCATAATAACTCTTCAATAAAATACCGATACTTATCCTTCATTGGTCCTTGCTTCTGCCTTTGTTCTTTCTGTACACACATCGGATCGGTTGCCACACCCGACAAGCACCCAGTGCCTTCTCTTCAATCGCATACACATACATGTAGTGTACATCACAACATGTACACACACATACGACATATAACACCATCCAATACATATACCCACACTGACATACGACACATACACTTACACCCGATGTAATATACAACACAATGCATATGCCTACACCGACATGCAACACATACACCTACACCCGATGTACAATACAACACCATACATATACAAATACATATACGTACACAAATTACAACACAACGAATACACATGTCGTGATACCATCACTACACTATGCACATACATAGTATTGCATGCCCTTAGCACAACATGTATGACATGCACCCAATACCACATGTATACTAGTACCATATACACAACATGTAGACAATACCACCTGTACACAACACTACCTGCACAACATGTGCACAACATCACATGTGCGTGACACCACATGCACAATGTGTTCACAACGCCAAATGTACACCACACCACTTGTACAATGTGTACACAATACCACATGTACACAACATCACATGCATGACATGTACACGACACCACATGTACACATCACATGCACAACATGTACGTGGAACCACCTACACACAACACCACATGTACAACATGTACACAACACCATATGTAAAATCATGCACACGACACCAAATGTACATAGCACAATATGTACATCACACACAAAACAACATATGTACGTAACAATGCATATTCAACATGCACATAAAACCATACATACACAACACCTCATATCCAACATGCGCACAACACCACACATCCAACATGCACACAGTACGATATGTAAACAACACCAGATATCTCACATGTACATAACACCATCTATACCTAGCACTTCATATGCAATATACACACAAAACCATATCTACAACATGCACACATCATCATATGTACAAAATAATACATATGTAATATTACACATCACCGTATGTATAGTCACTAAATATACAACATGCACAACATATACACAACAATATTATTTCAAAACCATAGACCACACACTGACCCCACAAAGAAACCTTATTTCTAGTGTCTTTCCACTATCCATGCTTATCCTAGCATGTCGCAGATCACACTACTTTTACTCCGTTGATGTACCGCTTAACATTACCTATCCATAACATAAGCATATACATAGAATAATAACATAATATCAAATAAAAACCACATGATACTGACCTCGTAGATCTGTCAAGGCTACTCTACCACTTCATTCCTCATATCCAGGAACCTCTTCATACCATTCACTTGCATAAGTAGGCATTACTCCACAAGAATGATCCTGGATAACCTATACATACATACATAGATTGAGAGAAATTTATTTATTTGTGCACAACATGCACAATGTTGAGAACAATAGTTCCCAACATAGCCAAGGCATCTAACACCTCAGATCAACTTTCTTTACCTTTCTGGTTATTTTTCTAATTGTTGTACTGCCATCGTCCATTTACCACAATGGACCCAACTAGTCCAACTAATTGTCATAGTCTTACCTTTTGTTGTGCTTACTTATGCACTGAGCTTCACCCGTGCCTTACATTACCTGCTAGGTACCACACATCTCTCCCTGAACTCCATCAACTTTCCTCTTTCCCAACCAATTCCCAAACTATCAAACAAAAGGCAAGAACAAGAACAAACAAAATGAAGACCATGAAAAACCAAAATCAATACGACACAACAACAAAATGGTATGGCCATACACTAGACATAAACAAAGACACAAATCATGCACAACAACCACAACAGATGAAAAGCACAAGACTAGAACAAACACCATGACTCAATACCAATGGTTCCTAGAGCTTCCAATGGAAAGATCAACCTGATCCTTCTCCAAGATTTCATGGCAGTCTCTTTTGCCATGCAATCCCCTGCATCATACTTCCATAAACATACAACTGCCAGTGCATAATATAAACATACAATATACCTATTACCTTACCTTATTATGCCAGGCACACTACCTTATAACTGAACACACATGTCAATCATATGTACCAAAGACCAAGACAACATATCTATCAATTTGAAATAAAATAATAGCAAGACTAACAATCATGTCATAATCCACAATCAACTCACATTCATCAGTCATAATACATAATGCTACAAATATCGCCTAGTTACACTCAAGTACATATCAATTGCCTCCATGGATATGTGTTATTACAACTGTCTTAAAACAAGATTGTTACTTCATGCAATCTTATAGACACATATTAATATCATGCAATTAACCAACCATTCAAACAACTTGCAAATATACCAGGTTAAATAAATCAAATAGATGACGTAATATACACCAAATCACTCAAATACCAAATATACGACATAATCAAACATTCAAGAACCAAGTATACAACATAAGCAAACTCATACCTTAATGTATCTCCGAGGAGGCTATCTTATCTGCACAATCAATCTAGATTAGCACGATATAACTTCACAACACATCAACTCAACATAAATAAGTCATGATATCCATAATAATATCTAACTAGCATGTTCACACCCTAAACTCATAAAAAATTGTCATTCATGCATACAATCGCATATGCACAGTCGGGCTAGACATAATACAACACAGTATCATAACTAGGTCGACTCATACCTGAATGTCATAACCCTAACCATCTAGTCACTAGCATGTAACAACAACAAGTTATATGTCATGCTCATCAACAACATGTAACCTAATCATCAAGCTAACTATTATACAACAACAACAAGTTAACCCATAAGTTATCTAACATAAAACAACACTAGCAATGCATACCACCACATGTTGTTATCATTCATGATTATCCGACACATGTACATATAACTGCACTAATAAACTAGAATTTATAATGTATGTAACCATAACATCAATAGAATGAAAGGAATACTCATAACCATAATTTTTATAACAATCCTTAACCTACATACCTACGTGCCCAACATCCAAACTTGTATTACGACATGCTCTTTCCTCGAGGTCCAATGTTGCAACTTCACTTTGATGATTTGCATCTCTTGCTCTATCTTAGCCAACACATTAGAATCATAGCATTCCAATATCATCGTGATTACCTAATTTCATACAATGACCTTTATGCACAACAATCTCAATCAAACTAATGCAAACTTGACCATATACACCCACTTGACATGTATAACCAATCATGAACGACCAAAGCATGTTCAACATATGACATCACACAAGCAAACATACATGGATGATACCAAAGCGTGACCAATATGTGACCCTGGCATAAGTAATCAATGCATGTACCATATGTAACAATATGTAAGCAAGTGTGCAAGAACAATACACAAGCATGAGCAAAACATAACCAGTCACACACTCATGACAACATGTTGACAAAAACACCATCAACACTTCCATGGAGACACAACTTCCACCATGGTAAACACAATACGGCTTCAATAACAATATATAGGCCATAAGCATGCTAAAACATATGCAATCAACAAAAAATAATGACCAAGACACCACCCATCCAGTCCAAGGGTTGAACCATGCTCTGATACTACTCTGTAACACCCTCTTCCCACATCTACCCAAGTAACCGGCCAACCGGGGTAAACATGTGATGAGAGGCTGCTAATATGAGATTCAAACTCCTAGATGACCTTAAGGAAGTGGAACTGACAGAATCCTGACAAACAAACCTTACACAAGATCAACAACACCTCCAGGAGGTAACTCAACCTCCCAGACCCATGAACCCTGAGGAGGAACCGATTTTTGACCATTTTGAGCCTTAGCCATGGACATGTAAGGGCAAGGGAGCGGCTAGAATCCTATAAATGCGGGAATTCCAAGGTAAGGTTGCAGCCAAGGCCCAAAAAATTCAGTTTTGTGCCTGCAACTCTGATATTTGTGCCACCTTTTTAGCCCCAGAGCCCAGGTCACTACCCAGAACTTCATGAAACTTTAGGAGATGATAAATAACATTATAACAAAGGTAAGAAAGTAATCACGTCATCGGGAACTCATCTAGACTCCTCCCATCCATGACAGGAATTTCGTCAAACATGTCACAAACGTTGCATCTACATGTATAAGCAACATATTTAAACATGGGGGTCTCTTACTTATCTGAGAATTGATAAGAAGAATTGCTCCCCTACATCATAAGCTACAATACAATCTATTTGATGATAGATACATTGTGTATTCATTTACAGGTAAAAACATGGATAGATCCATACATCATCATTGATCGAATACATGCTTATAACCATCACAATAACAACATAAATACAGTGGATACAAAAATAATAAAATCCATACATAAACTAGTACATTTGCATACCAAATACCATAGGAATGAGATCTTCATTACTGAATGTAAAAACCAACTGGAGATGGGACTTCCACATTCCACCCGATCGTAGATTGGTTTAGCCAAGTCCCACTTTAGCCAATCACCCCCATGCCATATTCCAAGCATGAATGTGGGATATCATCAAACCTATCAATCAAAATAAATCCAAGGATTCCAGAGGCCAAACCACCTCAACCCTCAACCAATGATTCCACCTCATGGTCGAACATCACAACCATCACGAATTGGCCTTTATCCAAGTTGCTCCAGGGCTCTAGAGTGTTTGTTCCAACTAAGGCTTCGGGGCTAGTAACTCAACCCCAACTATTCCAGGCCTCCAGAGCATTTTTCCAACCAAGGCTCTAGGTCTATTAACTTAACCCACTAGGGCTCCAAAGTGTTTGTCCAACCAAGGCTCCAGGACTAGTAACTCAACCCAATAGCTGCCTGTTGGGCTCTAAAGCATTTGTCCAACCAAGGCTCCACGAACTAATAACTCAACACAACAACTAAAGGAATCATGATAACCAACCATAAAACAATCAATGGAATAAACCCACAACACCATGGTTGTCCAAGAAATGACAAGGCTAGGAAAATCCACATTCATACACCATGCATGCCAAAACTAGTGATGAAAGCACACACGCAACTCGCTACCTGCACTAAGAACCTATTGTAGATTCTTATCTTGATATCCTCTTTCGCTTTCCTGCTCTTCCTTTGCCTTAATTCTCCAAATCACCAAGTATCCACACTCTCCAAGAGTGCTCCAAGAAAAATCTAAGTATCCAAGAGCATGAGAGAGAGAGAGAGAGAGAATAATGAGAGCTCCAAAAATGCACTGACCAAAAGCCTATCCACTGATCCTCAAAAGCATTTTTATCAATGAGGCCTCTATTTTCTTCATTTTCCATTATTTTCCTTCAATTTCCTCCTCACAAGCAACCTGTGACCTTTCACCTTCCTTTTCTCCTATTTTCCATTATTTTAATAAATAAAATGGAAATTAATGCCTCATGCCTTTCCATTGTCTTTGTCAATTTCCTTAGCCATAATAAACCAAAGTGAACACCCACTAGGATGTTTTTCCCACCATTCTACTTGGAATACATGTCCCATCAACCGTGGTCTTATATATTTTTACATGGATTTTTACCGAGGTTGTTACAAAATCCAATGCAAGAAATACATTGCCCACTTTCTCCTTTTGATTTTCAGATACCATAGGCCAGCTATATCCAGTATGTACTACTCTTCCAACAACAAGTTGCAATTTATTTGCATCAAGTAACAATCGAGTGGTTGAAACAGAGCCTGGAACATGTGCTCATTTATTTTTACCCTTTCACTAGCAAACTGGTTGACTCTCCCAATGATTTTCTAAGTATTGAATGCAATGATGAGGGTGCCTAGTTTATCAAGACCGTTGCAGATGACACTCTTGACCAAATTCTCCTTCACAAAAGTCCTCGCTACATTAAGGAATTGTTGTTTTCTCTTAACCACTATATTTGTGTAGACAATTGTTCTCTTCCATTTCTTTCCATTCAGGTATGTGCTTGAAAAAATCCCAAATTATAATATGATCCTTTTAGTTAATAGTCTAAATATTTTTAGAGTTAGGGGTAAAATGTTTTCTATATTGTAGTTTCCACAAGTGTAGTAAACAAAATTGTTTTTACTATATAGATTCATAGTCTCTTTTCTACTTTTCTATTTTATATATTTTCTTCTGGGAATAATCATTGGGATTATTAATCATATAGAGAATAAAGGACCCTCTCTCTTTGTTCTATAATCAATATCTTTGTCTCGACTAGAAAGCATAATCTAAGCTTCCACGAATATTTCCTATTGCAAATGTCATGTTATTACTTACAATCTACTACAGTTTAGTACTATAGGTGAATGCAATTGATTCTCGAGTTTTGTATAAGTATCTTAATTCAACCCCGGGAGGTAAAAGAGTGTCATACTTGGCTATAAATGTATTTGCTATTTTTTATTACAATAAAAGATCAAAGATTTAATAAACCATTATGCAACACTATTAACAACCACTCTTGTAACAAAGAAGAGGACTAATTAATTTATCTTTGCAACATCAATGAACATTCATGGACATATTTCTCTTCAAAAGCCTCATACCCTAAAGCTCAAGAAAAATAAACACCAATACAAAGATTTATTTGTCATATAGTTAAGAGGTTCACTTTTGATTCAATTTATTTCATTTAATTTTGTTTTTAATTTGGCACAGTTGAATTAATTGTTGTCAATATCAAGATATATACATGGTAGGTAACCAAATCAGCTATGTATTTGTTAGCATGGTTAACACGATATTAATTAGTGTGGTTTACGATTTACCCATTATGTTGAAAATTGAACGTTTGATCTTGTCTGTATCTTGGTCGTACAATGTAGTGGAAGACTTCGACTAGCTGGAATTTTTAATATATTTTTTTGACGTTGATGAATACTGGAAATCAAATCTGTTACAAAACCTTTTGGAGCTTCCCAAGCGTAGGATCTTAGAACCATGTTTATGGCTAATCTTGGCAATGGTAAAATTGAGTGTAAAGAAGCCACTTTTATTTATTTTGTTTTATTTTTAAAAAATAAAAAAATAATAATATTCAATATTTTTATTAAAAAAATTATTCAATTATTTTTTTTATAAAATATAAAAAAAAAAATATTATAAACTTCAACATTGTTAAATTACATATAATTTTATATAGTTGACCAAACTAACGGATGGTCAATCCAGTAGCAAATTCATAGTCAGGCCCAGTGGCAAAGATAATAACCATTCTCTTACTTTTGAAACATAAACTAAATTCACCTTTAATGAAAAAATGTGGCATATATTTCAAAATAAGTATGGGATGGATGAATTGACATGTTTTTTAAAGTGAATATTTCAGCTATTACATGGAATAAAATCGAGTTTGTTTTCTTTCCGTTTGTGTGTTTGTATCTGACCTATGTACATATCAACAGATTAAAAACTAGCATTTGCACTAAGAGGTGTAAAAGTACGTCAATAATGTTTTGGGGTTTTTTACCCTCTGAATATATATACAAGAACATTTGAAATGGAAGAGTTTCTAATGTCTCACTCGAGGCTGAGGATCGAATTGTCGAATGGGCTTGAAAGTCGGGTATCTCTTCTAAGGTCTAGTGTCGCGAGGGGCCCAATTATGCGAGATGTTATTTTATAAAAAAGGGTTTTTTAATATATGTTGTAATAAACTAGAGCTTTGTTAGTGTCAATGTTGATATATAATGGAGGACAACGAGAGCAGATCAATTAAGGCAATCAATAGGCAAGTTGGGAAACTAAAGATACTTATATATTGGGATTACAAATAAACAAAGTAAAAAATGGAAGGAACCAAGCATTTGATTACCACATTAAGCATATAATTAGTATTAACCGGGGAACACGAGTTCCCAACAATTCTTTGTACCTTAAAGTTTCAAGAACAAGTGTCGCATTAACCATATAATTAGTATTAACTTGGCAACAAGAATTCCTAACAATTTTGTATACCTCAAAGTTCCAAAAAATTTCTAACAAGGTACTTGCTAAATAACCCCGATATCAAAGCAAACACTTCATTTGGTACAAAATAGTGATATAAACACCTCTTAGAAGAATCCAATGATCCATACACCTCAACTATTATGGGAATTTTGTGGCAAGCTGCTCACTGACTTTGATACAACATAATTGTTATATTTTTCTTCTCAAATAACATTCTGATAAGCCTTTGCATTTCTTTAAGAGGACGTGAATTTGAAATTTCCAAGAACCCATATTACTTTGTATATCGTAGGACTATACATTTAAGTTATGCTATAAAAATCTAATTTCATTTCTAGATAATACCAATGAAATTAACTTGAATAACTACCTTTCCAATTGAAAACAACATAGTAGTTCTCTGATGAGTCCTCACCTTGACTCATTAGGACACAATATATTTTTTCTGAGTCCTCACCTAAACTTTTATTGGGGATTTGTGATGAACAAATTACCAAATTTGGAGCTTTGTGACAAGCTACTACCGACATTGATGTAATGGTCAGTTGCTATACTATTTTTCTTCTCAAATAACATTACAACAAGTGTATTGGTCAACTTTGCATTTATTTCACAGAACATTTGAATTTGATATAGACAACCCATAACCCTTTGTACTCCATATGACTTACGTTTATGTTTGGCCACAAAAAATAATTTCCTTTCCAGTGAATGTCAATTAAATTAACAAACTTTAACTACTTTTCCAATATAAGTTGTAGGAAACCGACATAATTCACTCATGCGAAAACAACTAATTTATACTAATGCAAACCATATACACACGGTAAATAATAATGAAGAATCACATAAATAATGTGTCTCTATATAAGATATATACATCGTGAAGCAGAATGAATCATGTTTTGAATTCAATAATATTCATTGTCACAAAGGATAACAATCCTACTATGTTCCAGAAAATTTCACATTAACATGTGATCCCACAACCCTTGATAAAACTCAGGTGGAATCAAATACTATATGACCAAAACCATTTTAAACTCCACTAGTTAGTCACAAAGTTTAACCTAGGCACAAATAATTGACTTATAGTTACCCAACTTTTTTATTACCATCACCTAATTACTCTTGACATCAAAGCTTGTATAGGAAATTTGCACCATAACTCAATAGAACTTTGATTTGTGTGCAAAAATATGATCTGAGACTTTGGAGCTCAAGTTGTAACCTTACTTGTTGCAATTTCCCTACCCCCTCCTCTTCTTCCTCTTACTCCCCTTCCCTTTCCATGCATCTTCAACAAAATAGTGATTTTGATCACTGAAACATGTTGAGCTATCTCCAAGCTAGAGTGAAAATTTGCAAATCAAATCAATAATCAATTATACAAACCAATCCAACATAATTAAAACAAAAGACACAAAACATGATAAAAGTCTACCCTTTCATAACATAAGATATGTGCTCAAGACTGAACATAGATCACAACCACCCTAATTCGTTATAATAGTAAAAACAAGCATATTGAAAGTGATGCTTTCTGTATATAGGAGAAAATGTGGAAGGCATTGCCAGGAAATAAGATTTTGTTGAATGCTATTTTTTTTAAATATTGGAAATTTCATAATAATCATCAAATTTTGAAGCTAGCTATCATAATGTTAATTATGGAAATGACCCCTCTACAATTGGCTCTCAAACATTTGTTATGCTTGTTGAGTTGATTTTTGTAATATGATGTAGACCATGAACTCTTCCCTGTAATGACAATGCAATTATGTAGACAACCAATAAAAATATTGAAAAATATGCTCTGAGCTTTTAAAAATAAAATTCACAAGGGAACCATTAAAATCTAAAAACATAAAATTTATGAAATTTTCCTACAAATATAAAATGCCCTTACTTTTGTTATTTTAGCAATAAATAAAACCATACTAATGGCTTGGCCCATTGTTGTCAACACAATTTCTCGAGTTGGTAAATACAACTAAAAATTTCTTGCATCTTTGATCTTCAAAATACTAACAAAAAATTTAAATTCTAAGTGTCATTTCCTTGAAATACTAAGATTCATTCACATATTTACATGTGTGAAGAAAAACAATGGATCGAGGTCATTTAAAATAAAGGGGATAGACATAACTTCACATGATATTATTATTTAGACGAAGAATAGGGAATGAATAGTAGAAAAGAAGGAGAAATTGGCAGTGAAACAAAATATTATACAAAAAACATACAGAAGAGGGAGAAATTGGTAGTGAAACAAAATATTATCCAAAAAAAAACACATAATGGCACAACCATTTCATGGCTAAAAACGTTTTTATGGAGCTTGCAACAAAGGATGAAATGGGGCTAGTGTGTTCATAAGGTCACCCTTGCAACAAAGGAGGAAATGGGGCTAGTGTGCTGCTAAGGCCACCTGACTGATGATAGTTTTCTCAAAGTTGTTTGAGACTAGGAACTCCATATAAATAGGTTCTATGTATTGACCGAAGAGGTATTTGTTACTACTCATGTTTACCTATTTGTCTTTATGATATAACTTCCCCCTTACTAAATTGTACAAGACAATAACGAGTGTGAAAAGAGTAATCGTTCAATTGGTAAATATGTTTAAATACAAATGATTAACATGGTTCATGCTTGAATCTTAAATTAATTTTAATTTTATCATGTCCAAAACCTTTTTTATTTTATTTTATTAATGGTGGAACTCAAAAACTTCTATAAAAATTTAATAAATAAATAACCATATTAACGGTTGTGAATTGGAAAAGTTAAAATTACAAAATATTAATTATAATAACTACCTTGTAATTCACAAATCACCTTACTCAAATCATCACCTATTACCAACAAACACATTCAAAATCCTCAACAAATATGTATGTGTAAGGTGCTTTGGAGGGGGGGATTTAAAACTGGTCGGAAGATGTAAATGACATGTTTACATGAACTTCACTATTGATTTGTGAATATATAAATACATGCATTAAGAAAAATAAATTCCTCTGCTTGAAAAAACAATTTATGTCAAAATAGATTTACACAAACATCATTTTACTAGTGCGAGCAAAAAGTAACTGAGATGAAATGGTTGTCACTAAAAAATAATATATTACGTCGACTAAAAGATTTTTTATGTAATTTTTACGAAAAGATCTCTCAACATTCATAATATGGATCACAAAAGCCTGAATTCAGATAATACAATTTAATATTACATTAAAAAAGGGTTGTTTGGCTAATCACGACATGTCCACCTTCGTGGTGGGTGTTGTATGGATTATCAAGACATATGGCTAACATAATTTGTGGAAATTTAGAGGGTTTTCCCGCTCGCCTGACCCTCACATATTTACAAATATTAAAAGAAACCTAGTCCAAAATTACATTGATAAAATCTGGTCCAAGGCCTTATGGAGTATGTGTAGAGCAACACCTTGATGTAGGAGCATCAATCAAATTTTATTTTATTGACTCCCAGAAATTCAAGTTTGCTGAGTTGAATGGTGAGGTGTGTGTTATTAAATGATTTTGTTTCCAATGGTAGATTTGGAAATATTAGTGAGCTAAATTAGATATTTTTATAAAAATAGAAATGAGGATTTGCTAGCTAGTTCACATATCCGATTTGTTGGGATCCAGATAGGGTTGATTTGGATTTTTATAATGTAATTTGTAACCCAGAGTGGTTGTTGATGGAGTGAAGATAAAAACATATAATTTCTCTCTTTGTATTTTACAAGAAATTTGTTTATCTTTAGTTCTGTTTAACCGAATTCAATTACACTAGTGATGGTATATGTAATTGTTGTGGATGCCATGAAATTGGTTCAAATCCATATTCTCCTCATAAGCTAGGTTTGTTTTTGAAGTTCTGCAATATCGAATTGAATGTAGAGAGGCACTTTATGTGTAAAATTTGGAATTGTGAATAAATGCGATTGTGTGTGTGTATTGTAAATTCCAGGGACTTGTAAATGAATGAGGATATGTGAATGAACGATTTCCTTGCACAAGAGATCATTTTAGTGGAGAGGGTTTCCAATCTTTGATGTTTGAAATAAGTTCATTTTGAAATTTTTGATACCTGATTCGAATCCTCATGATGAAGCAGGGTAATCTGGGTCTCTTTTGTGAAAGTTTGCCTAGAAAAAAAATGAATCTATTATGCAAATATCATTTGGCGCTTTGTAAAGAGCAATAACCCCACCGATAAAACTTCGAAGGTGAAATTCTCCCATTTGATGTGCATTAGGGACAAATCATCTTTGAAGTTTCATTGAGAGCATTGAAGACATGGATCTCTGTGAGAAAACTAATGAAATCTAACAATTTCATTTATGATTGCATTGAATGTGAAATCGCCAATGTAAGTACACTAAATATTGAGCACACAATCATATTCATTGTTGGAATCATGGTCAAGTCCTAAATTAGAATCGCGGCCGCAAAGCTGCGTTGAACCATGGTTAAAATGGCTACAGAAAAAATGCATTGAAACATGGTCAAATTGTGAGGGTTTGAAATTTCCATTGCTTGAAATCTGAATTGATGTGGTCTGCATGTAACCCCTGATCTGGTGGAAATTTCACCTAGACTATGATGTCCAATATGTGGTTGAACTGTGGGCTATTTAATTTTAGACAAATGGGTTTAAATTGATATTGTGGGAATTGAAGACACAATCAATCCTCCCCCAAGTGGATCCCAACGAGAATGGATTTACTTTCCATGAATATGACACCCCCACTGGTACTTCTACCATCTATGGAGGAGGAAGATCGGCTGCACCCACAGTCGTAGGCCACAAAAAAAATTGAAATTGTTCACCACCACTAGTGTCTTCTAAGTCACTGGCGAATCTATTACTTCTGGAAAACTAATAAATAAAAGGAAAATAACATAACTGACCAACATTTCCAAACAAAGAATGAGGATAATTAAATTTGAGGATGAATATTTTTACCTGTAGCACACGAAAAAAACGTAACAAGCAACAAATCTATCCATGTGAACATTATTAATTTATATCTACCTCGTTTTGTAACCATTTTGGGGGTAGTAATAATTTCAGTCTCGATAACAAAAGCCTCACACATTATATTGAAGCTCTCTTCATTTTTTTCTTGTAATCGTAACAATTTGGTGAGACGTGTGCCTCAAGAGGTCTATGAAAACCTATAATACTCAACAACCTTTGGGATTTGTATACATATCCAACTTCGACTCCAGGAATAGAACCTATATTATTCCTGCAAATATTTCGAGAAAGAAATTTTAATCTCTCTGATGCATAGTCGAATACCCTTATGATTTTTGGGCCATCCTCTTTATCCAATATTTTTTTTTTATGTGTGAGCCTCTACACCAAATCATGCAACATCGACACCACCAACCTCCTTTCATGGGCCTCTTTGTAGGAAACGTATTTAACCTCTCTACTGTTGAATATGGCACTAAATCTTTACTTTGTTTCCTTTTTCCTTTTAGCTTGCACGTGATATCATTAACTTAATTCAATGCGGTCCAATTTTCCTCTTGAAATTCAAGGTTTGGTTCATTGACACCAACATGATCTGGAATGTCTCCAAAACTTTTAGCACGCACCTGTTTCACCTTTTGTCTCTGATATTCCAAATATACAATTTTTCACCTTCTTGCAGTCCCCTCGACGTCTACTCCACCTTTAACAACTGGGCATCCAATGTCTGAACTGTGCTTGAATTACAATACTGACAGATAAAACATTGAAGGCCACTTTGTTCGCATAATCGTAACAATTTGGTGGGACACGTGTTCTGGATTATGTCGAGGATGACGAATGGGACACTTGTTGCAGATTTTGTCAAGGTCAACGAATATGTACAATTTTTCCATAAAAAAACTCACAATATAACACCTAACGACGTAATTAAATTATTTATAACCTATACACTGGACATGATCACTATTGTAATTTTATCACATCTAAGTCCACCACGACTATGACTTTGTGCAAATTTCCAAATCAATTTGTGGAATATATGTACCCATGAAAATTAGTAATGACTAACTAAACTAGGCGTTCTCATGACCTCAAAGTCGTACTAAATTTGGTCCAGAACTACAACAATGCAGTTATGGTATTCGGGATCAGACAACAGAGTACTGAGCATTGTGGTCCTATCACCAAGTATGAGGTATTTAGTGTTTTGAATTTGCTACCATGATATTGGAAAAATGGTGGAATTTAGGGTTGTGGGGTTATGGTCGTTAATGTTCTCACTAGATACTAGATCTTGAGACTTGGAGTCTATTGTTATATATATTGGAAATGTCTCCTCTTGAATGTGCCTTGAAAATAGAGACAACAATTCATACCACTTGCGTATTCGATCTCAAATGTCTCCAAATATAGTGGATCATTTCATTCATTTTCAGAAGGATGCTAGTGTGTCAACGAGTACGCTTATGGACATATGGATTGAAGTTTTTTAAGAACGAGTGACTATTAGTTTTTGGCCTTCTGGCAGTAGGGATAATAATTATGAACAAAAAAAATCACTATTCCTTGTTTAGCAACAAAAACCTTGGGAATATAGTTGTTGCAACTCACACTAAATCTAGTTTAGTATCATTTCTTTCATTGATTGTACTAAAAACTATGCACGCGAAAAGTTGAGGAGAGTAATGTAGTCCTTGAATGAAGTGACCAGAGTCGATAAAGTAGGTTTTTCACAACCTAATTATGTCGTAAGGTATTCCTCTTTGAAAACAAATCCCCTAGTTGCCACTGTGCACTGGTCTCCACCATTGGATGGAATGTTAAATGATTGAAGGTTACTGTCAGAATAATTAATAGTTAAGAAAAAACTAATAGTTAGAGTTGCTTCTTGCTGAACAGTTTCTTGATGGCTTCTCCAAAAAAGGGTTTCTCTTGCAGGAATTTTCCATGTTGAGCGCCAAATATCTTTTTGGGAGATGGACTCTTCAAGGAAACCGACAATGTTTACTACATGGAAAGTTCTCGCATTTTCCCATTCCTAAATTTCATTTGGTTTTTCAAGGAAAGGATAACACATTTTCCAGTATTTAATCCATTTTTAGACAATGTAGGTAGATTGGTCTTTCAAGGAAAATGAGAAAAACACCAAGCTCTATTGCAAGCAAAGTTTCTGAATGCAAAGGTAATTAGCCGATCCCAATACTTGTTCTTCATTCGCTATGGCTGGTTTGTTTCACTTTGATATAGTAGGCTAGGCCCTATTCAATGTGATTTTATCCAGTCACTATCGATGCAAGGGGCAGGGTTACTCATTCAACGCCTTGCGGGTTGTACATCCTTTCTTCTTCTCTCCAATAGAAGTGGTGGGTTCTCATACACGGTTCTCTCTCTAAACAAATCAATAAAATAATAATGGCCAAGTAAATGTGGATTGCGGAAGCTACCTATATTATTAGTCTTGGCTTCATGGCTATCTATTTCTTAACAAATCAAGCTAGGTAGGGTAATTAGTTGAGCTGGCCAAATATTATTTTTCGTATGATTTATTAACTGACAGAGTTATGATTTATTTATAATAAATTTTTAGTGTTCAATCCATGTTCATGGTTCAGGTTCACAAGAAGCTATTTGAGGAAGATCAAGAAGGAATATATTCTCTATGGTCGTAGTGAGAAACTAGAAATTATTTTCAGGATTGTCAATACATGCCTAGATAAACCTATACGTGTAATGAATAATTTTCGAATGTGCCAAGATTTCCATACAGGTACCAAGTTCTTCTTCGAGATTTCCCAGCGAGAAATATTTGTTAGGGATGCCATACATTTTCATCATTTCAAGGATGGGCTATGTTCTTGTAGAGATTATTGGTGATGCTCATATATCTCTATACAGAATTTCTATAGGACCAACTAGATAGTTTTGTGCTAATTGGAGGTTACATAGAAGATCGTCATGGGATCGTCAAATGAACAATTTGGTGAATCTTCTGATGTGGAACCATTAATTCTATGGCAGTATGCTACTTATATCGTCATGGAGTCATCAAATGAACAGATTGGTGAATCTTCTGATGTGGAACCATTAATTTTCTAGCGATATGCTACCTTTGGTTTGACTAAAAAGAATTGTTTACATGACATCTCCAATTGAACCTAATCGAACTCTGTTTCCTGTGATAGGAATTCCCACACGTACATCTAGAATTTTACGAACGGTTATCTCGATAAATTATCTTTTGAACCTCCGCGTGGTGTTGAATTTAAAGGATTCGGCCTTTTTCTGCCAGAAAATTCACCTGAATTATTTCAAAAGCTATTGAACCGTATGGAAGTTTTCTTGAATTAGTAACAACTACAGTTTACCTTGGTTTCCCAATTTCACTGAGATTTTGGTATGAACATAAATGCGCAATTTCAATCTCTCAAAGAGATAGAAGAATAGCGCTAGAAGAATTAGTATGTACATAGGTTCTTTGTTAACACAAAACCTTGAATGCGATTGATCTCTTGCAAATAAAATGGTGCAAAGCATTTGGTCATCGAAAAATTGCTAGAAATATCAATACCATTAAATATTTTAATGGGATGCAATTATCTATTTTATGAATGTTTGTAATCATTCATTTTTGAAATGATGATGATCATCATAACAACAATATTAATGATGAAATCAATCAAGTGAGTGCTTATATTTATTTAGAATATTTTTATGTGCTCATAAAGCATTAAGAGATGCATTCCAAGATTGCAATAGTTTAATTTCGGTATAATGTTCGGAAGGTTGGTAGTATGACAAATATTTTAAAATTGAGATTTGAAATGGATATACGTTGAACATTTTAGGATAAAATACTTTTCATCTTTAACCCTCTTAACATCGCTAATATATAATAAAAAAAAACCCTTCTTCCAATGGTATTCTAGAACTTTAGAATGCCCAATTTCATTATGAAGCTTATGAGATTTGTTCCTATTTTAGAAATGTTAATATTTTTCCTTTACACTAAGTCAAAATAAAGACATATTTAATATTACAGATTAGGAATAATCACCTCATTATAAGAACAGTTATATCCTCATGGGCCAAATGACAAAGTTATTACACCTAGGAATCTTATCTTTTGATTTAGGTATTTCTTGTGATTGTTTGTCTCTGAACCCAAATGATTGTATTTTTAATTCTAGGTTTTGTATGATTGTGTTTTATATTAGTACCGAAATTACCATATTTCATCTCATTTGTAGATTCTTCTTCACCAATTCAGTTTTGGATCTCTTTATTGTTGCATGTGATCCAAATATTCTTCTTAACCAATTTAGTTTTGGATCTCATTATAGTTGCATGTCATCCAACTGAGGTGGAGGTCATTTAGCCATTATGTCTGCAAAATTTTGTTGCTGTCCTTCTTGATTTTGGGCACGTATTTTACCTTCTTGGGCGTGAGCTTACAAAAGAACATGGAGAGGATTTGATGGTTGGATATGACAGGATCAATGTTGGGACTGACACATTGATAAAGTTCTCCATAAATCAGACATTTTGGAGTCTTGGATCTATGATATTTGACATTAATGGTAACTTAACATTCATGGTTTGTGACCTAATGAAGCTTTTTTATGCACCTTAGAGAAAAATAATTTATGTAATCACCTTTTGGAAGAAGGATTTCCCTAAATAGTTTGGAATTATAGTCCCAATGATTCGGCATTAGTTCAATCAACATTGGAGAGGCAGCATAGAGGAACTTGATAGGCTAAGGATTCCTTCAAGTCTGAAGTTTCACCAAAATGAGAGGGGTGGAGATTCTTCCAGAAGTTCATTGAAACTCAAAATGGTTCATAGGGAGAATGAACAAAGTGTGGAGTCGTCAAACAATCGGAGAGTCTTAAGGGCTTCCAAAGGAAAACAGAGAAGGATGAAGAAGTCTCCAACACTTCAGTTGGGCTTCAACATGAACTTTCATATAGATCATAACTTATTTCTAAAGATGTTGGAGAAACCCAAAAGAGAAATAACAATAACTTGAGGATGCATCCACCAATATTGCCTAATAATTTAAATTTTTTTAGATAAGGAATGCCTGAAGGGGAATGGGAGATATTAGGACCTAGAAACCATGAAGGGGAAAGCTGGATTAAGAAGGAATATCTAGAGTGTAGCACTAGTGCACTATGAATGGAAGATTATGTAGGGAAGGAAAACAATGTCAGCGCTGATTAGAGTGGGCCTAGAAATGAGGATTGGTCTTTAAATGAAAATAATCATAAATACTCAACATGAGATAGATGTAAAGGAACAGATTAAAGTTGTGGTTTTGAAGGGGAAATAATTTTTTCACACACTGAAAAAGGCACATAAAGAATGCATTTGTTCTCATCAAAGTGAAATTCACAAAATAAGCCATCCTCGATCTGAAGTGAAACTTTCGAAAGAAAAGCAATAACATTTGAATTTCACTATTCGAAAAGTGGTATGTAAAGAAACTATCTCTTCATATCCAACTGTTGTTCACAAGAAAATCCAGCAACATATGGACATTAGTTTTCCTAAAGTGATGCATGAGTAAATTATTCGTACATGTTCCACTGAGGACATAAAGTTTCCTCCTAAACATGACTAGAGGAAGGAGAAAATAACTCTTTCATAGCTCAAGGAGCATATGTCAAACATTCAAGCATAAATTTATAGTATTGAGGGAAAGAAACGAGCTAAATATTATACATCGAGTATGGCAGATGGCTAGAGTGCAGCTCAATATGAATTTAAAGAAGCTCATGGTTCTAATGAATATCATAGAAGAAGGGAGGGATCTCTACTTTTTCCAGCATTAAAGGATCCCTTTTCGGGAATTCATATGCTTAATGATCTAGATGAAAAGAAACATATGAACCAGAACCCATCAGATATCGAAGAGGTGTGGTGGCAACATACAATTGAATATGCAAAATCTATTTTTTCTAGTCAACATGACACAAATAGGGGAAATCTTATTAATTGTGCACATTTAAAGGAACAAGTGACAATTGTTTGTATCGAAGTCAAGCATACAGAAGAAAGGAGACATGGTGAAGAAAAGTTTCCAGCCTTACAACATGCCCTGAAAAGGCATAATGTTGAATGTGTGGAATCCATTTTCCCCGATACACATGAGAAGTGCGATGAAAAATCATGGAATTTGGAAAATGTCACGGAGGCTATCTCAAGTGCCATTCATTTAGATTTGACGCATATGGAAGAAGAAAATAAGGCCAAAGGAGACTTAACAAGAAGAGACAATTCTTTAGAAGCAAACGATGTTGAAAAGGGTAAAGAGGAATAAGTAGCAGAATTAAAAACAGAAGAGGACTCTTCAGAAAATGGGCCAGTCAAGGATTTTAGTATCCATATGAACTACATTAGCTCTCAGATTCAAACAACCACTAAAAAAGAGACGGACAACAATGATATAGAGATAATGTATTGAGAAACAAGAGAAGTTGGAATTATAGCCCGAGATAAAGCTATGGGAAGGGAAACTTTCCAGCTATAAGGTGGAGTCAAAGTGAATCCATGAGTATTAGCTCACTGAACATAATTTCTAGAAATTATACAACATGTATGTATATCTTGGATTCACCCTATCTAACAATGTACTAAAGTTAAATATTGAATTGCTTCCACAAATCTTTTGTGGAATTAAAAACACAATCACTAATCACATGAACATGAAGAAAGATCAATCACACACAACACAGATAACTTCCCGGGGAAAGATTATAGCTAAAAATCCCCACTATCTTCTATTGTATATTAAGCATGGATCATGAAACAGTTACATACAAAACTCTTCTCACAAGAGCCCTCTAGTACTCAGCTAATTGTCTCACACTGTCATATGCAAAACTGACCAATACATAGCCGATTCTCAGCCTCCAAACACCTTGCCTTGCTTGCACAATCCCTTATGGTAAGATCCCTAAAAGGTAGGAATTCTTACCTACCTTGATTGCACAAGTATCATGGGCACTCCAATGGGTGTTTGCCTGCATGTGTGCAAGCCAGTAATCCTATAATTGATAGTCAACTTCCCTTTCACCTAGAACTCAACTGGGTCTCCACTGGATATAACATGCATGCAGCTAATAATAGTAAATCCTCAGTTGCATGTCAGATCATTGCTTGTGAATTAATTAATATTTAATTCACTAGATCTCTCACTAGTGTATCTCGAGTTAAAACTAGCACAATTGAGTTTAACTCACTTAACTAAGTTAAACTGATTTACAACTTGCACCAAATCATGCACCACTGCACTTCGAACTCTGTTACAACTAGAATTACTCTACATGCCTCACCAACAACCTCTAACTCGAAATCCACTAGCTAACTGAATTTATCACTTTCAGTTAACTCATTCAAGTCTACATTGAAAATAGATTATAGTTTAATGTCCATCTTAATTAAGGAATAATCAAAATAGACATGCACCCAAAAATAACACTATGGGCCCCTCCCTAGTCTGGGTGCTTAATGCACTAGGCGTTGGTGTTGAATTAAATATCAACACTCCCTCTCGACAAGAAATGGATTATCCTTCACCCTGATCTTGTCTCTATGGTATTCGAATTTGCTCCTGGTGAGTGCCTTCGTGAGAATATCTGCATCCTGATCTTCCGTCGAAATGTATTGAAGCAAAATGATCCTTCTCTGCACACAATCTCTGAGATGATGGTAATGGATATCTATATGCTTGGACCTATCATGAAACACAATATTAATCGAGAGTTTAATGCAACTTTGATTATCACAATTAATCACTATCGGATCCATCTAAGAACCAAACAAACCAACCAAGATCTTTCTCATCCAGATAGCCTCACATGCAGTTTGACTTGTTGCCATGTATTCCGCTTCCACTGAACTGAGTGCCATGGATTTTTGTTTCCTGCTATACTAGGAAACTTTTGTCGATCCAATGCTAAATATCCCCCCTAATGTGCTCTTTCTATCTGATGGACTTCCAGCCTAATCTGCATCCATGAAGCCATGCAACTTCACTCCATCTGTCCGTCTGTACCATAAACCATACTTTGATGTGCCCCTCAGGTATCTCAGGACATGCTTCCCCGCCTTCCAAAATAACTTGGTAGGCTTAACCATAGCTTGACTCAGCTGGTTAACTGCGTAGCAAATGTCCAGTCTCGTGTTCACTAGATACATTAGTGAACCCACTAACTATCGATAAACAGTATTATCCACTACCTCTCCAAAAGTAGCATCCTCTTTCCTCCAATTTCCTAGAAGAAGAGTATCCATGGGTTTGCAACTCTCCATGTTAAACTTACCCTGTATCTCCTTTGCATACTTTCCTTGAGACACAAAAATTTTACCATCCCACTTCCATATTTCCAATCCAAGGAAATAAGGAAGGAGTCCCATGAGCTTCATTTCGAACTCCCTTGCAAGATCCTCGCATGAGTGTATCGTTTGTTATCCACCAGTCAAAATTAGATCATCAACATAAAGAACAATGATCAATAGCTTACCCTCAACCACAATCTTGTACAGGTTTGCATCTGCTTCACTGTAGGTGAAGCCCAGTTCGGTGAAATAGTTGTCTATCCAAGTGTACCAAGCACAGGGTGCTTGCTTCAGCCCATACAGTGCTCTTTTGAGCCTGCACACATGCAACTCGTTGTTGAAGATTTTGAAACCTTCAAGCTACTCTATGTACACCTCTTCCTCAATGATCCCATTGAGAAACGTAGTTTTCACATCCATCTAATGAATGCACCAGCCCATCTGCAACGAGAGTGAAAGGATGGATCTTATGGAAGAGTACCTTGCGACATGCGCAAAAGTCTCATCATAATCTATCCCCTCGATTTGTGAGAATCCCTGGGCCACAAATCTGGCCTTTTATTTCTCCACACTCCCATCAACAGCTTGCTTTGCCTTGTAGATTCATCTTGATCCAACCACTAATTTGTCAACCGGTCTTGGGACTATCTTCCATGCAATATTCTTGACAATGGAGTCATACTCCTCCACCATTGCATCAACCCAAGTAGGTTGTTGCACTGATTATTGAAATGAAGATGGTTCAGTCACAATACATTTGCTCATAAGATCCATGTGTCCAGTAAATCAGTCAGGAGATTGTCTCTGTCTGTGCTGTGAAGTAGGAGCTCCTACATTCTGTGCAGCATCAAGTCTCGGCCTATCATCTTCTGTGGTGGGCATTCTGCCATTTCTGATGGATGGCTCTACATGAGTGATTTAATCCACTCCATGAACGTCCTCATGTGGTTGATCCACATCTCAAGACTCATCCTTGGGAACCAACGGTTCCTCCTCTGCATGCAAGTCCAGCTCCCTCTCAAGGGACAACTGCATGGATTTCTTCACATCAAATTTGATATCTCGTCACACAACATTCATTCTGTTGTTTGGAAAATACACACAATAATTATGGGGTGTTTCAATGTACCCCAAAAAAATATCAACCTCAGAAGTCGGTTCCAGCTTCTTCCTGGTGTCCTGGGTCACATGCACATAAACATATGAGCCAAAAATCTTAAAGTGTGAAACATCAGGTTTCTTACCAGTGAAAGCCTCTTTAGCTGTACTCATGCCAAGTACTCTATGAGGAAAACGGTTTTGCACATGTATTGTTGTATTGCATGCTTCTGCCCACATATGCATCGGTAGCCCTTGGTCATGCAACATCGCTCGTGTTGCACCCACAATAGTTCTGTTCTTCCTCTCCGCGACCCCATTATGCTGTGGGTTACGAGGTGCTATTAGTTCTCTTCAAATTCCTTCTTTGATGCAGAAGTTCTCGAATTCATTATAGATGTATTCTCCACCATTATCGCTCCTGAGAGCCTTCACTTGCTTCCCCGACTCTTTCTCCACCGGTGCTTTAAACTCACAAAACTTAGAGAATGTTTGATATTTATTCTGCATGAAGAATATCCAACACTTACAAGAAAATTCATCAACAAATATTACATTGTACTTCTGTGTTGTTGTTGAAACAATCGAGAAAAGACCACCCACGACTATGTGAACTCTCTCAAGGATCCCCGAAGCTCGGTTTTCCTTCTCATGAAAGATTGCCTTTACATATTTTCCCATAGTACATCCCTTGCATGTATTTGACAGTGAAAGTGTGTACCCCTGGGAAGACTAGTAGAAATCTGTTGCATGACTTTCAAGGCTCCATGGTGAAGATGGCCCGATCTCCTGTGCCATAATTCGCCCTCATCCCGGCTCACCACTCGATCTGCCTTGCCCATCATTGTTGCGCAGCCATCTACCTCTAGCTTGTAGATATTATTAACTGTAATCCCTATCCTCTTGGCTTGACTCGTTGTTTTATCTCGCAAGAAATCTTTTCCATCACTAAGAACAACGTCATAGCCTCTATCCTCCAACATTGTGAATAAGACCAAATTTTTCTTCAGAACTGGCACATGTATCACATATTTTAATTGAAATGGTTTACCTGAATCCCTCTGAAAGGTAATGGTACCAATCCCAGTAGAACTGTATCGTTTATCGTCACCCATCTCAATATGCATATGGAGATATTTCTCCTCCAAGTCACTGAAAAGTTTCATATCTTTCGTCATGTGAAAGGAAGCGCCACTATCCAAATACCACACAGATCCCAATGCACTGGACACCATGCATGTGATTAATGAGAAGTCAAGCTCAAATTGCGAGGCAAGGGCCTCACCAGCTGCAGATCCAACAACCTTCTTGTTCTTCTTCTTTTGTGTACAGTTAGTAGCAAAATGCCCATGCTCGTGATAGTGAAAACACTTCACCTTGGACATGTTCTACTTCTTTCCATTCTTGGGCTCAGATTTAGAATGGAATTTCTTCCCCTTCCCCTTCCTCGCCTTGGCAGCCAAAGCACAATCCTCTTCATCCTCATTCTTAGATGAAGATCCATCTCTAGTGTTTCGTCTGAACTCCTCCTGCACCAAATCTGACCACAGTCACTCCCAATCTGGAAAATTTTCCCTTCCATTGACAGAGTCTTGATAACTGTGCCAACTCTTGGGAAGTCCTAGGAGAGCCAATATCACCAAATTATCATCAGAAACTGTTATTCCAACGCTCCCTAGTTCATTCCGACATTGGACAAATTTTTTTAGATATTTTGGAATGGTGTCGCGCTTTTCCATCTTGATCTTCCAGAGTTTATCTTTGAGTGCCAATTTCCTATGGTCGTCGCTGCTTTGGAATAGATCCATCAAAGCCTTCCACATTGCATATGGTGTGGCTTTCCCATGGATGCTTGAGACAATATGGTCTCGTACTCCCTCCAATAGGATCCTCCTCGCCTTTGCCAATTTCTTTTGCCATGTATCAAGATTTGCAGCATCTGCAACATCGGGTTTAGGAAAATATTTTTCAATGAATTCCTTCAACCCATTGTCTTCGAGTATTGCCTCCATCCTATCCTTCCAAGCAATGTAGTTTGAGTTGCCCTCGAGTGCATACTTTAACCTCAAGCCATTGAAAACCATTTCGACCTTGAATCAGTTGTAGCACCAAGAAAGTCTTTCTGCAAATTCAAATTCTATCCAGTCACAAACTCAGCTCCTACTTCACTTCTGCAATTTCCTCTGCTCCGATACCATGTATAAATTATACAACATGTATGTATATCTTGGATTCCTCCGATATAACAATGTACTAAACTTAAATACTGAGTCTCTTCAACAAATATTTTGTGGAATTAAAAACACAATCGCTAATCACATGAACATGAAGAAAGATCAATCACACACAACACAGATAATTTCCCGGGGAAAGATTACAACTAAAAAACCCCACTATCTTCTATTGTATATTAAGCATGGATCATGAAACAATTACATACAAAAATCTTCTCACAAGAGCCCTCCAGTACTCAGCTAATTGTCTAACACTGCCATGTGCAAAACTAACCAACACATAGCCAATTCTCAGCCTCCAGACAACCTGCATTTCTTGTGCAATCCCTGATGGTAAAGATCCCTAAAAGATAGGAATTCTTGCCTGCCTTGACTACGAAAATATTATGGGCACTACAATGGGTGTTTTCCTGCATGTGTGCAAACCAATAATCCTACAACTGATAGTCAACTTCTCTTTCACCTAGAACTCAACTGGGTCTCCACTAGATCTGACATGCATGCCACTAACAATAGTAAATTCTTAGTTGCATGTGACATCACTGATTGTGAGTTAATTAATATTTAATTCAATATATGTCTTTGTTAGGTGGGTAAATCCTTCTTGCTGACAAGAAGGATCTCCCTAGTATCACAAGGATAGCTAGAAACAAACAGGACAAATGTAAACTACTTTCTATAGATTATGTATGATTTAGAATTTTCTATGATGAAGAAAGGACCTACTTGTGATCCAATGCTAGTTGTATTCTTCCTTCCCATCGCTCCAAAGAAGTCACCTCAGAAGACCTACAATCAAAGACATGGAAGAGAATCAAAAGCACCTACACAATATACTAATTCATAAATCACAAATCTATCTTAATGATCAAGGAATTTAAGAAATAAGTCATTCAAGTAAACACCTAAACAACTTATTGAGAAAATAGGATCCATTTGTGTTATCTTTAAATAAAAGAAGGAGTCTTACAACCGCGTTCGCCTTGATGTCGTACAGGTCCTTCCGGGGTCCGGAACAAGCATTTTCCTTTGGTCTAACAAGCCCTTCCACTCTTTGAACCAGCCTAAATACGAGTGTGTAATCGTTCTCGCATGGATAATGGCTAGAAAAAAGAGTATGTTTCTTCAACAATTCTCTTCTCTAATGTAGTATGAAGCACAAAGCAAGTACTTTTTTACATATCAGTAGCTACCCTTGAGACTGAACCATGGCTTCAATTTATAGCAGAAGGAAAGTGGTTACAACTCCAAAATGGAAGGGATAGAGTCCTCTTATCAAGGGATTAAGTTCCAAAGACCAAGGAATAGGCTCCTTTTATGAAGGAATGAATGTTCATGATGAATGGAGGGAGTAAGGCTTCGACTGGATAACGTGTTCTAGAAGCTTCCAGCTGGGAGAATATTCAACCAGTTGGGCTTCTAGAATTTACTTTCGCCTTCAATTTACCTTTTATAGGGGTCTGCAGTTTTAATACACAAAACGTGCCGTAGGTACCGCAATTTTTCTTTACAAAAGGTGCGGTACCACAGGTAATAGCTAGGAATAGTGCGGAGCTAGGCTTTTTATGATTTTTATGAGCTTTTCTCCAAATCCAATACTTGGTTTAGGAACTTTAGGGTTATAGACTTCTAAGGGAGCATTATATAGGTATTGATGAACCCATATAGACAGTAAAATGTCATGGTGACAAAATAATGTTTAACACTCTCACTAGTGTATCTTCAGTTACAACTAGCACAAATGAATAAACTGATTTACAAGTTACACCAACTCATGCACCACTGCACTTCGAACTCTATTACAACTAGAATTACTCTGCATGCCTCACCAACAAACTCTGAATCAAAATCCACTAGCTATCTAAATTTATCAGTTTTATTTAACTCATTCAAGTCCACATTGAGAATATATTATAGCTTAATGTCCATCTTAATTAAGGGATAATCAAAATAGAGATGCACCCAAAAATAGCACTGTGGGCCCCACCTTAGTCTAGGTTCTTAATGCAACCAGGTGCTTAATGCACTAGGCATGGGTGTTGAATCTTCTTGTTTAATCTCAACATAATTATCCACCCCTTATTCTGGAGGAGTTGGAGTCGAGAAATTTCCTACTACCTCATTAGTTGAAGAAGGCCCACATGAGAAAATCTGAAGAGATTCTTCAATGTGATTTTCATTTGAAATTCAGTCACTCTGCTCTTTTTTGTATAACATTCTCTTTACTTCTACCCTTAAATTCAATGGTTAAAAAAATTAGAGAAAATACACTTACCTATTTCAAGTTGAAAAAAAGTTGTTTATGAAGGGTTTTTTGTAGAGGAATCTATTATTTAAAAG
This sequence comes from Pinus albicaulis, assembly GCA_034641835.2. NCBI lineage: Eukaryota > Viridiplantae > Streptophyta > Pinopsida > Pinales > Pinaceae > Pinus > Pinus albicaulis. The sequence continues at coordinate 929,540,026 of CM076571.1, read as the reverse complement.
ATCGTGAAAATAATTTCCTTTCAAAACCAAAAAGTACTATCACCGGGGAAGGGAATTCTTACATTTAAAATTTGTTACCATTATTCTCATTAGGAAATTTTGTTGTTTCTTTTTATTTCATGGGAAAATAAGTGATCTTTAACATGCACTAAAGTCTTGAATTATGATCCTTAAACAAGTGACTAGATTCCCTGATTATGAGTTGTTTTTCTTCTTCTTACTTTTGGGTCTTGATGATGTTTTTTATTATGACTGAGGTGAAAAGTTCCAAAGCAGTGGAATATTGATCGTTCAAAGAGGAATTATGGCAATATGATTGTAGGTAATTGTTGAACCTCAAAATTGTTCCTATTTTGACATCTTTTTCCACCATCTTTTCTTCCTTTTTCACAAATCCATAAACTCAATCAGTAATAATTGACATATTTTACATCTGAGAAGGCATTTAGATGATCTCTATTCTATTTTATAATGTTCTTATTATTTACATACATTTTTGTAATTAGTTACAGAATTCGTGCAATTCTGTAGCTAATCTTTGTTTATGCAACCACTGTTATTGTTTGACAGGTTTCAAGAATAAATTGAAGAAGCGAGTCATATGGGTAGCTTTGAAATGGTCCATATATGGATCATATCCTACTTACCTATTCAATTTTGAGAAGGATTATCCCTACACTCACGGTCAAAGATCAGTCAAGATAAGGAACGAGATCAGCAAACGAAGATTCTCAATTTTCTCTTATGTAGCAAATCGAGAAAAAGCCATGAAGAATTTGCTTCTGAATAGACTTCTAGTCTTATCTTTATTTTTCTTTCCATAGGCGAAGTTGTCTCACACAGTTAATTTAAAAACTTGTATAAATATTAGTCTGTTGAAACCAGGAATAAGCTTGATTTTGTGATAATACTGTGATACATTTTTAAACTCTGTTTTATTAATGAAGAATGCCATTTCGAGACCATTGATGCGCATATAACCTAAGTAGATTTACACTCGTTCAATTGCAGATGGCCCCTGCACGGAAAGGAGGTTTTTATAGTCATTTTTCACTTTAATTTACTGTCATTTCATAGCTTAATTTCTCATTGATTCATAGTTAATTTCTCATCATTTCATAGTTGATTTCTTGTCGGTTCGTAGTTTAATTTGTCATCGTTTCGTAGTTTAATTTCATGTTAATTAGCTCCTAAATGTTTTATGAATCAATTGTTTACATTTACGCACAGTCAATTGTATCTTATGCTCTTTTGAATTATTTCATGATCGTGACTTTGTTAGCTTCCATTTGAAATAAATTCTTGCATTTGATTAAATAGCAATCATAGGATTTAGATTAGACATTTCATTTTGTGAAATAGATACTCTATCATTCTTTTCTTGCCTTAGTTAAATTTGAATTCAATTAGTGACCTGGCTCTCCTGAGCTCTTGCGCTGCACAGGCCCGCAGTTGCACTCTTATGGTCCTCCATATTGCCATGGCCCGTGAGGGGGGCTCAGAGCCCCTCCCCCTTCCTCTAGAAGTCCGTGAATTCCAGAAAATGGTGGCTCGTGCTGCAAACGACCCCCAACGGCACAACAACCGAAATTCGTAAAAAAAAGGACAATATACCCTCGGTGGACCTCCCTGAGGAAGAAAATTGCCGATCTGCTCTAAACCTAGTGGACAAAGGACTCATAGGACAATTCACATGCCTCTGGCCCTCACCCAAATAGGTTGAAGACTAGATTAAGAGAAACTGGTCCCCATTGATCAAGGAAGGCATCAAATCTTACTTCGTAGGCAAAGGCTTCTTCGTGTTCGTGTTTGAATTTGCTGAGGACCGAAGTCTCATCTTCAGGAATGGGCCTTATTTCATGGGGCCAAAAGGTTTATATCTAAACAAATGGTTGCCATATTTCGATCCGACAAAAGATGTGCCCACTGCTGTCCTAGTATGGGTGCGACTTCCCCATCTTCCCATGCACTGCTGGAACCAGAAATCTCTCCAAATCGTTGGCATCTCCCTTGGAAAATATATCGACCAAGCTGCGAGGAAAGATTAGTATTCCTGTGCTCGAATATGCGTGGAAGTAGATCTTGAAGAAGGACTATCAGAAGCAATAAAACTCACAGTTTCTGGATGGTCTTATATCCAAGAACTGGATTACGAGTAGCTACCCTTCAAATGTAGACATTTCCATGGCTATGGGAATTTTGCAAGATATTGCAAGAAAAAATCCGAAGATCAAAGTGACAAGTCGAAGGGAGAGCAGTGGACCACAGTATAGAAAGTTGGCCATGCAAAAGCACAAGGGAAAGGGCCTACAAAGGGGAACAATACTGAAGAACAAGGAAATGAAAAGAGGATCCCCCATGCCCTGGAAGAGAATCCAAACCCCAATGGAAGCTCCCCTCCAGATCCTCCAGAAGGAGATCTGATTACCCCGGCACAGATTGACATCCCTCAAACAAACAAAGAAGGAGGTGGAGCTGCCTCACCTGGTGTCTCTCAGGGTACCCCCTCCATCCCTTTGTATGCAAATATAACAAAGAAAAAAGCGGTAGAACCCTCCGACTCCTCAGAGGATGAGATCTATGAGAGACCCTCGAAGAGGGATGGCAGGAAGCCTCACAAAGTAGTAAGGGAAGAAGAAGTAGAACGTCTAAAAATGCAAGGCAGCCAATCCACAATATAAATTTCAATCGGGAGAAATACAAGAGCAAGACCTTCTAAGGGAGGCCTCCCAAACCCCTCGCAAAGTAAATAATGCGTATAGTCTATTGGAACTACAGAGGTCTGGGGACCCAACCAAAAATAGAAGCCGTCAAAGATTTGATGAAAATAGAACCCACAGATATCCTCTTTCTCCAAGAGACTAAAATAGAAGGGCAAGCCCTCATGGAAATCAGCAAGTCAAAATGGAAAAAGAATGCAAGAAAAGCAGTCAGCTCGAGGGGATCCTCAGGAGGAGTTGTAACACTCTGGACTGACGATCATTACCATCTGCTTAACTCGCATGAGACCCAGCACTGGATCTACACTGGGTTCAAGCACCTTGAAAGTAAGTTAACTATAGCCTTATTCAATCTTTATGTTCCTGTCTTTTATGTTGAAAAAAGAGAATGTTGGAACTCTCTCTCCGAATTTTTAGATCTTCACTCCCCCAACAACATCATTCTGGCCAGAGATCTCAATATTTTCATGAAGCCAAAAGAAAAAAGGGGGGGAAACAGCACCAGAGACCAACTGTTGCCTTTGGTTGAAGAACTAATGCAGTAGAGGAACCTTCTTGATTTCGCACCTGTAAGAGGCACATACACTTGGACCAATAATCGAACTGGGACTGACCACATTTCTTTCCGGTTGGAAAGATTCATGTTTCAAAGCTCCTTGTTGTTGGAAAATCTACTTATCTCCATAAAAATCCCCCCAAACTCACCTCGGACCATAAGCCAATTCAACTTCTTATGGTTCCTGAGGAATATCTGGGTCTAATCCCCTTTAAATTCAGCCCTCTCTGGATTGAAAAAAGAAGGTTTTCTTGACATTGTTCAATCAGCCTGGGATAATCCTGTCAATGGATCCCCCAGCTATGTGTGGGAACAAAAATTAAAAGCCACAGAAAAAGCTTTAAAAGAGTGGCTAAGGAATCCATCTAAAAACCCTACTCAACAGAGAAATGAAGCTATTCACTCGTTGGAAACTATGCAAATGCGAATAGAAGACCTACATATCACTCCGAAAATTCTAAATAAAGAGGCTGCACTCCAAAGAAACACCCATCGCTCTTTCAGACGGGAAGAAGAGTATTGGAGGCTCAAATTTCACAGTCTGTGGCTCAAGGCAGGAGACCGAAACACTTCGTTCTTCCATCGACAGTACAAAGCCCGACTATCTCGCAACCATATTACTGAGATAAAAAATGAAGAAGGTCAGAACTGCAAAAAGTTTGACCAAATTAAATCAGCAGCTGAAAATAATTTCAAAAACCTCTACGGTCTTGGGAATGAAGACAGCATAGAGGACACTGAAGACCTTCTTTCTAATATCCCTCATCTCATTAATCATGAGGACAATCAAGCTCTCCTAAAACCACTATCTGAAGAAGAAATTATCATAGTAATATGGGCAATGGAATCAGATAAGGCCCCTGGGCCAGATGGTTTCTCTATACATTTTTACAAAGTCTGCTGGAACATTATCAAAACAGATCTGCTGGAAATGATACAAGGTTTCTTCAGTAAAGCCAAGGTTGGGGGAGGCATCAATTCAATCTTCCTAGCCTTAATTAAAGAGGCCAATCCAAAAAATTTTAGCAGATTCAGGCCCATTTCTCTTTGTAATGCTTCCTACAAAATCTTGGCCAAAATCCTTGCAAACAGAGTCAAACCCCTGCTTGAAAAATTAATCTCCAGCCCTCAAGGGGGGTTTGTCAAAGGCAGACATATCCTGGATAATGTCATTCAAGTCCAGGAGGCTATCCACTCCAGTAAACTAAGGAAAGAGAAGGGGATTTTGATCAAGCTTGACATGGCCAATGCCTTTGACAGGGTTAATCACTCCTTCCTCTTCCAAGTCCTCCGATGCTTCAGCTTCCCTGCTCAGTTCATCAATCTCATCAAAGGCTGTATTGAAAATCCTTGGATTGCTTCTCTAGTTAATGGTCGGCCAACATCCTTCTTCCAAGCTCATCATGGCTTGAGGCAAGGTTGCCCGTTATCTCCTTTCTTGTATATCCTAATGGCGGATTCCCTCAACAGGAAGCTTTCTGCATAAATTAATTCTGGTGGTCTCCCTGGAATTCGTACTTCTAATGCCCAAAATCCTATAAACCATGCTCTCTTTGCAGATGACTCCCTCCTTCTTGGCAGTGCCTCTACGAGAATAGCTAAATTCTTTGACTCTGTCCTAAAAAGCTACTGCAGAGCCTCAGGAGCACTGATAAATGATAGAAAGACCTCGATCTACGGATGGAATGTGGATCAAGGCAATCTGAACAGTATAGCCCAGATCCTAGGCTTCGAGGGCTATGCCCATTGGGACAACATCAAATATCTTGGCCTACCTCTCACTTTCGGAGTTAATAGCAGAACACTGTGGCAAGGTATCATCAGCAAGATCAAATCCAAGATCGCCTCTTGGGGAGGGTATTGGCTCACAAAGGGAGGAAAAACAATCTTAATAAAATCTGTGCTATCCGCCCTTCCTATCTACCAAGCCTCTTTCCTCCTTGCTCCTAAATATATCATGGAGCAAATTTCCTGCCTTCTGCGAGACTTTCTCTGGCAAGGGGGCAAAGGCAATCAAAGAAAACTGCACTTGGAAAACTGGGATCTAGTAAAACGCCCAACATCGGATGGATGACTCTAGATAAGAGATCCTACTCTCTCCAATCTCGCACTCGGCTGCAAGCTTCTCTGGAAAATCTATTCGACCCTGCACATCTAGTCAGTGATACGCTCAGGAAAAAATATGCGCAGGGGGTCTCTCTTAACAAATTATCAGTTGACAACACCTCCCCTGGCACGTTAACCTGGAACCTTTGCAGAAACAGTATCAGTCGCTTTAAGATTCACCTCTACCATATTCCAGGCAATGCAAAAAAATTTTACTTGTGGGAAGATCGCATAATGAATTGCGCTCCTCTTAATTCCCATGATGAAATTCGTGACCTTTGATGTTGGCTTCTTGCTGTAGGGTATCGTAAGCTATTTGACATAGCAGAGTGGGATAGCAAAGGGAATTGACAGGACTGGGGCTTCCCAATTCTTCCGGAGCATCTTCTCCCACAGCTGGCAACGTTAAAATCGCTCCTCTCTAATGTTGCGCCCATCCATCGTGACAGTTCAGATAGCTGGGGCTGGGGAGACACCGGCACTTATACCTCTACATCAGGATAAAATGCTCTGCAGCCAAAAAAAGACAGAACTCGTTCTCCCAGTATGTGGAAACAGGTTTGGAATTCTTCAGGGCTCCTGAAAGTCAATTTCTTCTTATGGATCCTCATGCATAACAAATTGTTGACAGGGGACAACTTGCTAAAAAGAAACATTGTTGGACCTCATAGATGCGTGATGTGCAGAAATGTTGGAGAGACAACCTCTCATCTTTTCATAGACTGTATTTTTGCCAAAGAAGTTTGGAAAATAACACTCCTCGAACTGCAAGTTAATTCTCCCCGGCAATGTACTATGGCTGATCTTTACTCCTCGTGGTTTCAAACCTATCCTCATTCCATCCCCAGCAACTCTCTTTGGCATCACATCTGGCTCTCTATCCCTAAATTCGTGTGCTGCGAAATCTGGCTCACCCGGAACGACTTGACATTCAATAATACTCCTTGCTTCCCTGCAAAAATAGCTGCTAAAGCAAAAGCTCTACTTCTAGAATCTGTCCTTCAGCAATCGCAAAAATCAGATTCTTCACGCCTCCCTTCTGAAAAGAGCTGGTTGAATCATCTTAGCCCTCTTCCCAAAGGAAAATCTCTGACCCTCCCCCTTGCCAACCCACTCTAGATATTAAGAGAACCAAAAGCCAGTTTCCAACTTTGGTGGAGGAATCAATTCAAAACTACAATTTTCTTCGACAGTGCCTCCAAGGGAAACCCTGGGGCAGCGGGCGCTGGTGGAGTCATCTACTCCCCGGACAACACTAGAAAATATTGCTTCAGCTGGGGGCCTGGTCACCGTACAAATAACCAGGTATAACTTCTTGGTCTCACAAAAGCCTGCCAACTTGTCCAGGATAGAGGCATCAAAGATTGTCAAGCATTTGGAGACTCATAAATCCTTATCAAGAAGATCAATCTACAGGACCAGTTCAACAATGCCACACTTAAAAAGTCTCTGAAAAGGTTAAAGATCATTCTACAGGACTTTGAATCCTTCCAAATTTTCCACATCTTTAGAAGCTCTAATAGTGTAGCGGATATAATGGAAAACAAAGGTTGCCTTCTTGCATCGGGCGAACTTAACATCAATGACAATAGCATTATCCATTCAAGTGTTCCTTAACTCGAGATACAGAGTACATCAAGATGTATTAAGATGTAAGGCAATGCTGTGTAACAAAGATTGATAAGGCTCCGGCCCAACCAAATCATGAATAAAACATACTCGTTCCAGTTTAAAAAAAATAAAAAAAATAAAAAAATAAAAAAAAATTGAATTCAATTAGCACAGTCAATTCAATTTCATAGTAATAGATTTTATGCTTTCATTCCATGGAATGTAGAATAGAGTTAGATTAGAGTTATATTTTGATCATTCTTAGATAGATTTAAAACTAGGACGGAGTTAGATTAGAATTGTACTTTGATGAATTTAGATAGATTTCAAAAGTAGATCAATTTCTCTGTTTTCATAAAATGAGTATTTTCAATTGATAGAAAGAATTTAGATTTATTTTTGATAAATAGAATATAATTCAGAGTTCAATAGAATTTAGAAGGATGCTTTGTTTAAAGATGAAATCAGTTTAACTAGATGTTTTCCATAGATATTTTGTCGGCATAGTATAGGCTAACATAGCTCAAATTTAACCATCCAAAGATCTATTTTTATGCAAAATAGATTAGTTAAATAACATTTCCTTTTCTTCCTTCTTTTGAATTTTAAATTCCATTCATTTTATTAAGAGTAATTTTTAAATCAATTTCTTTTCTTAGAGTAAAAACAACATTTCATTTTCTTCCTTCTTAAAGATTAAGTTTTCATCATTAAATTTCTTTAGTTGTTTCTTAGCATCTAAAGATTTCATTTAAAAGCTTAGATTTCATTCCTTAGATCAATTTTAATTCTTAACATTAGGCATAAAATATAAACCCCCAAAAACAATATATAGAAATACACAACAAAGTAAGAAAGAAGGGCATCTAAGCATATATAGTGCACCACATTTCATTAGATTAATAACCTCGTTCGTTAATTTATGATAGAAATTTAAGACATTAAATTTGACTAAAGAATAATTTACTAATAAATTTACCTGAACTGAGATTTATTAAGAATCCCCAAGGGTTAAAAAAGGCCAAATGCCCCTTATCCATAAAAATTGATGATTAAGATAACTCTATGCTCTATGTTCAAATGATAGGTGAAGTGGATAGCGTAAATATTTGAATTATATATCATTCTTAAGCTTCTTAGTAGCCTCTTATGAAGTACAACCTGTCATATTGATAAGTTGTGATGTCGTTAAAGCATTATCGCTATAAAGCGGAGTCAAAGTTCCATAAGTAGTATCAGAGGAATTCAACATCGGGAATGTGATAGAAGAAAATCATTTCCTGGAAGGGTGAAGTCTGCCCAGCCTAAAAAAACCAAGTGCATCCTTCATGTAGAAAAAAAATAGCATGCAAATTTCCTCATATAGAACTCTTGAGTACTTTTCCCAAATTGTCTCATCCATTATGAAAAAGCGCATCTTACATGCGATTAATAACAAAGAAGGTGTTCCACACCAATCACCAAGATGGATATTTTGATTTGATGTCCAGTAGTTCACTAAACATAATTATCCACCCCTTATTCTTGAGGATTTGGAGATGAGAAATATCCTACTACCTCATCAGTTAAAGAAGGCCCATATGAGAAGATATGAAGAGATTCCTCAATGTGATAGCCATTTTACATTCAATCACCCTCCTCTTTTTTTTCTAGCAATCTCCTTTCGTGTTCCCTTAATTTCAATAACTCGGAAAGTACTAGACAAAAGAGACTTGCCTATTTTTTTTTGTAAATTAGGAAGTTCTATTCACATTCAACATAAAAAGTTAGATTACATCGTGGCCCTTGAGAGGTGAAATCGCAGACACACGTCTGGATGTAGAAGATTCATCAGTCTGATGCACTTGTGTCTCGCCCTCTGGGAAAGAGAATACAGGGAGAGGAATAGAGGGGAGAGTGCAAATGCCAAACAACATAAAATGATCATACATTACAGATCTGGAAAAAAGGCATTAAGGCCTCAAACAAAGAGTAAAAAAAGAAGGCATAATCAGAGAAGTAGGTGAATTAGAGGTCTGGAGAGTGTTGCGCCTCAACATTGTCAGTCAAAAATTCATCCACACTAATGGGCCTGTCGGGATTACCCTCATCGGAGCAGAAGATCTGGCGTTGGCTAGAAGAGGGTCCAGCGCCTGGGCAGTCTAGCCTGGAAGGGCGTTGAGCCGTCGGGGTAGCCTCTTCTTCCTTGGGGCGTTGATGGTGGTGGCGCGTAGCAGACCGGATTTTCAAAAGGGCATAGTGGGGGGAGCTCCTATCGACGAACCGCATATGGTGAACTTCGCTTACATACATGACGAATTTCTTTGTCAAGGAGTCAATTTTTCGTTCCTGAACTTTGTTGCGGTCATTCTGGTCCTGGAGGGTGATGGCAAGGAGAGTTTTAGTGTGCCACTGTAAGTCGATGGCTCTGTTGTATAAATTCTCCTGGGGTCTGGTTGGACTGGGATCCGGGATCAAGCGGAGTGTTTCATCAACCGCCTTAGACGACGTGTCTCTGCGAAGAATGTGGGCTATGTTCTCCAAGTCGGAAATGTGCCTCAGCATGTCCTGGCTAGTGGTGGAAACATAAGTGTTGGCGGAGTTGCTGGCTATGGTTTCGGCTCAGGTGACAAGGGGACGATTATTTCTAGCCCAATGGGCACCACGACCGCGATGAGCAGGGTGAGGAGGGTGATCTCTGCGAGGGGCCATGGGGGCGGGGAAAGGTGGAGCAGGGGTAGGGGAGATGAAGGAATGAGAGGGAGAACAGTGAGGAGCCAACTTCTCAAAAGACAGGGTGGTGACAAGCTCGGCGAGAGGAGTAGGCGAGAATGAGGAACAATCGAGAGTAGAGGGGAAGATATAGGCAGGCAAGAGGTGAGGCGGGATGGGGGAGCCGCTGGGAAGCATGCCAAATGCATTGTCTTCATCAAGCGAGAAATTAATGAGGCTGATGGGAGGGTAGCGAGTGTGAGGGTCATGATAACTGATTTGATTGAGAGGGGGAATCGAGGGAGAGGCCGGCCTGCTGCTATTCCAAGTAACTGATGTGGATGCATTCATTTTTGACATATGGCAGAGTGATGGAGTCCCAGGCTGCAGAAGTGAGTCAGTTGATGTCACTGATGCCCGTGTTGGCCAGAAAATCCGCAAGCTTGTTAGCTTTGCGCCTAACGGCAGAGAAGGAGATGCCCCTAGAGTTGTCAATGCTGTGCTTAATTTTTGGCAGGGTTTTTTTAATGCGCCAATAGTCAGAGACTTGGTGGATGTTGCGACCCTGTTGGATTTTCCGGCAGTCTTGGGTAGCAACGGTGGAGTCCCCTTCCACAAGGAGGGGCCAGAAGTTGTGATGGCTGGCAATGTCGAGCCCGTGAGCTAGGGCTTGAAGTTCAACAACATTGTTGGTGGTGTGACCAAGGTTCTCATAGTATATCCAAATAATTTTTCCTTCATGATTGCGGAAAAATCCTCCAAATCCCGCATTGCCAGGATTGTCTTTAGAAGTACCATCATAATTTAGCTTGAAAATGTTCCGGTCAGGAGGGTGCCATTTTGGCTCTAGCAAGGGGGCGAGGGAAGTAAAGGGGTTAGAGGGTAGGAAGAGGAGAGAGAGGTCAAGAAGGGAGAGGATGCGACATTCCTCCCTCATGGGGGGGGAGGAGGGACCAGGGAGTTTGTTTGGAAATGGAGGCAGATTCTCTTAATGTCTACTTGAAAGAGTGGAGGATATATTCTTCTCTTTTTTCTAGGTTTTTGAAGATACGAGAATTCCTTTCTTTCGAGAGGGCCCAACATATGATGCCAGGTAGAAGGTTCTAGGCCAAGTTGATGAGAGGCTGGGAGGAGAAGGAGGTTCGCCAAAGGTTGAGGGAGAGGAGGATGGAGGAGGGGTCTCACTCAGAGGCTTTGAAGACAAAAGAAAGCCAATTCCAAATGTTGGAGGTGAATTGGCATTCGTTATGATTGGAAGTTTCAGAATTGGTCTTGCATAGAGTGCAGATGGACGGACCAATGAAACCTTTTTTTTGGAGATTGTCCCAGGTCAAAATCTTTTGGTGCATGACAAGCCAAAGAAAGAGAGTAATTTTTTGCCAATGATTATGATTCCAAAGCCTGCTCCATTTACTGTCCAGGGGGATGGGATTGGGGTCGGATAGGAGACCATAGGCCTCTTTAATATTGAAGTGCCCTATTGCATTTGAACCCCATCTGAGCTTGTCCAACTTTTCACCCTTTTGAATTTGTCTTTTATGAATATTTTCTACAAGGATGGCACAAGTTTGAGGGTGATTATGTTGAGCCACTGCATGGGGGTCAAGCCACACCCTCCAGTCAGTGTTGTCCTCGATTTTCCAGAAGTCTTTGACGAAATTTTTGTTGAGTCTATCCATGTGCGATCTGATGGGAAAGAAAATGTCTTTGTTGAGCCTAGGGAGTTGTTCCCAGGCATCATCCCAGAACAAAGCATTTTCGTCGCTGCGCACTTCCCAGAAATAGTGATTTTGAATGAGAGGTCTGTTGTCCCAAGCCTGGTTCTAGATCGGGGAGCCTTTGAGATTGCCCGAGAGTCTGATCAAAGAGTCTGGATGATGAGTGGGAGCATACTTAGCTTTCCAAATTTTGGCCCAAGGGGTGGTGGGATTAGTGATCCAACGCCACCAAGTTTTGGCCCCCGAGACTTTACCAAGAAGATCAAGATCTCTAAGGCTGAAACCCCCTGCTTTTTTGGGCTTGCAAAGTTTTCTCCATGCAACCAACGCCCATTTACCTTTGTTCAACTTGCCCTTCCATAGGAAGTTTCTTTGGATTGTTTTGATTTGGTTTGAGATGGATTTAGGGGCTGTAATTGCCAGGTATTGGTACTGAGAGATAGGTTGGAGAACCGAGCGAACTAGGACAAGTTCCAGGGAGCTTTAAAGATCTGAAGGTCCAATTGGAGATCTTTTTTTGTAATTTTGTGACCAGGGATTCCTAGTTACCTTTGGCTAGGGGTTTATCGGTAAGGGGGACTCCCAGATACGTAGAGGGAAAGGAACTAAGCTGGAAGCCCAAAATTTGAGCAATGTTGAGCTGAATGGCTTGGGAGGTATTAAGGAAAAAGAGCTTAGATTTGGTGTTATTGACAGAGGTGCCGGAGGCTACAGAAAAATAATTTAGAATGGTTTGGAAGGCAAGGGCTTCTTTGACGGTGGGAGTGCCCATGAGGAGCGTGTCATCTACAAATTGCTGATGGGTGGTAGGGGGGTTAAAGGGATAAAGATTTAGACCACATACACGGCCATTTATAGAGGCAGTTGATATGGAGTGCCCTAGACCTTCTGCCATGATGACAAAGAGGAAGGGTGAAAGAGGGTCACCTTGCCTAATGCCCCAAGAAGGGTTGATGATGGCCGAGGGAAAGCCATTGAAGAGGATGGAAAAGAAAGCCCCCAAGACTAAGGCCATTATCCATTTGATGTTGTCTTTGTTGAAGCCAAAGGCGGCCAACATTTTTCTGATGTAGTTCCAATTAATTTTGCCAAAGGTTTTGGACATGTCCAATTGGATAGGCATACCTGGTTTATGTTTATCCTTGAGGGAGTGGATTACTTCTTGAGAGAGGATGATGCTATCCAGAATTTCCCTGCCTTCGACAAAACCTGTTTGGTGTGGGGAAATGACCAGGGGTAGGATATTTTTGATACGGTTGGCTAGGACTTTGGAAATGATATTGTAGATAAAATTGCAGAGTGTAATGGGCCTGAAATGGTGGGGGGAGTCTGCTTTGTTAGATTTGGGGATGAGGGTGAGGAAGGTGGCATTGAAGGATTTGAGGATATATTTTTTGATATGAGATTCTTCGACCAGGTCATAAACTTCGTCTTTGATCAAGGGCCAGTAGGCATTGTAGAATTCTATAATGAAACCATCCGGTCCAGGAGCTTTGACATTGGGCATTGATTGGACTGCTTCCTCCACTTCAGCCATAGTTACCTTTTTTAGTAGCATCTGGTTATGCTCTCTGGTCAAGATTGTGGGGATGTTTCTTGTTATTTTTCCTATGTCCTCCTCGTTGTCATTGTTGGATTCAGTGAGGATGGCCCCAAAGTTCTGGTTGAGCTCATCTTCAATCTTAGAGTGATTGCGAAGAATGAGGCCCTGCTAGTTTTTTAGACTGAGAATTCGATTGTATTTTATGTGTTGAATCATTGACCTATGGAAGAAAGCAGTGTTCTTTTCTTCATCTTTGAGCCAGCTAACTTTGGACTTTTGCCTCCAAACAGTTTCTTCCTGGGCAGCTCGTTCGTCCCAATTTTTTTTAAGCTTGAGTTCCTCCTGCTTTTTTTGCTCTGTCATGCCGCGAGACTTGCCTATTTTAATCAGTTGAATAAAAAGGGTATTTTTGAAGGGTCTGTTGAAGAGGAATCTATTATTTAAAGGATCAGGAAAATAATTTTCTTTAAAAGCAAAAATGTACTATCACCAGGGAAGAGAGTTCTTACATTTAAAAGTTTTTACCATTATTATCACTAGAAAATTTGATTGTTACTCTTTGTTAGGTGGGAAACTAAACAATTTTTGAATTTTTTCTTCGAAAAATGCTAGTAAAGAAAAAAAATTGCATAATTTTTTTACTTCTTTCATGTATGCTACCGTTTCCTATGCTACCGCTTACAGTGTTTCCTTTGCAACATGTGGTGGAATTTCTAGTTAGTACGACAATTAAACCACCAGTTTGATGTGACCCATGTATTCTTGGCTAGTCAATTGAGGCATTGATGTGCAATTTGACAACCACATGATAGATAAATTCCAATAAAATAAATTGTAGAAAATAGAAAAATAATTTTTAAAGTTACACTTAAATTGAAAATAAAAATCCATGTTTGACTAAATTAATACACAATCAGCCTAATACCTAATGCATAATACCTAGCTAGCGGCAGGGATAATAAGTGGGTTAGAGTAACCTCAGAATATAAAATATTATATATTTGAATAATAATAATCCTCTTTAGTGTTTAAGATTTAGGGTTACACATAGATCATCATTTATCATTTTATTTTTAAAAGCTTGGCAGGACTACATCTTCATCATGCCCAATATATCACCCCGATCAGGCAGGGAATTGAACTGGTGACTTCACATCAAGGAGTGCCTTAACAGAGCACCCAATCACCGTCTATCCAAAACCATGAGGACCATTTATCAAATTAAAATAATAAAATATCGATAAATAATTATATTGATAGGTGTGTATTTTTTGAAATTGGTAAAAAAAAATTCAAATTGAAATGTGGAGATGATTTTAATCATTGTCAAGTGTTAAACTTGTATAAGGTTTAAAACCACTTCAAATATGTAACAAACATTTTACCACCAAAAAATTAGGTCATGATAAGAAATAAACGATGATTATTTCATCTCGTTATTTGGCTAAAATGTTTGACTATCGTAGCTAACTCTTCTTTCTAACTTTACTATTAAGGGATAGACTAAGTGGCCCATGAAGTGAAGAGTTATAACAATGTCGGAGCTTTTGTCCATTAGGAAAAGGCCATGCAATGATCAAACATGGTATTATGAGGAGATTGTAAAATTATTAAATATGGAAAATTATTTCAATATTAATCAATGTGTGGAGAGATTGAGAGATTTATGTTACATAATTTCATTATTATTAGTTTTTAAATTAAATTTAAAAATAAATTTAGAAAAAATTGAATTTAATTATCTAAATTGCTATTAAAGTTTTATTCAATCGTTTGACAAAAAAGTATTTCGAGGGTTTTTTACATGTTGGTGTTTTCAGCAGCTTGATGACTAGTTCAATGGGGTATGTGCCCCCATCCCCCCGCTTTCTCCCAATATAGATGATTTTAACTCATTGGTTGTGAATGGGTCAAGGTTTTAGAAGGCAAATCTTTCTCGTTTTGTTAAGAAATCAGAGGAATTATGTTAGAGGCCATAAATATTTTTTTGTTAATTTTTTGTTAAGTGGACCGTGTAGAAGGATAGAGGAGCATGGAAAGAACACACAATGTGCAGTAGAGGGAGTTGTCCTGGGAAGAAGAGGCGCCGCGTAGGAAGAAACCACACAAGAAGATGATGCAATTGTCCAGAGAGCAGGGACGCGTGCAAATAAAGTTAGATAGTTATGATTATGTAGTTGTGGTGATGGAGGAGAGGGATGTCGTGGCAAGGGAGGTTAGAGATATTTGCAGGCAGAGGAAGGTCAGTGAATTGGATTGAACAAGTGGAAGATATTTTCAGTAGACGATTAAGTCCACACGATCTAGTTAAGGGAGAGTGTCAAAAAATATCCTAACGTCCAACCAACCGAGAGGACATTTGGTGATCTGAATTCTTGAATGTTAGTTTTGCTGTGCTAATTTCATCTTCAGAATTATAAACAATTTGATGATCTCTTGCTTCATGTGCATAGGTTTCTTGAAGTGTTTGTGAGTGTTAAACAAGTAAATGTATTGAGATTCATGTTAAATTCATGAGCATTTTAACTTAAAAACAAAGTATTGAACAACATTAATAACATGCACAACAACCATAAAATGATCCATTAATGCAGTGTTTTGATGAAGGAGTTCACCCCTCCTAGGCTACATCTCCTTGGTCTAATTTCCATGGCTTGGGCCTCTATATTAGCTCAAATGTGCGAAAAATGATGTTTACAATCATCTACTGCTCCTGAAACCTACTTCAATGTGTTCAAAATGTCCAAATAATCTAGAATAGACTCTTCTTGAACCCAATTTTGTCGAATTTTGCAAAATTTATGGCCTCCTCAATTTTGGCCTAGGAAACCCCACTAAATCTGGAGATAACTCCAGTTAGGGGCACTAAATTTGGGGGCAACACCGAATTATGGGGCTCTGCCAGTTTTGCCGCTGAATTAAACTTCCCATTTAAAAATACGATTAGTGCAAATTAAATAGGTTTATGGGTTTAAATAAACGTGCATTAACTTAATCCCGTGTAAGCGCTCACCCTTGGTATTCCGCCTTAGGTCCTGTGGTGAGGGGGTTGGCCCCCTCCTTAACCCTGACGGTCATTACATATGAATTTAAATAAAACCTGGCAACATATATTGTCAAGACCTGATGTTGTGGTATAGTGGTAACGCAGTGCGCTTGCTTGGGGGAGGTTGTGGGGTTGAGCCTTGACCTCTACCCTTCCTGTGTATATAATTTTTCTCCATAAAATATTTAAAATCCAACCTTTTAATATTTAAATTCGACCTTAGAACATATAAAAAATCAGAAATTCGACCATTGAACTATGAACCTTAATTCGAAATTCGACCATTGAACTATGAACCTTAATTTGGAATTCGACCATTGAAATATGAACGTTAATTCAGAAATTGACCATTGAACTATGAACCTTAATTCAGAATTCAACCACTGAACTATGAACCTTAATTTGGATTCAACCATAGGTTAAAATTTGAACCTTGGAAGGGGGCACGTGGCGGCCTTCGGGCTAGCCACGTGTCCTCACGCCATTGGGTCTCTCTCAAACCAATCAGAATGCAACAATTCAACCACTTATACAACCAACCACAGATTGACACGTGGAATAGTTTCATTGGGCGAAATTGAAGGAATAATTCTAGAATATCCTTTTTTTTACTACGCTTCCATGTCATCATTGTGTCCTATTCTGCAATTTTTTTAGTTGTTTAGGAAAACGAACAATAGGCTCTATCTTCCTCATCCGGATTTTTTTTTTATGAAACGAATAGCTCTGGATTCTTAGCGACAAGGCCTTCGCTTTCATTCAGTTTCCAATCGATTCTGAGCACTTCCATTTTTTAGCTTAACACTGAGCCTCTGATCTGGCCCCCTCCTTACCTCTGTCGGTCATTACATATGAATTTAAATAAAATTCAGTGGCATATATAGTTAAGACCTGATCTCGTGGTATAGTGGTAACTCGACGCGCTCGCTTGGGGGAGGTCGTGGGGTCAAGCCCATACCTCAGCCCTACCTGTGTGTATAATTTTGCTCCAAAAAATATTTAAAACCCGATGTATGAATATTTAAATTTGACCTTAGAACATATAAAAACTCAGAAATTCGACCATTGAACTATGAAACTTAATTCAGAATTCGACTATTGAACTATGAACCTTCACTCAGAATTCGACCATAGTTTAAAATTTAAACCTTGGAAGGGAGCATATGGCAGCCTTTGGGCTAGCCATGTGTCCTCACGCCATTGGTTCTCTCCCAAACGAATCAAAATGCAACAATTCAACCAATTAGACAACCAACCACAGATTGACACTTGGCATAGTGTCATTGGGCGAAATTGAAGGAATATTCCAAGAATATCCTTTTTTGCTGACTAGGCTGCCATGTCACCATTCTGTCCTATTCTGCAATTTTTTTAGTTATTTAGGAAAACGAACAACGAGCTCTATCTTCCTCATCTGGAGTCAGTTTTCGATGAAACGAATTGCGTTGAATTCCTGGCGACGAGCTCTTCGCTATTTTTTAGTTTCCAATAGATTATGAGCACTTCTATTTTTTAGCTTAACACTGAGCATCTGATCATTTGGACAAGTGGAAGAATGGGTCAAGAATGTTTGATGAGTCACCAAAGATTGATAAAATGGGATGATAGAGACAAATTAAATGTTAGAAGTTTGATTAGTAGATTAAACATCTGGATGATGGACGAATGAGATAGATTTTGAAGATGAGATTGTTTCTTTTCATGTATCTTCCCTTATGTGTCAGTAGTCCTAAAGTATGAGCATCTGAGTATGTAGCTACTTTGTAGCCCCTAATATAAAGTCAATCATCTATAGTAAATGTTGGATGGTTTTGTATTGTTTGTGCTTTCCATTTTTCACTCTAAGCATGGACTGATTGCTATTGAATTTGACTATATAACATTTGCATTGTATCGATTGACAACATTACTTATTTATAATGAAGTAATAGAATGGATGGTAGGGTTGTCTATTATATCTTTTTTTATGCATGAATGTATCTCTTTTCTTATGGCATGATTGGTTCAACACATGACTAATGCCCAATTATAGTTCTATGTATGTTTTTAATATCTCAAAGGATCATGCTAGTTGAAGGTCCGGTAATGTATTATAACTTTATAGTGACCCTGTAATGACTCATTATAAGTGTCTAATGTTGTTAATGTCATCCCAAATTCTCAGAGGTATAATTCATGTCTACCTCCAACAGATTGTCATTCTCGACTTGCACACTAACCATTGAACATAAGATTCCAGAGGTCCTGTGCAGTGTGTAGTCCTAGGATGATGGTTAAGTGTTTGTATGGTGGGTGTCTGAGCCTTACACTACTGTTGGAATTTTGGTGCCTTAAGTTGTTAAAAATCCCATCAGACTATAGAAACCTAGTTCTGATAGCCATCCATTAGCATCTCGAGTGATAATTCACCCACTCCTTGGGTGTTGTAGAAAGGTTTGATGTTGAGCTATTTTTGTTGGCTAATTGGGAAGAAAATCCCAGGTCTGTTAGAATCCCACACACCAAAAAATGGTTCTGTTGTTGAGACTTAGATGGTTGTATGATGGGCTTGTCTTGTAGGAATGTGGAAGTCATGGAATCCCACCAAGGATGAGATTAATCGGTGGTTTAAGTGAAAGCAACATGATTTTGTAGCAAAATATATCAAGGATAAGAGACATAACATGGATAAAAGGTTGCAGAAGCATTTGTTCATTGAATTCCTTGAAGCTTTCTTTAGAGAATTCATGAATATCTTTATAGAGTGGGTTCGGGGGTTGAAGGAAAACAATTCAACATATCGCCATGATAGACCGAGGAGGTGGAATCCAAAGGGGATACACCAGATACAAGTAGTAAATAATAAAACTTAACACGTTGTAGATTTTTGGTTTGAAAATGTATTGGAGGGGTATATTTTTAAGTTTGCAGTGGAAGCGACAGTATCGTATATTGCGGCGCAAAGAAAGTTTCTGAATGAACCACAAGGTAGATTTATATGGTCATTGTCAATGGACATCAAGGTGTTGTTGTATAATCACAAATTTTTTCCTTTGGAATGAGAAAACATGAGCAACAAGATCACTCATGCGCCAAGGGGAGTGGGGGAGAACCAGGAGATGGTCTGAGAAGAGGGAAAGGAGAAAAGGCAAGGAGATTGCGATCGGAGCTAACAATGGGTACAAGACTATGTAAGTGTAGGTAAGGAGACAATATGGAGAGAGATATTTTTTAGTGCGGTACTATGAGGAGTGGAAGGAGGTTTCAACGGAGTGACACGGGAGTAGGTTGGTCAGTGTCGATGCTTGCCGAGAAGAGAAGCCCAGGGAGAGGGGTTAGGAGAGGCCACTGAAGAATAAGGAGTAGCGCAAGTGACTAGAGTTATGAAGGATAAAATTTTGGTACTCCACACATAGAAGAGGAGGAAGGGGATAAATTGACTCCATGTAGCACAGAGTCTTTAGATCTTGGACAACAAAATCAAACAGTGCCTGGTGTTGAACCCACGACCTTGCGCACTTCTAAAAATCAAGAGATATGTAATCAAAATATTGTCACAAATAGTGTAGAGGGTAATTGTAGTAGATGAGGTGGAGTTTATAGTAGCATTGGGATTCGTCAAATTATAAGAGGATCATCACAAGGTCCTCAAACTTAGCCAAGTGCGTAGACAAGTGCATAGCTTTCTAGTAGTTCAGCAGGCACAGGAGGAAGTACTTCATCTGCAAGTACCACACAAAGTACAATGGAAGGTGTGGACCTAATAATGTTGATGTTTCATGGAGATGGGAATGAATACCCATAACAAAATTTATTATATGCAAGTTCATCTAGATAACCAAGCAGGTCCAAGATGAGGCAATAAATATTGCTCAACTGAAAGCAACTTTCATGGACCGCGCATTGACATGCTACATGAAGTTCAAGAGTGTGATTCCAAAGAGATAGAAAAATAATTTGAATGTAATCAAACATGCCTTAATAAGGGAATTCCAAAATCCAAAATTTGAGTCCTAGTGCATTACAGAGTTGAAGGAGATCAACCAAGGCTCAAACGAGTCAGTGTGGGACGTTGATCAACAATTTAATATTCTAAAGGACAGGTTGAAATTCAAAAATCCAGACGAACACACAAAGAGTGTTTTATTATCATATTACTACCCCATATTAGGATACCATTGACAGAGTAGTGGATAATTTTATGTGGATAAATCCTTCTTGCAAACAAGAACGATCTCCCTAGTATCCTAAGGATATCTAGAAACAAACAACCAAATGCAAACCTTTTTCTCTAGATCATTTTTGATTCATAATTATTAATAACAAAGTACGAGGACATGCCCTTACCTGAAGTCCAATTCTTGTCGAAATCTTCTATTCAGTCACTCCAAAAGAGGTCACTTCAGCATGTGAAACCTGCAATCAAAGACAGATAAAAGGATTAAAATCACCTGTAATATATAATAATTGAGGAAACACTAATCTATCTCAGTGATCAGGGAATCTAAGAATTGAATTACTCAAATATATACATGAACAATTCAATGAGAAAATGGAATCCATTTGTATTAACTTGTATAATAAGAATTAGCCTTACAACATTTCGCCTTGATGTTATACAGGTTCTCCCGGGGTCGTGAACAACCGTTCCTCCTCAGATTGACAAGCCTTCTTCTCTCTGAACTAGCATGAAGTTATGGACATGAGTGTGTGATCATTCTCATATCAAAAGTGGCTAGTATAGAGAGTATGCTCTCTTAAGAATTTCTTCAGCAATTACCATATGTGTGTCTCTACCATTTACAAGCTACCCTTGAGACTGAAACATGAGCTCAATTTATAGGGAAATGGAGGTAGTTTCAGTTCCATGAAGAGGGGGATGGATTCCTCTCATGAAGGGATTTGAGCTCCATATACCAAGGGATAAACTCCATGAGTGAAGGGATAGAGCTCATGAGTATAGGATAAAGCTCGAACTGAACGCGCTTCTAGAAGCTTCCAGTTGGGAGAATATTCGACCAGTTGGGGTTCTAGAACTTAATTTTCCTTTATTTGACTGTTTACGGGGGTCCGCATGTTTTATAAGCAAAACGTGCAGGATGTGCCGCAGGCTGTAGAGAAAATATTTGCGGATCTGCAAGAAAGAGCTAAGAAAAGTGCAGAGTTAGACTTTTTAGGGTTTTAATGAGCTTTTCTCCAATTCCAAGACTTGGTTTAGGAACATTGGGGTTTTTTACCTCTAAGGAAGCATAATATAGGTAGTGATGAACCTATATAGATATTCAAATGTCATGGTGACAAAATAACGTGTAATAGATTACCCCCCTAAAGTGTGAATTCTGAGGTAGTTCTGAAGAGTGAAGTGCTTTATCTTTTTGAGGATTGGATTGCAGACACACCACTCGAAAACCTGTAAAAACATTCAAATTCAAACATATATTTTTATATCATCGATGAGGTATGCATTCCCATACTCAGATCAAAACTAACTACATGTTCTGGTACATAAATGATTTTAAAATTACATCAATAGTATACGCAGCATGGATGCAACCATATGTCATAAGTAGTCTACTGTATCATGAATAATAAAAATCCTCGCAGCCTGGATGGTGGCAACTAGATCCAGGGTCCTGATTTCTGCTTCCCAAACTAGTACGATTCTATCCATGCGATTAATTGTGTCGAAGTCGAACATGGTAGAAACCACTTGATTACCAGTCAATGTTGTGAACTGTTAACAAGTGTGAGAGAAACCACCAATAATGATAATGGCACTCAAAGTACTCAATACAATCCACAAAGTGTGAATGAATGATTTGCAGTCGAACACTTCACGGAATCATTCGATCGAAGGTCAATGATGCAACATATCGTCGAAGGTGAGAAACTTGCCATTAGGGCATGCAGATCCCAAGGTACTGATAGTAGTCTAGATCAACTTTCTAGATGATGAGTTGTCGTCGATATAAAGCGACCCGTCGTAGGAAAGCCCACGACACAAAACAATTAGATCAAGTTTTGAAGAAATTTTTTGCAAGGACTGACTCAAGGATGGTCAATGTGAATGGAGATAAATGTTTTCAATGAATGGTTTCTTTGAACTGTCTCTTGAACACATAATGACACTGCAGATGGTTTGGTAACAATTGACCTAAAGCTAGTACCCAGAAACCAACTGAAGACTTTCAATGTGGTTTGATTCGGTGTTAGACAAAGGATTTTCCCAACCTAGGTACAAGTGTGACAAAAGTGTTGTGTTCAAGAGTGGTATACTTCTTTTCAAAGAAAATTGTGACAAGTGGATTCATTTTCTCTTTTCCCCCCACCATTACTGGCAAGTACCTCTTTATTTTTGACAAGCTTGAGGAGGATAAAATTTGCTTGTTGTTTAAGCTCATTCTTCGGATGAGTCCATCTTAGTATTTAAATCAAACCCTAAGAAGGAGTGGTCCGTTCCTGTTTGTAATCGACATGTCCCTTACTGTTAATTTTAACGAGTCCAGTATGGAAAAAACTCGGTGTTTTTCAATTTTAGGGAGTCAGAAGAAAAACATAAGAAAACTCTGTGGTTGTACTTTTTCGTAAATTTAGTCTCTTCAATCTGAAAAATGATAAAATAATACAGGAGAGAACTCTATTGACCATAATTAGTCAACGTATACCTTTTTCGTAAATAGTCCATTTCAGTCCGGAAAAGGGGTAAACTTATACTGAAAGGACAACCGTTAATTTCCTTTAACGAGTTCGAATAATCAAGTACTCGATGATATTTTCATGTTTAGAGAGTCTAAAAAGGGCTTAAAAGAGAACTCCAGGGTTTCGCTTTTTCATAATTTTCAAGAGCCCTAAAAAGTGATAAAAGTGTACTCATCATCAAAATAATTCTTTTCACTGGAAAAATATGTATTCTGCACAAAAACTCGAGAGATTAAACATACCTGTTTCAAATAAGTAAAAACATCGAAAAATCACTTTTTAAAGTGGAAAATAAAAAAATATAATACTTTATTCATTCAAAAAACTTATAAAAAGGGGTTTAACAAAGTCATTTTCACCTTTT
This sequence comes from Pinus albicaulis, assembly GCA_034641835.2. NCBI lineage: Eukaryota > Viridiplantae > Streptophyta > Pinopsida > Pinales > Pinaceae > Pinus > Pinus albicaulis. Next base: position 929,516,993 of record CM076571.1, on the reverse strand, counting down.
GTCTTTAGAGTTGTAAATTGAGAGCCTTTGGTAGAAAAAATTCTGGTGTTGATAACGGGAGAACCAACCGCTCAAATCGAGATTTGTCAAAACCAGGTAATCCACAACACTATTCTCTTCATTTCTATCAGATTAAAATCTCTTTTTAGGCTTTAAAAACATTTTTTGAGGAGAAATTATATTCAAAATTCCGCTCTCGGGGGTCCGCGGGTCATACATGCATTACTCGCGGACCCCGATAATTTACTTAAAGGAAAATTATCGGGCTACCACAGTTTTCATGTAGAGCCCATGTGGACATCCGCACTGTCTTTGCACAAAAACTACGGAGGCACCGTGGTCAAATGAAAATTGATAATTTCTCACAAAAATGGTTAAAATTTCCCACTCTAAAAGTTTCTAATCCTCAAATGCGTCCATTTTCAGACTATTCCACCATGCTAGAGTGGAGAGAACGTGAGCATGAAGGTACAGACGATGCGGCTATGAATGATCTAGCCACAATGCACGCACTCGGAAATTGTGGTTTGTATAAATTCTGGGCAATTCAAGCTATGAGGGCACAATTGGAACTAATGACATGGCTAGTGAACAAGTGGGATGTTCAAGATCAGTGCTTTATCATTGGCAATCATCAGCTCGAAATTGAGCTCAAAAATATTTATTTTCTCACTCGATTATCCAAAAGCGGAGAAAACATTTCTTTGTTTGGAGCTAGGCAAGGTGGCCTACCCGTTGCTAGTTACAAACAAGAGTTTTGCAGCGATGAAGTAGATGCAAAGGATAATCGCATAGACATAAAGACTATCTTGCGACTTGATCTTAAAGTTATTGCATTCACAGAAACCAGGTTGTGTGGAAGTGCGTCTCCACATGTGGCCACCAAGTCTCAAATGCAGACTGCGGTTGAATGTTTCAGAGGCACCATTCTCAACTGGTGTGAAGGGGTATTGGCCAACATGGAAGGCCAACTGACCAGAGCAAAAAATGAAAAGTTGAAAAACTTTGGGTATAGTGCCATCCTGATTTCTTTTTCTTTGGAGAGGATTCCATTCCTCGCCCCTTAGCTTATTCTTGTTGATCGTGGTGAACTTAGAGAACCTTGTATGGTACGTTGGGTTGCACTAATGGCCCACCATGGTGGCAACGGTAGTACGGTGGTTCGGTTTACTCCTGCATATTTTATGTGGCTACAGAACCAAATCTTCACAATTGAACATTTCCCATATGCGAGTATAGATTTCAGAGGCGATCCCGAGATGTCCTTACCTTCAGGGGCACAATGGGACGAATCAGGTAAGCAAATCATTTTGATGTGTTTTAAATTATAATTTTTATTTGTTTTTAATCGTCCAATACTGATAACAAAATTTTAAATGCAAATGTTGGTCCATGACGGCCAGCTACACTTCCGCCACTTTGAAAGGCAGCAAATAGAGCCTATAGTACAACCACAAGATCAAGCAACATAAATCCTTGCTGATATGGAACACAACCTGGAGAGGTTGACTATAGATATAATGAGACATCGACAGATGACATTCCCCTCCATCTTGAGAGACATGTTATTGGTGTTCCCAGCTAGTTTAGGAGATTCTTGTGCAAGGTGGTGTGTGCGATAGTCTACTACCATGATCATCACCACAGATAGTGGATGATCATCATGGATTGACATATTTTGTTTTTTGTATCAGTATATTTCAGATCATAAGGTGTTTAAACCTATGATCGCAGACGATGTAATATTTTTTTGAAAACAAAAACTCCTATCTATGATATTACTACTTTCTCTGGCTATCTTGTTCAACATGTATCGAATGTTGTTTTGGTTTACTGTTTTAACGTTACAAATGTATATTTAGAACACGATTAGCTAATGCATCAACCAATGTGTTTAAATTTCTTAAAATGTGTTGATATTCGATATAATCAAATTGTCTTTCCAAGAGACGAACCTTCAAAAATAATCTCAATAACACTGGGTTTTTAGTTGCGTATACTCTGTTTAAATGTAATACAATGAGTTATGAATCTAACCTAATGATCAAACGTCAAATACCAAATTAAATGGCATCAGATAATAACTCAATCATTGTGCTATATTTTGCAATATTGTTCGTTGTTTGACCAAGGCTTACCCCATGCATAGAAACTAACTCATCAGTGGGTGAATAGATAAGCCAAGCTGCGAAAGAAATATTCCGTGTACTACGAAAAGCACCATCAGGAAAACCAGTGTACGTTTGAAGGGATGTTGACATCTGTAATATCAAGAGTAATTAAGATAAGTAGTGATAGTAGTAAAAACAAACTTAAACTAGGCACACTTATCTAATCTAAGGCACACTAACTAGAAAAATAAATAATATACAAGTGAGATCTTCACACGAAAATCAAGCATAATATCTCTTCAGATAAAGTCCATTTATGGGTTTATCTAAAGAGACCCCTTCATAATTAGTCAATTCATAGACCCCTTTGGCAAGCACTCGCTTGACAATGTAAGGACTATGCCACATTGGTTCAAATTTCCCAACTCCTATTTTATTGTTAGCTTGATCATATACTAAGACTATGTCACCTTCTGAAAAAACATGAGGTGTGACACTTCGATCATACTAAGCTTTAACGCGCTTTTTATGAGCTTCGGCTGCTAATGCAGTGGTGCACCGAGTCTCATCTAATTGTGCTAAGTACAAAAAGCATGTTTCCTCTTCAGAGGTAGCTGGTAGTAACTCTATGGCTAATTGGAGTGACATTATTTCACATCAATGGGTAACATAGCTTCTAAACCGTAAACCAGTTGAAAATGAGTGAACCCTTTAGTATTTTTTTCTAAGGTTCGGTATGCCCATAGCGTTGAAAAAAAGTATGGTATGCCAATTCGATTTGTGAGTTCCAATAATCCGTTTGATCATGGTGGTTAAAACTTGATTAACGGCTTCAACCTGACCATTAGCCTACGGGTAATATGGAGTATAATTATCATGGCGCAGGCCAAGTTGATCAAAATTTCAGTCATCATTGTATTTCGAAAATGACTTCCATGGTCAGTGATAATAGCTTGGGGTACTTCGAAACGAGCAATTACATGATTGAGTACAAACGTAGCTGTAGTTTTTCCATTTGCTGCAAATGTAGGCATCACCTCTGCCCATTTGGTAAAGTAATCTACAACGAGAATAATATACCCATGTCCCCCGACCAAGTGAGGGTTACATGTAATGAAATCAATGCCCCATTTCACAAAAGGACCGACAACAATTATGGGGTGAAGAGGAGCTGGTGGTGCACGCATCTTTCGATCAAATATTTGACAGTTATGGCATTTCCGGACAGCAAGAACGCAATCTTTGAATAATGACAGCAAAAAATAGCCAGTGCGCGATATCTTTTAGGCTGTGGCATACCTAGACATATGACCATCGCACGCTCTAGAGTGGCAGTCATTCAAAACCCTTTCAGAATCTTCATGAGTTATGCAACGTTGAAAATCAGAATCTGCACCACAATGATAAAGTGTGTCTCCAACAATATTGTATTGCTGAGATTGGTAATGGATCTTCCGTCGATTTGATCATGAAATTTCAGGTCGAAAGGTTTGGGTTTGAAGATAAATGATGATATCTCCATACCATGGATCTAATGTACTGATAATAAATAGAGATTCGTCAGCAATGGGATTCTCTACCACAATTTCTGTCTCAATATTGGGAAAGTCACACATTAGTTCTGTAAACACCAACGATTTCTTTGATTTAGATTTTTCAAATTCCAAATCAAACTCTTGTAGGATAACAATCCATTTAGATTATTTGCCCCCAAGTAATTTTTTTGTCAAAATATACATCATTGGGTTGCAATTAGAAATCACAGTTGTCTTTTGTAAGAGCATGTAATGACGAAATCTTTGGACAGCTTGAACTGTTGCCAAGGCAAATTTCTCCACATGTGAATACTTGATTTTGGTTAGATTCAGATGCCAACTTAGATATTAAATCACATGTTCATTGTGAAATTCATCCTCTTGAACTAAAACCATTCCAATGGTGGAATCAGAGGCTGCTAGGTATACAAAGTGGTCCTAGTTGTAATTAGGTGGATGCAATAACGGTGCATGGGTTAACGCGTGTTTTAGAGCATTAAGAGATCAATCAGCAATCTCATCCCAAATAAAAGGAACATTCTATTTCAACAACCTGGTAAAACCCTTTGTTAACTCAACATAGTTCGAGATAAATCTACGTAGAAAGTTTGCTTTCCCTTGCAAACTTTGGAGTTGGCGAAGTGTGGAAGGAGGAGGTAAATTTATGGTAGCCTCAACCTTCGAGGGGTTGACACAAATGCCGGCTTTGGAAAAAATGAATCCCAGTAATCGTCCAAATTGCACACAAAAAACACTTGTGCAGATTCAACCGAATCCTGTAATGCTTACATCTCATAAAAAATTCTCGTAAATGAGTAGGATGATCTTCCCTGTGTAACGAGTGAGTAGGTAAATCGTCAAGATAAGGCTGCAGAATGTGTTTGATGTCATGAAAAGCGTAAGACCTTGCCCTTTGAAAAGTTTCGCCAGCATTCTTTAATCCAAAAGGTAGTTTACAGTAAGCAAATGTTCCCCAAGGACAAATGAATGTTGTTTTTGGTTGACCAGCAGGGAGTATGTTTGTTTGATTATATCCAGAAAAATCCATCCATAAATGAAAACATCCCAGTTCCGAGACAATCATCAATGAGTTGGTCGCTATAGGGGGTAGGATAATTGTCCTTTGAACACGCTTTATTGATATCCCTATAATCGACACATACTCGTATAGTCCCTTGTTTTTTGGCAACGGGAACTATATTAGATACCCAATCTGTTAAAGGGATCGGATAAATAAATCTTACTCTTAGTAGTTTTTCAACTTCAACTTTAATAGCAACAGCTTTTCGCGGATGTATCAGACGTAATCATTGTCTAATAGGCTTTGCATCTGGGTATGTCTTTATTTCATGAACGACAATTTTTGGATCAATTCCTGGCATTTCTTCATAGGACCAGGTGAATATGTCATGGAATTCTTGAAATAGGGCTTTATATGTATTAATTTTGTCAATCGTACAAGAAGCTCCTATATGAATGTTTTCAACAACTCCAAGTTTAACTGATATGTCAATAAGAACGGTTGTAGAAATGTTTCCCAAATTAATCTCAGAATCTGAATTTGTAATCGTGATTGGATTATGTGGTTCCTTGACATAATCAATTTTAAAAATTGATGAAAAATCATTTTCAAACCTATCAAGTTCAGGTAAAAACGAAGACCTATGATATAGATCATCCCAGGGTAAATCATCCATAGACAAAATTTCACGAATACTTTCATCAGTATAAAACACTTGTTGGAAAGGATCGGAAATAGATGTCAAGGTTGAGCTTGACAGTGAAGAAGACTCTTCGGTGACCACATTCATTGGATCAATATTTGTTGAATGTGTGTTAGAAAATGACTGTACTGCAGCATATGCTATTTCAAAAGGACTCAAAGGCATCTCGCTATTGAAAGAATCCATTTCTGACTCTAAAGGCACTATCCAAGGATCATCAAATGGAATAGTGATTGATAAAGTCATATTGATGTTAGCAATGGTATGCGGTACGTTGGGTGGAGGCATAGAAAAAAGTTCCCATCAAAGCAGATTCCTTTACTAAACCTACTCCAACATCTTCATAAGGAATAGTCGATTTTCCAACATGTTGGATATTATCTGTAGAGGCTGGGTCAGACGAATAATATGACAACTGATCAATTTTCACAATCTTTCCCTTATGAGGAAACATGATTAACCGAAAGACGGAAGATATGACAGCAGTCATAGCATAAGACGAACTTTGACCCAGTAGAAGGTTGTAATCCAGAGGGGCATCAACTACTTCCACATCTAAATTAACAGTTTTTCCTTCTACCTTTATAGGTAGATCCTGTAAAATTCCAAACAGATGGAATCCTCTTCCATCAAAAGCTTTAAGGATTGTTGGAGATTGGTTAAGTGTCAAAGAACCATGACTTTTCCAACAATTTAATGACATAATGCACGTAGATGCCCCCTCATCAATTACAGAACGAAAAATTCGTCTGTTTTTTTCTAATACCGAAATCTAAAAATCCATCTGATGGGGGAGTCTGGGTGTAAAATTTTCTAAATCGAAGACCATAAGGTTAGAATCCTGAGGATCTATAGAGCTTATAAGAGTAATTTCCTTTGTGCTGGACATGATTGCAGCACTTCTAAGGCCGACATTGCTGAAGGGGAAATCGCCAAGTCTTCAACAATGTTGTAGTTCTAAGCAGCTTTCGCATGTGGATTGAAAGTTGATTTCCGAAGTACACCTTTAGCAGGTAGTTTAATTACTAGATCAGGATTAGGTTTCTCAATATGAAGTGGATCAAAAACTGAAGGAGATGTAGCTGGTGTTGAATTATAATTTTCTACTTCTTTACTAGTAACAGGATTTTTACTTCCATAGTCTTGCGATCGTGTCGCAACCATAACCTCAGACATCATTAAAATATATGTTGATGAGAGTGAAGAAGATCTTATAATTTTGTTATCTTGAGTAGGAAAAGGATCCTTCAAGACAGTGGGTGTGGGCAAACCTTTGACGAATTTAGAGACCTCAAACCGATGCAGGCACTCTTTAGTAAAGTGATCCTCGTTACAGATAAGACAAGGATAACGAGGTTTTTCGTTTATCATCGGATGGTTCAGTTTTTTCGGTTTTCTCTTTGGGAGACGAAGTCTGTTTGCTTTTATTCTTACCTTTCTTCTTATTACCAGTTTTAGATTTAGTTGTAGATGAATCTACAATGTGAATGTCAGAAAAAGTTTCAAGGGAAGAATCTCGTTTCGGTGAATCAGGTAAAGTTATTATAGGAGAAGTAGTTTTTGAGGACTTCTTATTACTTTTATTTGTGTTAACTAAACCAATTACACCATCTGCGGCATGAGACCCTGAAGGATTTTCAGTTATCTGACTAGGACGTGGTAAATCAGGATTTTTTTCGTAGAAAGTACCAGACTGTGTATATACGAGGTCTAAGTATTGAGCTTGAGCAATGACCTGTTCCTCAGTAACAACTCCTCCCTTGGCCACATCTTCGGTAATCTTTGGAAGTAATGATTTGATGAACCATTCTTCCAAGATTTGATCCAGAATAAAAACTTTCACCAAACGTCGTCTACGTCTCTATTCATGTATGTGATCGGATATGTACGTATACGTAGATTGTTTTAATGAAGTCAATAATTTCATGACATTGTCATATCTGACTAGCAACTGAAAATGTGTTAAGAAAGCAGTTGCTAAAGCATTAAAATTGTTGAATGAGCCACGTGGTAGTTCAACGTACCATTTTGCAGCTAAATCTATTAGTGTTCTCTGAAACAGTCGTAATAGAATAGAATCATCAATCAAATAGTTGGATGTGCACCAAAGGTGGTATGTCATGACATGGTTTAAGGGGTCCTCTCCTAGTTTTCCTTCAAATTTAGGGATATCATTGGGCAAATTATTTGGCATTGGAGGCCAATATGGAAGATAATAGATTGGATCACTCATTAGGCGCGACAAATCAGGTAAATCCAAAGTTGCTATGAATGGCAACCGACGGTTAAGGTCCTGAGAAAATTGATAACCTTGCGGAACTATACTAGTACCTGGAGGAGGATATCCAAGATATCTTGGAATAGCCTGTGCATTTGGGATTGGAATACCTCTAGGATAACTAGGATTAGTCGGACCATATTGGGGTTGAGTAGGTATCTGATACGTGTAACTAGGGTACGGTTGATGCTGGTATACTTGATTTTGTGCTACATGCCCATATTGATACTGCCCTTGATATGGTTGATAAACAAACTGAGGTTGGCTTGTTACAATTGTACTTGTACCAGGTGGTCCCATAGGAATCTTAACAATAGTCTGAATTGTGGGTCCAGGTTGTGGTGCAGAAACTATAGGGATTTATTGTGATACTTGAGGGGCTATAGAAATAGGGGTTGTAGAAACTCCAGGAATAGGTGTGGTAGCTTGAACAGAAGTTGGTGCAGCAATTTGAGGTGGAGTTCTAGGTGTAATCGAACCAGGATACTGAACTGTACCAGATGCAGGTACCTGAATTGTAGGTTGGATAGGTTGGACAAGTTGTTGGATTTGACTGTAACCAATTGGCTAACCATGTTGATAATAGGGTACTTGCACATTAGGTTGCAAATTCTGTTGAACTTGGGATGGATCCCACACCGTGTTTACTCCAGGATATGAAGGTCCCGTTGAAGGTTGTGTTGCATAAGAAGGACCATAACCAGGTTGATAATTTGGAACATATGCTTGATAATTAGCTGGATAATTCCCACCTCCTTGAAACAATTGTTGTTCTAGGTAGAATTGTGGCCTTAAAGGAGGTCGTTGTCCCTGGAAAGACGATTGCCCTGGTGTAGGGTATTATCCTTGAAGAGGCTGCGGACCCTGAGTTGGGTACTGTCCTTGAGGTTGATATTGTCCCTGAGGTATGTACTAACCTTGAAGTATGTACTGTCCTTGAGGTTGCCCCATAGGCAGTAAATTACCACTTTGAGGTTGCCCCCTAGGCGATAAATTACTACCTTAAGGGTCAGGGTTAGGAATGTTTCCAGACATCATGTAAATGTGTTCCGCACTCAAATTTTCGATATGTGATTCATTTGGACCAGATGATGGTATATGTTTGTCGAGAGAAGGAGATGCTCCTGAGAAAGTACCAGAAAGCGATTGGTATCCTGCTGGAACAGACAGACCAACATACAAATATGATTACGGTGATGCAAAAAACATGGATGACTCACTAGACATGTTTAATGGAGGTCTGTAACCTCTTGGTATGGCGTAGAAAGGAATTCGGGGTGGTGAATATTTTAGACCAGTATTGTGTAGAAAGTCTGTCAATTGAGAATACCAAGGATCTTGTTTGAAAGGGCTATAGTAAATCGATTCACTTGGCCTAAGATCTAAAGAGTCTTGATGTGAAGAAAGAACAATTTCTTCTTTAGTGTTGGTAAATTCTTCAATACTAATGAGACTAGGAGGAAGATTTTTAGTGATACCATACTTCACTCTAGGTGAATCAGGACGACGAGGGGTTGGAGTAATGAACTCGGAAGCAGATTCAGATATAACAGGTTCAGTTTTTGGTTTAGAAATTTCAGGATCAGTAGCTGATAATTCACTAGTTGTAGAAACAAGTTCAGCTAGTTCAGAAATTGAAACTCTTTTTGGAGTACTCTCTATTGTTTTAGTTTGATCTACTTCGTATTCAGGATGAATAATTATTGATGTTTATCCGTGTTCAGTTGATCCAGTCCCTGATGTTTGTCCTTTCTCAGATTTAAATTTTTCTAACTGGTTTGGTGTGTACTCAGGGGGTTTCCCCTGCATTCTACGTGATTGTCTAGGTAATTCAGCCATGATTAAAAGTTTTAACACACGAAATCAAAGAAAATTTCAACAAAATGTCCTAAAGTATCTAAGGAAACAATCAAATTGATCACATGCCTACAAAATCTAAGAGAGAAATCCACACACAAACAGTAGATTCCCACACTAAAAACACTAGTTGGTGATGAAATCCAACATCGTAGAATTTTAATGCAGAAATGGCGGTTGGAACAGTTACCCCGACAACCTGCTTAATGAAACGGTCTGGTGCAAGTTTCTCCTCTTAAACCATCTCGAAGTAAAGAGAACCCTCCAGAAATTCCATGTGAGTCTAGTCGACGTATGCTCCAGGTACAGTGGGACCTTCCTTCCACCGTCACCTTGGGAAAGAATCCCAAAGTTTATAGCCACTAAGGTCACCAACGGGAACAAATATACCTCGGGGAACAGTCTACGATTCGATATACACGCAAGGGCACAGTAACTAGCTCAATCCCCTTGAAGGCTCCTTGATACAATCCAAGGTTTACCGACAAGTGACCCCAGGCTCCTCGACAATGTTCTATCTAAGGTTTACCGTTTTTAATACGTGCACATCTGTTATCTTTCCCAATGAGATAGATACGATTACCTCACTAGTTCGGACATGATCTCGTGCTTGACTCTTTTAAGAAGAACTTCCCGAGCATACATGCTACAATTGGATTTTTCCTACAGCAAGATTGCTACTTGTTTGTTTTAACTATCTTGGAATGTTAATTACGACCTATTCCAAGACACTAGCCTAAGCTATGTTGGTGAAAAGAGCCCTAGAAAATGTAAAATATCTAGATTGGTTTTAATTAAAGCGTTGATTTTAATTTGGCTGTTTCTTAAGACAGAAGGTATGGAAGTGAAACTTTAATGATGTTTTAATAACCCGACTCAAAAACACGCTAAATGCATCTATATTCAAAACACAACTCTTTTCTTTTCAGTGAAACCTATTTAAAGGAAAGATTTGAGAGATTTAAATAACTTTCAAAGCATCAATTCTTTCTCTTATAAATAAAAATCTTTGAAAAGAAGATGATTTCTTTGAGAAATCAATTTCATATGATGATATATTACTCATTCAAAATGAAATCCTTTATCAATCAGATAAAAAAACTACAAATCAATTGACAAACTATCTCCAAAAAGAAGACCTTATCGAAAATTCCTAAAAACATAAAATTCAAAATCAAAAGAAAACACTAATGTTGAATTCTATCTAGAAAGTTTTGAGGATGTTTTGCTTAGTTTGTGATCGAACCAAGAAGAATTTATGCTTATCTCAGCAAAAATCAAAACATCCAACAATGGTTTAATGTGACATTCAGGTCTTATCAAGCTTAAGACTCTTCTAAATTTGCAGATAAAAATAAAATTCAATTTTCATCAAAGCAAGGTTTGCAACAAATTCAATGGCTCAGTAAGAAAACAACAGAATACTAGTAAGCTAAGGTATACAAAGGTTTCTGATATGGAGCAATAGAAAAGTATGCCAAACGTTCACTTGTAAAATGAAAATGAGATGAAAACCCACTCATACACAAAAATTACTGAAATAAATTCACACATAAGACTTTGACAGTCAAAACAAGTTGGGGCAAACATAGAGAATCTGGTAATCTGGCTCCTGAAAAGAGAATTCTTAATTTTTCAAAAAGTTTCCACAAGTCCGCAGGTTTTAATGGAGAACAGTGCGATACCGCACTATTCTGAACTAAAAACTGCGGAGGGTACCGCACTGTCTTTAAACAAAAACTACAGAGGCTAGGAAAAACACAAAAAAAAATAAAAAAAATAAATAAATAAATTTTAGATTTACTTTTCAGGGATTCTGGTAAGTTATCTACCCAGCCTAGTTTAAGACTAATCAAAATCTAAAAATCAAACTGAAAAATAGAAGGAAAACTAAGTTTTATTCCCTAGTGGAGTCGCCATTTTGTTATGCGAATAAATCCTTCTTGCGGACAACAACGATTTCCCTAGTATCCTAAGGATATCTAGAAACAAACAACCAAATGCAAACAATTTTCTCTAGATCATTTGTGATTCAAAATTATTAATAACAAAGTACGAGGACATGCCCTTACCTGAAGTCCAATGCTTGCCCAAATCTTCTATTCAGTCGCTCCAAAAGAGGTCACTTCAGCATGTGAAACCTGCAATCAAAGACAGATAAAACGATTAAAAGCACTTGTAAGATATAATAACTGAGGAAACACTAATCTATCTTAGTGATAAAGGAATCTAAGAATTGAATTACTCAAATAGATACATGAACAATTCAATGAGAAAATGGAATCCATTTGTATTAACTTGTATAATAAGAATTAAACTTACAACCTTTCACCTTGATGTTATACAGGTTTTTCCAGGGTCCTGAACAACCATTCCTCCTCAAATTGACAAGCCTTCTTCTTTCTGAACTAGCATGAAGTTATGGACATGAGTGTGTGATCATTCTCATATAAAAAATGGCTAGTATAGAGAGTATGCTCTCTTAAGAATTTCTTTAGCAATTACCATATGTGTGTCTCTACCATTTACAAGCTACCCTTGAGACTGAAACATGATCTCAATTTATAGGGAAATGGAGGTAGTTTCAGTTCCATGAAGAGGGGGATAGATTCCTCTCATGAAGGGATATGAGTTCCATATACCAAGGGATAAACTCCATGAGTGAAGGGATAGAGCTCAAGAGTATAGGATAAAGCTCGAACTAAATGCGCTTCTAGAAGCTTCCAGTTGGGAGAATATTCGACCCGCTGGGCTTTGAGAACTTACTTTTTCCTTTATTTGACTATTTACGGGGGTCCGCAGGTTATGTAAGAAAAACGTGCAGGATGTGTTGTAGGCTATAGAGAAAATATATGCGAATCCACAGGAAAGAGCTAAGAAAAGTGCGAAGTTAAACTTTTTAGGGTTTTAATGAGCTTTTCTCCAATTCCAAGACTTGGTTTAGGAACATTGGTGTTTTTTACCTCTAAGGGAGCATAATATAGGTAGTTATGAACCTATATAGACTGTCAAATGCCATGGTGAAAAAATAACGTGTAACAGATAGGTACACAATCAGAGGACTTAGAGCCCACATTAAAGTTGGAGGTTTTGCCAGCAGGAGGCGTAGAAAATAATGTCATGGCTCAGCTGCAGTCACAGTTGAATGCGTTGACCTTGTAGCTTCAATATTTGACTAAGGGAAAATAAAATGGGAGGAAGTATGGTGTACCATTTGTAAAACAAAGGTTCACCATAGGAACGATTGTAAAATGCTAATAAATTATATGGAGACTGACATATCGAATCTCCTTATGCAGGGTAGAGGAATGTGTGAAATCTATCAAGTGTGGGGTCATACTCCTCAAAGTTACCGAATGATGAAAAAATATGAAGCTACAACCCACACTCTATTTTGTGGTTTCTGCAAATCAAGGGGACATGATATTCAATGTTGTCGTGCATTGGAGTTAATGCATGAATGCAATTTTGATTCATTTTGGGTGCAGAGACCCAAAGGGACCGAAGCAACACCAACTAGTTTCAACCAACTAGAGTACAACTAGGATGGACACATAATTATTTGTGGCAAGGAAAAGGAATGATAGTTAGAGTATTAGGAGGAATGGCTCGAGGAGGAGGAGGATTTGGTCGAGGTTGAGGAACAATAGTCTGTTATGATTGTTGAGAACAGAGACATCTTGTGGAGGACTGCACTATTCCTTATCTCACATGTACTTATTGTCGAGCGTTAGATCACCCGATTGGAAATTGTCCATAATTTATTTCCAAATGGCAGGAGAATAAGGAAAATAATGTGCAGATGATAGTTTTTGAACCCCGCAAAATCCAACAACAGGTTGGCACGGTGACTCAAGGAGGTATTAGGACATGGGTATATGCTACGAAGTCTTGGACAACAGAGCCACAGTGGGAGAGAAGAGTGCCTTAACCCCCTCCAAAGTTAGACCCTGTTTAGGAAAATGTGATGTATAAACAGGCATGGAGGGAGATGGTTGATGCATAAAGGGATAAGCCAAAGGAAATTCGTGAAGCAACCATGCCAACTATCTATGATGATATTGTAGGCAACGAACCAACGAAAATGGTAGATCCAATTCATAATCCGCTTCAAAGTTGTTTAAAGTTAGTGAAGGATAGCCAGGTGCTGGAAAATTTTAGGAAGTTGGTGGAATGGTGTGCCAAAGGATTTGAAGCAACCACTGCACGCAGTGAACCATGTGGGTCACACGAAGAGAACCGCTAAATTTTTTTGATTTGTGCACAAATTGGGAAGTATGAGATGGAAAATTTTATAATAGACCTAGGTCTAAATGTAAATATTATGCAAAAATGTACTTGGAAGATGACGGGGAAACCAAAGTTGACTTGGCCTCCAATTCAGTTAAGATTGGTGAATCAACACCATATTTTCCATATTGATAGATTTACGGGAGTGCTAGTGGATATCGATGGGGTGTCGAGCACTACTGATTTTGAAGACATAGAGATTGTCGATAAAATCGATTAATGCCTTTCTTTACAAGGGATCGATTAGGCATTCGAAAATCAAGTAATCATTCATCTAAAGAGACTATCAATGATCTTTGAAGGTGGAGATGTCTAAGTAATAGCATTGTTGTATCCCCATGAAGGATATTGGTATGTTGAGCCAGTTAAAGGTGAAATGAGTTAGGAAGAGCTAGACAATATCTACAACATGACAGCTCGATGAGAGGACTACATGAACCCCACAACTTATGGAGTGTTGAGTTGGCATAGAAATGGGTCAAGTGTCGTTGATTCAAAGGAAGCTCTGGAAAATTGACAGAACAAATTCCATGAGGTCAGTACATGTAGGTGCACACACATGACTATAGTCGTGCGCTAGATAAGGACTGAGGTGCACAATCCACCTCGCTTCAATAGATTGTCCAAAGTAAATATTTATGTACATGAGTTGGAAGACCAGATATGAGAACATCATAAAATTCCTGTGCAGGATGTTGTGTTGGGCGCAACCCCAACGAGATGGTGGGTTGTGCATAAGGACTAGGTCGCAATATGGCAACAATGTAAAAAACTAATAAGTATTAGATCCAGGACTAGTTATGGGGTCCCTAGGAAAAGTACTCACGCATGGAATTCCCAAGAACACATCTGAAATGATGTGTTGCAACATGGATGAAAGGATGTCTGGCGTAACAGGAGTAGGTACATATATTTATACACACACTAGACAATATTCCTTCCAAATGGTATGTTGAGCTATAAATTAATAGAGGAATGCAGGGGTAGAACGAGATGGCACAGAGTTTCAGAGCCACGTTTAGCTTTGAGGCAGAGGAACCAACACTTGATGAAGCCTTCAACATGTTGTGACAAAATATTTTCAACATAAGGGAACCGATAACGCTAGGGAGTGAACCATTGTGTTGTGCACATAAACATCTGCATTGGGTGCAAGATTTTCTGGAATGTTACAATGTGGCATGACAGAGGGAAGATGAGGACGATCCTTGGAATATATAAATTCTAGAGGTTGAAGGGAAACATACAGTAGATGGACCGACATTATAGTTCATCGAGTACGCACAACCTATCAAGACTTGAAAGGTGAACATTGGGATAGAGGAGCATTATGAGATGACTGCAGTTGGGGATTACTAGGATGACAAGATATTCAAAAAAGGTCGCAAACCTGCTACACAAATAGTTGGACTTGTTCCCCAACACATTTGAAGATATAAAGGGAATTGTCAAGGAATTGGGAGAGATGAGGATCCCTTTGAAAAATTATGCTATAGTTGTGAAGCAGTGACCTTATCATCTAAACCTAAATTATAAGGATAATGTCAAGCAAGAATTATATATAATGTTGCAAGCATGAATTATTGAACCTGTGGAGGATTTAGAATGGATAAGCCTAACGGTGGTTCAAAGTGATAAGACAAGCGAGATAAGGGTCTGCATAGACCTTAAAAATCTTAACAATTCATGTGTGCATGATCCCTTTACTTCTCCATTCATATATGAGATATTAGAGAATGTGGCTGAGCATGAGGCTTACTCCTTCACTGATATATTTTCCAGCTATCATTGGGTGAAGTTCGCCAAGGAGGATCGCCATAAGACCACCTTTGCAACAGACAGGGGATGCTTCCAATACACTATGATGCCATTCAGGTTGAAGAATGCACCAGCCATTCTCTCACGAATAGTAGTTGTGACATTCAAGGAGTTCATCCATAAGCTCCTAGAGGTCTACTTAGATAATTAGACAATGTTCAGTTTGTTGAATAAACACACTGACGTCCTGATGTTCGATAGGTGCAAAGAACTACAAATTTCTTTGAACATTAAGAAATGTATATTTTATGCACCTTTTGGTATTCTATTTGGACACGTTGTATGCAAACAAGGTTGCTAGTGGATCTAACTAAAATTGTCGTAATAGTGAACCTACCATCCCTTACCTCAGTTTGAAAACTAGGATCTACCTTAGCGAATATAGGGTATTATCAAAAATTCATACATGGATACACCAATATCACAACACCTATGGAAAAGATATTGAAGAAGGGAACAAATTTCCATCGGAATTAAGAGTGTCGACAAGCCCTTCACACGTTGAAAGAGAAGCTAGTGTTTGCACCTATACTAATATTTTTGGATTGGAGCGAGGAATTTAATTTTCATATAGATGCATCATCCATCACACTGGGTGCAATCTTGTCACAACCTGGGGAAGGGGAGATTGATCATCCTATCCCTTTTGCCAGCAGAAAGCTACCGATGGATGAACATAACTATACTACAACTTAAATGGAAGGGTTAGTGATGGTGTATGCCCTTTAGAAGCTTAGACACTACATGTTGGGTAAAAAATTCAAGCTATACATATGCACTGAAGTACCTCGTCAACAAGACCGTGTTGGGGGGGATGATTTGTAGATGGATACACTATTTACAGGAGTATGATTTCCAAGTGGTGGTCAAGCTCGAAAGGTTAAATGCAGGGCCTAATCATCTGTCGTGTTTAAACTCGGGTGAAGAGGCACAAAAATTGGAGGATAATCTACTTGATGCACAACTTTTTTCTATGGCTATGGTGTATGACTACTTCGCAGAGATGCAATTTCTAAGTACAAAGATGGCACTAAACGAATATACCATGGCACAGAAGAATAAACTAATAGTGAAATCAGTTGACTACCAGTTAATCACTGGATTACTATAAAAATTAGGATTTGATGGAATTCTACGCAGATGCATTATGAAGCATGAAAAACCATTGAATTTGGAAAAAACACACGGGAGAGTTGCAAGAGGACACTATGCAATACCATCCACAACACAAAATATTTTGTGTGTAGGACTATGGTGGCCCACTGTACATACCAATGTTAAGGAGTTTTGCAGTATTTGTGATGTGTGCCAAAGAGTGAGGAGTTCATCTGGATGAGTTGAAATACCTCTAGCCCCTCATCTCACCCTACAGTCGTTTGATAAATTGGCAATTGACTTCATCAAACCCATCAAACTACCAGTGATAAGTACTGGTGTGCGGTATAGAATTACTACTACATATTATTTAACCAAATGGGAAAATTTCGCGCTAATAGTGGATTTTAGTGAAAAAAAAACCAAACGTTTATTGTTTGAAAATGTGGTAATAAGGTTTGGATGTCCGAAAATCTTAATGAGTGATCAAGGCACCCACTCCTTGAACAAGACTATTGCAACGTTGACAAAGGAATTTTAAATATATATCCATAAAATATTGGAGATCACACTCACCGAGGTGTGAAATGTGCAACGTGATGATTAGGACTTAAGGATCGTCGCAGTCCTATGGGACTACAGAACTACATGAAAAAAGCTAACTGGGAAAACACCCTTTTGATTAGTGTATGGACAAGAGACATTTATTCCCATGGAGTTCCTGCTACTAAGTTTTTGCATCGTAGTAGACACACAGCTGACAAATAATCTAAGTCTCGTACGGAGGATAAAATTAAGCGAGTACCCTTGCCTCATATGGGAAGGGATACATTGTAAGGATTGTCCACTGACGTCAGAAGTGTCCCGGCTTCTTAAAGGCCCCTAGAGGACTCAAGGTTGTTTAGAAGAACCATTTCCATCTGAGACTGGATGGTCGAACGACCATCCTCGCCTCCTGCCGTTTAGGTCTCGGGTTTCATGATGAAGACTATTGCACCTATCTCACCACGGCTACGCGATCGAAGGATACAACGAGACGACGAGCTGGGAAGGCGGTTGAGATGGGCCGCCTCCCCCACTTGTCTCCGTGCGTTGGGAAATCAGAGCCTTCTGGAACCCGTTGTGAAGCCACCTCCCAAGGTGTCTTGAAGATCTTCTTATAATCAGACGCTCGTGCCTTCCCGACATTACGATGTATTGTTGGTCCTTCCTTTCTTCATCTCTGCCGCTGAGGTTCTTCAAAGTTTTCCTTCACAACAGAAGGCTTTACTGTCTGCAATCGGTGGAATCGATCCCGCCGACTCGAGCCTTCTCACCTTCGATCTGGAGAATATCACTCCCCGGCTTCCACATCAAATCGCGTTGGTTATTCAAGTCGGGATTAGCAGTCTGAATATTCATGAGACAGCTCCGGCTGATGAAGGACATCACTGCGTTATGTCTTAAAGCTGCTGACCATAGGCTCTCTCCGGCCCAGAGTAAATCTCCCAATGCCCTTGAGGCATTTGATGGTCGGGAATCTAAACCCCTGGGCGTTCTCGAGAGTCTCGCGATCACATTACAGGAAAAAGCTGTCAACGTATAAGTAGAAGTGGTTGACGCTAAACTCAACTACAATATACTTCTTGGCCGCAGGTGGACCCATGCCATGCTCTGTGTGCCGTCCACTGTCTTTCGATTCATTAAGTTCCCTCACGAGGGCAAGATTGTCACAGTGGATCAGTTGTCATTTTTCACCTCTAACTCTGAGAACAACGTGCCATACGTGGATCAAATTCCAAATCCCCCGGACAGTATAGGACCTAGTCTCTTCAAAGACCCAGTCCTCATGGGTATTTTCCCCGCACCCCCCCCCCCCCCTGAGCCTCCTCCTGGGAGCTCGTTGGAGCACAGTTCTTTCTCTTGTGTCAAGCTCTTCGAATAATGAAACAAGATGCTACGAGGATAGTTCTTTTAAGTGTGTCAACCTCGTTAAAACAATGAAACATGAGCATATCCAATTCGAGTTTTGATAGATTTAGTTCAAATCTCTTTTATTTTCAACCTTCACTCCATTTTCTATAGACTAAAGCTTAGGGGGCATGCACCTCGAATTGAGACACCATGCTGGGGGGCATGCCCATCTTGTGTGTACATAGGTGTGTGATTTTTCAATTGTGTGCATGTATAGTGTGGTGTGCTTTGTAAACATCTTTCTGCTGATCGGGTCTTCCTGGTTGTGCAGATTTCTATTCATCCATTTGTTGGTTTCGCGGATGGTGCCTCCCGCAGTACCAGGAATCTGTCTTCAGCAGCCTGGGTAATCTATGATCCTGCTGGTGAGTTGATTGACCTGCAAGGAGTGTGTCTAGGACGTACCACGAACAACATCGCGAAATATAGTGCTGTGTTAGAATTATTAACCGAGGCAGTAAACCTTGGTATCCGTGAATTGCTCGTGTATCTAGATTCGCAACTTGTGGTGTTACAACTGAACGGACACTATTCGGTAAGGAACCCGTCCATCTTACGTCTGTATCTGCGTATTCGATTACTGGAAAGAAATTTTGACTATATTACATATCATCATATACCCGGACATTTGAATACATTAACAGATGCAGTAGCAAATTTGGTATTAGACAGACATTTGCGCAATTTGTAAATCATCATCACATGTAAAGAAAGATCCATCCAGAAATAGATATGCACATATATATAGATATCGAAATGTTTACATAGAGTGTGTCACATAAAATTCAAAATATACATAATCGTCTTAAGTACATCCGGAGACGATACGTCTCTCAAAAAATAGGTGTGGTATAAATCCTAAGGGCTAATCCGCATGGTGCTCATGATAACATGTGACTGCACGCACTAAGCGTCTCAGGATTCGGTGGATCCGGCTTGGAACTCCCACCGTATGACGCTGGTATGCCATTGGTACGTCGCGATGAGCATGATCGCAATCCCTCGGCCAGTACCCTCGAACACGGATCAACTCCTCTCCTCGAGTCCTCACGGATCGAGGGCGGTTAATCTCCAGGTAGTTGGAGACATCCCAGCTGGTCTCTCAGGTCCCACATCTGCATGCATAGATGATCGTGTTAGGACGAATGTGTATTAACAAAAAAAAAACATAAAACATAAAATCAAAATATGAGGTCTTACCCAACTCCTCGTCCCAGTCGTCTCCTTCTGGTAGTGGGAGATCTGGGTCCCCGGTAAAGTCAGTTCCTGCATAGGGCCAGTCTTCCACGACGATCAGCTGGCGCCGTAACCACCTAAGGGTCGGCCTCCGGGACATACGTTGGGCGCCTCATTTCTCGGGCATCAGTGCGCGAGCGAGGCAAATTCTTGGCTCTCGTGGTGTCGGATGCGCTCTTTGCGGCCTTGGCTGCGGAAGATTGGTAGCGTTCCGGAATGAACGATACCCGGGATGGAACCATAGCAAGGCGTTTCGGTTCTTACATTTTGCATTTCGTGGCTGCCTTTTCTGTTGATTGTTACTGGCACATTTGCCCGATTCGAACGATTGGGGGATTCTGCATTCTGAGGCCGGCGGGAGTTGGGCCTTTGTGGCCTCGTGCGGTGCCTGCGACCCTGCAGCCCGCGTGATGGTATGTAGGACCACTCTCAATGCCAGATCAGGGATAGTGTGGATATCCACCTTCTTGCTTCCTGATCCCATTTGTGCTCCTCGGCACACTCGTGCCATCACTTCTTCCATCTTCTCCCCGGATGGTCTGCTTCCAGTCAAGACAGGGATCGGACCTCTGCGGGACAATCCAGTGATAAAATAAACATCAGAAACCTCCAGCTCTAATACCTGGTCTCGTAACCTGAACACCTGTTCATGTTCATCCCAGATACTGATTAAATACTGGAGAAGCTCGGGCTGAGCTCATAGACAGGGTGTGAGGAAGAAATTTTTCAGCCCACATTTTCTAAGGGCATTCATGCAAGCTTGACTTTGAATGGCTTGTTCATCCTCTTCTCCATGCTCTCGTTCCTTCCATTCAATCGCCATTTTTCTTGATTACCTGCATTCATATGGTCATAAGCCCTTGGTTAGATCTCTGATAGGCCTCAAATTCCATGAAATTTGGTTTAAATGTCGAAATTTTAGGCGGATTTTTAGGTTCGGCCGCTGGTGCGGCTGTTTTGTGAACAGTCGCGCCACGTGGCGCGAGCCCTTTGTACAAAAGAGCCCATTGGCGCGGGTCCGTGCCCGATACCCGCGCCAATGAGCGCAGCCCTAAAATTTTAAAAGTGGCCACATAGAACTGATTTTCAAGGGAAAATTATCAAAAAATGGATGAAAATGAAGAGAAAGGGAGCGCCTCTTACCTGTAGCAGACGAGAAGTTGAATGGTCAAATGGATTTGTCGCAATCACCGTCAGAAGTTTCTGCTCCAAATGGACCACTGTTGCTTTTTACCAAGGTAAATAGTAAATGTAATTTTATTTTTACCAATTTGACATATTTATAACTTTTTGACATAAAATGAGTTGTAAAAAGTCATTTTTATCAAATATTTTTATATGTTATGTCGAAAATGGGTTTTACGCTTGCTTGGTATGTGCAGCAGCAGGTTTTTGCGACTTTAACGATGGAAACGAGTTGTATTTTATACTTTTTCGGACTCGGTAAATACACGAAAAAGTCACTTTAGAGTCATCTTTCAGCTCTTTTCTGACTCTCTAAACATGAAAAGATTGCCGAGGCCCTTGTCGTTTCGATCTTGTTAAAATGGACACGAATCGACATTCACCCAGTATAAGTTTAACCCTTTTTCGGGCTAGGATGGATTGATTACGAAAAAGGAATACCCTAGCCTATCGCGACTAGGAGGTTTTCCCGGATATTGTTTTCTACCTTTTCGGATCTGGGAAACTATTTACGAAAAGGGACATGTGGAGTTTTCTTTTCCGCTGTCTTTTCAAACTCTCTAAACATGAAAAGACGCCGAGTTCTTCCTTTGTCAGACTCGTTAAACCTTGATGACATCGGATCTAGTCGAAATGACGTTCTCCGAGTTCCTCCTTCCTAGGACTCGTTAAATGCACTAGGATGGATTCGCCCGAAGGGCGGACTTATATTACAAGCATATGATATCCCCTTCAAGCTTGTTATCAAAAATAATTGGGGTACTCGCCAGAAATGGTGGGGGAAAATGGAACCAGCATCGTTGTCGTGTCGGCAGTATGTCGCTCTTGAACATGGCACTTGTCTGCATTCGTGTCAGGTTGGGGACATCTCATCTCGTTCTTCACTTTGCCTCCGTGGGTTTGGATAATCCCTTTTGACCTCTCATCTGCTCATTGCCTCGTCACCATGACCTCTGATCCGTTGATGTCAAATACTGCCAAGTCCACTGTCGTGTCGTTTATATGTTCAAGAGAAGTTGGCCTCTGCAAATATCAACCTTCCTCTGATTCTCATACGATCCTGATTCACAACAAACATCATGTTCCTCTGTCTCGTGTCGATGATGTGGGAAACATTATGGCCCACCTTCGATCAAGGTCACTTCCTGTCGACTTCAGCTCATTATCCAGGAAGTTGATCTAGAGACTCCTTTATGGTACCTTGGAGCCTGCATGCCTCAATGGCAGGTTTGTCGCATTCGACGTGAGGTTTTCATCATTGGCCTCCGATCGAGTGATTCTGCGGGTGTTCGACACCAACTCATTGATTCACACGCCGTAGATTGTACCTGTAGTACCTTGAGGACCATTGTCATTATTGGTGGTTTCTCTCGCGTCTGTTAACAGCTTTCATCATTGGCTGGTAATCAGGCGATGTTCTTGCATGTTCGACATCAGCTCACATATTCGCATGCTTGAACTTGTACTCTGTTGGGTCGAGATGGAGCGCAAGACCCTGGATTGTGTCTGTTGTAATCCAGGCTGCGATTGTGGATTATTATCATTATGTACATGACTCATTGATTGGATGGCTGCGACCATACCTGAGTCTATTTGTTTGATCTTAGTTGGATGGCTGCGCCCATACCCTGGATCCGGATTATAGCATACTCTGTTCGGATGGCTGCGTCCATACCATATATATACATCATGTACTTGAAATATCAGTTGTATCTGTCTGTGCAGGTTTTCCGACGGCGGGCCTTCAGTTGGACATGTTCTCGTAAAGCATTTCACCCCTCTCTCTCTCGGGCCTCATGCTTTAAGGGGCATCTGTTACACAGTAATTTGTCACCGTCCTCGTTCCGAGTCCCGCACGTTGAAACCTATTTTGTGACATAAACGGTGTCATGCTTTAAATACCATCATGCATCCCTTTCACTGAGGACAACATTCCTTCGTGATTGTTTACAGAAGACCCCCAAAAACACACATTTTTTTGCGCGCGCGTTGTGCTTTGTTATGTACTCGCGCCCCGGTAAGGAAAATTAACATTGAGCCCGCACCCATTGGCGCTTTGTCCTAGTTAAGCACCCGCGCCAATCTGCTTTTGGAAAGTTTTTAAAAAAAAGAGGTGAAGTTTCGATTACAACAACTTCGTGGATGAGTCATCAGGAGTGGTTTCGACTGAATAACCACGGCCTTCCTCCTTTGGCCTCTTGTTTCCACCATATGGGGAACCTCCCAAAGGATAAGGCCTCCCTTCCACTATTGTAGGGATCTCAACCTCCTCCTCTCCTCTATAAATATAGCCTTCATCCATTGATGAAGGGGCTGAAGGGCTGATAGTCTTGAAGTGCCTAAGCTTTGAATCTCCAAATTCCCAAGAGCCTTTGTGCTGTAAGAGCCCTCTTTCTTCCCTTAAGGCCGACTCAAGTAAGGAGACTATCGTCGAGAGACTCTGGAGAGGTTTGCCCTTTCCTTGGCGAGCTTTGCGAGACGTGAACGACTGGAGACCCATCCGAAGGAGACCACGACGTCAGAACATTGATTGTAATCTCTTTCGATTGTTATTTAATGAATGATTACGATTATGGTTCCACTCTGTTTTCGATTATGTTAATATGAGTAATATCCTTTCTGACTGATATTTAGTTGCGTATGCTGGATTTTATGCTCGTATCTATTTGTTTCTTGCACGTGCAAGTATCCATCCACGGAGATCATGGAGGATCGTGATCTACCGAGGCTGAGGAACGGGAACGCTCTCTTCTTCAGATCGTAGCATTGGATTCCAGGTAGGCCTCCATCTTTGGTCTTTTCATTTCGTAACTAGGAACTTGCGTCGTAACATTTCGTGATTGTTGCTAGACCCCTGCTGGGCTAGTAGGGATCGCCTCTGTCCGCAGAGGGGATTTACCTCCTCAACAATCACAGTACTATAATGAGGTGATGGCCCGAAAGTGCGAAAATATTGCGTGGAAGTACGATTATGGGAAATGAATTCATGCAGTACAGCTGTGACATTGAGAGAGTAAAAGGGAATAAATGGACGTGATTCTTTGAGATAGAAGTTTCTAAGTAGGGGAGTTTAAATTAAAGTCAATCCAAGCAATAAAGATTAAGTTTTCCACGATAATAGTGATATATATCAAGCCGTGGGGAAAGAGAGCCAAACCTCTTATGAGTGAAATCCACATACAAAGAGGCCTTTGTTCCCACAGAAGGGTGGGGATGAGTAGGCACAACGAAGTAAGGAGTCTCCAAAGAATGGAGGTTCATAAACAACTCGGGAGGATACCAATGCAGAACCTAGTTTATAGAGGGTCAAGCAAACTATAACCAGTGGTTATATAGTAGAGACAAGGTATGTATCTCCACTGAAAGAACCCCATGCTTCTATGATATTTTTTCAAGATGCTAAGTATATTGTAGAAATACCTCCTCTCCCACCTAGAGTACGAAGAGAGGGGAAAATATAATTTTTTCTAGAGCGAATCTGGTATTTAGAGAATGATATTTTTGAACCATCTTTAATTCTAGATATCTAGGATTATTTGTAATTGGTACAGACCATAGATGACATGCCCATACTAGAACTACAGAAATGGGCTTGTGGCTTAAAGACAAGTGGGATTCTAAATATTTTCCACATCCCACATTTTGGGCGAGGGGACAAAGTGAGTACAGTCGCCAAGTGCTTACTAGCCTGTGTCCATGGGGGATACCTGTGGCTAGATAAACTAGTGTCATTAACTATATATTTAATTCATGACATTATAGGCCTACTGATCAAGGGAGAGGATCTAGATCCCATAATTAAGGATAAGAATCTCAGTGCATAAGCGATTGACATATTTATAACAAACAGAGGAAAGCGGGGATATTTCATCTCCATGATTAATGATTGAGGCACTAGATTCGTTGCGCAGGAAATAACCTGCAAATTATTGCATAAATGCAGGGTAAACAAAGTTCCCCTGGGGGTGATTGTGGTAGAAAATTGATGTGCTTGAGGGGGAAAGTTAGGTTGGGTTCCATTTCTGTTGAAACAGTTCCAACAGGATTTCTTGGACACTCAAGAGTGCAACGCAAAGTTCCATTATGCATGACTCTTAATTCTAATTTTCTTAGTCACTTGAGAAAGACTAGAGATCTTCCAGCTAGTGAATGACCCTCCTCAACCCATCCTAGCAACACAAGTCCATAGCCTTTAGGCCTCAGAAAATCCATATCGGAAGAAGATCAACACAATAATGTTCTTTCTTTATGGGGACATGCTACAAAATTATATTTGAGAAACACCTAAGTTTCCTAAGGAAATTGTCGTAAATTCCAAAGGTGTCACACGGTTTAAAGATGACCTACTCTTTATCTGGATTTTATCGGCGGGGACCCAAATCAGTGTTGGTTAATAATGAACTATAGGTTGAAGGTACAAGAGGTTCAAGAGATAATAGACTCGTGGGAAGAAACTTGGAACGTACCATTGGAGGAAACTCTTTTTTTGAATAATATCAAGTGGTGGAGATACTGATGGGTCCCCTTCAGACCAAGAGCAAAAAGAGGTACATTATCCAGTCATTTTGAAGAAAGAACCACAGGAAGGATCATCGACATTGGGAGAAAAAGAAGTATCAAGGGCCTCTTTGGGACATTCACGCAATATGTTGGCACAGAGAGCCTTGTTCACATAATAGAATCTTCAGTAATAACTTTAGAGAGCACATGAACTTACCTCGAGGACCCTTGAAAAATATTCTTTATGCTTTAGAGTATGAAACAAACTGATCAATGGAAAATTCAGTCACAAATCCTCCCAAGACTCAATCGATCTAATGATATATCGGGCTAGTGATCTTATTTCTTGTCCTTTCTATTTGTTGTATTAATTTAGGAGTCCACTTAGTGACTACGTCGTCCTTCACGTAGGTATTAAATTCATTCAATCACGACAACGACTCATGTATCTCAGTTTCGAAGGAGCAAAATAATATCCCGTGAACTTTTGTATAGATGTACTTCTGAACCCACTTTTCAGCAGATATCTTAGAACTTCGATTCTCTTGGATCGTGAATTCAAGGATCTTTCTATCCAGCCAATATTGCAATTCATTCTGTGTCGGGTGCCACAACATTAAATCTTCCTCAAAATGATCCCGGTCCCAGCAACAGAACCATTTGTTGGCTTGAGGGGTCCTGACCCAAGTTCAGAGTTTATTGCGCAACCAACAAACCCTCCACCTATTGGCCCTTTCGGCAATGACCTGCTTGTGCAGATCAAAGTCTCACTCGAATTAGTATGGGAGGTGAAGGAACCAGGTTTCCGCACCCTGAGGAAGAAATTAATGTGGTAGCCCTAAACGTGTTTATAATAGAACTCGTTGCAGATCAGAAACAGATGTGCGCAAATGCAAAACAATAATTGTCGGATAAACTTGTCACAGACATAGATAATGCATATATAGATGAGTCGCAGATCAACTTCATCGGACATATCTACTAACATAACCAGATCTTCGTAGCAATAGCTTAAGCTGATTTTATTCATGTATTCAACCATCAACATACATTCATGCATAAAGAGCAGATTTATTCGCGCAGATGTAACAGAAGTAAAGCGATCTCAAAGTAATAATAGTAAACAAATAACATAGTGCTTCGCCACAACTAGTCTTGTATTAGATAAAAACATTTCAGTATAATAGAATTTCCCCTTACAATTATCCTTTCGCGCACACAACCAGGACTAGGTCTCCGCGCACACAGCCAACAAGAGCCTTTTTACCCCACCCAAACTTACAAAATTGTATCACATAAGCATAAACATAGTTAGTTCCCAAACCAAACATTACATATCCTCATCGACTAGACTCTATCTATATTTATATCTATTCAACACGCAGATACTATGGTCTCAAACCATGGTTTGAGGCCCACAATTTACCCTTACAACCCATTTACATAAAATAGGTACTTTGATCTGCCTCGAAGCCCATTAACGTTTCCACACAGTGCGCATATGTAAAATTACATACAAAAAGTTACTCAAAAATGTACCCCAGGGGACCCTGCCCCAACAACAAGGAATGTACCTAAGCTCCCTCTCAACTTAGGAATTACCAAGTTTCTTCCAAGTAGGAAACTTATTACTAGGCTCCCTCTTGATCAGGGACCTGCATCAGCAATGATGAAAAACACCCAGCTACTCGTGAAGAAATCCTTCCCTTGATGTCATGAATTTCTTCGTTGTTGAGGAGTCTTCATCTTTGGGATCTCTTCATAGGGCATAAATCATCCATCACTTTCATCCATGAGTCATGTCTTCATTCTCTTAGAAAGTGATCCATTAATCTTCTCATCTGGTCTAGCTTCATGTCATGTTGTTTTCCTTTGAACCATATTTCTTCTAAGGATCTTTCATCCCAACCCGTGGAAGACTTATACTTCCCTTTGGAAGCCCTGCATAAGCTCATCAAATATTATCTAATTATAAATATGAACCTTTAAATCAAAGTTACGTTAGTGATGATATTTCACCGTGACATCTTCTTATAGGCATCAACATCCTTTGTTGCATATTGATACATCTCCTAAATATATGTATTGCCAAGGGTCTCCATGTTTTCCACGCTTCTATGAGAGTCTACATATCCTCCCAGGAATTTTATAGTCAAGTATTCTTGCCTTCCTTGGATGTTAACTACTTTTTATCATGGTCACGCTTCTTGCAATCTCTTACTTTCTCCACACAATTTTATTTTATTCCCAAGAGCTTCCAATATGCAGTTCCTAGACTGTGCACAACCACCTCATATTCCATATGAGGACATATTATGTTTATTTCGTCTGGTGTGGATCATGCCTTTTGGAAACATATGCATCGAAGGAAATTGTATTTTCCTTTGATCACACTTCTAAAGATAGAAATACATTACCTGCAACCATGTGACATGACTTCATAGCATCCAGTGTAATCATAAATATACATGTACCTCATCTCTTTTCATTTTGAGTAATCCTGCAACAGGTTTCCTTAAAATGAATAGTTTCATTCCCTTGACCTGATTCATCAATATGTCATCATATTCTAATCCCATAATTTTGCAAGTTTGAATTCTCGATGAAACCTTTTACTTTCTTTCTAACTAGTGAATCCAAAGAGGATTCCATTAGAAAAATGTCAGCACATGTTTACATATTAATTATTGAATGATGAACCTTGATCTATATGACTGCCTAAATGTTGTTTTCAGTGAGGTTCCCACGAGCCACTTATCTCATAGCATAGTTGTCACATATGTGTTATAGACATGCGCCTACAGGGAGTGCTCATTTTTCAATGCTTCCATCATGATGCCAATTCTAAAGTGATGTTTCTATCTAATATACAATGCTTCATAACATATTATTTTACAACTTGCAAATACCTCTTAAAGAGGAAGATGATCTCAATCATAGTAGAGATCTTTCACTTATTTTTTCTTAGGTTTCTTTGAATTTGGTTCTTCCATTTCTCTGACAATATAGGATTCTTCATTTTTCCTCTTATCCTTATTAGATTTGGTACAATCCTTTTTATAGTTCCCAGGTTCATTACATCCATAACATCGTATCTTATACATGTTTATTATTTTCTTCTAAGGACCAAACTTACCAAATTTTCCTTTCCTTCTTGACAGGGCAGCATAGGATTGATTTCATTTGATCCTGTATCAATTTTTTATTTTAATATTGTCTCTTCTATCTTACATTGAGACCACTGATCCTAGAATGGTGTTGCTTATTTCTTTCCATAGATGCTTGAAGTGAAGTTTCCCCATCCCTCCAGTAGAGAATTTAGCACCATTGTAGTTATTTCTCTATCTGACATTACTTCTCCCAGTTCCTGCAGTTGAACTGGTATTTAGGAAATCTTCATAAAATATGAAGTTATTCCTTCCTCTCTTGACATATTCAACTTGTATATTTCTTGTCTCAGAGACATTACTTCCCCTACAGCACTCAATGAGAATAACTCCACCAATTTGTCATATATTTCTTTTGAATATTCTAGTTTTTGATACATAGGCGAAAAGAGAGTCCTATATGGATTCTATAAGAATCCTCTGGGATCTTATGTCTCCCTTCATGTATTTGGTATGATCTTGAGTATATTATTTTGAAGGTTTAGTTATTAACCCTTTGATATAGTCCATGACTTCATTTTCAATCAAATTTAGATTTGTCCTTTTCTGCCATGCAAGAAAGTTTGAAACCCCAACCAGTTTGTTGCTTTCTTTGCAAAAAGACATTTTGATAGATTCAAATGAAGTCATAAATATACTTACTTCAATAGATGCTTTCTTCCTATATCATCTTCCTTTTTGATGATGACCATAGCAGTATAAGATCCCCCCTAGATATACTTCCTCAAGGGTGATGTAAGGCAGTAGATCACCTTGGATCCTTAATGATGATGATGATCAAGGATGGCTTGATGATGACTTCAGCAGAATGATGATTCGAAGATGTCTCTAATATTGTTGACTTGGCTTGAAACACGAGATAGATTTGGATTTCTTGAAGATAAAGATTAC
Organism: Pinus albicaulis; assembly: GCA_034641835.2. NCBI lineage: Eukaryota > Viridiplantae > Streptophyta > Pinopsida > Pinales > Pinaceae > Pinus > Pinus albicaulis. The sequence goes on along the minus strand of CM076571.1, from coordinate 929,487,353 downwards.
CTCCTTGGTCTTGCTTTTCCTCTTGAAAGGATCTTGATGATCTTGAGATGGCTTGAGGGTTTTCCTAACTTTCAGCAAGCTACTCCTTCTTGAGTGAATGAATATCTTCCTAGATCTAGAGATCAAGTAGATCATTATTTTAACCTTGATGCCTTCTTGAAAAATAATCCTTGATATCTTATTTGAAACTTGAACCTTTTGCCTTCTTGTTAAACTTCCCTTTCTTGTCTTCAGTATGTTAACTCTGAAACCATGTTGCGAAATTAGGGCTTTTATTAAAATTTCGCTTTCATGGTAATTACTTGTGATTTTGTTATATTTATTTCACTTATATCTTATCTTCGTTATGTTATTACATTCTTCATCAAGTCAATTATCAAATGCACAAGAGACACAAATATTTAGACTAGCAAGCCAAGGCTGAAACCTGTCCCTCTTAGAGAGGAAAACCCGAAAGCAATTCTTCTTATAGATCTTCAATTGATGAGTACCATAACCATGACACAAACCCTTGACACCACTTTGGCTTCCAAGACCCTTGTCACTGCTCTTATAGCCTCCTTATGTTGATTTTCCTTTTCTACATTGTTCTACACTAGTACTAGGGAAACTCGGTCCCTAGTATAATATCCCTTAACAATATGCTTCTTCACAACTCTCCTTAGATATATGCTTGGCCTTTTTATAACCTCTTCTTCAGTCCTTCTTTCTGCACAAGCCAAGGTCTCCTTCTTGTTGTAGATGTTGAAAAGTGTAACTAGGATCGGTCTTCATATTAACTATGTAATTATGGATTTATGTAAATTAGAATAGAAAAATAATAAAATGTATTTTGTACTTGCTTATTGGTTTCATGAGAAAGATTTTATTATAGGTTAATATACTTCTTCTTGATGTCTATCTAGGGTTTTATCTTCTAGGGATAAATGTAATTAAAGTGTCATATATACATGAAGGATCTAGTCTAAAGAAATGCTCCAAGACCAAGTCCATAAACCATGGAAGAATGGCTCTAATTAGCCCTCACTCAAGCGCTGGAAGAGAAGCTAATTGATGTGTTAAAGTCATTCTTCATCGGTTGAAAAATTCGGCCTACAAGCCAACTAGCAGGTCGGCCTAAAGACAATATAACTTCCTCTATATATACTTCAGTTCCGTGGTTAAGTTAAACACAAATTTTCGGTCATCTGGAAGTTCAGTGCAGACCTTTTGGACAGGGTCTAGTGTGGATTACAGGATGAGTTTCAGTGCAGAATTTTGGTCAAGACATTGATTGAAGAGGACATCATATTTTGAAGATATCCCTTACCATCAAAGATTCAAGAACACATAGATTGAAAATTTCTATCTTTTAAGAAGCTCCTAACTCCTTCGTCATCATCAAGGAAGTTGTTGAAGGAGAAAGTCACTCACTCAATTAAGTATCTATGACTTTATCTAAATCTATCAAAATTACTTATTGTATAGAGAGCAAAAAATTGGTTGGGTATCAAACTTCAATGCATGGAAGAAAATAACAGATCTGAAGCTAGTTGAAAATGAATTTATGGGCTTCATAAAAGGATCTACAATTCAAACTCCAAAAGAAGACATTCTAGCATATATAAAATACATGAAGGGAGTCATAAGAGCCCGAAGGATACTTATAGAATACATAAAAGACTCTCTCATTCCCTATGTATCAAAGCTAGAATTATCAAAAGAAATATATGATAAATTGGTGGAACTATTCTCGAAAAGTTATACAAAGGAAATAATATCCCTGAGACAAAATCTATACAAATTGACAATATCGAAGGAAGGAATAATTCCATATATGATGGAGACTTTTGCAATACAAGATCAACTACTGAAGTTGGGAGAAGTAATGTCTGATAGAGAAATACTCACTATGGCACAAAATTATTTACCGAAAGAATGGAGAGGTTACACTTCCAGCATAGATGGGAGAGAATAAGCCATGCCATTCCAAATTCTAGGTAAGATAAAAGAATCAAGATTGAAAGCATGATCAAGTGCAAGGGATCAAGCCTTTGCTGCCATGTCCAGGAAGAAAGGAAGATTCGATAAATTTGGTTCTGAGAATAAGAAAATAAATGTGAACAAAGCACGATGATTGGATGTAATGATCTTGGGCATTATCGATGAGATTGTCCAAAATTTAGAAAGGAAAAGAGGAAAAAGGAAGAAGCCCATATCTTAGATATAAGAGAAGAACCTAATGCAAATAAATATAAGAAAGAAGAAGCGAGGGATCTCCACTATGATTGAGATCATCTTTTCATTTAAGTGATTTTTGTTGGTTGTAAAATAGTATGATAAGAAGCAATGTATATTATAGCATCATGACTGAAGCACATAAGGAGCTCTCGATAAAACTAGCTCCTAGAAAATCTCTCTGATAATAATACTAATGGAAGGCAGTCATTAAGGTCAAGGGCCATCATGAAAACTGGTGCTGACATTTTCTAATGGAGCTCTATATGAATTCATTGATTAGAAAGAAAGAATAATGGTTTCATCAAGAATTCCATGCTACAAAATTCTGGGATGTGATTACATATTGATGGAGTAGGTCAAGGGAATGAAGCTCTTCATTATAGTAAGATTACTATAGGATGATTTAAATGAAAAAGGTATGAGGTATGTATATATTTATACGATGACACTGAATTCTTTGAAGTCATGTCATACGGTTGCAGGTAATATACTTCTATATTTAGAAGTATGATCTATGAAGGAGGATCTTTCAGTGCACTGACAGATGAAATCAAGATATTATATTCTCATGGAATATGAGGTGGTTGCATATGAATGAGAAACTCGAAAATTTGTAAGTTCATGGGAATGAAGAATGTGCAGAAAGGAAGAGATCACAAAATGAAACCATTTAAAGCAACAGTTATCATCTAGAAGCCAAGAAGATGTGACTAGGAGATCTCCTAGGAGGATATGTAGGCTCTGAAAAAAATTTGGTAAAGAAGAAGACCCTTGACAAAACATTTCATTAGGAGATGTGTCAATCTGAATAAAGGATGTCGATGCCTACAGGAAGATTTCATGGTGAAATATCATCATTGAGGTAACTTTTGTTTTAAAATTTCATATGTATATGTTTATCTGGATGAATTTGTGCATGGATGCTAATCATGAGAAAGGATGTATGATCCTTGGAGATGATTCAAAGGAAAGCAACATGGCATAACGGTGGACCAGATAAGAAAGACTGATGAATCACTTTCTGATAGTGGACATGACTCGTGACTGAAAGTGATGGATGATCTGTGCCCTATGAAGCCAAAAGTTAAAGATTCCTCAATATCAAAATCCATGACATTGAGGGGAGGAATTCTTCATGAGTAGCCGGATTATTACTGCAGTACCCTGGTTGAGAGGGAGCCTGGTGGTAAATTTCTTACTTGGGAAAAACTTGAAATATGTCCTTCCCGAGTTGAGAGGGAGTGGCGTATGTAATTCTCTAATACATGTGTCATGCACTAGACGAGGACTAACAGTCGTAAGTCTTAGTGAAGGCCATATGGAGATAATGGATAGACACATCATTCTGGTCTTTACATGGAAGACAGAAATGATGATTGTGTAATTATCTTACATTCGATACTCTTTGAGAATGAGATAGGGCATTCAAGATAAGAGCAGTCGAGGACTGATATTCTTTGAGGGCTATCTACCCAAGAGAAGAATAGTCCAAGAAGGTCATACTCTGGGAACACCTAGGTGGAGTATGTACCTTGGATAGACAATGACTATGGTGTCTATAAGTCATGTGTTTCGCTAGCATTGTAGCCCATAGTCTCGTTGAGAGATGGGGTTGTTAGTTAAGGCCTTGCACCAGGACAATGCTAGTTGATATGATGCTATACAAATGCGATTACCAATCCAATTCTTCTTATGGGATTCTTCAGTTTGAAAGTGACCATGTACCTGTATGAATACCTCCCTAGTTAAGAAGGAGTGTTGAAAAGTGTAACTAGGATCGGTCTTCATATTGACTATGTAATTATGGGTTTATGTAAAGTAGAAGACAAAGATAATAAAATGTATTTTGTACTTGCCTCATGGGTTTCACGAGCAAGAGTTTATTATAGGTTAATAGAATTCTTCTTGATGTCTATCTAGGGTTTTGTCTTCTGGGGATAAATGTAATTAAAGTGTCATATATACATGAAGGATCTAGTCTAAATAAATGCTCCAAGACCAAGTCCAGAAACCGTAGTAGAATGGCTCTAATCGGCCCTCACTCAAACACTGGAAGAGAATCTATATTGATGTGTTAAAATCGGCCTTCATCAGCTAAACAAGTCGGCCTACAAGCCAACTGGAAGGTCAGCCTAAAGACAATATAACTTCCTCTATATATACTTCAGTTTTGCAGTTCAATCAAACATAGATTTTCGTTCATCATGAAGTTCAGTGCGGATATTTTCGATAGGGTTTAGTGTGGATTACAGGACGAGTTTAAGCGCACAATTTTGGTCAAAGTTTCAGTGCGGATTGTTGACAAGCTTCAGGACTATTTAAGATACATCCTCGTGGTAACTTAATGTAATGAATTGTTGCATTTTTCCATAACAAGAGTGCGGAATGTCTCTTGTTGTTTATCAAAGGTTGTGCATGTAATCCTGAAGTGGTCACAACGTTAAAGGTTAAGGTTGCGCCATGGATACATGCAGCATGCAAGGCGCAGCGTTCCTGTGTTAAGGTGAAAATAAAACTGAGTATGGAACTGCGGATTTGTCCAAGTTCATGAACATGAATATGAGATCATCTTGAAGTGCGTTTGAAAACTAATCTAAAGTGAAGTTGTTGGGACAGTGGTCTGCAAAGAAGAAGCAGTCGAAAAGTGAAAGACAGAAACAAAGTAAACATAAGATTTACTTTCCTAACTACAACCTATATATATCTCAAGCAACTGAAGGAATTACTAGTTCAGAACAGTGCAACTTGGTGAAGAGAAGAAGGATCAACATTGAAGGGCATAAAAGAAGTAAGGACAAGGTCTTGGATGCATAAATAGGTCAAGGATCTAATTCTCGGTCATGGTACTTGTAATCTGAAATCTATAAGAATAATTTCTCGTGGGTTTTCCTCTCCAAGAGGGAGAGGTTTTGCCCTGGCTCTAGAAGCCTAATTCTTGTGTCTCGTGTCTTTTTATAATTGACTTGATGAAAGATTTAATAATCTAACGAAGGAAAGACATAAGTAACTCAAGTAACCTCACAAGTAATTATCAATAAGAGAATTTTGAATTAATCACTAGCCCTCCAGATTCTCAATAATAGAGACCCTCCTTTAGGCTGTGTATATCTTCAGACCCTTTCTGATGTATCTGAAATGTAGTTACCCAAGACTGAGTCTCTCTATTGTACAGCTTGCAATCTTCCTTTTCTTTGATGTCTAGTCACCTCCTTCTGCCCTGTATTGTCACCCTTCTTACACATTGTAATGGAGACCTATTTATCACTGAGGTAGCCCTCATCGTACCTGACGTATACGAGGCAGATATAGACCCTAAATAGAGATAAAAATTACAGTATTGGACTACGCTGAGATGGCTTCTATTACACACCAATTGTAGACTTCCACTTTGCACTTTATTGCAGAACTTGACCGAGAGATGCTTGTCCAAATGAGGTCGCGGTCCCTCTATCTATAGGGACTGTTTCCCACATCTAGGCTGACATGACTAACTAAAACCTGAAATCTATAAGAATAATTTCTCATGGGTTTTCCTCTCCAAGAGGGAGAGGTTTTTCCTTGGCTCTAGAAGCCTAATTCTTATGTCTCATGTCTTTTTATAATTGACTTGATGAAAGATTTAACAAGCTAACGAAGGAAAGACATAAGTAACTCAAGTAACCTCACAAGTAATTATCAATAAGAGAATTTTGAATTAATCACTAGCCCTCCAAATTCTCAATAGTAGAGACCCTCCTTTAGGCTATGTATATATTAAGACCCTTTTTGATGTATCTGAAATGTAGTTACCCAAGACTGTGTCTCTCTATTGTACAGCTTGCAATCTTCCTTTTCTTTGATGTCTAGTCACCTCCTTTCGCCCTGTATTATCACCCTTCTTACACACTGTAATGGAGACCTATTTATCACTGAGGTAGCCCTCATCGTACCTGACGTATACGAGGCAGATATAGACCCTAAATAGAGATAAAAATTACAGTATTGGACTGCTCTGATATGGCTTCTATTACACACCAATTGTAGCCTTCCTCTTTGCACTTTATTACAGAACTTGACCGAGAGATGCTTGTCCAAATGAGGTCGCGGTCCCTCTATCTATAGGGTCTATTTCCCACATCGAGGTTGACATGACTAACTAAGAGTGAGATGACTTCATCAAGGGAGGATCTTCAAAATGTTTTGAGCTAAATTCAAGGAGCATATTTGACAATGTCTTGGAGCATACAATTACATTAATAATTTCCCTTTACAAGTGTAACAACACTTCATATGCATGACTCTGAATTATATATATATATATATATATATATATATATGACAAACCCAAAAAGACATCAAGAAGAAGTCTTTGACCTATAAAAAAACTCCTTTTTCATGAAACCCATGAGGCAAGCATTACAAAGTTCATCTTATTATCTTTGTCTTCTTCATTACATAAATTCATAATTACAAGTCATTATGAAGATTGAACCTAGTTACACTTTTCAACATCCTCCATCAAGTCGGCCTCAACCTAGACAAGTCGACCTAATTAAGAGGCAAAATCCACTATATAAAGGTAAGAAGTCGACCTCATTTGGAGCACATCCACAACAAGTTCGATCTGCAGTTTCTCGAGAAGAAAAGATTGTGTGAAATTTAAGGAAGAAGGAGAAAAATTGTAGCGAAGAAGTTTGGAACGCATTTTCTCTCTTTTTGACTTGCACATGCGAAACTTTGAAGCTGCTAGGGAGCCCGAAATTTCAGATCTGCAGTAGGGCCGAAATCTTGGAAGCTGGGGGCCAATATTCTTGACTGTTGTTGGGCTGAAGCTGCTACATAAGAGGATACTACTAAATTTTGCATAATCATCATGGAAGGCTGACTTAGTGGAGGAGGAAGGTCTTTTGGTTAGGTCTAAGGTCTTGGTCTATCTCAATTTGATTTACTAGTGGAAGAGTTTGACTGGGTATTCCCCTATAGAGGGGTTTTAGCCTTGGCTAAGTGCTTACATTTGGTGTCGTTGATCTTCATGTTTTGATTTGATGATTGCTTGACGAAAATAAGATAAAAGAATAACATAAATAAAGTTAATAAGACTACAAGAATATCACAAGTAATTATTAGCATAAGAAAATCTTTCTGCTATTCTGGTTTTCTAACATATCATGCCATTAGCAATTTGGGGGGAATCGTGTCTTACCATTGACTTAAGGAATTCCATAAGCTGATTCTTCAACATTTTCAAGACATGTGATATGAAATGTTCATGTGTGAGAGACACAGAGATATTATATTGCTTTATAATTTTTTACTAAAGGCTCATACTAATTTTTTATTCTTATATTATATGGGTGACCTCCAAGGAAATCCACAAATGTGAAGTGCCAAAATGGAAGAAGGAAATTGTAGAAATTGTATGTGTATTTGAGAAGGAGCTACATACAAGTTTCATGGACCTACAATTCCATTTACTTATACACCTGGTCGATGACATTGAATTGGCGGGTGTTGTATCAACGAGGTGGATGTTTTTCTTTGAGAGGTATATGAAAAATCTAAAATGATATGTCCGATAAAAGGCACATCCAGAGGGTTGCATGGTTGAAGGGTATGTATTGAATGAAGCATTTTTATTCCTATGTGAATTCCTTGGTAGGGATTTTGGAGATGGGCCACGCTTATGGGATGAAGAATGAGCATAAGATATTATTGATGGAGAAAAACCACAATCTAATGGTGTTGAAATATAAATTAGTAAGTAAAATCATGATCATTGTGGTTTTTTTACTTGCAATCATTAGTTTACTCTGTAATTTATTTTTCAAATATACAAGACATTTGGAGCTTGAAATAAACATGTTGGCATGTAATAGGTGTAGACGAAATTTCTATAGTTGACAAGTTCATTTTGTACCACATGGACTTTATGAACAAATGAATTGATTTATATGACAAAAGTGAGAGAAGAAGAGGTACAAGCAAGGAGAGAGTTTAATAGGTCAAACCCAAGGAATACTCCACTTCCCACTGATATGCTTGGGGAATAGGGCAAAGATTTCACATTACAGTGGGTTACTGAACAAATTCAAAATCAAATAGAAAATGTAGGTATAGATTCAAATATAAAAGAAGATGAAATCAACATGTGTAGAGGATGTGAAAGAAAGGTACAGATAGAATTTTACGGAATGTTCTTTCCTTACAATTTTGACACTATTAACTATTTTAATATCCGTAATTATATTTGTTTTCATTGAAATAAATGGTCTTTCATAGGCAAGGAAATATCTTACAATGTGGGCATATAGTCAAAATTATCGTGTAGAAAGTGTAGATGTAGAGAGATGATCCTTTGAATATGGAATCTTGGTTGATTTCAAGAAATCCAATCGATCAAGCTCAAAAGATAAGAATATTGTTGAAGGGACTCTACAATATATTGGGAAAATCCATGAAATTTTTGAGTTGGATTACCGCTCTTTTAAATGTTGTATTTTTAAGTGTAGATGGTATGAACCATTTGAGAGGACACAGAGACATGATACCCATAGTGGATTATTTTCTATAGATTCCACGAGGTTCCTACCAGAGGATAAGGAGCCTTATGTTCTGCCAATTCATTGTGAGCATGTATTTATATAATTCAAACAAGAAGTGGTAGTGATCATTAATCTATTAATTCATAATTTATTACGAATATGTGTGCGTGTGTGTGTTTATTAAACAATAAAATTGTTATAACATAGGTCTAATATATGTATGTCGTTCATGTGCATGTATTTTTCTATGAAGACATTTTGGAACTGAAATGGATATTTGTCATACATTATGGTCTAAGGTCAAGGCATGAATTAGACGATGCATTAGTGAATACAGAGCATAACAACGACGGCCAACAAAATGAGAGAGAGTAATTAGAGAACATAAAAGAAATTGACATCCATGATGATGTTGAAGATGGTTATGTTCAGGGACAAGATGAAAAAAACCTAGAATTAGATGATGTTATAGAAGATAACAATATGGATGGTATAGAAAATGATGATCCAAATACATCTAGTAACAATGTAGATGGTCTGTAGTCAAATTTCATTGACGATGAAGATGATGCAGGTCAAGATGAGGATGATCATAATATTAAATACTTGAAAGAACATACGAAGATTGAGAATGATACACTAGATGACATTGTTGCCAACAATAATGTTAATAAGCAAGGCTTCTAAATTTTCAGAATTAATTGTAATCCATGTTTAAAAAATGATGATTTTTATGGCCCAAACTTTGAAATGCTTCAGTATTATTTGTGTTGATACAAATTACCTATTGTAATATCCTTAAAGTGTTCAATATTTGGTATAAATTGTTGGTAGAAAAAAATTAGAATTACTTGCGTAAGGGTTAGCATGGTTAGTGGTCATTTATTGGTTGATAATGGTTTAGAGGTGTTGTTAGCTTATTGGTTAGACTCGGTCTGAAATAGGATGAATATTCTATTAAATAAAAATGCATTAAATATGCAATTGTTAAGAAATATAATTACATATATCGTATATGTAAAACAATGTAAATCCAAACCATTAGGCTAAATGTATGCAAATTTTGTTCATTAATTTATATTATAAAGCAAATTGAAATATTTCACTAAGGCAAAGCAAAATTCTTTTATATGGGAAAAATTAGAAAAAATTAATTGTATTAATGTTTTTTATGCGTAAAAAAATACTCTCCAAGTTGAATCATTCAATTTGGCCTTGTAATGAAGGCTGGGCTTCTGTCAAGTACGCCAAAATTGTCTTACTTCACTCAAATGCACGCCTGGGCTTCCTTTCTTGGCCAAGATGGTTGATTCAAATTGTATAATATTTATTTACTAAGTAAAGACATTATGTCTTTTTCTTGATACTTTGGAAAGCTGGAGTTGGAGTTGACAATTTCTTGAGACTTGAAGCCTTATTTTTGTGCTATTTTGTTAGTCTTAGAAGGATATTTTGTCACGTGAGATAAGGATATGTGGATTGTATTCCTAGTGATGTTGATATATACAATCTTACTATGCACCTACTTTGTTTTGATGTTTCTAAATTTGTATATCATGTAAGTTTTATGCAAATTTCTTATTAATAGAAAAAACCATGTTGGAGAATAATGGAGATGACTTTCTAGGCAACCCACATCTCTGCCTAATTAATTGAGGCAGTGCCAATCCCCCATGCATAAGACAAGATTTTTGTACCATTTTGGTTAAAAATTACACCTCCAACTCCAACAACCCTTGGATTGCCTTTTGAGGCACCCTATGGTAAAATTTTCCATATGATGCACTAAGCATATTGTAAATTTGTTCTACTAAGGAAAGGAGACACATTTTGTATTTCAAATAGAAATTTAGTACATTCAATGCCACCAATATCTCAACTTAGTAAGCTAACAACTTATAAAAGTCCATTACATTGTCCAAAAATAGAAGAGTAACTAGATCTGATTGAGACCACAACTAGATCAAAACTCCATAAATGATACATAAAAGTAAGTCCTCAAAAAAGACTAGCAATTTATTTGAAAATGCACATTAACAAAAATATAATGATATATAATGCACATTAACATATTCTCTCTCTCCCTCGGATGCGGGTGACACACTTGACACGAGTGAACATCAATTCCCAACTCATACGGACTGTAGGAATCCCCAACGCAATTCCCCACCTGCAGCGGATCCAATTACTGTTAAATCCTCGCATGCTCTTCGCAGAACTAGAGATAACGCAGATCAGACAGGCCTTGTGTCACCTGACCCCGATCATCACCCTGCCCATACCACCATTAATGTCCATGATGTTTAACCAGCAATGCAGCCACGCCCACCCCTCTGTGCCTACTCATCGGCTTGAGCTCCACACGCAGTACTGTGCGAAGATCATTCATTGCATCTTTGACAACCTTCATCCTCAATCCTATATATCCTCCTGACCTCTGCTCCTTTCCTCCCTCATCTGCTCTTCGCTGCATATAGCTCTACTCCTTTTGATATGGACGCTCACTGATTCCGATCAGTTGCGAAGTCTCAATCCCGGAGTGGATCTGCGTAATCCCCCTCTGCTTGGCGCTCTGCATCATGCAGACCTGTCCCCCAGCCTCTACAGCTTCTCCCCCCCCTGTGTCACCCCCACCTCCCCTCCCAAGTGTGCAATGGCCCCCAGGATGCGCCAACGCACTATTCGCGGTGGCCAGAGAGGGGCTCTTCCGGGTCGTTACCATCACGGCGAGGATAAACGCCTTGAATGGATTGAAGGCTCCTCGTCTAGCACCCCTGCCAGCCATCATTACACCCCTGAGCAGTGAGCAGAATTCTCCAAGAAACCTGTGCAAAGGGGAAGTTGAGGCGCGAGGAGATCCACCTCCTCTCCTACAGCTCCCTCTCTGCATAGCATTCCGGCACCCCCGAACAATCTTGCGCAGGGTGATGAGGATACAAACATATGGATTATGGATTATGACGGCATTTGGACGAAGGTCCCTGAAGGAGTAGACCCGGACTCCCCCATCCTCTGCGCTCCTGCAAATCTCCCTAAGCAAACTGCTGCTGAAATGAAAGCTGTTGTGGAAGCGGCTGTTGCGCAGGCCCCTGCCTGTCCCATCAACGAGGAGAATCCCCATTGCAGTGATGATGAGGATGAATAATGTCGGCGCAACTATTCAGTTTTATTTTGTTTTTTTTCATCTATTCCCGCAAGGCTTTACTGCTATGTTCTACTCTAGATAGATACAACACCTAAAAATTGTTATTCTAGAACTCGAGGATGCTTCTATGGAGACTTATGATTGTTATGGTGCTACAATCGATACATCCTTCAATTATTGCTAAAGCTATTGGATTTTCCTTTCATATTTTTCTCTCAAATTGGATTTTCCTTAGCTTAGCATGTTCACTAATTCCACATTCTTCTTATATTTTTGTTTGTGGTCGATTTCCTTCCTTTCAATATCTTCCTTTGCAAATTTAAGTTGATATCTACAATTGGCCAATTCACTAGTGAGTTATTTTACTTTATCCTCAAGTTGTTTTTAACTCTATTGTTGCGAATTGTTACTAATTTGTTGATTTTATAATTGTTGTTGTTTTTCTCTCTATAATTGTTGTTGCAAATAAGGAACCTCGGATTTCAAATTTTGTATCTCCATGTCACATTCCAAATTTTGTGCTTTTCGGTCGCTCATGATATCGTTGTGTAGCTTTGTATTTATTTTTTCTCTCTCAACTACTATCTTCTTCAATGATTCAACAAGTGGTGGTGACGCATACAGATTTCCCACAAAATTCAAGGTTGAGATAGTGTCCTTTAAGGCCTTCACTCGTGCTTTTAGTTGGGATTTATGCAAGTCCTTTGACGACATTTGTTTTACTCCTATATCCTGACTTATACCTTTACCCTTACCCTTACTTTTATCCCCACTCTCAGTACCACCTTCTTTACTATGTCGATATTTTTCCTTATCAAGTTCTTTAATATTTTGTTCTGCTTGGACAATTTCAATATATCTTACTTTCAACTTATTAGCTTGTCTATCACATGTTTTCTCCAACGTAGTCAATTTTTTCTTGTATTCTTTAACCTATGATTCATGATTTTGTTGGTACTCTTTAGATTTATTTGCACATTTAGCCTTTAAATATGCAATAAATTTATATTTTTCATTCAATATCCTAACTAATTTAGCCTCAGAAGTATTTGAAGTTGCCAATGGAGGTATAATGAGAACCTTTGGTCTTTTTCTAACCTCCTCTTGAAGTTCACTAATTTTTCATCATATGTATCCTGAACTTTTTTGAACTTTTCTTGTATTGCATCTATATCCCTCGTAAGTTTGTCGCTCATTATGGATACTTGATTACACAATTCATCAATAATTTTATCCTTGGCATTTATGTCTTTCCTTGATTTTTGTGCTTGATGCACAATTGTTGATTGCAACAATGCAATCTTCTTCATGCAATCAACAATATCCTTCTCCTTTAGTTCATACTTTTCCTTCCAGTTGTATATAGAGGGATAATCCTCCATTGCAACTTGTTTGTAATTGATCATTCTATCATATATTGAGAAAACAAATATGTTAACGAAATTGTATGTGGACTGTGCACATTTAAACTCAGAGATGTAGATGTTGAATCACCCATAAAATGGAAATTATACTGAGGAGCCAACTGTTTAGAAGAAATTTTGTCTATTATAGAAAAAAAATCATTACATGTTTCCATATAATGGTCCAAACCTTCCTACTCCACATTTTCTTCCATACACACATGTAAGTTTTCCAGAACACTAGCAACTATATCTTTAGCACGAAATGTTATATTAGCATTTTTTTCCACACCTTCAACCAGAATCTATTCACGGTCTTCCTCAATGGTTTTCTTCGGTTTTGATCTCCTAATGTAAGTTTTAAAAATCCTTATTTGAACACTGTGTTTATACAGTTCATTAAATTTTTGTAATGTTTGTGGGAAACTGAACTTAATGTTTTTAACTTTATTTTCTTGTGGGGCATAATGTAATTTTTTAGCCAACAAATGAGGGACATCTATGACACTACCTTCAACCCAATGAATAACTAGCCTCATGCAGTCACTGAAAATATCAAGCTTGTGATGATTCATAATTGTCTCAAGGACAACTTGAATCAAGGATTTCTATAGTCCTTGGGGAACATCTTGCATTTTTAATCCATTCCTGAGAACGAATAATTTTTCCCGCATATTTTATTGGTCATTCCAATATTTTCTAGCTTAGGGGTTTTCTTGGAGTTAAATATTTCTCGCCCTCTGCGTTGATTTTTTTTGCTATTGCAACCAAATCAAGATCCAGGCTAATCCTCTACCCAGATATTTTTAATTCCATGGCTTTATCATCATAATTTTCTATGGCCACATCTATATCATCATTTTGGAAATCGAACTATCCAAATATAAATTTATAAACTTGTGCTATTCTCAGGATGTCTAGCATACCCAGTGGATAATTTTTTGTATCTCTCCATGTATCGACACACTCTTTGAATTGTTTGACTGTAAACTTCTCCTAGGAACCCCGTGTGTCAACTGGTTTGCAGGGAATAGGATTCCCTTGTTTCAATTGAGGCCATTGGTGTATGGGTTCTAGGCACACTAGCTGAATTCTAGAATGCATGCTAGATAAATCGAATGCAATAATGCATGTTGAATAAACCTTGAGGAATGCATGTTGGATGCAAGAATGCACACACAAATTAGTTTTTTTGTTTTTGTTTTTCTTTATTTGTATGTAAATAACTCTTATAAATAAAAGAAAAAATTATTAAGTGAATCAAATTGTCGATAGGGTGCTTTAACTTTGCTCTTTTACTCCTATTTATTCTTGGACACTGAATTAAAAATTCAATTTTTATATTTATTTTTATTTAGATATAAGATAAAATTTATTAAAAATAACAATTTAAAAAATAGGGCTGCAAAATTTTCATGGTGTGTAAGATAGCCATCACTTCTTTGTCATGGGTAGAATTGACCAAATTTCCATCATGCAACTGGCTATTGATAAATGATAGTAAATGTCGTTTTTGTAATAAAATGGCACCCAAACCTTTTTTTATAGTAAATGTCTTAACTAGGTCACTTGACATAATCTTAAACTTAAAACCATAAAAAATATGTACAGTATAAAAAAAACCCTAAAATAGACACTGCAAACCCTAGGTGTTGTCTCTTTATCTATTCCTTGACAACATTTAAACCTAATGACTACTAAAATAAGGTCAACCATCCTTAATTATAAGGTTTTAACCAAGAAACTACAAGTTTCAACTATTAAAATTCAAGTTTGATTTTTCTTAGTCCATCACCATGTTCCCAAACAATCCTCTTGTGCATTTATTTCAGGCACACAAACCCTGCCTTTTACCCTTTGAAATCCATGTAATTTGAAGTATTCTTGAACAACACAAACATATATGTGAAAAAATAAAAATATTTAATTGTATTAATGCTACCTATGAGTAAAAAAATACTCTCCAAGTTGAATAATTCAATTTGGCCTTGAAATGAAGGCTGGACATGCATTTTGTGAAGCATGCCAAAATTGCTTTGCTTCACTAAAATGCATTCCCAAACTTCATTTATTGGCCAATTTGATCGATGATTTTACACACTTTTACATTGTTCTATCTTTACTTTGAGCTTAAATATTTACACTTTAGATATCATACAACATTCTAAGTTTTGCTTCGACTTGCCTTATGTGAAAGTTGTGTATAAGTGGGAAACATAGTTATGTAGGATATTTGTCAGACATGATGCAAGGTTATATCTTAATGTTAGGTGAAACGAAAGGAGGATCACTTTGCAACCCTAGCCACAGCCCTGCAACCCTTGATGCAATGCTCAGACTGCCCTTTGGCGGTGGTCCTGCCGCCGCAGTGCCTACATGATCTCACCCTAGGCTTCTTTAATGGAGCGGGATAGAGGCTCGTTGGCTCCATCCTATCGAGATCTCAATGCTAGGAATTCATCTAAGATAAATGTCTCCTTATTTACCCAATTGACCTCTAGCTCGACTTTTTCTTGCCCAAACCCTGAAACGAGGTCCGCCACTCCTTTATAAGACCACAAAAAGGATACCATGGAAACCACAACAGCAACGGCCACAACAGCATGACTACAAGAGAAAAATCAAACCCCCCAACCCACAGAGGAAGAAGGAGAAGAATCGAAGGAAGACACGGACTCAAAGGAAGAAACAAAAAAACACAACACATGCAACCCAAAGACAAAGACAACTTCGAAAATAATCATTCATGACCTGGAGGTCGCCGTCTACAAAGAGTACATGCAAGAACACGCAATCATCTGCAAATTTATGGGCATTTGGCCCACAAACGCACTCTAAAAGGATGGATTCACGTCAAATGGAGCCCAAAAGGAGAGATCAACCTACAATTTGGGTCCAAAGGCTTCTTCACGGTGATCTTTTCCCTTTTAGAAGACAAGGACAAGATATTTGAAGGGGGGCCTTACTTCTTCAACTTAGCAAGTCTGTATATGAGATATTGGAAAGAGAACTTCACTCCGGACAAAGAAGACTTCACCAGGGTGCTAGTTTGGATACGACTCTATTCTCTACCAACATACTATTGGGCACCATCTGTCTTAAAGGCCATAGGGGATGAGCTTGGATAATACATAAAAATGTTAGAAGGCACAAAAAATGGACACTACATATCCTACGCAAGGATTTGTGCCTACTTAGATGTCTCTGGAACACTACCAAAAGCCAAAAGACTAAATTACAGGGACAACATCTAGACTCAAATCATAGATTATGAGCACATTCCTTTTAGATTTAGGAAATGCCATGGACACAGACATCTCTTTAGAGACTTCCCCCAAAACAAAGTACCAGCAAAAGACGATCAAGTGAAGAAAAAATATGACCAAGGTTACACCAGGGTAGGTAACAAACACAAGCAAAACAAAAGAGTATACACAAGGAAAGATCCTCCAATGTTCTCCTAACAAAATAAGTACGAAGCTCTAAACACGCTTCAGGAGGAAATAGGGAAACAAAGCACAAGAAAAGAAACAAATACCCAACACGAACAACCAATGGAAAACAACAGCAAGGAAATGGAAGCTCAAAACAAACTCACACAAGAGGGAACTCAATATCAAGAGGACATCGATATGGAAAGCATACAAGACATACCTACCCTAGAGGAAAAAGCGATTGAACAAGTCCTAATGGGGGTGGATATGCAGAAAATATCAAAAGAATGGAATAGAATTCATTCCTAGAGAACACGTCCAATAAATTGAGGAGGCTTACCTGCTACAGGAGGGAATGAATCAACACCGAGAACACTTAAACAAGGGAAAAAGCACAAAAAATGGTATTATGGTCAACTTCAGTGCAGGGAAACACCTTCCAAAGGGACAAAACTGGAAAAGAGGCGGGAAAACCACCAACCAACTCCTTCAGGAGCTCAGAATCTGCCTAATCAACGAAGGAAAGGTAAGAGCACTCACTCTACCACCAAATTTTTTCCAATAATTTGCACATATTGGAATATTAGAGGACTGAATAGTCCTAGTAAGAAAATAATTCTAAAATCTAGAATAGCCTCTGACAAACCGGACATTGTCCTGCTTCAAGAAACAAAACAAAAGAAAAAATCTAAGCTCCATGGAGTAAATACAACAATCCTGCTTCAAAACCCACTACAACCATGTGGCCATCTCAGCCTCTGGCACTGCAAGTGGGCTTGCAACCTTTTGGAAGGACTATCGTTTTCACCTATGTGAGTCCCCAGCTTCCAATTATGCCCTAACCACAGTTCTTCAAATCACTGGAACCAAGGACAAGATATGCATCACTAATGTCTACACTCCTCACTCGGTCACCAAGAGATTAGCCAGGTTAATCAGCTGAAAAAAAAAAAACCTCGACTCCTTCAATCATCCCCTCAGCATCACAAAAAGTGACTTCAATATGATTCTAAATATTGGGGAAAAGAGAGGAGGCCTAAGAAAACTAGACAAAGAATCAGCAGCCTTTCAGGTCTTGATTGATGATCTAAGACTCATTGATACCCCCACCAAAAACGGCTCCTTCACCTGGAATAACATAAGATGTGGAGACATACAAATAGCCTCCACACTAGACCATTTCCTCCTATCGAAGGACTTGTTCCTAAGTTCCTTGGAAATGGAAGCCAACATCGCCCCACAGATGGGATCTGATCACTGGCCCATTGTTATAAATATTAAGCCATCAGAAGGTCCCAAAAACAAACCCTTAAGGTTTGAAGCATTCTATATCAATCATCCTGAATTCATGGACAAAATGAAGGAATGGTGATCTGCCCCCCAAGCCTCCCAAGGCAACAAAATGTATAACTTCTAGCAGAAGTTGAAATTTATCAAATCTGAACTCAGACTCTGGAATAAAAACTCCTTCGGAGACATCAGAGCATAAAATAATCTGATCGAACTCAAATTGAAAGACCTGCAACAAAACATGATCAATAATGGCATGACAGAACAAAAGAAGAAAGAGGAATTAAGGCTGCAAAAAAGTTGGGAGGAACGAGTTGCCCAAGAAGAGACTTTATGGCACCAAAAATCCATAATTAGCTGGCTCAAAGATGGGGAAAGAAACACAAATTTATTCCACCGTTCAATGATCTAACACATGAAACACAATCGAATACTAAGCCTAAAAAATCAACAAGGCAACATCCTCAGCACCCACACAAAGATAGAAGAGGAAATCATTCAATATTTTGGAGATATCCTCACTGAATATAACAATGCCAATGAGGAAGCCATAGAAAAAAAAACTAGAAATATCCCCATAATCTTAACTAAGGGGCACAACCATATGCTCTTAAAAAAAGTAACTATGACAGAAGTTGAAGAAGTAGTCCAGACTATGCCCAATGGCAAAGCCCCAAGACCGGATGGTTTCACCATAGACTTCTTTAAGCCCTGTTGGCCCCTGCTCAAAGAGGAGGTTTATGATATGGTAGAAGAATCTAGCATTCAAAAGTTTGTCGTAAAGGCCTTCAATGCCACCTTCCTTACCCTAATTCCCAAATCTGAAAAAGTTGAATCCCCTGACAAGTTCAGGTCTATTTCCCTCTGCAATGTCATCTCCAAAATAATCTCTAAAGTTTTGGCCAACCGCATCAAAAATATCCTAACCCTTCTCATCTCTCCTCATCAAACAAGATACGTGAAAGGTAGAGAAATTTTGGACAACATTATCCTCTCACAGGAAGTCATTCACTCTCTAAAGGAGCAAAAGAAACCAGACATGCTCATACAGTTGGACATGTTGTTGGGTGTGGAGCCTGATTATCTTATTTGTATCGGCGTTGAACCCCTGACACCTTAATGAGACACGCGTAACATAAACGTTGCACAAGGGGTCACGACGTACGTATGAACCCACAGCTGAGAGTTTCGACGGCCACGTAAAATAGATGTAAATTGCCTTGTAAGTATAGTAATTTTCTAGTCGATACGGCGTTCATTAGGTGGATGACCTGACGGTAGAAGTTATGTTTAGTTTAGGGTTTTTTTTCCCTAGAAGGCAACCCCTCGCTATGTATGAGGGTATTGTATTGCGGTTGTGTATTCTATGTTTATTCCCAGAGCGAGAAACATATAAGGAGACTGTGAGAGAACAGAGGATATTACATCGGATCTGTTGTAGGTTGTGTCTCTTCACTTTGCTGGATAATAGAAAGGAAGGACTGGTTGTTCGGGGTGAACGTAGCCCAAATTGGGTGAACCACGTATAGCTGTGTCTCTCTGGTTTTATGTGTTTTGTGTGCTTGTATTTTCCGCATATTTTATGTGTTTCATTGCTCTGTAATATATAATTTTCTAACACATTCCCAAAGCCTTCAACAAAATCAACTGGAATTATATCAGGAAAATGTTGGAAGCTTTTGGTTTCAACAAAGATTGCATAAATTGGATTATGGCCATGGTCAAAGGTGCCTTCTTCTCCATTCTCCTCAATGGTTCCCCCTCCGCCATCATAAATCCTTCCCCTGGAATCCAGTAAGGCAACCCCCTCTCGCCTTTCCTTTTTGTTATAATGGCAGAGGGTCTTGGCCGCTCCATAGTGGCTGCGTCCACTAATGACAACATCTCCAGTTTAAAACTCTACCCCTCTAACCCCCCTTCAACCCACCAGCAATTTGTGGATGACACTCTGCTTATGGCCTCTCCCTCGGTCAAAGAAGCTCAAGCCTTTCATAATATTCTTGATGACTTTCCTCAGGCCACTAGAACCTCCATCAAAAAATCCAAATCAAAACTCTTCTTTCTCAACACCTCTCAGCCCATTCAACTTAACATAGCCCGCATTCTAGGCTTTCAGCTCAACTCCTTCCCCTCTAATTACCTCAGAGTTCCTCTGACTGATAAACCCCTCGCCAAAGCCAACTAGGAATCTATGGTAACCAATTTGAAAAAAGAGATTGCCAATTGGACTTTAAGATTTTTAAATCTCCCGGGTAGGTTAGTATTGGTCCGCTCTGTCCTTTAGCTATCCCACAATACCAGTACTTAGCCATTGCTCCTCCCAAATCTATTTCAAACCAAATCAAAACCATTCAAAGAGACTTATTATGGAAAGGCAAAGAGAACAAGGGAAAATGGGCCCTAGTAGCCTGGGGAAAAATCTGCAAACCTAAGAAAGATGGGGGGCTTGGTCTCAGAGACCCAGACCTGCTGGGCAAAGTTATGGGCACCAAAACCTGGTGGATATGGATCACCAACCCCAACATCTCTTAGGCAGCGCTCTGGAAGGCAAAATATGCCCCATCTCACCACCCATAGTCTCTAATTAGGCTCTCATGCAACCTCAAGGGCTCCTTGGTTTGGAACCGTGCATGGGATAACAAAGCACTGGTCAAAAACCATTGCTTTTGGGAAGTTCGAAATGGTGGGACAACACTGTAATGGGATAATGCCTGTGAGCAACACCCACGCCTCAATCAAGACCAATTCCAACAAATTCGAACTCATATGGACAACCATAACAAAAGGCTTGTCAAATATTTTTGGAAAAACAACGAAAACACTGAATGGAAGGAATGGCTTGAGGCCTCAGAATGGGTTCAGCAAAATCAACCTCAAGAATGGAATAACCTTGCTGATGAGCTAGGGAAAAGGCAGATTCAAAGGGATGAGGATCCGGATAAGCTAAGATGGGGCTCTAATGCGGTTGGTCACTTCAATATCAAAGAAGCCTATGGCCTTTTATCAGGCCCCACTCACATCCCCTCAGACAGCAAATGGAGCACTCTGTGGAAGCGCAATCACTAGCCCAAAATTTTGCTCTTTCTTAGGCTAGTAATGCACCATAAAATTTTGACCTGGGAAAACCTTCTAAAAAAAGGCTTCACTGGCTCGTCCATATGCATTATATGCAAAGAGAATGAGGAAACTACCAATCATCTATTAAATGAATGCCACTTTGCCTCTAACATCTGGAATTTGATCTTTTTGGTCTTCAATTCCTTGGACAAATACCCCTCCTCCATTCTCCTTTCTCTGGATCACTAGCACACCTCATTCTCCAACCAGCCCCTCATCAATCTGGCTTGGAACCTTCTGTTGGGAATCACCTGCTGGGCAATCTGGAAGGAATGAAATGCCCGCACCTTTAAAAACCTGGAAAAAGGGGAAAAACAGATAATTAATTATATCAAACAGACTCTCATAGAATCTGCCTCCATAGCCAAACTCCTGGATTCCTCCTGCCCCCCCACCCGTGAGGATCTCCGTATCCTTTCTCTTATCGACCTATCCCTCCACTACTCATAGATCAATCGCATCTCTCCTCTAGCCACCACGCCTAAACCCAAATGGCATCCTCCTGACCCCAACTTCATCAAACTCAATTACAACGGAGCTTCTAAAGATAATCTAGGCAAATCTGGCTTTGGCGGAGTCTTTCGTACTCATGAAGGCCAAATTCTCTGGATTTACTATGGGAACCTAGGACACACCACTAACAATGTGGCTGAGCTTTAGGACTTAGCTCATGGTCTCTCCATTGCCATTGATCAATACTTTTGGCCCCTTATAGTCGAAGGGGACTCCACAGTCGCTACCCAATATTGCAGAAAGATTCGGCAGGGAAGAAGCGTCCACTAGGTTTCGAACAGCTGGAGAATCAACAAAACTCTTCAGAAAATAAAACTTTGCATCTAAAATTCAAAAGGAATCACTTTTCACGCCGTCAGACACAAGGCGAGTCAACTGGCCAACCTCCTTGCAAACACTGGTGTTAACGGCAACAACCATTTCACCTTTGCATCATGGGACACCTACACTCAACCAACTGTCAGAGATGAATGTACTTGTATCAGGGAATTGGATACGCTAGTTGTCGGACAGGCCACCCCCTCGGCATCTTCACTCCCCCCCCCCCCTTACAATCATGACCCTAACTCTCACCTCCCTCCCCACGTATAATCAAGCCCATGACTCTGTCATTGCCAGCCATCAGAAGGACAATCCCATCTGCATCATTTATTTCCCACATTGTATCTTTGGACCATGTGGCACGTTCTCCCGCGGTTTCCCCTACCATAAGCTCCTCCCTTCAGCCTATATCTAACTCACGCATCCTGACTACTCCTCATTCCCTCTTCTAGCTTCATCAACCTTGTATCCGTCTGCTCTGCTCTTCATCTCCTCCCTTCCTCTCCAGAGGCCTGGCTACCCAAGCCTCCCCTTGCAGCCTGTTGCTTCTGCCTACCCCTCTCTGCTCGGCTCTTCTCTTATGGCCCCCTGCAGAGCCAATCCTTCTCTCCCTGCTCAAGGTAGTTAAGGTCGTGGTGCCCGCTGGGCCAACCTCTCTCAACCCCCAATCACTCGTGCGGAGACGACATCCAAAAACTCTGCCAGAATCTTTGCATCCACCGCTAGTCCGAAAGTGTAGGAGCAACTTGCAAAAATCGAAGGAAAAGTCCAAACCACCCGCATAAACATGCCAACAGAAGTGGTGGATGCTGCTTTAAGCTGGGTTCTTGACCCTGGCCTCACCAGAGCCAGGGAAAACATGTATAGTCGCGCAATCGACCTTTATTGGCAAATAAAAACTATGCTCGCCATGGCTCTCCAAGATCAACAGGACCGTAACCGCATCCTGGAATGCAAGCTCGACTCCCTCACGAAGAAATTCATGATGTAGGTCAACAAAGTCCATCATCGAAGTTTCATCGACCGCAACACTCCACATTATGCTCTTCTAAAACGTCGGTCAGGGGCTCACCACCCTCATCTGAGCCCCAAAGAAGAAGATGCTGACCCAACTGCTCCTCACTTCTCTCTAATGTAGGTTTGCCTCGGCGCAGGTCCCTCCTCAAGCAGAAGGCACATTTTCGGCTCAGATGAAGGCACCCCTGATCGCCCAATAAATGTTGACGATTTCTTAACTGATGATGCATACCACCCACGCTCTCCAGAGCACTAGTCTTCCAGGTTTTATGACAGTAATCCGACAAAGCTATGTTTTTTCTTCCACGACGAGGCTTCAAAGCCTATTTTCTCAGATCAATATCCATGTCTATCTCTGTATTTTGATAACAGCTCACTCCCCTTTGCTTCTCTCCCTGTATCTCCCATTCCAGAGGGTGAAAGCCAGGTCCAAAGGGACGATTGTAATTACCACCGCAAGACACCTGTCTGCCTATATTCCTGACAATGGAAACTATGTAATCCACTTTTTTAAATGAATGTGAATAGCTCTACTTTATTTACAAAAAAATATATCTTAAGGTTAGGTATTGTTCAATCATGCCACATTTCAAATTTCATTACCGAGAATGTAATTGGTTTGGCCTGAGAGTGCACATTTATTCTGACTTAATCATTGGCAGATATGATGAATTACTGCATTGAAACACTTGAATTTTAGTGAGGAAGATTTATTTTAGGATAATGAGTATCATATGTTGTAGAAAATGTTTGTATATTTAGGATGGAATGATAATTGTTGCATTTCCAGTTAATTACAAGTCTCGGTGTGCATTTATTTGAGGCACACAATCACTGCCTTTTACCATATAGGATAATGAGTATCATATGTTGTAGAAAATGTTTGTATCTTTAGGATGGAATGATAATTGTTGCATTACCAATTAATTACAGGTCCCGGTGTGCATTTATTCGAGGCACACAATCACTTCCTTTTACCCTATAAAATCAATCCAATTTGGAGTATTCACGCGTAATAGAAATTTAATGAGGATGTGTTATTGTCCACCCAAATTTAATGAGGATGTACTTCATGCTATGTGGGGAGTCATGTTCCCCACACATTTCAAAGGTCTCCTAGGTAATGTACAAATAGGAAGAGACTTCTAATTTGTAAATCGTAACACATTAGTGACAAGAGGAAGGAGTTCACTCTTATTTTACCTTCTTCTTTTTCATGTTTGGAATTCTATTACTATTGAGGAAGAGTAGCATTGTTGTGGAATTGATGCTCATGGTGATGAAATTTGTTGGTTTATGAGGTACTATGTGTTTTTATGAGATTGGTTTTAAGTTTTCATCTTTTAATATTTGTTTAACATTGAAATTTTATGTATTTTCTTGAGGTATTATCATTGCATGTTATCAGCCAAGTGGATCTTAAATACTAAATGCTAGAATAAAGGCCCTAGTTAATAGTGAATCCCATAAGTTCCTTCATTCTCTTAAACCATATAATTTTAGTCACCCTTTTCATGTGTGTTGGGAATTCCTATTCAAGACTTTTCCAATCAACGAGTGGTATTAAAAGCCTAGATCTACTCAAACTTCATTGCCAAACATGAAATACGAATTGGTCCCATTTGTCTCCATTCTCCTTAACTGTTTATCTTCACACCCAAACTAGGTCACTCAGTGACCTAATCTTAAACTTAAAACCCCCCAAAATATGTAAAATATAGAAAAAACCTAAAATAGACCTTGCAAACCCTAGGTGTTATCTCTTTATCTATCTCTTGGCAACATTCAAACACTACTAAAATAAGTTCATCCATCCTTACTTAACTATAGGGTTTGAAACTAAAGGTTTCAACTATTAAAATTCAAATTTGATTTCCCATTGTTCTCAAACATTCCCGGTGTGCATTTATTTGAGGCACACAAACCGTGCCTTTTACCCTATGAAATCCATGCAATATGGAGTGCTCTTGAACAACAGAAATATGTATGTGAAAAATAAAATATAATTGATTGTATTAATGTTACCCATGAGTAAAAAAAATACTCTCCAAGTTTAATCATTCAATTTGGCCTTGAAAAGAAAGTTGGGCGTGCATTTCGGTGAAGTAGGCCAAAAATGTCTTGCTTCACTAAAATGCATGCCTAGGCTTCATTTATTGGCCAATCTCATTGAGTAGATGGTTTATTAAGTGATTTTACATACTTTTACATTGTTATATCTCTAATTTGAGCTGAAATATTTATACTTTAGATTTCATACAACATTCTAAGTTTTGCTTCGACTTGCCTTATGTCAAAGTTGTGTATAAGTGGGAAACATAGTTATGTAGAATATTTTCTAGACATGATGCAAGGTTATATTCGAAGGTTGGAAATTGTCCAATCATGTCCAATTTCAAATTTCATTAATAAGAGTGTAATTGGTTTGGCCTAGGAGTGCAGATTTGTTCCGACTGCAATCATTTGCAGATATGATCAATTGCTATTTTGACAGACTTGGATTTCAGTGTACGACATTTCCTTTGTGAAAATGACTATGATATGTTGCATAAATTAGTTTTATATTTAGGTTGGAATGCTAATTATTGCACATTCAATTAATTATAGGTCTTGGGGTGCATTTATTGAGGCACACAAACCTTCACTTTAACCCTATGAAATTGATCCAATTTGGCATATTCTTGCACAACATAAATTTCTATGTGAAAATTATTGTAAATTATGAGTAAAAAATTACACTCTAACCTAAATCATTCAATTTGGCCTTGTACTAAAGGTTGGGCGTGCATTTTTGTGAAGTAGGCCGAAATTGACTTACTTCACTAAAATGCACACCAATGCTTCATTTATTGGCAAATATGATTGATTCAAATTGTAGACTTTTTATTTAATTATTTTACACACTTTTGAATTATTATATGTTTACTTTGATCCTTAAATAACTATGCTTCAATTTTCATCCAAAATTCCAGTTTTGCTTCAACTTGCACTATGTCAAAGTTGTGTAACTTGTTGTTGGGTAGAACAATTGTCCTTTTAATTCAGAGCAATAGTTCGAACTTTTCACATTAATTGTCAATTTGCGTAGGTTTTGTTATTTCAAGGCTATTACACAAAAATATATGCAATGGAAAATTATGACTAGTTCTAATGAATTTCAAACTCAATAGTTGTAATCATACTCTCAACAATTCAAAACTCCGACTGTTACACTCTCAATAAATAAAAACACAATGCAAAATAAATCCACTTTGTCACATTGTCACTCTTATTTGGAAAAGAACAATACTCCTAGAAACCATTCTCTCAACAAAGGTTGAAACACACATTCAAGTGAAATAAACACACCATCACACTGTAACAAGAATTAAATAACTTTCACACTAACAAAGGTACCGATCCAGGTCCTGTGTTGTTACACAATAGAGAGGTTAAAATTTTGCAATCATTAAAGCACGAACACAACTAATAACAACAACATCAACAACAATCACAAATGAATTATAACTGAGAGGAAATAAATCAAACAACTATAGTACCTTCCTAACCAGTGATCCCTGCTAAGAAGGAGGGCCCTTCCTTCCTAGCAGGGGCTGGCACACTACATAACACACAAGCTAGTCAATAGAAATATATGGCGCCACAAATGATTAAGATTGCATTAATGAAACATACATGAGTACAATGTTGGTGCTCTCCCCCTATGTCACCATCTATCTGTTTCTATATCTCTATCTCGTGGGGGCAGAGAGTACACCTATTTATAATTTCATATTACGATGATAAGATCATCATGAGAATCTCTTGTTTCTCATGTGATCTAATTTGAGAATACATATTGACAATTTGATAACAATTTCTAAGCTTAGGAAAAAATTGTAACGACTTTTCTAAATTACAATAATTATCAATAGAAAATCCTAACTATTCCAGTTGCATTGTTCATAAACTTCTCCTTTGACAGTCGAACTATCTTTTGACCACATGCTTTCCAAATTGATCTTCATAACTAATTGAAGGAGGTCAACATGTCCAAAATATATATTCATGAGTAACGAAAATGCTCAACAAGTCCTTGTCCTATCCTTGGCGAGGTAAAACTGGAAAGTGTAATCCTGCAACAACATCTCAACATACCACAAACCCTGTAACAACCCAATTTTCAGTTTTACGAGAAAAATAGCCTAAAACAATAGTTCTCATGCAATATTACAAGTAGACTTGGATCATAAGGATGACATATAAAGAGGTACATACCTAGGTTGATAAAGGATATTATGGTGGAAAAGTACGGTCTCGAGAATAAAAAAGGGTAAAGAAAAGGTAGGAAAACAAGTGCAAAAAGATGCAAATTTCACATCTCAACGTCTCCCCCTAACTTAAGTATTTGCATGTCCTCGTGCAGGACCTTGTAACTGGTTTTGATCTGTTGAGAGTGAAAATTTGAAAAATTGTAGGCTCCTGCAGTATCCTTTGTAGCTTCGGGAAAGTACCAATTTCATTTTCCATAATTTATTAGTAACATGATATGGATGCTGATATTGATAGGTAGGGAGCTAAATATGAGGAAATCTAAACTTAAGTCCAAGCCAACCAACCTGACATCTCCTAATGCACTTCACGTGTTGAAAAACCCTAGAGAGTGCCTGTTTAAAATTCATAAAACAACAAGGGTCCTTATCTCTTAACTTCTTCCCACAAGCATCCTATTTAAGTTTGCTCCCATCCAATGCATCATATCTTATCTCTTTGATGCTTCTAAGACAACATTCCAAAACCTTGTTTCTAAACTCCATTAACATTTCCCTTGTGTCTGGATATTGCCATATCCTTCTATACAACCTCAAGACTCGTTCAAGAGACCCTAGTTCATCTCGAATAATAAATTTCACCCTTTATTCATTAGTTCTTACAGTATATTGGGAAACCTTCCAACTAACATTATTTTTTCACAAAAGACACAAAGGCTCTCAACTGAACATCTCCAATGTATGGTGTGAGGTTAAGAGATATTTCACCAAAACAAGCAAAGTCATGAAAATATAGCTCACACATTAGATGTTGTTATGGAAAAGTGGCCTTTTGGAGAGTTTCAAAAAAGTCTTGAGCCTCCCTTACCTCATATGGTCATTCCTCCTTAATGGTTGTCAACAGAAAAAAGGAAGCACTTCTCTTGAAAAAACAGGGGATAGGACTGAGAAGGAGGTATGCAACTTAATATATTATGAACAAGTTCATACATAGATTCATTTTCCTATTGTAACAATTGTACTTCCCTTTGCATTTCTTGCACTTGCAACAATGGTTGCTTCCTTTCTTTCTAAATCCTCACAAAGTCTTAAGCGTTCAAATTTTTAGCCCATGTCCTCTTGATATTATCAAAAAACTCCTGATGTTGTTTCAGAGGAATAGCTTCAGCTCTCAATGAGATTGTTGATTTCCTCCACTTCTCCAATTCCTCAATCGTAGATGTTGAATTCAATGATTCCTTAGGTTTTAATTGAGTTGTTTTTTTTACTGTTACACCTATAGTTTCGGTAGTTTCTTGAAGCATCTCTTCATTCCCTTTCTCCACTGGCTGCACTATCTCAGTTACTAGTTCTTGTGTGACACAAAATTGTCAATAGGTTCTTGTTGAGTAACGACCAATTTTATTACAATTTGCTATGTTTTAGCTATTGGTTTTTGTGTAACAATAACATCATAAATAGGTTCTTGTGGAATAACACACTATTTTTCTCCATCTCGCTTTGCTTCAACTATAGGTTCTTATGTAAGAGCAACAACTTTAATAGGTTCTAATGGAACAACGATTTAGAATTATACATCTTGCTCTCTAACTTTAATTCCAACAGAAATAGTGGTTGGCCTTTCACAATTTGCTCCCTCCAGCGTTTGCTTACATCTATCACATAATTTAACTGACATTGCTTCTACCACTTCTGTAAGGGTTTCTAATCCATTTTGTTTTCTAGACTGAAGTCACCTTTCAATCATGGTAAGTTGTTTCCTTGAGTTCTCATTTTCCTCCTTGAATTTATTAATTTGTTGAATAAGGAGGCCAATTCCAGACTTATCTGGTAAAGAGACATCTTCTTGTTCCTTTTTTAGCTCATCCTTGTTATGTTGCTCCTCATGTTCCTTTGATTCAAGTGGAATAACATGAACTTCATGTGCCATGGTTTGTTCTTTTGCAAATTCTCCTTCTTTCTCTTCATTCTACTGTCCCTCAGACTCCTTTGTTTCTATTATATTAGTACATTAATGAGATATTAGGGTAGTTTATGGTGTAACAATTACCCACACTCTCTTCTTGGGATTATTTCCACCCACTGGCTTCTTCAATTTCCTCATTTTCACCGTAGTTTTTACACGAGTATATTTTTTAGATATTTCCTTAGATTCCCAAGGCATTTATGTTTGAAGAACCCTTGCTTCAGCTGATGTTGTTCCAGGTGCCCTTGTTTCAATAGTCTCTCCCTCAGGGCCTTCTTCTTCAATAAGGCATCCATAATAACTATCCTCAGATTTTCCACTGGATGTATCCACAATTTCTTTAGTGCATTCTCCTTTTCCTTCAACAGATGTACTGAAAGCTCTTATGGAACTCCATCTCTTAAGGTTTCTGCAATGAGGTCTAGAGGGTGTAACCACTCTTTTTTTTCTAGGAAGTGTAGCTGCTCTACTTTGTCTAGGAGGTGTAGTTTCTTTATCTTCTGGTGTTGCTTTAGCACATACCTCATATTCTTCACTTTCACTTTCCTCTGTTTCGGTGGCTGGTGCATGTGACTTTGCTAATAAACCAGTCCACGTGCTTCCCTGTTGCATTGAATGAATTATGAATAACTTGATGAGCGCATGGTTGTTTAAGCAGGTATTTGGATGTTTTGCCATATGCACCGCCTTTTCCATATATTGTAAATATTTTAACAAATAATATGGAAAATTATTAGCTGTCCATTATGAAGATGTGCCAATAATTGAAAATGATAATTGAATACTATCCCAAAATGTCCCTCACAAGTAATGAACTTTTGAATAAAGAAAGCCACATCATCCCAAGGGTGAGGAAGGGATGTTATATCAATACCACTCCCCTTGCTCTTTATTTCCTATCCTAGTTGTAAAAATGTTTCCCTAGTTGTTGGAACTATTATTTTCCTCGAAAACCAGTAAGCCCCCGTCTGATGTAAAATTTTCACCTTGGCAATTATGTCCTCAATAACAACAATTTTGAATCCTTTAACCTTTGAATGTTGCTCTTGCAGAGCTTGTGTGAATTCCACAACAATCTATTTGCTAAAACCTTGCAGCTTATCAAAGTAGACTAACCATTCTACATTCCTAAATATTTCTAGGGCTTCTAGATGGTGTAGTAGTGCATCAATGGATTACGGTTCACGACCGACTATTGCTCCTCCCATGGTTGTTTTAGAGACTGTTATTGCTCATAATTGCTCAAAGACTGTTACAAGGCCACACTTGGTGCATACAAACACTTGCGATAGTGGAGAATATTAGTGAAATGAAGTTTGACAATGGGCAGGGAATAATTAAGGTTACCCGTTCATTGAATTCATGCTTCTCATCATAAACGGAAACTTCCAAGAATGATTTCCAAGTAGTCACATTGATTTTCAGAAATGACAGAAGGAGTAATGACAATAGTGGGTAATTACTGAATTAGGATAAGTGTACTGTGCGTCAACCAAATGGTAATTACTGAATTGGGGTACAATCATACTGTATCGTATGATAGAAACGATACACTCCTCCCCCCAACTTAATTACAAAAGATGTCGTTGGCATGTGTAACAAAAAAAGTCACATCATCCCTTAAATCCAAATCCTAGAATCAAATGACAATCAAACGTACCTTCCATACATGGAAAGTGACTGGATCAATGCTATACAATATTTCATACATGGCTAAAAATGAAGCTAAAGTGGACACTAAAAACAATGCCATAATGAGGAGCAAAATATCATGTTACACAAGAAGCTAAAAATGAAGCTAAAGTGGACACTAAGAAAATGACATAACGAGGAGAAAAAAATAGGATGTTACACATAAAGCTATACATGAAGCTACATCAAGAGCTAAAGAGTTTAAACTGGGTGTTTACGTCGATGCTAAAAATCATTGACTTTAGCATTGACTGGCTATGATTGACGAAAAAAATGCCAAAAATAACACCATCCCAATAACAATGTCAAATTTTTAAAAACGATGGAGAAAAATAAACCAAAATAGTTAGTGGAAGCAAAAAAAGGAGCTAAAGAGGAAGCTAATCATAGGGATTTTTTGTAGTGAGCCAATATCAAAAGTTTCCAAAGGTGGGATTTATGGGGGTGGGAGCATATATGTCAATAATCAAGAAGTTATAAAAACTCTAAAGGATTTGAAAGCCTTGCCCCTTATCTTCCCACGTGGTTTCCCTTGTGTCTGTGTCGAGATCAAGATCAAGGTTTCATCATCATCCTTTGATCTTGATACACTAGTTGTCCAATTAGAGTAAAGGTTCATGGTATCACTGGCTAGTGCATAAAAGTTGGCAATCCTTTGTAACTGACAAAGTTTCTTCTACTGGATGCTTATTTTCCCAAGCACTTTTCCTCCTCTCCTTCGCCCTCCATTTTCTTGCCATATTGGGCCAAAAACACATTTAAAACTTCATTCACGATGTTGTTTATGTTGAAAAATGTACCATCAAGATCTTAGATTACATGGGATTTTGATTATGCATTGCACCCATTATCTATTATAGGGAAATCCATATGTCCAATGGTTTGTAGAATAAATTAAGCTTACGGATAGAAGAAGACCAAGAAAGACCCTGTTTAGATGCTAAAAAATTGCTTGAAATCCAAACATCCCTTCCCCTAAACATCGATGATCTTGTTACAAGTAGTAAGTTTTGGCTTACATCCAAACCTCTTCATTAACTCAAAGATGTTAATGACTTCTTTGTAAGGAGTGTTGCGAGCATAAGAATGAGAGCAAAGATCGTTGTTGCCATAACCATATTCCTTGGCTTTATCAAATACTTGCCCCAAGACAACCCAAAATGTTGATTATAATGGTGAACCATTTCCCTTGCTCATTCCTTTAGCTTTTCACTAGAAATTTCCCAATGAAAGTAGTGAATTACTTTCTTGCATTCTCTTTGTGTCGTTTGAGAGAGCAAATCTATTTGGTAAATATGGATGCCATGGTGAGGCTAGCCTATGGTGCAATGAAAAAGGGTATACCGACATTTTGATCAAAAGTATGGTATCAAGGTTGGTTGAAATAAGATCCATCTATCAAACCTTGACGATGTTACCATACAAAGGATTTATGCAATAATTTGTTCATTGAAGAAATAAACTCGTAAGAATGAAAACATCATCGTGCTTTATTGTGCTTAGTTAAATAAAAAGACAAAACACAAACTTCATTAAGATTTACGCCTCCATAACATCGAGATAAAATTAACCTTGCAATTTTCATTCAAAGTGATAACATTTGCATTCCAAACCATTTAGATTTTTTTTCCCTCTTCCCGTAAACCTTTAATTGAATTATTATAATTAAAAATGATTTTTAATTGTGAATAAACTCAATTTAGTGTATTACTTTTCAAAAACATACAAATATATAAGAAGAGGAAATAAACTATACGAGGTAAAACTTGATAACGAAAAAGTATATCATGGGCTTTGACAAGGACAAAAATGAAATTGTGCCCCTTGCTTATGTGGGACTGATAATATAACATTGCATTATAAAAACGTTTCAATATAACCTTGCACTTTTTTCAAAAAGACATCCAATGAGACAAGGTATTGATTTGCATGGCACTTTTGCTTCCATTTTGGGTTTATTTCCGTTTTTTACTTGTTATATATATATATATATATATATATATATATATATATATATATATATATATATATTCTTTTTCTTCACTAAGTTATGTATGTTTTGATTTGTTATTTGTTTTTTGAAATTATAACCGATTCTTAAAACGGGTTAAAATTGATATTGCAAGAGTTTTAGGATGGAAGAACTTTGGGAATGAGTTGTTCATACAATTAAAAGTTACTAACTTTGTATTAGTAATTATAATATGTATTAAAATATTATTTATATATAAAAAAAAGTGATGAGTTTGGAGTAGTAATAACATATATATGAAAATATATTTAGGTGATATAGGAATTTGTGACTACAAATATTTTCATGGTGAATTGATATTTGTGTTATGATAAGTTTTGTCATCATTAAAAATAGGAAACAAATAGGAAAATACTTAAAACATAAATGAGGAATATCTCACTATGCATACTTTCACTATAGCAATGCTTATATATTATACAAACTCGCTTTAAATGCGCACTATAAGATTATGGTTCCATTGCTCATGGTTCTATGAAAGTTATGCCAAGGGTCCCTGCTCATACTCATGGAACATTGACATAACTTTGGTGGAATCGTGAGCAATGGAACTCTGAGTTGACAACTCGCATTTAAGGCGCTTCTGTATAATATATAGGCATTGCTCTTTCACTATATTCATTATACTATATTGTTTGGTTTCACACAATTTCATTATAATTCCTATTATAAAATCCTCTAATTCAAAATCGTGAGAAAAATAGATAACTTTTAATAATATTCTATATTGACTAATATATATATATATATATAATCCATAATATTTTTGCAAATTCTATGGGTTACCTAATGAGACACACACACACACAAATATATATATATATATATATATATATATATAAAATTAATTAATTAATTTAATGAAAACAATAAATGAGGTATAAAATGAGTATAATTATTGTTTATCATCTTGATATATGAAGAAAGAAATATATAATCACACCAATCAACAAGTTTGAGAACACATAATTAACAAGTCATCAAAAGAATACAAAATATACAAATATATAAGTTACACAATTGACAAGCCACCAAGAAAGAAACATCTATTTAGAAAATGACCCATGATGAATTTCATCTTAAAAATCAACAAACTTAAATGAGTTTATTCTCGACTTTGAAATTGAGTTGAATTGAACCTCAAGGTCATACACTAAACTTTGAGGTATACAATTGCATGGAGGGAGCTTATACAAGCTCTTGTATTAGGATACTCATTCCCAAGCTCCTACTTTCCTAGACTAGCCACTCTCAAATTACTCTCATGTCCCTAGAACTGCACTGTTTGTCATAATTTGGAATGTTTCGTTCTAGCTCCCATGTTCTGTTGAATGTTGGAATGTAAAGAATATATTTCTTAAAGGCCAAGATAATTCCCATGCAACTAGGATTAAAACCTCTAAGGACATAGTTCCATAGTCAAAGCTCCCATTAATTAAGGGGAACGATAATTTTTGAAAAAATCCTAAAGTTTTAGGGAAGAATTTTGTTCGAAAAAGGGTTGAGTTTGTCCAATTATTATCTTACTTTAATTCAACCATAAACTTCAATGAGGACTAAACCCCATATAGGCCACTTCAACCAAAACATTGTTTTAAGTAAGTAAGAAATTCATCTACTAAATAAACAAATAAAAATATGTCTATAAGTAAATCACAAATCTTGGTCCTAGAGTAAGACCTAAAATTGCTTTTGATTAGTTAAGCACTCCTCTTCCATGGATGTAATGAACTAAGGTAACTACCCAAGACATAGAGACATATGATAAGACTAAAACTTTGCCACTTTGCAAGCAACCAATGTGGTTTTCTTTGATTAATAATGATGAGTTAATGTCCATTTAAAGATATCAACTAGTGATAGCTATCTTCATTACCTATTCATTACTTAATTATGGTAGGTTTTACCATATTTATAAAAAAAAAGAAAATTATAAACGATGTTTATTAAAAAGGAAAGATGATAAAAGTCACTAAATAAAGTTTGAAGTTACATAATTTTTATAGGCGTACTCTAACTTATATACCACTTATACTCGAAATGACCCTTTTGTTTGGTTAATTTTTTTAAAACTTGAATTTAAGTTGTTTAATCTGTATAATTCAAATGTGTCAAAATTTGTAGTGTGTTGAATCCATTTATGCATTCAAACATTTATTTAAAGTAACAAAAAATCAAACCTTTGGGTCTCTTCCTATTTCCTGAATACTCATAAAAGCCTTAGCCAAAACATATTTTATTACTGGTGAAAGAAGGGCAGTGTTCCTCTAGTATTACCACGGTCTTTAATGAATTCCAATGCCTTTTCTTGGATTTCACTTTTCTCTTTAGTATTACTTTCTCTTTCCAAACCGACAATCAAATTCTTAACCTATGGAGAGTTACTTAGAAAGTATGCATCAAAGAAATTTTCCACGACCTCCTTTTTTAATTGTCTTCCTCTTTTATGAGTTATAGACGTAAATTACCTCTGCTTTCCCTTGCCTTTATCCTCTTTTTCAGCCACTAAAAATGGTATAAACTACTCTCACGAATAACAAAAAAACCTCATCGCACCCCAAATGGATAACAAAAAAAACCTCATCCCACCCCCACACAAAATTAAATAAATAGAAGTATCTTATGTGCATGGTACTTATGGTTTACGCTAAAAGTTGAGTGGACCAGAAGCCCTACTCATTTGCCAACGGCCCGTTCTCTGGCGACAGGAAATGCTTATATATAGTTCAGCCTATAAATCAAACGCCAAAGTAATCTTCAACGTTGTCTGGTTACTCATACACAAACCCTGCTGATGAACAGAAGAAAAGAAGAAATATGCTGCGAAGGAAGCCAACGCTTGTGGAAGTGAGGTTGGAAGACAAAGAAGAGCTGAAAGACGCCCGCGACAGGGCAGCCACTGCCGCTACCCAATTTCCTGCAGCTCCTCCCCCCTCAGCTGGTTCAAATCCCGGAGCCGCCGCTACTCTTCTTGCGCAGTTCGATTCTAAGACCTCCGTACATAGCAGGATCGGCTTCAGCAACAACAATAACAATTAGCAAATAAAATCCGAGGCCGCCCCTTTTGTGTTTTTGAACTTTTTGGTTATGGAAGTAGAGGTTAAGCTGAAGCTGCCGGATGGGGCCGCCCACCAGGAGGTGGCGCGATTACTGGCTCCCTTTCGCCAGGCAACCCACCTGCAGGAAAATGTCTTCTTTGACGGCAGCGATGGGGAGCTGAGCGGCGCGCGGGCGGTGCTCCGCCTGCGGTTTTACGACGGGGATTCCCGTTGTGTGGTTTCTCTGAAGGGGAAGGCCGTTCTTGTCGACGGAATCAGCCGCGTGGAGGAGGTGGAGGAGGACGTCGAACCTGCCCTTGGGAGGGCCTGCGTGGCGGAGCCCGGGCGGTTGGTGGCGCTCGAGTGCGGGATCGTTAAGAGGGTTTTGGAGGAGTACGGGTGTAAAGGGTTTGTTTGCCTCGGAGGGTTTAGGAATGTTAGGGGAGTTTTTGATTGGCGGGGTTTGAAGATCGAGCTGGATGAGACGCACTACGATTTCGGGACTTGTTATGAGATTGAATGCGAGAGTGACGATCCTGATAGAGTGAAGAAAGTTCTCGAAGATTTTCTTGGTGAAAATGGCGTGCCCTTCTCGCATTCTGTGAAATCGAAGTTTGCCATTTTCAGGTCTGGAAAACTCCCCGATTGAATTACTTTCTTTTAGTTCAATAAAAGATTGGATTGACTGTTCTTAGAGAAGTCTATAAAACCAATGGCTGAATTGAGGGAATTGTTTTTTATTTATGTTAGAAACTTTAAGTGATGGCCATTTTTATGAAGGAGAATCATATGTCACAATTAATTTGTTTCCACAGGATGTTCATGGCACAGAGTATATCATATATATATTTAAAATTTTTAACCTCAATCTGTATAGAAATGGGCGGTTGTTATCTATCTTCGCTTTCATATCGGCGGCTAACAGTAATTTCATGTTTATGTAGAAGAATGATATTTCAAAATTAATCTGTTGGCACAGGGCATATGATATATCTATATTTTACCTCAATCTGTATAGAAAGGGGCAATTCTTATCTTTTACCATTGAGGTGAATATTATAGGCAAATTATATGTCCAGTTCTAGTGCCCTTTTAGCTTTTATAATTTTAACTGCTATTTGTATTACAGAACTTTGCTTGATAATGAGTTGCAAGGGAAAAAAAATCTTCTATTTAATGGTTGGAACTTGGAAGTGACTGAAGTTTAATAAAATTTGAATTATAATTATTTTTTTCTAAGTTTTATTAACAATAATATTCTGGCTGAAACTTGGAGCATTTGGAAGTGATTGAAGTTTCATATTTATCTGAAACTAGCTAGGAGAAACTGCCCGTTTTAACTTTTATGATTTTAACCGTTTTAACCGTTCAACACCGAACTTTTCTTGAAATTTTATATCTAATGGCTAAAAGTGACTCAAGTTTCATGATTTGAGATGACGAGTTATTTTGTTTTTTCTAATTTGTTTTTGTTTTTTTTTTTTCAAATAATATTTTAGATTTAATTAAAAAAATGTAATTATGAATGTAACTTGTATTTTCTATAACACTGTTGATGAGCTCCTAATATGTTATTGCCCGTGGGCTATTCACCGAGTAAGTTTTGGTATTGAAGATTGAACCTTTTTATAAAGTTATAAACCTCTATTTTTGCATTTATGGTTGATGCCATTGGATTATTAATTGTTATCGAGGGGCATTAAGTTTATATAGTTAAATAAACTCCAGTAGTTTGACTGGGGACAATAATATTCTCACTGCATATTATTGACTTATGAACATTCTGAATTCTGATACTCCAAAACCATTGATATTTTAATAAAACAATGTGTAACACCTGTCAAGTTTACCTCAAAAGCTATCATACCTATTGATTATGCACTCGTTAGTCATCCAAATTGTCAATGATGTTTGGGAATCTTATCATTTAAGATTCTGCCAATGGTTATGTGATAAAACCTGTAGATACTGACCAATGCTTGTTTAAAGTCTCTGGACTTGATGTCAGGAAAGTGTTTCTTTTTAGTGAATTCCTTGGCTTCATTGTGGTCACTTATTGATGCTTGGATGAATATAGGATATATCCACAAAACTGATGCTAGAATACCACATGTGAACTAACATTTCCTCTATTTGGAACCTCTAGCTGATACTCGACAAGTTTAATTTTCTTTCTTTGCTAGTTATAAGATTTCTGCTCTGACTGTGTCCCAGAGTCCACCCACAGTAACAATCCAGTCTTGATATAAGTACTCTACCACGATGATAGCCCCGGCTTAGCATATGATTTTTGAGTAGATAATTAGGAGTCCCAGAATCCACCCACAACAATCCAGTATTGTTATAAGTACTCCACTGGGCTTAGCATATGATTTTTGAGTAGATAAATATGAGAGTATTTGAGATACTATCACATAGGAGCGGCATAGAGCATGCCTTTTCATAATGCTTTACTATTGTTAGAACCTTTTTGAATAACCATTAGTGAATATAAGTAGACTTTGCTTGGAGGCATCTCATTAAGGAGCTTGCAAGATGAATAAGGTACCTTGCTACAGTGAGCTTACTTTTTCTCTATTCTGAGCCACTAGCTGACACTGATAAATTGAATATTCTTCTTTCTTTTAGGTATACGGTTTCTGCTTTGGCTGTGTTGCAGAATCCAACTACATAACAAGTTAGAAATCTGCCAGTATGGCTTTTACAATAACAATCCATGCTTGATATTAGTACTCTGGAAATCCTTGCTTAGCATATGATGGTTGAGTAGATAATGGAAGGGGATAATATGTTAGATACTGGTTTGCTCCTTTCGAAAGCATCTATCAGCACTATTTTTTAGACATGATATACACAGATCATGCCATGCAATGTCTTGATCAGAGAAGGTTGAGCAGGAATAAAACTCATTGCCTCTTGCTCTGTGTGAGTTATCTCATCAGTGGAATCTTTTGAACAGAAATTGGCTGATGCCCTCTTGACTGACTATCA
Source organism: Pinus albicaulis (assembly GCA_034641835.2). Taxonomy (NCBI): domain Eukaryota; kingdom Viridiplantae; phylum Streptophyta; class Pinopsida; order Pinales; family Pinaceae; genus Pinus; species Pinus albicaulis. The sequence continues at coordinate 929,448,403 of CM076571.1, read as the reverse complement.
ATTGGTTGTTTGTTTATGTTCTTGGAAAGTGATCTACACTTTTTTTCATGCAATGTCACATGGTTCATTGAATTTGACCTTGAGGTTCGAAATTTGGTGAACCCCATAAAAATTTAAGATTCATTCAGGTTTGCTGAACTTGAAATCCAAAACCTTAATTGAATTCGAACCTAACCTCAACTCAAACCTAAAGCTGAATTTGATAAAAAAAACGAGGTTTGTGCTTATGGATTATAACTACTTGACATTATTGACATTCTTTTCAAAATTTTGAAATTTGAAGATGTTCTCCAAGATTTTTGCAATATAGTTGTATCATAATTTGTATGTCTAAATTTTGATTATGTTTTAATTTTGTAATTTTTTTAGAGATTACAAGTATTTGACATTATAGACATTATTTTAAATATTGAAGATTGAATATTATGCCATTTATTTTTGCATTTGCAAATTACTATGGTGTTTGTTTACATTTAACTATCGTTATTGATAATTAGATGTTATTATGGTTAAGTTATTCATGTGTGTTTACTAATCATAATTCTTACTCATATGTTTTTTTCTTGTCTAAATTTCATGTCATATAGTTTGTTGTCACAGAGAATGTCTAGGCATCGCGACAACGGCTCATATTGGGGCTGTCACTCTAATCCTTAATCTCTCTATTTAAGCTGTCTCCTTGCATACTAAGGGGGGTAGAACCCTATAGAAATAGAATGAAAGAGAACTAGTTGGAAACCAACCAGTTCGGGAGACACAGTTAAACGACCACGTACTTGTTTAAGATTTAATGAGATTTGACATATTCAATTAGATTAAAAGTTTGAAACCAGTGTCTTATGGAGTCAATTATCCTGATATGGAATTATGATCAAGTAATCGAAAGATAACTGCTGCTAAAATGGACAACTATTCTGTTTTGAAAAAACCAATTCACCACCACAATATTCAATTCTTCAATTAAAAGCTCAATTTACCAATCTGAAAGATAAGCCTTTTTCAACAATGTGATTTAACTTTCGATTAAACATAAGCTCATAATTCCAATGCAATTCCAGCTAAAAGAGAACAAAACATTTTCACAATCTTTCAATATCATGCATTAAAGATATTCGATCATGCAATTTATCACTACTTGAAGAGCTCTCAAACTTAATATGCAATTAATATCAATTCAAGTAATTAAAACCACAGTTAGAGCCAATTAAACGACGATCAATCCAATAGATGCTAAGCATGAAAAAATACTTTGAACCCAGATGTGAGATTTAGTCAATTTAAATTCTGAAAGATATTATCATGAAAAAATTGTTGAGATCAAATGTTAAACAATTCCAAATTTAAGTGATTTTCTAAATTTATCCAGTACTGGAAGATTTAAAAAATATTCTATAGTCAAACCTTAGGGATGTAAATTTTTTTAATTTTCCGCTTGACTAAGAAAAAAAATTATTTAACACTTCAGACACTTAAAAAATGAGTTATCCAAATTTCTTTTTAAGAAAATTAATTTTAAATTTTATTTTTTACCCAAAGTTAAAATTAGATTTTTTTTTGTAACTTTTTAATTTTAATTTTTTTGGATTTATTTTAAAGTTTTAAAAACCTAAAAAGTAATAAATACAAATTTAAAATGAAATCTATACAAGTAAAATAAAAGAAAATTGAATGTTATTAAAATTCTAATCTAAACTTTAAGAAAAATAAAATGAAACAAAAAATTAAAGTGAAACATGACTTCTTTGTGCGTAGGTGAACAACGGAATCGAGTGGGAGGATTTGAGGACCGACAACAGCGAAAGAGGAGTTGCGGGATGGAGGAGATGGCAGCGTGAAAGCGTGAAGAAGGTATCAAACGGGTTTGCAGCGAGGATGGAAGGAAGATGAGTTGTGACGACAAGGTGGAACTCATGCAGGCAGGACGACGAACAACGTGAGAGGAGCTATGTGGCAGGCAGCAATGGACGATGATGCAAGAGTGAGATAACGCAGGTTGTTTGGACAACGTGAGGAGATGAAGATGGGAGAGAGGAGTTGCGGACAAGAGCGTGGAGGTGCAGAAAGCATCGTTTGAAAATGTGCAAGGGGAGTAGAGAAAGGGCAGCATATAAGGAGAAAGGCGAGAGTGATGGGACTCAGACAGTTGAAGAATGATGACGCAAAAGGATAAGGCAACAACTAAGGGATCAACGACGAAATTTTGCAGACACTGCACAAAACCAAATTTCGAATTTTTCCTTTTACCCAACAAAATCAGAGTTTTTTTTTTTTTTTTTAAAATTTTGATTAAAAAATGAATGCACCTGCGATTATATAAACGTTGTGGCACAATGCTGTCCAGATCTGCAACCAAAATCGATCCTGAGACCAGATCTTACCCTCCAGGGCCTAGATTTGGTTCAGATCTGAATTTATTTTATTTTTATATTATATTATATATATATATCTTATTTGTTTTGAAAATTTCTCAGTGTAACCTACACAAAACCAGAAAATAGGAACCAAAAAATCCAATATATGCATAAAAAAATAAAAACCCCAAAACTTCGATGAGTGAAACAATTATTGATACTTACAAATCTACAATGCTATTTTATAGATCTATTAGATCAAAGCCCTCCATGGCCAGATTTAACCATTTCGTACAATTTAGAAACAAGAATTTAAAAGAGAGGCACAAGCCTAAGAAAACCCTGCAAAAAATATTTCGTAATATAACTTCAGAAATTAAGAGACAATGGGTTTTTTCAGATCTTTTGAAATCTGAGAGTCGGTTGATCTAGCTGAAGATTTCCCCAAACGCCGAAATCCTGAATAATGATCTCTGCACACTTAGATCTAAATTTTAGATTAATAATGATTTAAAAAATAACCATAGTATCATCTAGAAACATAGATACTTGATATTTCTATCAAATCAAAATGAAATTTAAGAAAACCCATAAATCTGCATAAGATACCGGTATGCTGATCAATCCACAAAGGCTATCAACCATCAAATGCCAATAAGAGTAGCAGAGTTTTAGAAACAATATCACCACATAGATCTAGAAAAGGAACACCAAAGTCTGTAACCCCAAAGGCTTTCTATTTTATTGATCAGCAAAAAGTTACAAGAGCTTCTCAGAACAAGTGCACGATCTAAAGATCAGATGCAAATGATGGACAAAGACATCTAATTTATAGATTAAAATCTTCAACAGCTAATTCGCTTGATCTCCGTCAAAGTAATCTCGATTGTCGAAAATGATTTTATTATCTTTTAATCTCGTACGTCGAAATTATAATTTTTTGAGAAATTTCGATTTTTTCAATTAATTCATTTTTAATTAACTAAAAAATAATATTTTTGAGTTAATTACCTCAAAAAATTGACTTTGACTTAACTACCAAGGCCCAAGGGTCCAAAATTTCTCAAAATTTTCAATATTCCCTTGGTCTGGGACTTTTAAAAATTTATTTTTTAGGGACCCACGAATTTTGCCTTTGAAGGATTTAATTTGACCAAGGACATAAAATTAATTAAACTTCTGGTTTAGGATTTTTAATTTAATCTGGCCAGAAAATTTAATTAATTGACTCATTAGGGGATTAATTATTTTTTCCAATTCTTTAATGCTTTAGCCATGATGTCTAACTGTAAGGGACCATGCACTAAAATATCTTACATCAAGATATTACAATTTGACAGATGAAAGGGGAAAATCCATTTGGAATAGACCCTCAAATAGCTACTCAGTTTTGCGACTCAAAACATGATCTACTAGACCAAGTAATTTGTAATAAAATAATCTAGCCAATTAGCTAGGATTATTCCCAAATTACTTTTACAAAGACTCGATAGAAAACACTAGGACTCATTTAGTATCTTGACGACAAAATCCACCTTAGCTTTAGGGTGAGGCTGGAGGGGAAAACTTTGTCGATCATTCATGTCGAGAAACACAAATGAATTAGCGAGACGAATAACTTCTTAGGATAGAAATCGTCACCAAAATACTAGGTTTACCTAGGTTGTTACATACATGATGGTCTTACTTAGATCATTTACATTATAAACACGCAGAATGAGTTTACATAATTTATAAAACTGTCGACTAATGATGACTGACGATGAAATCTGAATGGCGTGAACACCTCGAACATGATAAATCCCATTTGCAAAAATGGGGGTGTACTGCTATGGGGTCGTTGACACAGAGTGGTCAACATAGTCGAACTTAATACTGAACCTTATACAAACCTCATCGGAAAATTTGAATTTGAATTGAACTTAATCGTTGCCGAACTTGAATTTGAACCCGAACTGTGTGAACTTAATCGTGAGACCTTAATGCTATCAAATTTGAATGGTTTTTAAAATTTTTCTCGGCAAAACTCCACATCTGTCCTGTTAATTCTTGGGGTGAAATACATAGAGTTGTGGCATATTTAGCTCTGGTATAGATCTCAAATGAGTCCATGGTGAATGGAGTTATGGTATAAAATAATTTTTTTTGTGACTTGTTGTATATAATATTATTGCAGCGTATTTAATGTCTACCTTGTTGTAGAGCTGGTAATTGGTATGGTGTCACTCTCTATTTACATTCTGCGCTGGCTTGTTAAGCTAACGTCACTTGCACACAACGGTGCATTGAGCTACTTAGGGGTTTGTAGCCTAGAATTTTGACTTTTTTTATCAATACAACTGCAGTGAACTCATTGATCCGTGAGATGTGACTTATGGATAATCAGAGCCGTAATCAAAGTTAGTTAAATAGTAACAATGTTTTAAAACTCCGACTCGGGTTCAAAACCGGCTGAGAGTAGACTCCGACTTGGTATTGACTCGGCTGGTTTGGTTTCAATGACTTTGTCTTTGTAAAAAATACATTAAATATTAATTTTTTTTATAAAAAAGCATAATTTTAAAGATTTTCATTCATGTTTCCAAACACAAAGCATTACAATATAGACAAAAGACAACATATGATCAAAGTAGGCTCATGAATATATCTGTTATATCAAAATTGCACCCAATGCACTTTCCAATACATAGTACATAGTACATACATGATGATGATATAGAGATCAGAACAAAAAACATAACCAAGGAGGCTCTAAATGGCCTCTACAACAAAACATAACTAGTCACTATTAAATAATAATAATAATAATAATAATCCAATTTTAAGGTCACGACCAAGCCAGACACCAAATTTGTGTATGAGACCCCCTTGTTTGTGGGACAAGGGACCCATCTCTGCACAGCGATTTGACTGCTAAGTCTACGAAGGCATACATACTCTACCCTCTTTGGTTTTGAACCTATGACCTCTTAGGAGGAAACACATGCTCTTAACCATTAGGCCCACTCAAGTTGTATAGACATCTGACAAGGCAATATCCTTTGGGTCAAACTCTGAATCAGAGGGGGAAACCCCTCGCTCCTCATCATCAACATCCTCAACTGGAACTGTAGCACGTTGAGCCTGAGATAAACGAGCTATGCGCTTCCGTCGTGGCTGACTAGAGGAAGTGCCTGCGATTGCAACTAGAGGACTTGGGCTTGGCCCTGCTACTAGTGTATCTGCATTTAGCTGAGTCGCTACCTGTGAATTGAAGTCCATCCCCACACCAATATCCTCATCAGAGTAAAACTCTGGTGGACAAGTCTCCATTATCCAATCTGATGTTGGATTAATATCCTCCAACACAATGGGATCTGAATCAGGTCTTTTGTTTAGCAATTGGTTGCGTCTTAGTTGGAAGTTCTACTGGACATAGACTAGATCATTTACCCATTTTTGCTCCAAATGATATCTCTTCTCTGTGTGATTCTTCTCAAAGACAGACCAATTGCGCTCACACTTAGAAGCATTGCAAGTTTGACTCAAAATACGGATTGCAACTTTTGCAATTGAGGACAATGGCTACCAAACACCTCTGACCATTGTGCTGCAAAAAACATAGTTGTGTAATTAGTTTCAGTTAGCTCAACAAATTATAACCAACTTTGAAATTATAAACAATTATACAACATAATAAAATATGAATTTGAAAATTGAAATTCTTTGTTTATCTGTCTCATCTGATTCCCTTGCAATATTTGCAAGGTTCTTGCTAAAGGTACCTATGGCTTTGCTGAACACAATGATTTGATTATGTATCAACAACTAGTCACCCTCCTTGTGGATCATGTGATCAATGCAGTCATTCAATCCATCTCTAACCTCCCTAGTGAAAGTTGTTGCTTCCTGACCTTTATAATGATACCTCGGGTTCAGAAAATACCCAGTTGCATTTATAAGGCGATGGAGTTGATTGTTCCATCTTTGATCAATGATTTCCCAAATGGGCCCATAGTCATCCTCTGTCCTTGAATGCTGCAAATACTTTATTTGCTCCTTTGCTTGATCCATAGCCTCATAAATGAAGCACATAGCCAATCTTTCCCCATCCACCAACCTCAACACCTTAACCAGTGGCTCAACAACCTTTACAATTTCTGCTGCCTTTTTCCAAAATATTTCTTCATTAACTTTCTCTTTTGCATCTTTTCCATCTTGTTTGCAAGCCCATTGACATTCATTCCATTCATCACTGGAAAACAACTTTTGCAAGTTTCTATGTTGGGAAAACATAGATTGCAATGTCAAAAAATGTGTTGCAAATCTAGTGATGGCAGGCCTAATAATATCTTTGCACCCTGAGTGTTTCCTCATCAGGTTCAGAATCCATGAGTGATTGTAAATATATTTTGTGATGCTTTTGGCATGCTCTACAGTGTTCTTGATCCAATCTATTTTACCAATATCCTCAAGCATGAGGTCTATGCATTGTGCAACACATGGGGTCTGTTGAGCATTCTGTGTCAATGACCCCATAGTAGTACACCCCCATTTTGGCAAAATGGGATTTATCATGTCGCGGTGTTCACGCCATTCAAATTTCATCATCAGTCGACAGTTTTATAAAAGATGTAAACCCGTTCTGCATGTCTATAATGTAAATGATCTTAGTAAGACGATCATCATGTATGTAACAACCTAGGTAAACCTAGTATTTTGGTGACGATTTCTATCCTAGAAGGTTTTTCGTCTCACTGATTCATTTGTTTTTCTCGACACAAATGATCGACAAAGTTTTCCCCTCCAACCTCACCCAAAAGCAAGGGTGGATTTTGTTGTCAAGATACTAATAGAGTCCTAGTGTTTTTTATCGAGTCTTTGTAAAGTAATCTATGAATGATCCTAGCTAATTGGCTAGATCATTTTATTACAGATTGCTAGGTCTATTAGATCATATTTTGAGTCGCAGAATTGGGTAGCTTATTGAGGGTCTGTTGCAAACGGGTGTTCCCCTCATGGTTTAATGTATTAATTTTATGTAAAGAGGGTTGGAAAGTAATTAATCCCCTCACAAGTCAATTAATTAAATTTTCTGGCCAAATTAAAATAAAAATCTTAAGCCAGAAATTTAATTAATTTTATGTCCTAGGGAAAATTAAATTTTTGAAAGGCAAAATTCGTGGGTCCCTAAAAAATAAATTTTTAAAAATCCCAGGCCAAGGGAATATTGAAAATTTTGAGAAATTTTGGACCCTTGGTAGTTAAGTCAAAGTCAATTTTTTGAGGTAATTAACTCAAAAATATTATTTTTGAGTTAATTAAAAATAAATTAATTGAAAAATTCGAAATTCCTCAAAAAATAATAATTTTGACGGACGAGATTAAAAGATAATCAAATCCTTTTCGACGGTCGAGATTACTTTTATGGGGATCAAGTGAATTAGCCGTTGGAGATTTTACCTATAAATTAGAGGTCAGTGTTAATCTGATTTTTCATCTGATATTTGAATTGTGCACTTGTTCCGAGAAGCTCTTGTAACTTTTGCTGATCAATAAAATAGAAAGACTTTGGGGTTATAGACTTTGGTGTTCCTTTTCCAGATCTATGTGGTAATATTGTTTCTAAAACTCTGCTAATTTTATTGGCATTTGCTGATTAATAGCCTTTGTGGATTGATATGCATATAGGTATCTTATGCATATTTTTGAGTTTTCTTAAATATCATTTTGATTTGATAGAAATATGAGGTATCTATGTTTCTGGATGTTCTTATGGTTATTTTTTAAATCATTATTAATCTAAAATTCAGATCTGAGTGTGCAGAGGTCATTATTCAGGGTTTGGGCATTTGGGGAATCTTCAGCTAGATCAACTGACTTTTAGATTTCAAAAGATCTAAAAAAGCCCATTGTCTTTTAATTTCTGAAGTTATCCTACGAAATATTTTTTGCAGGGTTTTCTTAGGCTTGTGCCTCTCTTAATTTCTCTTTTTTTAAATTGTACTAAATAGCTTAAATCTGGCCATCGAGGGCTTTGATTTAACAGATCTGTAAAATAACATTGTAGATTTGTAAGTATCGTTAATTTTTTCACTCACAAGGGTTTCGGGGTTTTTATTTAATGTGCATATATTGGGTTTCTGGGTTCCTTGTTTTTGGTTTTATGCAGGTTACATTAGGAGATTTTCAAAGATTTTTTTTAGATCTGAGCCAGATCTATGCCCGAGAGGGTAAGATTTGGTCTCAGGATCAATTTTGGTTGCAAATCTAGGCTGGATCTTGCCTCAAAGTTTAAATAATTGCAGGTGCATTCATTTTTATTCAAAATTTAAATATTTCTGATTTTGCTGGGTAAAAGGAAAAAATCAAAATTTGGTTTTGTGCAGTGTGCCTGCAAAATTTCGTTGCTGATCCCTTAGCTGCTGCCATATCCTTTTGCGTCTTCATTCCTTAGCTGCCATTTTCGCAGCTATTCATCACTGCCTGTACGCTGCCCGCAAACCAACATTTTCTTGTGATTTCATTCCTCTCGCGCCCTCCAAACCTGCACGTAGGCCTCCTCCTGCACCTGTGTCCTCGCTGCTCAACCTTTCCTCGTGCTGTCCGCTCGACCTGCGACTGCCTCTTTTCACTTGTACGCTGCTGCGTTTTCCCTCAACTTGTGCTGCTCCTCCATCGCTGCCGGCTCCCATCTCCTCTCCCTCACCTATCCGTTGCATTCCTCCCACAACTTCCTCGCTGCCCTCTGCCGTCAACTGTCCGCATCTTCCTCTTGTTGGACTCCGCCTTTCACCTACGCACCATACAAAGGTCACGTTTTATTCTTTTAATTTGTATATAGTTTGAGTTAAAAGTTTAGTTTTAAATTTTTAGGTTTAGTGTTTAGGATTTAATTAAGTCACATTCCATTTCTTTCTTTCTTTTTTTTTTTTTTTTTAAAATTGTGTAAAGTTTGTTTAATTTTTTTTTTTTTGTAATTTTAATTTTTGTAAAACTTTAAAAACAAACATTTTTTTTTAATGAAATTTTCAAAAAAAATCCAAATTTATGGACGACTCAAATTTTTTTTTAAGTGTCTCAAGCGTTAAATAAAATTTTTCTTGGTTAATTAGAAAATTAAAATTTTCACATCTTTAAGGTTTGACTATAGAAATTTTTTAAAATATTTCAGTACTGGATAAATTTAAAAAATCTTTCGATTTTGGAAGTTCTAAGCATTTTTATTCCTTGCTCTTTCATAGTATCATCTTTCATGGTTTTAAATGCTTAACTTGCACATGGAGTTTTGAAATATCTGATGCTTAATTTCTATTGAGATATTCTGTCGATTAATTCGCTATAGCCATGGTTTAAATTTGCTTGACTTAACATTGCATGATAAACATTGAGAATTTTCAAGTAAATGTGGTGTTCAATGCGTTTTCCTGAAGGTGAAGTTGAAAAGTTCTAAAGATATTTTGTTCTCTTTGAGCTATAATCGCACTAGAATAATCAGCTTATGATTGATTGGAAGTTATATTTTGAATACATTGTTGAAAAGCTTATCTTTCAATTTGGTGAAGTGAACATTTATTTGAGCAATTGAAATACTGTGGTAATCATCTCATAGATAATTGTGGCTTAAGCATTTTACTTCATTTCGTTCACCTCGTGCATTTGCATTTTCAAGATTGGATTTGCATGTCATAACAAGATAGTTGTCCATTCTAGCAGCAATTATCTATCAACTACTTGATCCTAATTTCATAACGAGATAATTGACTCCATAAGGCACTGGTTTCAAACTTTTAATCTAATCAAATCTGTTAAATCTTAAACAAATACTTGGTCGTTTGGCTATGTCTCCCGAATTGGTTGGTTTCCAACTAGCTCTATTTCTTTCCATTTCATTAGGGTCTACCCCATTTTGTCTGCAAGGAGACAACTTAAATAGAGAGATTGGGGATCAGGGTGATAGACCCTGATTTGAGCCGTTGTCGCGGTGCCTAGACATTCTCTGCGACAATAGGGTCCAAAAGATGGTTTTGTGTTTTTCCTTTAACAATTTACCAGCAAGAACATAGTTAGAGGCATCATCTGTGATGAATTGAACAACATTTTGCACCCTCACCTCTTCAACAACTTCATCCAAAAGTTGAAACAACAATTGTGCATCTTCCACCTTATCAGATGCATCAACTGATTTTCGAAACATGGTTCCTCGTGGGCAAAAAAAAGAAAATTTATGATGGTATGGTTCCTTTGATCAGTCCATCCATCTGACATGATGGTACAACCTGTTTGTGTCCATGAATTTTTGAATTCTTTCAAATATTCATCAATGGACATAATCTCTTTTTGCAAAAGAAATTTTCTTAACTCATGCATAGTAGGGCCTTTGAAGCCCTTTCCAATTGCATATATGACATCAAACATAGGTTCATAATATGGTGAACGAGAAACATTGAAGGGAATATAAGCATCATACCACCATCTAGCAATGTAATCACAAGCAATTTCTCTCAATTATTTTTTCCAATGCTGATCTAAAGTGGGCTACATTTGACCTCTAGTAGGACCATGTGCACTATCAAAGGGAGAAGAGGGCGTCAAAAAACTTTTGATAGTACCCTTATTTTTCATTGCACTTGTGCCCTTTTCTTGAATAAACTCCAAAGAGGGAGGCACATAGCGAAAGGGGTTTGATGCATCAATGCAAGGGATAGATGAACAACTCTCATAATCAAAATGGGAGTTGGCAACCATTATGTGTTTTATATTACTCTTCCTCCAAATTTCAGCATCTATTTATTTTTTCCTAGCGTTGTCTTCCTCAAACTTTTGAAATTGATCTCTCAACTCCTTCCTAATTTCCCCAATTTCTTCTATTGGTGCTTCACATGGAGTAATTCGGCTTCTAAGACCAACCAAGTGTAGTTTCAACCTATGAATGCCCTCTTCACCTCGCTTAATTTTTCTCTTACAAAATTTGCAATGCATTTGATCATCAACCATTTTAGCATATGACCAAGCAACGTCTTTCATTTTAGGGGCCATTTTGTACTGATTTTTTGACTTGGAAATGAAAGGATTAAATTTGAAAATGAAAAAAAAAAAAAAATACTTATTCTATGTTCATTTCTTTCACAAAAATCTATGTTTTCCATTTTTAGATTTGCAAAAAAAGATCAAGCAAAGCCAGGTTTTAGAAGGAAAAAAAAATACCTCTAGGCTCTAGCCTTCTCAATGCTACTCCAACAAACCAACTCCTTAATACTGCATTGAAACTTGCCCAAGAAGCTCCTCACTGCTGCTCCAAAGCTTGCCCAAGGGACTCCTCAAAGTTGCTCCAAAAACCAACTCCACAACTCTTCACAAATTCCTCACAAATGCTCACTCAAATGCAATGACATAGTCGTGAGGAAATGAGAGGGGTTGGGTAGCTTTAATTGGATAGGGAGGGGTTAGAGGTCTTACCAAACAACAAACAAGAATCAGTTTTGTAGTCTGTTTTTGGGCAAATGTGGGGTTTGCGGCCAGCTGGGATTGGCTCGATCGAGTTGGTGACCGACTTGGCCGGTTTGGTCACAAACTGGTCCTCAGACTGATTTCTCTACTGAGCTGATCCAACAGCTCAGTCAGTGTTAATTTTGGGCAACTAGGTCCAAACTCCATGTTGCACTACTCATATGAAGATGGTCATATTTTTGTTGGATTCCTCTTTCGGAGAGGTGCAAGATTGATCTAAAGATCATCTTGATTGGATGAGCATAACATTGATTTTGAATTTATTTTCCACATGTGCAAGGTCGGCCAGATTTATCCCACATGCCTAAGAGATGTGTCACACATCCTCATTGATGGATATAAATTGGAGAGACTTGGAGGTCATTTTCTCATCATATCACCACACATTCTCTCTTTGTGATCTGATTAGTTCGATAGCCTTTGGAGGCCTTTTGCTTCTCACACGTGTAGAGCGAAGTTGTTGTTTTCTGCGTTGATCTGTTTAGGGCTTGCTGTTGTTTTCTGTGCTGATCTGTTAAGGGCTTTTTCTGCTGCAGCATTGATTGTGGTCAACCCTTGGTCGTTTGACCTCAATCTTTTGTAGGAATTCTGATTTTAGGAGGTCGTACAACTGGGCACTAAAGTCAAGGAATTCCGGGCTGTTTGACTAAGCCCTAGTTTGCTGTTTTGAATTTTTTGAAGGTGCATGCGTTCACTTTTCTGCGCTATCCTTGGGTTGACTTGCATTGACTTGTGATGCACTGACTTTGAGGGTTGTCGGTGTGACACATGAAAGTGTTGGCTGACCGAGAAAGACTTTGCTGGTTGAAGCATCCTGCTGCCGCCATAACGCAACAATATCTCATATCTTTGCTGGACATAAGGAATTGTAAATCTGATCTATATTTGGCTTGTCTTCTATTGATCTATTATTGCTGGACATAAAGAATTGTAAATCTGGTCTATATTATTGGCTTGTCTTCTAGTCTGATTATCATGCATGGAAGATGTCATTGGATTTGGCGCTAGAAGATGTCATGGACTATGTACAGGGGAATATTCAAGAGCCTCCATCAAATGCAGCTGCTGCCTCGAAGACGAAGTATAGAAAAGGGGAAATCAAAACAAAGATGTTCATCCTGGATTCTATTCATAAGCACTTGGTTGCTTACATTTCTGAGCTGAAGACATCTAAGGAGATGTATGATAAACATTCCTTCAAAGATACTGGTCCATCAGGGTTTCTGAAGCCTGAGGCTCCACCCCGCATGATCCGGATTTTATGCAGGAACGCAACATAATACAAAAATAACCATGAACATAGAGATGCAGCGGAAATAATGCTTCATTTCATTAATATCAAATAATAGAAATATGCTTACAAGCATAATGGAAATAAAATAGCTAGGGTGCTGGTAGCGAATCTCTGAGAAGAGATGTGATGGCTACGCACTTCCGAATCGTGTTACAATGAGGCTCGAGGGCCTATTTATTGTTGAGAAACAATGTAGAATCCGGGAACGTCCAAAACCTGTTCGTAGGAGATGAGGCGCCAAAACCGTGCGCTGCTTGGTGCAATTGGTGGTTCAACTTCCCGAGGGCGTAACTTTGGCACCCGATCTCCGTTTGATGCGCTCAATAGCTCATTCGAAAGATCTATCCAAGGAATACAACTTTCAAGATGAATTTGATGATCAAATTCATTGGTAAAACAATGCCCAAAAAACGTCGTTTATGGCCTCAAAACGACTCCGAAAGTTTAGGACCCGAAAAACTGCTAAAAATAGAAAGTTTTGTTGCAACTTGAAAACTGAAAGAACTGATGGTGGGGGTTCAGTGTAATATAGTGGGTGGCCACCAATATCCACCGGACTATTAAGGTCTTCAAAACGGTTTTTGGGAGGAGGACCCGAAAACCTGCTAAAAATAGTAAGTTGTGCTGTATGTGAAGAGCTGCAAGAATTGATGGTGCTAGTCCAAATGGAGCAGGTGGGTGGCCACCGATATCCACCTGGATCATTCCTCCCTCCTTAGGAAGCAATGGTCCCCATTGCATTGAGATCCTCCATGAGATGAGGCACCATGGAACTCATTACGGCGGAGTTGCGGACCTCACGTGCGTATTGAAGGCTGATGCCAGTAAATCGGTTTCTTTTTTATCAAATTTCCGTACAATACATGTTTGGATTCTTTATGTGTAGTTGCAGGATTTATGGCAACATTAGGCGGTGGTGCGTTGGGAGTCATATCACTGGAGTGGTTGTCCTAACTCTATGAGTGAGGATAAAATGTCCTCATATTCCTCCATGACTTTGTCCATCTGCTGCAACTGTGCAAGGGAGCCCTATTTCGAGGTTGTGGCACAATATTCTTCTTTCCGTGAGTTGTTGCTGAAAATGAATTTCCAAGCTGAAAACAATTCATCGTTGTTTTGCGAGTCAAAGAGATGACAGAGGCTAAGATACCTCCTAGATCCCTACGTTATTTCAAAGTAATAACAACAAAGACGCAGTGGCCTAGACTCATACACAGCATGTCGCCTCCACAAGTATGGTTGGCCCAATAATACATCAGCTACATCAAGAGGAGCAACATCACACAATACCCCATCCGTGAATGGCTTGATACTGTATGGAAGTCGGCACTGCTGGCGGATGCGAAGATCACTCCCGGGGTGGAGCCACCCGTTGGTATACGGCTGCGGGTGTGCTATGGTTGGTAGGCCGAGCCGCTTCACGACGTCTGCTGAAATGAGGTTCTTTTGGCTTCCGCTATCGACGAGAAACTGCAGCGGAGAACCCTTCACCCACATCTGCGACTGGAAGAGGCGCTCCCCCTCCTCTGGATCCTCTGGACCCTCCTTCTGGATCTTGGTGGTGGCAAAAATGGCACCGGGATCCGCATCAATGATCTGCTTCCCTTTGTCAGTTTTGTCTCCGGTCTTCTAACCTCGGATCGCAAATGGATCCGACACGGCATCGGCCGCGATGCGGAGATCTCTCCCTGGGTGGAGCCACCCAATGGTATACGGTTGCGGGTGTGCTATGGTTGGTAGGCCGAGTCGCTTCACGACGTCTGCTGAAATGAGGTTCTTTTGGCTTCCGCTATCGACGAGAAACTGCAGCGGAGAACCCTTCACCCACATCTGCGACTGGAAGAGGCGCTCCCCCTCCTCTGGATCCTCTGGACCCTCCTTCCGGATCTTGGTGGTGGCAACAATGGCACTGGGATCCGCATCAATGATCTGCTTCCCTTTGTCATTGCCTTTGTCTGGTTCTAACTCAGGATCAGAAAATGCATCTGATTCGGGTGCCTTTAGTTCAGCCACCAAAGACTATTTGGCCCGACACTCGTTTGTGCTGTGAGTGGGGCTGTTATGAAATTCACACCACTTCCCTGTGTCCTTCTTTGGATTTGTGGTGTTGTTCTGAGTCGCATTGCTTTGGCCTTGCCCCTTGTTCTTCGGTTCGGGGGCACCTTTCGGATTCGTAGATCCAAAGTCTCGCTTCTTCTGCTTAAATTTCTGCTCGATCTTGGCGGCATATCGATATGCCGTGCCAAGCTATGTAATGTCGAGGAACTCCATTTTCTCTTGAATGTGTTTGTGTAGACAGCCGCGGTACTTGAGCACCAAATGTCTCTTTGAATCTTTAATACCCAACTTTGTGCGCAGGGTATGGAACAGATTCGTCAGTTCGTGCACATCTTGATCCTTTTGTTGCCGCAACGTGGTCCATTGGATGTATTTGTCCTCATAGCTCCCCACAGGGTAATATTGTTCCTTGATGCCGTCTCGGAACGAATTCCAAGTGGGTGTGGCCGAGAACAGAGAGGGTTCCTCTTCGCCCTCTTGCTCACGGTAGGTTTCCCACCAGTCTTTGACATGGGGGGCAGCTTTGAGGAGCGCAAAAATAATCTTTTCTCGGTCAGAGAAGTCATGGACCGAGAAATACCCTTCCAACAAATTTAACCATCTGTCTACAGCGTCTGCATCTATTTTTCCTTCAAACATAGGAATGTCAAAGTTTACCTGTACCTTGAAGGGAGTGGCGCTCCGTGGTGGCCGGGGCCGTTGATGCGTATGCGCCATACAAAGGGGGCCGTTGAAGGATTTGGACAAAGTTATCCATCATCGTGTTCTTTGTTTCTCGAGGGCCTCCCCGAGCGCATTTTGACAGGGATCTCCCGCCCTCGCTTCTTTTCCCCGCTACGGGAGGTCGCTTGCCTATGCAGGTTGATCTTGCAAGGGTTCAACCAGATCGAGCCCGAACTCCTTATACCTTGACCGTGTTGGGGACATGCAAAGAAAAACAAAGAAAGAGCAGACCCGCTCTGATACCATTGATCCGGATTTTATGCAGGAACACAATAGAATACATAAATAACCATGAACAGACCTCTGAACTATGTTACAATGAGGCTCGAGGGCCTATTTATTGTTGAGAAACAATGCAGAATCCGAAACTTAATCGTAGGAGATGAGGCGCCAAAACTGTGGGCGCCCGTTTGGGTAAATTGGTGGTTCAACTTCCCGGGGGCGTAACTTTGGCATCCGATCTCCGTTTGATGCGTTCAATAGCTCATTAGAAAGATCTATCTGAGGAGTACAATTTTTGAACCCATGGACCAATGTTGCTCTCCATTTTCCCAAAAAACGTCGTTTAGGGCCTCAAAACGGCTCCGGAAGTTCAGGACCCAAAAAACTTCTAAAAATAGTAAGTTTTGTTGCAACTTGAAAACTGAAAGAACTGATGGTGGGTGTTTTCAAATGGAATAGGTGGGTGGCCACCAATATCCACCTGGATCATTAAGGCCCCAAAACGGCTTCGGGAGTGGAGGACCCGAAAATCTGCTAAAAATAGTAAGTTGTGATGAACGTGAAAAGTTGCAAGAATTGATGGTGCTAGTCCAAATGGAATAGGTGGGTGGCCACCGATATCCACCTAGATCACCGCAACCTTAGATTTAATATTATGGTTGAGCTCCCTTCAATGCCATAGTCTTTTGGCTGAAGGACATCTTGCAATAATTTCCCTTTCAAATAACAATTAACAAACTTTGTAAACATACAGGTTTATCCAGGTTATTCTGAAATCTGAATGGTCTGCTTCAATTTTTGCATTAGATATGAACCCCAAATCCAGCAGACGGAAGTCTTTCAGTTGAAGTTTTCTAAGAAAATCTGAATTTTTCCCATCCCTGCCTGCCTCGTGTACAGATTTGGGAAAATAAAACAATAGGGTGTCCTGTGGGAGGAGGATCCTCAATCTTTCGACCTATAAACCCCAGATCTAGCTCAGGGAGTTTCTCTTTGGCGACTGCATGCCCATTAAAACAATGAATGTAAGGGATCTCTTCTTGCTGGAAGAAAGGCGCAAAGTGAAAATCCCCTTTGGGCATGTTTTACCCAACTATCCCAGACAGAGCACAACACTATCAATTTCCAGAAAGCAAAGAAAACCAACATGATCTTTTCTCCCATCTGCGGACGTCAATTAAATTCAATCCTTTCTGATCCAAAATCACATGGTGACAGTGGATCTGTCACGTCTCCACGTACCAGATCCGAAATATTTCCACTCTGTTGCTTTAGATGGGAGTGAGTAAGATGTCCCTCTGCCTTTCTTCCCCGCAGACGGAAGCAAAATTGCTCCCTGGCTCATGAATAGTGGCGGCGCCCAGCTGAAACCCAGAGAGAAGTGAAACTCTAGCAGAGCTCATGTACTCCATTGCTCTTCCAAAGTTGGCTTTGGTTGATAGTGCAAGTAATCTCTTTCGATTTGTGTACCACTGGTATTTTCCATGCTTTCCTTTCAAGGAGCGTTATCCTGAACCCTAACAGACTTGTTTCTAAGTCGCAGTTTCTATAATTGTTCCGATGAAAAAAACTGGCATTGTTGTGGAGCAACTGGAGGAAGCTATATTGTTGAATGGATGAGGAAAATGAGACAATACATTGAATGTTACAAAAAACGGCTGCTAGAAAGCACCATGAAAGATGTTAAAAATGAATGTCCAGAAACTTCACTAGACTAATCATTAGATGTTACACTTGGGTGAAATGAAGCAAGAGGCGTGCATTAGGATCTAACCATAGTTAAAGGTTAGTAACGCATCTTTTTTTCCGAATTGTGTACAGGCACCTAAATCACTGATTATGAGTATTTTCCATGGTTTTCTTTGAAGGAGTGTTTTCCTGAATCCTAACAGACCTGTTTCTAAGTTCGAGTATATACACTTCTTCCAATGAAGAAAACTGGAATTGTTGTGGAGCAACTGGAGGAAGCTATATTGTTGGATGGATGAGGAAGATGAGACAGATACATTGAATGCTACAGAAAAGGGCCGCCTGAAAGCACTATGAAAGAATTAAAAATCAATGTCCAGAAACTTCTCCATACTAGTGGTTAGATGTTACAGCTGAGCGAGATGAAGCCAGAGGTGTGCATTGGGCTGTAACTATGGTTAGAGATCAGTAATGAAGCAGGCTTTGATCAGTAGTGCAAGTAATTTCTTTTCTGATTTGTGTACAGGCACCGATATCACTGATTATGAGTATTTTCCATGGTTTTGTTTCAAGGAGTGTTATCCTGAACCCTAATAGACCTGTTTCTAAGTTCCAGTATAATTATTCCTGTGTAGAAAACTGGCATTGTTGTGAAGCAACTGGAGCGAGCTTGAAATGTCTTTAGGTCTTGTTTGGTTCATTTCTGCAGGGGATAATAAAGCTGGATTTCTGTTTACTTGGTCATATTCTTAATCCTCCATAATAGATCTGGATTTCCTATTAACAGTGCAGGATTTGGTTAATAGTGCAAGTGATCTTTTTTCCGAATTGTGTACAGGCACTTAAATCACTGATTATGAGTATTTTCCATGGTTTTCTTTGAAGGAGTGTTTTCCTGCACCCTAACAGACCTGTTTCTAAGTTCAAGTATATACAATTCTTCCAATGAAGAAAACTGGAATTGTTGTGGAGCAACTGGAGGAAGCTATATTGTTGGATGGATGAGGAAGATGAGACAGATACATTGAATGCTACAGAAAAGGGCTGCCTGAAAGCACCATGAAAGAATTAAAAATCAATGTCCAGAAACTTTTCTATACTAGTGGTTAGATGTTACAGCTGAGCGAGATGAAGCCAGAGGTGTGCATTGGGCTGTAACCATGGTTAGAGATCAGTAATGAAGCAGGCTTTGATCAATAGTGCAAGAAATTTCTTTTCCGATTTGTGTACAGGCACCGATATCACTGATTATGAGTATTTTCCATTGTTTTGTTTCAAGGAGTGTTATCCTGAACCCTAATAGACCTGTTTCTAAGTTCCAGTATAATTATTCCAGTGAAGAAAACTGGCATTGTTGTGAAGCAACTGGAGCGAGCTTGAAATGTCTTTAGGTCTTGCTTGGTTCATTTCTGCAGGGGATAATGGAACTGCATTTCCGTTTACTTGGTCATATTCTTAATCCTCCATAATAGGTCTTGATTTCCTATTAACTAATTTGAATCCTTATCAAAATTCCCACTTATAAGACTATGGATAGATTTAGATCTTAAAAAGAGGAAGAATTGCAGACAGAAACCTCCTTATTGCATTCGTTTAACATATTAGGCAAAGCTTGGTATGCATTGTAGGGACTTAGTAATTACCCAATTTAGAAAGGTCACCCAGAAGAATACCCAGCAGGAAGAACATGGTCTTTTTATTTGTATTTAAATTCAAATAACATATATCAATGAGATCTAGATTGGTTCTCAAGATTTGGGATTGTTGCCGTATTTTGAAATGGGCATTGAACAGGATAGTAGCATAGTGATATTCCTGTTCCAGTAATCGTTTTTGTATTCATTGATGACAGGCTGGGAAAATGTGACGGAGAATCCAAGATATGCAGAGATATTCAGAGAAGGCTTTGTAAGAAGTAAGGTAGGGTTTAGGGGGAATAAGAACTAAAAGAAAATGTGATTTGCTATGGAGATCACAATGAGCACATGAGAAAAGGGGGGATTAGGTTTGCACCGTGCCATATTTAATGAGGTCAGTGGCAGCACGTGCCTGTTCTTGAACGGGGTTGTTTGTCTTGTGGAACAAGATAAATTCAGCCACGATAAATACATTCCAGTTTATCAAATAGCAGACATTAAAAAAACAACACTTACCGTGCATTTTATTAAGATGGGTCGTCGTACTAACAGCTGACTCAGGCATAGAGTCGGTAACTACCAGTCTGTCATCAAATAAAAAAGAGTGCCAAGCAAGGCCAAGGAGTAAAGTCATATTCAAGGCCGAGTAAAGTCGTAACTAAGGTCGCACAAGCTAACATACCAAGGGACATTAAACAAAATAAATAGACCACCTGGCCAGAATAAAGTGTCAAATCATGTAGCTGCTGGGTAGGGTGTCCCACCATTTATTTGTTGCAAATTCTGAATCAATCCAAATTGGCTCCTGTCCATCATTGCTCGCCTAGGGTCCATGGGTGGCTTTGGTTTAGAAATGGCTAGAGAAATAGTCAGGAATTAATCAAACTGCTGAAAACATCAGGGCCTTGGAAACGGCATCTGATCCCTGTGTGTGATGGCCAACAAAAGCTCAAGGTTGAATCAAGTGCTCATTATGGGAACCTTGTTTATATGGTGCATGGTGTTGTACCTGAGAAGATAATGATGTTGCATGACACTGTAGCCCCTACAATCCAAATTGGTTCCCGTCCATCATTGCTCGTTTAGGGTCCATGGGCGGCTTTGGTTTAGAAATGGCTAGAGAAATAGTCGGGAATTAATCAAACTGCTGAAAACATCAGGGCCTTAGAAACGACGTCTGATCCCCGTGTGTGATGCCAACAAAAGCTCAAGGTTGAGACAAGTGCTCATTATGGGGACCTTGTTTATTATGGTGCATGGCAGCATGGCTTAGAACTATAGTTGTTGGTGCAAATGAACCACCTTTATCTTTAGTTTTCTCAATTGTACCTGGGGAATGTGGAGGTATGACATTTGCCACAACAAGAAGTGTAAATGAACACAAATTAAGGAATCATTATGGTAGGTGTTGCCGTTGATATGTTAAGTGAATGAAGGTGGGGATTCCAAATTTTACTTTATATCGCAAATTAGCCCCTGGACCAAAGGGCTCACCTTTTCATTAATTGGAATTTTCTATTGTCACCTCATCAATGTCCCTTAAAGATGAGGACTGAAGATTCAAGACCAAAGTTTTGTTGCCTGCTGCTATTTTGTGAATTCTTCATCAGCCTGTGCATTAGGCTTGTATGATTATTATTAATTACCGTGTTCACAGTTATTCTTGAATCTGTTAGCTGCTGCTGTTTTGTATATTATTCACCCACCAAGTTGCTAGTATAGCAAAGGATTTCATTTTTATTAAAAAGGAATTCATTGTTGGAGCTTGAGAGGTAGGAAGCAATTTTAATTTTGTGAGTGTTCTTTGTTTACAGGGTTCTATATCATGTTTTGGGAAGTTTTGGTTTATTTAAATGAGTTTATCAGCAATTTAGAACAATGAAACCCTTCTTGATTTTTTTTAAATA
Organism: Pinus albicaulis; assembly: GCA_034641835.2. Lineage (NCBI taxonomy): Eukaryota > Viridiplantae > Streptophyta > Pinopsida > Pinales > Pinaceae > Pinus > Pinus albicaulis. Next base: position 929,427,033 of record CM076571.1, on the reverse strand, counting down.
GCGTGAAAATAATTTGCATTCAATGAATATAAAGTTCAACCCTCACTACAGTTTGCACACTCATTTCAAAGCAGAGGGCTATGTTAGGGCAGAAGTTGGAAATGGAACAGCATGAGGGTCAAGTAGTCCAATAGTTGAAATTAAAACCCAAGCCAATACCTATCTATCAAAGGCAATGGCTGAATATGCTAAGGGATCATTTGATCCAACAAAACCCTTCTGGTATATGCAACCAGACACCCCTGTGATAGCACAAACAGGGAAAGACTAGAAGTGGGCCATGCAAATGGACATGCAATATTTGTAGTCATCCTTGTGTTGTTAGTTATAATAGGTAACACCCTTTGGGACAAGGGGGAAAAGGTTAAGTTATGAGAAACAGAAGAACCACTTTCCACTGAGCCTGATCCATGACCTTGAATTAATTTGCATTTTCTATTGTCACCTCATCAATGTCCCCAATATTTTAAGATCTAATTTAATTAGCTGTCTTTCACTTTTGGTTGCAAATTGGCTCTTGAGCCAAAGGTGTCACATTGCATTAATTGGCATTGTCTATTGTCTCCTCATCAATGTCTCTAATAACTTCTAATAACTTATGATTTAACTTGATTAGTTTTTGTTGAAAAGTGTAACTAGGTCGGTCTTTATGTTGACTATGTAATTGTGTATTTATGTAAAGAAGAAATAATGATAATAAAATTTATTTTGTTGTACTTGCCTCGTGGGTTTCATGAGCAAGATTTACTATGACTTCTTCTTGATGTCATTAGGATTTATAAGAGTCATTGTCATGTTAATAGAGTCATGTTACACTTGAAAGAAGACCTCCAAAAGACAAGACACGGTGATCTTGAAAGTCAGCGAAATTAAATATATATTTGACATGTCGGCTTACATAAATAGGACGCATCCATTCAAGAACTCATGTTGGCTTATTTATGAAACCTAACCACTATAAATATCAACCTCGGCTCAGTCTAGAAACAAAGATTTTCAGATATCCACTCAAAGATTTTCGGTGACCTATCTCTGAGATTTTTCAGTAACAAGACAGAAGTACAGTTTGGTGCATCTTTGATTTTGGACAGGTATAACAGTGATGGAACTCGGTTAATATACAACAAGAAGTTTCGGATGATGACTCAGGAAAAACACAGTGATTGCAGTTTGGATTGTAGCACAGACTTTGGCCAACATTACAGTGACACTTTCTTCACTGTCTCGGCGTAATATATCAGTATATTTCGGTGACATCTTCCAGTGCTTCCTTAGTTAAGGAGTCAGCGCTGTCTCAAGTAGAATCTTGGTGCTCGGTGTCACTTGGTGCTACTGTAACAATGATTGATGACATGTTCCGAAGATATGATCTCAGTTTGTGGAAGATCGAAGAAGTAGAAGAGCCTTAGTCCTAGTCTAGGATATATACAGCGTGAAGGAAGGCCAACACAACCATGATATAGTCATTGTGTTGTTTAGTGCAAAGATGATGTTCAGTAATAGGTTTCGGTATCACAGTGCTGCATGGTGCAGTCAAGAAGGATGACTGTGTCTTGGTCTAGGAGAGGCAATTTAGGTCAAGGTTTTGGTCATGGTCTTTGTTTTCATCAAGTGAAGAATTTATAAGAAGAGATTTGTGGGTTTTCCCCTCAAGAGGAGGGGTTTTAGCCCTGGCTTGGAGCCTAACTAAAGTGTCGTTGATATTATTTTTTTGATCGCTGTTTGATGTATTGAACGTAATCATAATGATGAACAAAGATAATAAGGAAAGAAGTAACACAAACAATTATCATATAAGAGAATTTGTATTAACGTTTGCCCTAACTAATTCTCAACATGGTTTCAGAGCTTTGGTTACAAGAAAGGGCTATCAGTGATACTTCAGTTCGGATGCATGGGTTAAACAAGCGTAGATCTCAGTCAAGGAGTATTACCCATACACTAATACTTACATGCACACAGTCATGGTATCTCCATAGTCTTGGCATACATGTATTTGAAGTGTTGTTACACAGGTATCCTGAATACAATTTAGGCCTACATACATCTCCACAGCTTGGACTCATTCTGAAAATTTTGGTGATATACTACAGTTCGGAGGGTAATCACATATCACAGTGACATTCTCGGCATGACTAAATAGACAAGAGTGATTGAACTGTGATACTATCATAATTCGTCTTAAAGTTAAGCTACACAAATGGAAGTCATACCACATAGTTTGGAGCAACTTAAGAATAAGATCATTCAAGGAAGCATCAAGGTGAAGATCTTCTCTTCACTTGCCAATTAAGTATCTTTCATTTTCATTATCAATTTTGGTTAAATGACTTCATTGTGCATGGAGATATATAAGATGGTTGTATTACCAAAGGTCTTTGCAAGAAATAAGGAGGATAGTCATAGTTCTCATAAATAAAGTCATCGATAAGGGTCTCCTTTGAATTCATGGAAAGAAACTCTTAAGGCTCTCTCACACGAACAATATTGGAGACACAAAAAGAGCTAGAAGAAGAATTATGAATAGTACAAGAAAAGATGGTCCTCAAAGGATAATGTCAAATATAGGAAAGAAAGTTCATGAAACTAGAAAGGATGGAAGAAATAATTTCATAGAAAGAGGGAGTAAGAGATCATTAAAGATTGGTCTCTCTCACAATAAGTCTCTTTATGACTCCTAAATCCTGCATAAGATATGTCTACAATAAATAATAGGATGCGGTGTGACATCATTTGAAACAAGAACTCATGTGATCATGAGGGTAACAAAATTTATGGATAAGTAAGTTACCTCATTCAATAACTTAGTGTTTTTATGGAAGAAGACAAGTTGAGGGCAACAGTTTTTGCATAACTCAACATTTTGAAGAAAAAGAAGTCATCTAGAGCAAGTCACATCCTACATAAAAAGGGAAACATCTGCCGGATAGGGATCTTTAAGATCCTCAAGATTCTCTAATGGAATCTTCATTAGAAGATTCACCAATACAAAGAAGAAGCAAGTGTTTCAACAAAACTCTAACTTGTGAAATTCATGAATGATGATATGATGACACAATAACAGATCAAGGGATTGAAGATCTTTCAATCTAGGAAGTTGCTGAAAGGAACATAGATGACATGAAGGAAAAATGAGGTATGTATACTTGTATTTAATATTATATTGACATGTCGAATGGTTGCAGGTAATATAGATCACTAGTGGAAGAAGACAAGTTGAGGGCAACAATTTTTGCATAACTCAACATTTTGAAGAAAAAGAAGTCATCTAGAGCAAGTCACATCCTACATAAAAAGGGAAACATCTACCGGATAGGGATCTTTAAGATCCTCAAGATTCTCTAATGGAATCTTCATTAGAAGATTCACCAATACAAAGAAGAAGCAAGTGTTTCAACAAAACTCTAACTTGTGAAATTCATGAATGATGATATGATGACACAATAACAGATCAAGGGATTGAAGATCTTTCAATCTAGGAAGTTGCTGAAAGGAACATAGATGACATGAAGGAAAAATGAGGTATGTATACTTGTATTTAATATTATATTGACATGTCGAATGGTTGCAGGTAATATAGATCACTAGAAATATGGTCAAGGAAAAAGGATCTCCTCCTCTGTAAGGATGCAGGAAAGCATAAAGTCACACTAGATGAAATCAACATAATATGTCCTCATATGGAATATGAGGTGGCCAACTATAATCAAGGAACTCTGATTGAAAGTTGTTAAGAAAGATATGTGTGATGAAAGGAAGAGATCACGAAGATATGCAACCATGGAGAAGCAATCAACATCTAAGAAGACCAAGAAGATTTGACTAGAAAGATCTCCCGGAAAAAATATGAAGTCTGTAATGGAAGAGATAGAAACATTGATAATAAATAACCTGGGGAGATGTGTCAACGTGAATGAAGGATGTTGATGCGTACAGTAAGATGTTATGGTGAAAGATCATCATCGAGGTAACTTTTGTTTCAAAAGTTCATATGTATATGTTTATCTGGATGAATTTGTGCAGGGTTGCTAATCATTAGTAAGGATGTATGATCCTTGAAGATGATTCGAAGGAAAGCAGCATGGCATAACGGTGGACCAGATGAGAAAGACTGATGAATCACTCTCTGATAGTGGACATGACTCGTGAATGAAAGTGATGGATTATCTGTGCCCTATGAAAACAAAAGTTGAAGATTCCTCAATATCGAAATCCATGACATCGAGGAGAGGGATTCTTCATGAGTAGATGGATTATCTGTGCCCTATGAAGACAAAAGTTGAAGATTCCTCAATATCGAAATCCATGACATCGAGGAGAGGGATTCTTCATGAGTAGATGGATTGCTGCTGCAGGAACCTGGTTGAGAGGGAGCTTGGTAGTAAGTTTCTTGCCTGGGAGAAACTTGAAGTGTGTCCTTCCTGTATTGAGAGGGAGTGACGTATGTGATTCTCTATTACATGTGTCATGCTCTAGGCCAAGACTAACAAACATAAGTCTTAGTGAAGGCCATGTGAAGAGAATGGATAGACACATCATTCTGGTCTTCACCTAGAAGACAGAATGGAAGATTGGGTAATCATCTGGCATTCGATACTCTTTGAGAATGAGATAGGGCATTCAAGATAAGAGTAGTCGTGGATCAATATTCTTTGAGGGCTGACTACTCAAGATAAGAATAGTCTAAGAAGGTCATACTCTGGGAACACCTAGGTGGGGTATGTACCTTGGAGGGACAATGACTATGGTGTCTATTAGTCATGTGTCTTGCCAGCATTGTAGCCCATTGTCTCGTTGAGAGACGAGGCTGTTAGTCAAGGCCTTGCACTAGGACAATGTTGGTTGATATGATGCTATACATATGTGATTACCTATCCGATTCTTCTAATGAGATTTTTCAGTTTGAAAGTGACCATGTACCTATATGAATACCTCCCTAGTTAAGAGGGAGTGTTGAAAAGTGTAACTAGGTCGGTCTTCATGTTGACTATGTAATTGTGTATTTATGTAAAGAAGAAATAATGATAATAAAATGTATTTTGTTGTACTTGCCTTATGGGTTTCATGAGCAAGATTTACTATGACTTCTTCTTGATGTCATTAGGATTTATAAGAGTCATTGTCATGTTACACTTGAAAGAAGACCTCCAAAAGACAAGACACGGTGATCCTGAAAGTCAACGAAATTAAATATATATTTGACACGTCGGCTTACATAAATAGGACGCATCCATTCAAGAACTCATGTTGGCTTATTTATGAAACTTAACCACTATAAATAGCAACCTCGGCTCAGTCTAGAAACAAAGATTTTCAAATATCCACTCAAATATTTTCGGTGACATATCTCTGAGATTTTTCAGTAACAAGGCAGAAGTATAGTTCGGTGCATCTTTGATTTTGGATGGGTATAACAGTGATGGAACTCGGTTAATATACAACAAGAAGTTTCGGATGATGACTCAGGAAAAACACAGTGATTATAGTTTGGATTGTAGCACAGACTTTGGGCAACATTACAGTGACACTTTCTTCACTGTCTCGGCATAATATATCAGTATATTTCGATGACATCTTCCAGTGCTTCCTCAGTTAAGGAGTCAGTGCTGTCTCAAGTAGAATCTTGGTGCTCGGTGTCACTTGGTGCTACTGTAACAATGATTGATGACATGTTCCGAAGATATGATCTCAGTTTGTGGAAGATCGAAGAAGTAGAAGAGCCTCAGTCCTAGTCTAGGATATATACAACGTGAAGGAAGGCCAACACAACCATGATATAGTCATTGTGTTGTTTAATGCAAAGATGATGTTCAGTAATAGGTTTTGGTATCACAGTGCTGCATGGTGCAATCAAGAAGGATGACTATGTCTTGGTCTAGGAGAGGCAGTTTAGGTCAAGGTTTTGGTCATGGTCTTTGTCCTCATCAAGTGAAGAATCTATAAGAAGAGATTTGTGGGTTTTCCCCTCAAGAGGAGGGGTTTTAGCCTTGGCTTGGAGCCTAACTAAAGTGTCGCTGATATTATTGTTTTGATGGTTGTTTGATGTATTGAACGCAATCATAATGATGATCAAAGATAATAAGGAAAGAAGTAACAAACAGTGATCATATAAGATAATTTGTATTAACGTTTGCCCTACCTAATTCTCAACTGTTTTGTCATATTTAAAGAAGGTATAAAGCCAATGGTAAAAGGGGGCACAATGGTACATAAAACCATGGGAAATTAATCAACCATTTCGTTGGACACTTTTATCTTGTATAAAATAGCGTACTAATCAAGTTTATGGTAGGGAAAGAATTGTAGAGAGAGTTGTAGAAAACAAATTCCATAATGCTGGATAAAAGATTTATTGGGCACAAGGAGCAAATCCTAGAGATAGTTCAGTGTAGGGGATTTGAATCCAAGGGCATAACGTGAGCTATTTCATTGCAAGACACATAATCCAATATTAACTATTATCATTATAATTATATAACAACCATGAAAGAGAAAATGGTAATTACATAACAACCATGAAAGAGAAAATGAAAAACAAACGAGAAGCCTCATTGAATTAGAATAGCAATGTAAACTGAGTTTTGATCACAGTAATCTTAAATACTCTTCCTCGTGCACAAAATATTAGGAAATGGTCGAGTGGGTGAAATCACATCATTCCCTATTTGAATTGTTTTATTGTGTAAGAACTAAAAAAATATTGTAGCAATCAAGCACATAATAATTATGAAAGACAAAATGAAGAACAAAAGATAACCTCATTGAATTATAGTGCTAGAATTTTGATTACAATGATCTTAATACTCTCTTCCTTGTGCACAAAATACTAATAAATGATAGGGGTGAATACCATAGTGCATTTTGCATTCTTGGAATGTCTTTCCTTCATAATCCACTTATAGGTTGATGGGCATATGAAGAAGAGTAAGGATGGCCAAGGGAAAAAGAATCAGGAGGAATAAAACTTAGAGCTGCTATAGAGTGCTAAATCCTTAAAGAAAGCTCGCCAATCCTCGACATTGAATGTGTATTTGTTCCTCATCTCCTCCATTTATCCACATATCTATGAAAATTGGGGGGTCCTCATAATGGTTACCTTTTTGTCTTTTATCACTTTTCGTTTCTAATGCATGAGCTTTACTCACAATGTCTTGCGGTAAATTGGCCTTAAGTGTTTTGGTTCTCATCGTTGCTCTTCTTTGGCTCATGCTTCCCTTAAATGTCATGATTCTCCTTGATTTTGGTATCCTATGTTTTTGAGGACTTGTATAGCATTTTTCATTTGTTGTAGGTGATTTGGCATAATCAATTGGAATAACATTCAATGCTATTTTCATTGGTGTCCTCTTTGGCCATGGAGAAATTATGGTAGTGTTCCTATTTTTGCTAATGTAGTCGAAGCCATATTGGGATCAAGAACTGTGTAATGAAGAAAGAAATGATACCACATGACTAAATGAAACCAAAAAACAAACAAAAGTAAATATACAATTATTTACATGGTAAAACCTTGACAGGGTGTTAAGGAAACTTACACGGGGCAAGGGATTGGAAACTCTATTAGTCAAGAATGATTCTCCATTGTTACAAGCCTCTGGAGCCATCCCAATTAATATGGGCAACTTTGTTACATTAACTCTTTCTCGTTATACAACCAATTGACTGGTAATAACTAAATTTTGTCCAAAATCACATTATTAGTTGTTATATTTCAACAAACTCCACCTTGACAACAATTTTCCTAATCCCTTGCCTATGCCCCGCTTCTCTACTATAACTGACTTCGTGAATATGTCTGCATGATTTTCCTGTGTACGTACCTTCTTGAGAACTACTTTGCCACCATCGATTACATGTTTCACAAAGTGATACCTTACATCAATGTGCTTGGCCTTGTCGTGATAGGCTGGATTTGTAGCCAAATGAATAGCACTACGACTGTCACAAAACACATTTAGTTTCTCACGTGTCCTTCCAAACTCATCAAGTAGACCTTTTAACCAGATTGTCTCTTTATGGGCATCTGAAGCAGCTATATACTCTGCTTCAGTAGTGGACAAAGCAACTGTCTCTTGAAGCTTTGACATCCTGCTAATTGCTCCACCTACAAGAGTAAAAGCATAACCTGTAGTAGACCTCCTTTTGTCCAAATCTCCTGCATAATCAAGATCCACATATCCGCAGACTGAACTTTCACGACCATCAAAGATGATGCAATGATCACTTGTGCCTATCAAATACTGAAGCACCCATTTCACTATTCACCAATGTTCTTCCCTTGGATTTTCCATGAACTTGCTGGCAACTCCAACTGCATGTGAAATGTCAGGTTTTGTAGATACCATTGCATACATTAAGTTGTCTACCACATTTGCATATGGTACACGAGACATATACTTCTTTTCTTCAACAGCTTTAGGTCTCAAAATCGAAGAAATCTTAAAATGGGAAGTTAATGGAATATTAACAGGTTTCACATTGTTCATATTGAACTTTTCAAGGACTTTCTCTACATACTTATGTTGTGACAACCAAAGCTTACCATTCTTCTCGTCTCTGTGTATCTCTATGCCCAAGATATGTTTTGCCGCTCCAAATCCTTCATATCAAATTTCCTATAGATTTGTGCCTTTATAACATGTTGATTTCTTCCATGCTTTTGCTTGCAATAAGCATATCGTCAACATACAACACCAAGATAATGAATATGCCATTGAAACTTTTGAAGTAACCAGAATGATCATATTAACTTTTGATAAAATTCTGGCTCACCATGAAGGAGTCAAACTTCTTGTACCATTGCTTGGGTCACTGCCTTAAGCCATACAATGATTTCCTGAGCTTGCAAACTACTCTTCTGTTGCGACCTTGTACAAAACCTTCTAGCTGATCCATATATATCTCTTCATCCAAATCACCATGAAGAAAGGCTGTTTTAACATCTAACTGTTCTAATTGAAGGTCAAGTAATGCAGTTAGTGCTAACACAATACAAATAGAAACAAGTTTAACGATTGGAGAAAAAATCTCATGAAAATCAATACCTTCAACCTGAGAATGCCCTTTTGCATCCAGCCTCGCCTTATACCTATCAATACTTCCATCAACTTTTCTCTTCAACTTGAAGACCCATTTGCACCGAACAACACTTCTCCCTTCAAGAAGTTCTACAAGAGCCCATGTATTGTTCTTGGCTAAGGAATCCATTTCTTTTTCCATGTTTTTCCATTTCTCGCTATCTGCATCATCCACTGCTTCCTGATAACAAGAAGGTTCCCCATCTTCAGTTATCAACGCAGAAGATAAGCCGAATTTTCATACCTTTTGGGTGTTCTTCTTTCCCTTGTAAACCTTCTTAGAGTGATTGGTTGCTGAATTGGTTCTGGAATTTCTCCAGTTTCCTTTGCTTCACCTTTTTCATCAGAAGTCTCTCTTGCCTTTCGACTTTTGTAGAAATTTCTGTTCCCAACCCTGATTTTTAGTTTCTCCTTATTTCACCCATAAAGTTAATGCCCATTCCCATAGCCATACATTCAACAAGCTGGAAAAATAATTATTTTTTGAAAACACAAATTCTGGAAATTTCAGAGTGCTGAAAATGTAGAAATAAAAACTCAGAAAAATAAATCAGCCACACACAGAAAATAGACACGCTGATTTTTGGTCAACTTGACGCTGGAAAAACCCCCTACAACTCTTGGGGAAAACCAGTTCGAAAGCTCTTCTTATTTCTGATAAATAGCTTTTACAGTGAGACAAAAATTATAGCGAAATTTCAACAACTTAACAAATGTACTTATCTCGATTTTCGTGCTTATACACCACCTTGGAAAGCGTGCCGAACAGTAAACTAACAAAACATAAATTTTACAGCATTAATTTCAACATTAAATGTTGATTGTACTTTTTGATTTCTATGCCCAGTGGTACGATCGTGCTGTTGTACAGATTGTACGAAATGTACAACCCGACCTCCTTGATTTTTGTGCCTCCTCCTGCCTCGAAAAATGTGTTCAAGTTGCTGTACCGCTGTTGTATGGATCTCCTCAAAATCTGTGCCACCAAACAGCAGTACCTCGATTTTTGTGCCCAAAATCTGCATAGAAAAATGTGTTGAAGTTGCTGTATGGATTCCTAGAAAACTGTGCCTCCTTCCTCGAAAAATGCTGTACGAATTTCTGCCTTGGGAACTGTGCCTTTTTGCTGGTGTACGTATTTGCTAAAGTCTCCAACTGTTTCTCGCCTTCTCACTGCTCAGAAATTTCTCTTTAGCTTTCTCTCCTGCGCTCTCAATCTGCTCATGAAAGAATGAATGATCTTTCCTCTCCTTTTCCTCCTTTAACTTAACCCTAAGTTACTGTTGGGGAATCCTTAAATCCAATGGCTGAGATAGCTTTAGATCTAGGATTGAGATTAAATACTCATTTAAATCTCACTTTCTATTTTTTAATTCACCCCACTTTAATAAAGACGCTCTTAGTCATTTGTTTCCAAAGTCACTTTTCACTTTCTAATTTCACATTGCCTTTATTAAAGCCACTTTAAAATTAGACTTAGTAACTTTATCACTTAAAGTCACTTTTAAATTAGATTTGACTTTATAACTATATAAAGTCACTCTAGGAGAAAAATTAAATTATTTTGGACACTTTTCCGTAGGCCAAAGATCAAAGCCTTAGGAAACCACCTGTCTTCCGATAACCAAATTTCAACAACTTTCTGGAAAAAGTTAGCCTCCCATTGAATTTGTTGATTTGGCGAAACCTGTTCCTATTCAACTTTTCCAACATCCGATTTTAGAAGAGAATATTCATCAAATGTTCCATCTCTACTAATGACCATCTTTCGTGAAGAGGGATCCTATAACCTGTATCCTTTCACTGCATAATCATACCCAGCGAAGCCATAACATTTCGATTTTGGATCTAACTTTGAACGCTGATTCCTAAGAATAAGATCATAGGCATCACAACCAAAAATCTTCAAATGTGAATAATCACAAGACTGACTTGACCAAACTTCAAGAATTTTGCAATTTATGGCAATTAAAGGTGATCTATTAATTAAATAACAAGCAATGGATATTGCTTCTGCACACAACTCCTTTTGCATGTTAGCGTTGCTGATCATGCTGTTGGCTCTTTCCATAAGAGTCCGATTCATACGTTCAACAACACCATTTTGCTGAGGAGTATAAACATCGGTTTTATGTCTAATAATCCTTTCATCCTTACAATATTGTTCAAATTCTAAAGAAGTAAATTCACCGCCATTGTCAGTTCTTAAACATTTAATTGATTTGCCTGTTTTCTTTTCCACCATAGCTTTAAATTGTGTAAAACATTAAATACATCAACTTTCTTTTTCAACATATAGACCCAAACTTTTTGGGAGAAATCATCAATAAATGTTAAGAAATATAATGCACCTCCATAAGACATAGTAGGAGATGGTCCCCAAAGATCAGAATGAATATAGTCCAAAATTTATTTACTATTATGACTTCCAGTTTTAAATCTCAGTTTACATTGTTTTCTATACACACAACCTTTACAAAAATCCAACTTCAACGATTTCAAATCAGGAATCAACTTGCGGTTCATCAATACTTCTGCCTTTCTCGCTCACGTGACCTAATCGCTAATGCCATAAGCAAGAACCTTCTTTTGCTTTTTCTGATACAATCGTTGCCCCACTGACTTGAGTGCTACCTTTGAGTCTGTAAAGATTTTCAACCTTTTCTGCCTTCATAACAAACATGGTGCCTTTTAAGACTTTCAACACTCCATTCTAATCTGTAAACTTATAACCATCCGAGTCCAAAACTCCCAAAGAAATCAAGTTTTTCCTTAATTCGGTTACATGCATAACATCAGTTAATGTTCTAACTATATCATCATACATTTTAATTTTTACATTTCCCATCCCAACAGTGTAACAAGATGGCATTATTTCCCAGAAACACAAAGCTACTATTTACAACTTCATATGAAGTAAACAAATTTCTGTTCATACTAATGTGATGAGAAGCACTAGAGTCTAACAACCAATTTTTGTTCAAACTCATGTGATGAGAAGCACCAGAGTCTAACAACCAATTTTCAACATTCTGAGATACATTACAAACAGGTAAAGCTTCAGTAGATAAAACTTCATCAATCATACCTGAATCAACCTGATTTGCTTCTTTATTCTAGTTTTTAGACTCGTTCCATTTTCAACAATCTTTTTTGAGGTGTCCAATTTTGTTGCAGTACCAGCACTTGGCTTTATACTTCTTGCCGTCCCTTGATTTCAATTTGGAAGAACCTCATGCGTTTTCCCCTCTTTCCTTTGACCAACCTCTGGTTACCATGGCTTTTGGTGCAAATGTTTCAATACGTGATTTTCTTCGTACTTATTCAGATAACAGAGCTCCCACAACTGATTCAAATTTCAAAGAATTAGCAGTGCTCAAACTGATTGAAGCTATGAAGTGGTCCCATGACTCTTGCAGAGAACACAACAAAGTTATAGCCTTGTCTTCTTCCTAAAATTTAACTTCCATATCTGACAACTGGCAAATAAGTGTATTAAAAATATTTAAATGATTTGCAACTTTTGTACCCTCCTTCATCCGAACACTGTACAATTGTCTTTTTAGATAAATTCTATTGGTCAATGATTTGGTCATATACAAAGTTTCCAGTTTTTCCCACAAACCTTCAGCTGTGTTTTCTTTAACAATATTAAAGAGAACTTCATCTGACAAGCATAACCTAATGGTACTGAGAGCTCGGGAATCCAAAACTCCCAATTCGAATCTATCATGCTTGTAGGTTTTTTCCTCACCTCATCTAATGCTTTGTGCAACCCTTGTTGCACCAGAAAGTCCCTAAATTTTAGTTTCCACAATGCGAAATTGTTCTTCCCGGTGAACTTCTCCACCTTGAGCTTTGCTTTCGCCATTTTGGCCATTTCTTCCTACTTTGGATTCCTAATTTTTTCTTCTCTCTTAAATTTCCAACTAGGGTTTCAAACTATATTTTTTTTAAAATTGTTTCCTCTTTTTTCAGCTAGGGTTTATTTCTGGTTTCCAACCTTCAGAATTCCTTTCTTGTTTTAAATTTCTAGAATCTGATTTCCCTTCTTATTTTAAATTTCCAGAATTAAAAAAAATATTTCAAACTCTATTCAAATCTTTTTGTTCAAACCCTTCCACTTCAGAATTTGAGAAATAAAATTTCTCTTAAAAAATAAAATTTCATAAACAACCCTAATCTTCAACCAGACAATTTCTTTATTCATTTCCTTCTTTAAAATTTTTTTTCCATTTTCTTCAATACCCTCTTAAAAAGAACTCTGTTTTCTTAAAAAAAGAAAACTCAATATCTGTCTACCTTGTTTATTATTTTTTATTATTTTATCATTTTTATTTTTTATTATTATTTTATATTATAAATATTCTCAAAAGTAATTGTACCCGATTTTCATTCAATTGGATTGGGCTTGCTCTTCCCAGTATTGCAATTTGTTCACCAGACAGGTAGATTGAATCGAGACTGGGGCTTAGACCCACAATCAACCATACACATGACTATCTCAGGGCTTGCTCTTTGCTGTCTATCTCCTATCCGACGACACATGCTCTTCTCTTAGCTGTAGCGGTCGAGACTTCTCAACGACGACTGTAATGGACAGGGAAATACACCAGCATACTCGGGCTCTTACCTTCTTCAGCGATGACAGACAGAATGACAGAGCAAGGGGTTTAGGAATTAAAAAAAATATTTGAACAACAACAAATATTTTAGTGGCTCTGTTCTTGACTTTAATCGACCAACATATTCACTGGCAGTAGGTGGACGATAGTTTTGAGCGACGACACCAGCATGCAGATGGCGGCTCCACAATCTCCTTTGCAACTTTCTCTGTCACCAAATTTTTTTTAGTAGTGGCTTCTGTGCACTGGTGACTCAAGCGAAAACAATTTTACAACCTCTCACGTCCTTTATAAATTCTCTTGAGCGGAATTTGCACCATGGCCCTCATGCCTTAGCTCTGATACCACTTATTGGGATCAAGAGCAGTTTAATGAAGAAATAAATGATCAAAAAAAATAAAAAAATAATATATAATAATAATAATAATAATAATAATAAAAAATTAAATTAAATTAAATAAAACTAAATTAAATTATTTACGTGGTAAAACGTTGCCATGGTGTCAAAGAGACCTCCATGGGGCATGCGATTGGAAACTCTATTAATCAAGAATGATTCTCCATTGTTACAAGCCTCTTGGGCCATCCTAATTAATATGGGCACCTTACATTAACTCTTTCTCTTTATACAACCAGCTGACCTGTAATAACGCCCAAAATCACATTATTAGTTATCATATTTCAACAAGACATATGTTCAGTGCAATTATTATTGATGTTGATTGTGAACCTTCCATCTTCACTATGTATGCATCATGTCTTCAAAATCTAACTTTTTAAATTGTGTGCATAGAACTATTGTATTGCGTTGGTCTCCCCAATAAAAATTCCATGAAAATCAACATTTATGCCTTGTGAATACTATTTCATTTGATTCTATGGCTTAAGAGCTTTCCATTGGGCCTTCATTTGCTCCATGTGATGGCCCATAGCCTAAGTTATTCCCACTGCGAATTTTGTGGCTTAGCCACCATCAAATCCTTGTCCTTTAATTTAGACCATTGGATTTGTTGGGCAAATATCTATACTAAAGGCACAATGTGAAATAAACTATCATTGTTTATGAGCCCCAACACTCTCCAACTATGTTGTGCTAAAGCCTAGAGGGTCTATGCTTGTGCTTTCTAATATACACCATATCTTAGTTTTGGGCAAATAAAAGGACACCACATGTCAAACCGTGTCATTGCACTAATGTGCCAACTCATTATCTTGTCACCTTGATGGCCACCAAATAACATTGCACGTAGTATCGCACCATTCGATGCTTTGTTGTGACTTGTCATGCCCCCTTTTTATGTCACTATGCACTAATGTGCCAACTCATTATCTTGTCACCTTGATGGCCACCAAATAACATTGAACGTAGTATCACACCATTCGATGCTTTGTTGTGACTTGTCATGCCGCCTTTTTATGTCACTATGGGCCTTGTGTTAATTTTGAATATAGGGCGGCAATAGTTGAAGGAGGACATGTTCATATCCTCCCCTAGCCCATAAGGGAAAATTGTATGCAATGAATTGAAGTGGGGTAGAGATAAATGGATGAAAAGGGGAGTATGTTCCACTTGCCCTCCACCCTAGGTGTAAGTGAAAGGAATTGCAAAAATGGTGTTAAGGAAGTGTAAGAATGAAAATGTGAATGGAAATAATTAATAACAATATCATAGCAATGACATGCACATCAATCACGTACACATGATTTATGCCAAAAATCCAAACTAAGAAAAACCAACTAACAGATCTATTATCCCCTTGATCAAACATGACCGACCTAGCTGGCAAAGTGAGCCTCCATCGCTCACCTCCAAGCACATTAAGAGGGAGTATTCCCAAGCCTTTTTAAAGGCTTCATTACATGTAATCAATGGGTTGTAATAGTACAAGCTGTAATCTAGGGGCTCTAATACTGCAAGGTATCAAGACCATGGGCTCGAAAACCAACATCGATGATCCAACTCTATGAATCTTTCACCTAGTAAAGTTTAACCAAACATTCCTCCCTTTAAACTTGACTTGGGTTTCACTTGACCAAATTGACCAAGTTAGCATGCATTGCTCACCTTTAGGCCTCACCTCGCGCAAAGTTTATTTACTAGGTTTTTGAGACTACGACAACCCCTTATCTCCCCTTCCATCACCTATGCATACGTCTAGAATTTATTGTTGAAACTTAAAACTTGGGGCATACATGTGTAACAAGTCATATAATGATATGCTTTACTGGTGAAACTCAAAACCTAGTGTATGCATGCATAACACACCTTACAATGATATGCTTATTTACATTCAACTTTGTTATTTTTTTTGTTTTTCTTCATTGTTGCTAACCTTAGGCTTACATTGCCATTCCCTTGCCTGACCATTGTGTTGACCTCAATGGCCATCAACCAACTCTTCGGACTACTGTCCTGAGGTCATTGCCATAGGTAGTGATCCTCATCAATCTAGCTACCTCATAGCCATGTTTCATGATCTACTCTTGCACATTAAGCATGAAGCCTATTGTGTCTTAGATGCAATCCTTGCACCTACTTTGAAATTACTCATGCGAATCGCTTTTTTAACTTTCTTAAGCATTACTCTCATCTTTGGATTATTCCCTCATTCTTCATAGCCACAACTTCTTACATATAGCTTGTCAAAAACATGAAGAAATCGCCCATTGCCATGGAAATTGATAGGGCAACGATTGCTCACATCTCCACTATTTAAAAGTCTTACATCTTCATCTCATGTTTGTTGTTCTAAAGGCCGATACCATTGGCATTTTAGAGTTGATTTCAAATGTTATTTGGGCAATAAGATAAATATTTTCCATCTTGCAGAACCATTTTCTTGTACCCATGCCTAACCTCTCGTGCACATTATCTTATATTTAGACCTCCGTTGGCAGCTACAATGAGCCATTTTCCTTGTGGGTCAACGCTTTTGACATGCTCATGTTGTTTGCGTACAATATGATAGTTATACACCCCCATAATGCTCTTCGACTACATTCGTTGTATAGCAGGGGCCAACTCAAACCTAGCGCATTTGTTTTCATAAATCCTAGCATAAGACCGCTTTCACCAGAGAGACAAAGCTAACCAAGACTTTGATACCAAATGTAAGAATAAAATGCAAGAGAAAATAATTAATAACAATCACATAACAACATCAACGTGCACACCAATCATGCACACATGATTTTATCTTGGTAAACTCTAAGCGAGAAAAGCCAACTAATAGATATGTTATTCTCTTAACCAAAATTTTCCAAGGCATCAAAGTGAGCCTTCATTGCTCACCTCTAGGCACATGACAATGGAATATCTCAAGCCTTTTAAAGACCTCATTACATGGAAACCATGGGTACAAACCGTGGGATATCAAGACCATGGGTCTGAAAACCACCACTTGTGATGGAAAATGGATTTCATTCATTGTCTCTTTCATTGAATCAAATCTATCTTAATACGAAGAGTGTGGGGGTAGAGGTAAGTAAATGAAGGATGAATGTTGGATTAAGTTTTCCCTTTCCTCCAAGGGAAAAATGAAGTGCAAAAGGTGCAACACTCATGCCTACTTCGAAATCACTCATGTGAATCATTTTGCTAACTTTCTTAAGCATCGCTCTCATCCTTGGATTATGCTCTCATTCTTCACAACCTCAACCTCAACCTCTTACGTGTAGCTTGTTAAAAACATGAAGAAATCACCCATTGCCATGGAAATTGATAGGGCAACAATTGCTCCCATCTCACTATTTAAAAGTCGTACATCTTCATCTCATGTTTGTTGTTCGAAAGGTCAATACCATTGGCATTTTAGAATTAATTTCAAATGTTATTTGGGCAATAAGATAAATATTGAACGTCCATCTTGCAGAACCATTGTCTTGTACCTTTGCCCACCTCTCATGCACGATGTCGTTATCTTAGACTTAGACCTCCCTTTGCAGCTACAATGAGCCGTTTTCCTTGTGGATCAACGCTTTTGACATGCTCTTGTTGTTTGCGTACATATGAAAGTTACACACCCCCAAAATGCTCTCCATTTAAATTTGTTGTATAACATGGGTCAACTCAAACCTAGCACATTCGTTTTCATAAATCTTAGCATAAGGCCACTTTCACCAGCTAACCCAAAGGCTTTGATACCAAATGTAAGAATAAAATGCAAGAGAAAATAATTAATAACAAGAACATTGCAACACCAACATGCACACATGATTTTATCCTTGAAAACTCAAAGCGGGAAAGGCCAACCAATAGATTTGTTATTGTCTTAACCAAAATTGGCGAAGACATCAAAGTGAGCCTTCACTGCTCACCTCTAGGCACATTACAATGGAATATCAAAAGCCTTTTAAAGACCTCATTACATGCAAACATGGGCACAAATTGTGGGATATCAAGACCATGGGTCTGAAAACCACCACTTGTGATGGAAAATCAATTTCATTCATCATCTCTTTCACAATCAAATCTATCTTAACAAGAAGAGTGTGGGTTAGAGGTAAGTAATGAAGGATGAAGGTTGGATTATGTTTTCCCTTCGACCCAAGGGAAAAACGAAGTGCAAAAGGAGTGCAAAGGGATTAGGGAATATAGAGGAACATAAATACATATGGTGTGTATGCAAGTTGGGGTGAAGGGATGCAAATGGAAGGTGGATGATGAATTACTTTTTCTCTTTTCCCTAAGGAAGGATAATGTTGTAAGGTGAATATGTATGTAGTAGTATGGGGTGGAGATAAAACATATAGTGGGAAGTGAGGAACACCTTTGCCCTTCACCCCACAAAAGTTGGGATAAGGAAGGGGTATAACAAGCAAGTAGAAAACAAAAGGTTTGCATCAAAGAGTTAGGGTGGAACACTGGTTCTCAATGACCCTCGTAGTTTGCTTAATTCGGGTTATTAATGACCCTTTTTCTTTGTGCAACTAAGGGGCTTAACTCTAAGACTTCAGTGATTAATGCAAAGCTTAATTTGCTTTTATTTGTGCATAAAACAAGGGTTTAGCTTTGAGCTAGCACACTAGGTGAAAAATGTGTTGCCTATCCATTTATGAAGAGACACATTTATTCCCTATTTCCGAAATATGTTACAAATTATTCACTCTAATCATTTGCAATGTTGTGTGAAACTCAAGAGTGCATGATAATGTCTCATAGGAGGGTTGACTTCTAAGGCATGAGAGACTAGAGAAATTGGCTACAAAACTCAAAGCCCTAATGCCGAGCAAATTTAGCAATGCCATGAAACTAGAAGAGATGTTTAATGTTCTTATTCATTTCTTAGAAGGGGCATTTAGGTTGTGGTACCCCTAAATACTAAACCATTGACTTATATGGACAACGCCATGTATTAAGGACCACACAAAACACATTTTTTTGGGCTTCAAAGGGGTTTCTAAATGACTTGGACTTTGTACATGAGCCTCCATATCTCATTTCACATTATGTTGGTCGATGTGTATTTCTTGAAAGTTACAATTCTTTGTGTTTACTAATATCAAATACACCACTATGGTTGCAACCCTTGTAGGCCAAGATTAAAGAAAATATTGTTAGGAATGAGATTTTGGATTATGTCAATAATTTGTTTGTTAGTGTTGGCAAGGTTGAACTTGACTTCAAGTCTTCTAGTGCTAGGGGTTTCCTTCACATAACACTATTCATGGCAACCAAATGTTGTGATCCTTAAAATAGAAGGTTGGATTGTAGGGAGTCACATTTCCATGCCTACTTATGCTTAATAATCACCCATGCTTTCCAAATTCTCTTGGATACAAATGTTTGTTTGATGGGATGATAACAAATTCACTGCCATTTTGGCATTAGCTTTGAGCTAGAACATTAGGTAAAATATGTGTTGCTATACATTCATGAAGAGACATATATTCCCTATTTCCAAATATGATACAAGTTAATCACTCTAATCATTTTCCATGTTGTGTGAAAATTACTAGTTTGTGGGAGTGAGACTAGTAATTGGCTTACGACATGAGAAAATAGAGATATTACCCACAAAACTCAAAGGCCCAATGCCAAGAAAATTTGCCAAGGTCATAGAACTATAAGAGATGATTAATGGTCTTATCCAATCCACACAAGGGGAATTTAGAGTTGTAGTACTCCTAAATACTAAACATTGAGCTATATATCTAGGACATTATGTATTAATGATTACAAAAAACATGTTTTGTAGACTTTGGAGGGGTCTTCTAATTGGCTTGGACTCTATACATGATTCCCATATGTCATTAAGCTTTTTGGTGGTTGATGTGTACTTTTTGAAATTTTCAATTCTCCATGTTTACCAATCTCCACTACACCAATATGGTTGCAACTCTTGTAGGTCAAGCTTAAAGGAAAGGTTGTTAGGAGTGAGATTTTGGATTATGCCATTAATTTTTTTGTTAGTGTTTTTAGGCTGAACTCGACTTCAACTCTTCAAGTAACTTGTTTGACGATCACATCAATCTTCTTTACTTTTAATACATTTCTTAAAGAATATCTTCATTTAAAACCATATTGATTATGTCAAGGGTTTCCTTCACTTAACACTAATGGTGAACACTAAAGGTCATGATCTTCAAAATAGAAGGTTGCATTGCAAGTAGTCACTTTTCAACACTAATGCTTAGTAACATCCCAGGCTTTCGAAATGCTCTTGGGTACAAATGTTTGTTTGGTGACAAGTGTATATGCATTCAACACTTTGAAACAAATCTAAGGTAGCAAGGGACATAGGTTTCACCGTTCCAATCTTTATATGCCTTCTCAAAATCAATATTGATGAAGATGACATATGGTCTGAGTCTCCTAGCCCACTCCTTTTGTTCTTAGATAATGGTCTCTAAGTTTGTTTGTTCAACATTGATAATCTTTAGGAGAATATGCTTCATTCGTAGTGTTAGGGCTTTGACTGTGGTTTTTTATGAAACATTAAGTAGCATGATTGGGCACTTGTTGGAGATTTATTTTAGGGTCCACACACTTTGAGATGAACCTAATGAGATTCTTTATTAATGTGAATCTGCATAGAGTAGGGGACCTATCATCAACCATTTCATTCAAGTTCGTCAACTCACTCAAGGTCAACTCATAATCATAAAGTTTTTGTTGCAAGCAATGGGGGATAATGTTGATGCATGTTTGCATGCCGACTCTTCTCTCCTTTTTCAACCCTTGGCATTGAAAAAACATATTATAGTGGCTTACAAGTTATATTTCATGGTCTTCTTAAGTGGTCACATATTGTTTCGGGGTTTTAAGAACTTTTACATGCTTTGTGAAATTAAATTTGTCAAGCCATTTGACTTGATCCAAAGGCCTAAATATGTGCACCCAAGCTCTGTCTATTTTTTCCACCTTTAAGAGATGTTTTGACCTAGGTCTTTGTTAATAGAAATAATTTGGTGTGGTCTAAATGATGGTTTTAATTATTCTATTTCAACTTTATGCTTCATTGTTATGAAAATGGAAAATCCCTCTTGTAGCATTGTGAAAAACTAGTGACTCATTGAAAATATCCTCACACCATGCTACCTAGCCATATGACACTTGGATTGAGGTATTGTGTTCCATATTATTTTGATGGTTTCAATGGAAGTTCGTTGGATGAGATGAGAATGTTATGCATAAATTTGCTCTTTGGAACTTTACTTTATGAAGGCCCTTGAACAATAGAAAAGATGATACATTGATGATTGGAGAAAGCAAGACTTGCCTTCTTCCACCATACTCAAAGAAGAAAAGTTTTGTTTTCAAAGTGTGGTTTGGTCTAGTTGCTTCAATAATATTTTATTTCCTTTTTGGACATACACTGGGTGATACATGACTCATGGAAGTCCCAAAACTAATTTGCTTAGCCCCACACCCCAATTTTGGCCTTCAAGCCATTCTATGGATTTTCTCTTTCGACAACTTGTAAATTGGAGCAACCCTTTTATCTTCATTGTGTTTCAATATTATATGTCTTCACAAAACCATGATGTGATGCTTCACTTTTGATTACTGGATTAGTATTGTGTTTGTATACGGTGAATGGTTAAAAGTCAAGTGGTGTAATATGTATGATTATACATTGAATGGTAATACAAAAATACATCACAGTGTGCAGAGAAGGACAAACAAATGTAGGGGTTATTATTCCACAAGAAAGGAAAGACACGGGTTTTAAGTAGGTTAAGAGGAAATGAACATTGTAAATGATTTAACTCAAAGTCCTTGAAACCTTAATTATGTTCCTTTATTATTAATTAATCTATAATTCATTAAACCTTGGTGGGGTTAGTGAATGGAGGAGGTATGTGGGTCTCCCTTTCACTTGTTGTTCTTGCCTCCCCTTACCCCATCTTGATTATGATAATTGACACCCTGCATCCCCACCCCAACCTCCTCCCACATGTTGTAATGCTCAAATGAATATTTGTTGAGGGTGAGAGAATAGTAGGTACGATTGAGCGATAGGGGGATCGAGGGGGTTGGGTCATGGGATTGGTTTTGACAATCAACCCCCCATTGCACTTCTTGACGTACACTTGTCATCCTTGTCTCTGCCTTTCTGATCGTGATAATTGACCCCCAACACCCCTCTCGTCACTCCCTCCCACTTGTCGTTTTCAACCTCATTCCCCCCCTCCCACATGCTATTGCCTGAATGAATAGTGGTTGATGCAAAGGGGTTGGTAGGTATGAGCGAGCAATAGGGAGGGGGATTAGAGGGCAAGGAAGCATTTTGGGAGTTGGTTGTTTAATTTAATTTTAAATGTTTTAATTAACTCTTTCTTCTTCTTCTTCTTCTTCTTTTTTAATAATTTAATTCTATTAAATTTGTTTATTTTTCATTGTATTTGCTTTTCATTTGTTTTTTTCTAAATTCTTTTTTATTATTGTTTATTTGTTTTTGTTTTATTTTGTTGTTTTTCATAGTTGTTGATAACATTACAAGTTTTTTAAGGACATGGTTGCAAAGGGTGGTGATTTCGATTTAGGGTTTTTTTGTTTTTGTTTAATTTTTATTTTTATGTTAAGTTTTTGACCCAGAAAATAAGGTTTTAGAGCTAGAATTCTTATTTTGAAATCATAATTCTTGTTAAGTTGGTAGCTATCTTTTGATGCTTTCTCTAGAGGTAAGGAAAGCCAACTTATTAATGAGGGATTATAGGGCATAAGTGCGAATGAAGAGACCATTGAGAGCTTCGATGATAAAAGAGAATCTACCAAGAAAAAGAGAAGGAATTCATGAGGTGATGTGTGACTCATGTGACGGGGAACCATTTTAAGGAAAACTCCATATATAAGCTTGGAAGGAGTGTAAGTTATAAATCAACAATTTATGTGTACATGATATAGATGAAATAATGAATTTTCATTCTTTCAATAGTTGCTAATGGAGGAATAACACATTCCACAACATGGATTTACTTTATAAGAGCAAGTTGAAGTTGGTTGGGAATGATCCAATGGAATGAAGAACAATTTCTAGAGTCAGATAAAGTTTATGACAACTAGAGATAAGGGCATGAGACATCATAAGATAGATGCTTAATCTACTAGAAAATATTTCATCATTGAGATAAATAATTTTAGAAATGAATGTTAATTGTTGAATAAAGATTACTAAGTCACCATTTTCATTGGACAAGGGTAACGGATTAAAGCAAGTCAATAATTGTAGTTACTTCTAGAATGGAAATATAACTAAGGCACATGAACTAAGAAATGTATTTAAGCTTAGTATTGGTTGCAACGTAAAATGGACTTGAAACGAGTCCACATGAAGTTAGAGTGATATAATTATATTGCTATGGCGTGTTGGAAATGTTGAAAAATTAATTTAATTTGAAACATGATTGACGAAGGAAATGATGCAACAAATGAAACGTATATTGCTATTATGTGTTGTAAATAAGAAAATACCAAGTTGAGCATTACTAGTTTTAAGAAAATAAGTAATGACTCACTGAAGAACATATCGGTAGGATGACTTAAAACAAGAACACAAGATTTTAGCCATAGTAAAATGGAACATGAGGGCAACCCAAGACAACAAAGGAAGTTTACCAACACAACAAAATAACCTGCACTAATGTTGTGGATCATTACAAGAATTCGAGGAATTTATTGTAGCAAGAACTAGTGAACATGGCTTGCAACACAAACCTATTAATGAGGGGAATTGTCTCATCTTAAAATTTCTTTTGTTGTTAGAAGTAGAGTTGCATGTTTGTAATAGTAACAAATATAAATGTTATGAATATTTTTCTCATGTTGTAAATTGATTTTGGTAAGAAAACCATAGCTTTTGATCCATCGTATGAATGAAAAATAGGGCAGGGTTTGGATTGGTTGTGTTTTGAAAAATCCATGCAATGCACAAGGAATTCAAAGGGGAAATTCCTTCGACTTTTTTCTTGCTCTATTTATATTTCTTTGAGTTTATTGTAAATATAATCAAGGCATGGGAATGCTTGATATGCAAGAGAATACAATAGCTCAAATGCTTATGCACTAGTGGGGATGTCAACAAATAATGCATGGTGGATATAGATATTAGTTAAGATTAGTATGGCATTACATATGCCATGAATACAACATGATGATTGTTTATAATTAATGTCAATGTAATCAAACATGGCGATATCATAATTGAAGTTGTTGATGATACTATTGCATATAGCCAAACTTATGAAAAAGGACAATGATGAAAGGGATGTTGATTGAAAGGTTCATTAAAGGAGTATGTGAACCTCTATAAGTCACCAATTGCGTTGTTTATGAGTTGATAACCAAGGAAATTCATAACTGATGATTCTAGTGTAAAGATTAAATGCTATGTGAAATAATCTTATGTGAGGCCATAATGATGTTCGATATGGAGAAGCTTTAGTGCCACACAATTGTCCAATGGTCTCTCTACTTATATTGATGTTCTACATTTTTACCTACTTGCCAACACCAAGAGCACCTTTTGTGGGGAAACGTTTCAAAAGGGACTGCAGGTAGAGAAAGGAAATATGTTGTAGTAAGCTTGAGGGATTGTTTAGCATAGAAATGGCATATTCCCTGTGTTGTATCAAATTGAAGAGCAAGGTGTCTCGATGGTTAATCAAGTGTTGGGGAGGCAGGTAAATGATGTGTTGAGGTGTTGGCCAGATCTTCCAACTCATCGTGGTGGAGTACATGTCATGAGAATATGATATTTCTAAATCAATGTGAGTATGCATTGAGTGAGTGTGTATGTCGTAATCATGCACACGTATGTTTGGCACATATGCTTGATTTCATGGTATAAATGTATGATTGTGTAATATTTAATTGCAATTAATGTGATTATAATTGAAATGATTCAATTATTGGTAATTATTGTTGGAAACATAATCATCCTGGGTTATGTAAACTTGGCTTATTCACTTGAGAGGAAGGTGAAAAGATTCAAGTGAAGGCCAATAGTCATGAGAAGTCCAAGAGACCTCTTCGAAGATGAAAACCAAAGGTTAGTGAAATGTATTTATATGTATATCTTGTGAACAAGAATGAATCTCATGTTTTATCATCTGCTATGTATTTTCGTGTGCACTCTGATAATGGTATTAGAGCTAGTTTGACTCAAAATTCTTTTTCCATCTCGAGCTTGTTATAGCTAAGTTTAGACACCTCAGCAGGCCAATGTAGCTCTTGTACGACCTACTCAATCTTTCCATCTCTCAAATCTACAACCCATCTTGGCATTAATTATATGCATAAGGAAGAAACGACCTACCACTTCCACACTGCAGTTGCTTTGGTCAGGTACCCTTGTTCGTTGTTCACCTACAAGCCTAAATTTTTTATTTTTCCATTTGTTAACTATCTTTAGTGTTGGTTTTTGACCGCATCTCTTTTTGCTTTGACCATCACACACATTCCATTACGTTTATTGAACGAAATGGAGATGGATATTTTGTACTAGTAATAACAATCAACTAACGACATGGTAAGGATCAGAAATGGATTCTTCTCCTTGAGTTTGGATGTTGGGGTTTACATTCCATTACGTTTATTGAACAAAATGGAGATGGATATTTTGTACTAGTAATAAAAATCAACTAACGACATGGTAAGGATTAGAAATGGATTCTTCTCCTTGAGTTTGGATGTTGGGGCTTGCTGGGATCATTTCTTGATTTTGGTTTTGGTTGTCAATGCTCTTCAAGGCTTGAAGTACTAATTTTATTAGGATAAGATACGTAGTCTTCAATGTTTTCCTCATCACTAAAGTTCATTTTTTCTATAAAAGCATGGAAAACAAGGTGTATCTACCTCTTATTAGGCAGAGGAAAATCAAATTTTCTATCAAGTATTCTAGGCCGCAAAAGTGCGGGGTCATGTGCACTTTAACGCTCTAGAATAAGACTCAAAGGATCAGTACATTCACATCCTCGGTGAAAGTTGTCTTCACGCCCATCTAGTGGATATTCCACCCCATATGAGCTGCAAGTGCCATAATCATCTTGATGGATGAATAATGTGTCTCTCGAGTGAATGTATCCTCATAGCCAATACCCTCAACCTGCAAGAAGCCCTTGGCCACAAAATTGGCCTTATACTTCTCCACACTCCCATCTGCTCCATGCTTCACCTTGTACACCCAACGTGAGCCTATTAATAATTTTCCCTTTGGGCGTGTCATAATATCCTATACATCATTCTTCATGTGGAGGAATATTCCTCCACCATGGCTTCCCATTAAACCTGCCGAGAGTCTGCCGCCTCATAACAAGAAGGGTTTGTGTCCAATAACTCAATCATAAAAACCATATATCTTGTGTACCTATGTGGCTTCTTGCTTTCCTGAACATAGAGCTAGGAGTCTCAACTCGCCCCCGAGCCTCCCTAATCAACCTCTCGGCCCACTTGGCTCTCGTCCTCCTTGTGTTGGGAGTAATTTTTGAGTGGTTTCCTCCACTTGTCCTGGTCCCTCCTCATCCTACATTGACTCCTTGTAATCTTGTTTTATGGCATGCTTGCCACTTGGTTGAGACTCAATTTGTGACACTGGCTAAGGCTCTTGCTTGGGAGCGAGTAGTGCCTCCTCAATTACTCCAACCTACTCTCGCTCCAAGGATACCCTTAGAGATTTGTCCTACTCAAACCTTACGTCCCACTTGATAAATGTTTTCCTGAGTGATGGTATATACACCTCGCTCGCTTGATATGTCTCATTGTAACCCACAAAAATTCCATTTTCTGTTGCGGGCTCCAGCTTCTTCCTGCTCTCTTTGGACACATGGAAATCAACTTTGGTTCCAGGGATATGAAAGTGAGAAACATCAAGCTTCTTGCTTGTGAATGGCTCCTTTGATGTAACTTGTCCAAACACTCAGTGTGGACTCCTATTCAACAAAAACACTACAGTGTTGCACACCTTTTCCTATAAGAAAATTGACAACCCTTGGTCATGCTACATGTAGTCGTTCCAAACATGCCACGTGTTAGCCAGCTATAAAATTTGTTATACCAAATGTTGGCTAAAAACTTTTTGAGCCTTCAAGGAGCAAATTTCATTGCTAAAAATTGTTGGCTCTTGAAGACTTTTGAAGGCCTCATGCCTATCCTCTGTCCGAACTTCAACACTGTTCCCATTTTTACACTTAGAAATCCTGCTGATTTCCAAGCCAGAGTACTGTTGCAAAGCACATTTTTCCCCCTTCCCTTCTTCCAAAACTAACCTCAGTTTCTATCCCTCCATCTCCCATGAAAAATCCCTCATTTACATTTTTTCCTTTTCCCCTTCATCAAAACCCATTTGACAAGGTTGAAAACTCCTTTTTTGCCTTATTGGAACCCTCAATTTCCCTTGAAAACCATTGGAAAACCATAAAACCCACATTTTTGTACATATATGGGTCTTAGCCCTTTCGCGCATAAATCCCTGGTCGCATAACCCTTCATATGACCCTCGGCCCCGCAGTCGGGCGCCAAACCTTTAAATATTTCTCTGCCGAAGTATTAAAACCTTTGATTATTTTAAAAATCTTTGGTTTTTAATTAAATTATAAAATTTTTCGTCGGTTCGATTTTCAGTTTAATCCCCACCTTCGATCTGATCTACAGATCGGACGGTGCAGAATCCGTCTCCTTGTGGTCCCCGCCGTCCAAAAGCCAATTTCTGAAACCACGCGGTATTCATCGCACTGCCTTTGGGTAAAGGCGATTTTCTCTCGATCGCCAGCGATTCCATACACCGGGTGACACGCGTCCTGTGTACTTTTTGCAAAACTGCCGTCCATCGCGCGTTATCGTTCGGACGTGGATGCCCAGAGATATTGCTGTGCGCTGTCCGATCTGGGGCGGGCCATCCAATGTCGATCGCTCGTTGAAGATACACGCGCGATAACCGGGCTACTGTGCAGCGGCAACAACATCTCCGCCGTCGATCTGATCTGCAGATCGACGGTCCACGTTTCATCGCCCATAGTTCCTCTGTTTGAATTTCAACCTCCACTCTCGACCGTCGATCTCTGCGCGATCGACGACTCAGATTTAATCTTTTTTCTGCTCGTTCTACGATCTTTCCCGATAAATCTTGACCGTTGAATGATGCCATCCAACGACCACGCTCTCTCCACACGTCCTTGGAAGCAGTCAACTTATATATGCAGGATTTTGTAATAGTTGTTTGTATTTTTGCAGGGTTTAAATGGTTTTCCGCCATTCTGAAGAAAATTCGCAGGCTGAGGGTGGCGACCATCCCGCCTTCAATTCGTCAAAGGAAATCATTCACAGGTGTTAAATGCACGTTTCATCGGTGTTTCATAAGGCATTGATGCCATTCGATTCCTGTTTCAGTCCTGCACATTTGAAAGACACAGCAAGTCAATCACAAATCAAGATTATCACTATAGAAGACCAGAATGCACCAGAACAGAGGATTGAAAGATAGATTTGTGGGGATTATATCTAAGATGCCTATCAAAAGCCTAATCCCCGGATTTAAACACAGTTGTAAGGAAAAATCAGAGTGTTTTATCCGACGAAAAGCTCCACCGGCTTAGTTAAAGCGAATCAATTCTTCTCAGCTACCACGAAGGACACCTGTGCCTCAAAGAAATCAAATGCAGGCCAAAGTTATTGCATGAAATCAAATATCTGCTTCACAACACAGCTAAAGGGTAAATCTGCGAACAAACTTAATGAAAAAATATCTACAGAGTTAATCTAACGTGACGCAGAGCCTCAAAGGTCAGATTAAGTTCCCACAGAGCTTAATCTTTATGTAAAAACATTTAATACAGGGGATATGTATGTAAGTTTCTTCATTGAGCCCCTCAAAGGCCTAGAAACCATTTAAGTCTGTATTAATTGTAATTGAGATCTTTTATCAGATCGCAGCGCCTCATCCTTCTATATATGCTCCTTTAGAAGATGAGTGAGGGGTTGGTTGTTGTTTGATCATAAGCTGTAATATTGAAACTCTCTGAAATCAGTACATAGTCCTTTGAAGTTGAAGAACAAATTGAAGTCTTGGAGGTCTTGATGATGCTGTTGCATGCTTGTTCCTGAGAAGGCTCTATCATTGGATTCATGAGCTTGACTATTGGTGAAGTATTCTGAACTGTTTCATGTTTTTCCCCTGTTTTCATTATGTTCCATAATTTTTTACTACAGTAGGATAGAAAGTATTAGGCTAAGAAATGACTCTTGGAAGCACCTTAGACCTGCTCATCCTTCACTGTTTTATGTTTTCTTCTGCTGAAGTATTTTAGAGGCTTTAATCTTTCTCTTTAGTCTTCATGCTTGTTTATTTCCTTAATGGTTTGAACAGTTGGTTTCAGCATGATTTATGGTTCTCCCTGCTTGTCTGCTGCAACTTAAAAACTGTTATTGAAGTCTCCCTTTGAAGTTCTTTGCTTATAGTGAATCAGAGAGGCCTGTTTTGATCTTGCCCTTTGTCCTCACTTAAACAGTTGGCTTAAAGGTCATTATAATTATGATCATAGATGTTTTTAGGTGTTCCCTCTTCTATGACTATAATTATCAGTAAATATTTTATGTTTTCTAAGTCCTTTAGAATAAAATCTTTCAGGAAATAGTGTGTTCCTCGAATCTTAGATTTCATTTTGAAAGTTGTCTTGAAGTCATTATTTGCTTAAAGAATGTTTGTAGAATTTATGGTTTGCCCTGTCTATCAAATATCTCTTTATTGTTTAAATTATGTTTTCAATTTCCCTTTGTTGAGAATTTGATTTCTCTTTCCAAATCATTAATGTTCATCCCATTCCAAAAACAAAAGGATCCTGTGGCCAAGTTAGATTTGCCCTCTGATATCCCATATCCTTTGATGAGTGTGTTATGACCTTTCTTGACTCCATTGCCCAATGAAACAGATATTTTACTGTCCTATATATCTTTCCTAGACCTTTCATGTTCTGCTGTATCAATTCAATCCAACCAAACAAACAAACAACACCTACACTTAATAACTAATCTAAAATCAATACTATAAGCACACAAGATAAAGTTTTGCAAACAAACATTTGAGAGATCCCTCTCTGAGAACAGGGGGACTAGATCCTGTAACTCTAAAGATTGGTTATGATGTTGCCTTATCTTTTGATTTTCCAAACTATCAAAACACGGGACAACAACATAATGGCGATCACGGTGGGACCTTTCTGAGTCAGTGACAATCTAAGTACCCCTTAGGACTTCAGAAATCCCTTATTTTCAAGACTATCCAGTGATTATCAGCCACCTTATCGCCACCAACATAATGGCGATCACGGTGGGACACTAAGTAAAATATTCAGAAAACAAAACATTCACTGTCTAGCATAACATAAGTAACCTTCTTCAAGCATTACCAAGCATAATGGTAATCATGATAGGACCTTTGAATCAGTGACAAACTAACTAACCCTTAGAATTCTCATAAAGCCTTGTCAAACCTTGAAGATTTCAGTTACCAAGCCATAAGAGTAAACTCTGTATGTTTTGACACCCTAGCTAAGTGTTAGATCAGACTTGGAACACTCTCTTAACCTATAAGACCAAAATAACTCAGAAAACCCAAAACATTTCAGTTTGGCTTCATAATAAACTTGGTGGTGGACCATAAAACCTTTACCTCCAAAAAAGCTAAAAACTTCCACCTGGCGACTCCACAATCCTAAAAAATATAAACCTTAAAACTCCACTGGGAAGACCCCAAGTCTTAACAACATCATACAAACTCAGTTAGAAGGCTTTAAGATGAAAATTTTCCTTCTTCTGAAAAGATGAGTTAGCCTTTTAAAAGATTGTCATATTTTGTTAAAACTCTCTTTCTAACCAGGTCTAGAAAAAACATAGCATAGTGGCTCCTAGAAAGATTCATACTAGAGCCTACCCTGACCCAAACCCACCAGGAATAGTTAACAACCCTGAAAGTATCCTTAGGAAGTCTCCTAAGATTAAATTATCAACTATTTTCAGATCACCCTTGAGAGCTAATTCCGTTCCTGAAAATCTTTCAGCTGTACAACAATCTCAAGTTGACTTAGTAAACCCATTTAGAACTAGTCTCTTGGTGATTTAGATTAGTTAGATTCTGAGTCTTCACTATCATCTCCTGAAACAAGTGAACCTCTTGGTAGCAGAGAGACAACCCCTCCTGATTTACATTTCCTTCACAATTTAGGTGTCTCTCATCCAAGATCAGCTCAGCAGTCTATTCCCGGTCCATCCACTTCTGCTCACCCTTCATCCACTGTTCAGGCCACTACACCTCAACCCACTGTTCCTGTTATTAATCCGCTCCTTGTAAATCCACCCTCACCACCTATCATGGCAGCCTGGTATGCTCCCCTAGTCCTTCTTGTACCATTAGTAAATCTTCCACAGGACTATCAGTCCAAAATTCCATTATATGATGCCAACAATGCTACAACCGCATCACAACATGTAGATAAAATGAATGACTATTTTGACAAAAATGAAATTGATGATGATTCTGTCAAGCTTAGGTTATTTTCTCAGAGCCTAGGGGGAGAAGTAAGAAAATGGTTTAAAGGTTTAGCCCCCCATAGTATTAACGATCTCCAAGGCTTCCATCAAACATTCTTAAACAAATGGGAAGTAAAGAAAAATCCTCTCCAAGTCCTTTTTGACTACAAGAACCTCCATAGAAACACTGGGGAAAGTGTGCAAGCTTACTGCACTAGATTCAATAGTGTGTATAACGCACTTTCCGCAGAACTAAAACCTCCACAGGGCTCAACTTTAAACAAGTTTCCTGAAGGGTTTGACCCTGAGATGGCCTATGAGCTAAGAGAGAGGGATTTTGCAACTCTTGAAGATATGCAAAGATGAGCTCTTTCGGTGGAAGTCAACTTAATAGAGAAAAGAGCAAGAATGAAAACTGAAAAGAGAGTATCTTTTAGAGAGGAATCCACACCCTTTACTTGCAACTCAAAAATGGAGAAAATGATGGAAGAAATGATGAAAGATATGAGCATAATCAAGAGAGCACAAGCCAATCAAAATCAAACTGCTCCTCGAAATAGAAATCAGAATTATAGAAGAGAAAACAATCAAGACAAATAAAACGAAAATGACCAACAGATTAGATCTCCCTTCCAACAAAACTATGTAGATCAATATGAGGAAGATAGGGAGTTGGAAAGGTTGGAAGAATCCCATGTAAACTTAATTGAATCAGAGAGTGGGGATGATGTTTTCCTCACCGAGTAAGAACAAAATTTTTTCTCTTCTGATCAAAATACAAACATTTATGAATATTTTGATGACTATAGATTAGGCTTTGAAAATGCAATCATGGAGGTACACAAACAATATGATCTTAGGAGCAAAGGGAATGCAGATAACTTAAAGGACAAGAACACTAATACCACTGTCAAGAAAAACACAGAAACTCAGCCCAAAAAGACAGCGGAGAAAACCAACATTTTGGCCAAAAAACCAGACTTAAACAAAGATAAAGGTGTCCAACCAAATGTTGAAAAAAGTACCCCTAGCACTTCAGCTAATGGTCCTAACAAAACTGTTCCAATTACCAGTCCAAATAAGGTTTAGCAAATCAAAGTTGCTGAAAAGAGTTCAACCGAAAAAACAGATGTAAATATCAACAAGTCAATTATTCCTTTCAGCCTTGAGGGAGAGATTGCCAAAATAAAAATCACCATCCCCCTAGCTGAACTAGTAACCCAAGAGGTGTACAAAAACCAAGTTTTGAAAGCTTTGAACTTAGGAAGTGATACAGACACTTTAAACTTGACAGATGATAAACCTGAGTTGTTGTTTGGTCCAGAAGTTGAAGGAAAATATCAAGAAGGGGCTGTCCCTCCCTTCTATGTTAGCTTGAACATACATGAGAAAATTTTACACAATGCCATGTTAGATTTGGGAGCTTCACACAATCTGATGCCCAAGGTGGTAATGGAGAGCTTAGGCTTAGAGATTACTAAACCATACAAAGATTTGTATTCTTTTGACTCAAGCCGAGTCAAATGTTTGGGTTGAATCAAAGATTTGTGTGTTACTCTAGCTCAGATCCCTGCTAAGAGTCTAGTTATGGATATGGTTGTAGCTGACATTCCCCCTAAATATGGCATGCTCTTATCAAGATCTTGGGGAGCCAAACTTCAGGGAAGCCTTCAAATGGACATGTCTTATGCCACCATTCCCGTTTTTAACCAAAACAGAAGACTATATAGGGAATCTCACATGAAGTACATGATGAGCAAAATAGACAAACCCAACAACTCTCCAATCTATTCTATTCAATCAAGTTTAGATTCCTTTATCTTATATAACGAAGATGACATTACTCAACAAGATAAAGAAAACATAGACCCAATCAGTTCACCACAACAATCCAATCTTCCCTTCGATCAAATTCAAAACATTGACAATCAACAACAACAAGAAAATGAAAATAAAGATGGAATACTTTGGAAAATAATTTTGGATGGATCTTGTAATAAAACAAGCATAGGAGCAGGTGTGTGGATTCAAAATACAAAACAGAGTTTTTCATACAATTGGATTTCCCATGCACTAACAATATTGTTGAGTATGAAGCACTTCTCCTAGGCTTACAACTGCTTAAACAGTTAGAAGCCCAGAGGATATCAATCTTGGGAGATTCTGAACTTATCATAAAACAAATCAAAGGAGAATACTTAGCTAGAAATCCAAGACTTAGGGAATATCGAAACGCTGCCCTTGATCTATTAAAAACCTTTGAGAAGTATGAACTTATTTTCATTCCAAGAGAATTGAATCATTTAGCAAATGAACTTGCGTTTAATGCCAGTGACTGTCAAATACCTAAGATAAATGAACAACTTAGCGTGAAGGTAAAACATAGGCCTGCAGTGCCTGATAACGTAGATCACTGGCAAGATTTTGATTCTGACCAACACATAGAGGATTTATTGAGGTCATAAAACGATTTTGCCATACCTACATCCGAATCGTGCCATAATCAAAATTGTCCATATATTGAAGAAATCCCAGAAGCTGAAATAACACACTTTGCTGATATAAGTCATTATGAGAATACGTTTGAAGCAGAGTCAATTGAAAACGTGGACCAAAGAGACCTGGAATTTTTAGAATGTAAGAACGGTTCAATTCCAAGAGGTCTCTCACGTTTGGAACACTTTTTCGACTTTAATGATGTAGCCAAAGAACCAAAAATGAAGCCTGTAGAAACAAATGTAGAAGAACACAACATAGGCTCCCTAACAGAACCCAAGATGATTAAATTGTCCAACACTCTTCCAATTCACATGAAATCTCGATACATTGATCTGTTTAAAGAGTTTAAAGATGTTTTTGCCTGGGCATACACAGATCTGAAGTCTTACGATACCAACATCATTCAGCACAAGATTCCCTTGAAGGAAAATCAAAAGCCCTTCAAACAAAAACTGAGGAGAATAAACTCACTTTTATTACCTTTAGTTAGAGCCGAAATTGAAAAGATGCATGATGCTGGCATTATAGTCCCTGTTAGATTTTCAGAATGGGTATCAAACTTAGTTTCTGTTAGGAAAAAGACAGGGGAGATCAGACTCTGTATCGATTTCAGAAACTTAAACAGAGCATCCCTAAAAGACAACTACCCATTGCCCAAAATGGATCATATACTTCAGAGAGTAGTTGGGTCAAAAAGGATATGACTCTTAGATGGGTTCTCGGGTTACAACCAGGTGTTAGTGCTCCCAAGTGATCAAATCAAAACTGCTTTTACCACACCTTGGGGCACCTTTATGTATGTCAAAATGCCTTTCGGATTAATGAATGCAGGGACACCTTCCAAAGGGCCATGGACATAGCTTTTTCTGAAGACATTGGCTATTTCATAATCATTTACCTTGATGACATAACTGTTTTATCAAAAACTGATGAAGAACATTTGATTCACCTAAGAAAAGTTTTTGAGGAGTGTAGGAAATTTGGCTTGTCATTGAATCCCAAGAAAACACTCTTTGGTCTCCAAGAAGGTAAACTTCTTGGCCACATAATTTCGGAAGAGGGAATCAAAATAGACGCTACAAGGATAGATGGCATATTGTAGATCAGCCATCCAAGGAGCCTCAAAGAATTGCAATCTTTCATCGAAAAGATTAATTTCCTGAGAAGGTTTATTCCTAATCTTGCTGAGCTATTAAAAAACATTACAAACATGCTTAAGAAAGATGTCGGTATAAAATGGACTTTACCAGCTAAACAATCATTCGAACTGGTCAAACAAGCTCTTACTCAAGCACCAGTCCTTATTAGTCCAGATTTTACCAAAGATTTCTATATCTTTTCCTTTGCATCTGAACATACAATAGCTGCATTTTTACTTCAAAAGAATGATTTGGGGCAAGAACAACCAATATCTTTCTTTAGTAGGGCCTTGAGAGATGCTCCTCTCAAATATAACATCATGGAGAAGCAAGCCTTAGCATTAGTGAAAGCATTAAAAGACTTTAGGGTTTATATTTTACACTCTCACATAATTTCTTTTGTTCCACATACTGTTGTCAAGGACATTCTAAGTCAAGACCCCGATGGTAAAAGGGGAAAATGGATTGCAACTATTCTTGAATATGACTTAGAAATTAGACCCACTAAACTAGTTAAAGGGCAAGGATTAGCAAAACTTATGGGTGAGTCTAACTTCCAAGCACTAGACATGAATATGGTAGATGTGTTGGAAGAAATAGAATAATCTGATGCTCTTTTTATTGAAGAAACATTTCTAAATTCTCCTTGGTATGCTGACATTATTTATGTGCTTTTATATCTAAATGGCCCTCCTTCCTCGTCTAAAACTAAAGCTAGATTCTTGAAACAAAAGGCTTTGAGTTTTTGCATATTAGATGGAGTATTATATTGGAAAAATGCTGTTGGAATTTTGCTTTAATGTTTACTCGAAGATGATGCACGAAAAATCATGCATGAGTTGCACGACGGAGAATGTGGAGGACACCTCTACTGGAAGGCCACAACAGACAAAATTCTTAGATCTGGTTACTATTGGCCTACCCTTTTCCCAGACACTCAAAAGTTGGTCATGTCATGCCATAAATGTCAAATCTTTGATGGCAAAAGAAAACTCCTTCCCTTACCTTTACATCCTATCAGAGTTGAGGCACCTTTTCAACAATGGGGGCTGGACTTCATTGGGTAAATTCATCTATCCTCCTCAGCTTAGCATAAGTGGATCCTCATAGCCACTGACTTCTTTACCAAGTGGATAAAAGCTATACCCTCCAGAAATGCTAATGACTCTGTCATTATCAAGTTCCTTGAAACAAATATCCTATGCAGATTTGGTTGTCCTAGCAAAATTATAACAGACAATGCTGCTGCTTTTAAATCTAAGAAGATGGTTGATTTCTGTTACAAATACCACATAACCTTGGGCCATTCCACTGCTTACTATCCCCCAGGAAATGGATTAGCTGAATCTTCCAACAAGAGCCTCATCAATATCATTAAAACGCTGTTGGAACAAAATCAGAAATCATGGCACAGTAAGCTGGTTCATGCCTTATGGGCTGATAGATTAACTACAAAGAAATCAATAAATATGTCCCCCTATTAGTTAGTTTATGGCATGGATGCAGTTTTTCCTACCTCATTGGGAGTTCCAGTCATGGAACTCCTTTAAGAAGTGCAATTTGAAGAAAATGATATGCAAAGAAGAATCAACCAAACAATCCATTTACAGCAGACCAGAGAGGAAGTTTATGAAAGAACACAGTTAGTCCAAGAAAAAATGAAGAAGTTATTTGATAAGAGGACTAAGGCAAACAATTTCCAAATTGGAAATGTTGTTCTCAAATGGGATTCAAGAAGAGAAGAGAAGGGAAAACATGGAAAATTTGAGAACTTGTGGAAAGAGCCCTATATTATTCATGCTGAGAGGGGTCACAATGCATTTTTCTTGAAAGAATTGAATGGAGAAGATCTATATGGAGGTCTTGTGAATGGAAGGATGCTCAAGCATTACTTTTGCCAAGAATCTTAAGTTTCAAAGCATTTTATTTTTCATTGTAAATATCATAGTCTAACCATTGCATTCAAAGTTAGAAAAATAAAAAATACAAAAAAAAAGAAAGAAAGAAAAGAGGGCAGATTGTAAAAAACAATAAATGTATAGCCCCATACCAAAAAAGAGAAACAAATCTGAAAGTGTGCAAGCTCAAATGCCACTTCTGAAAAACACACTTCTAGTTAGTCAAACAGTCTAACCTTGACTAATTAGCTTTGAATTTTTTGCTGATAGGATAGTGAATTCGATTTGCCAAACTGTTTAATCTTGGCTTATCAGTAGATAGTTTATGATAGAAATGAAAAGTTCAAATATGCTCAAAATATGAACCTAAAGTTTCAAAGAGAAAATGACTCAAATCTGTTTCAAATTCTGAGTCAAAAGATGTAAAAATATGGTTCTAATCAGATTAAAACCTGAACCAGAAGAAAAGCAAAGATAGCTCAAAACAAAGATCAAAACAGAGCTGTAGAAAAGAGGAAGGAAATGTTTTCAAAATTCAGATATCAAGCCTTCCATTTTTGTTTTAAAATTTTATGCAAAGTAAATGTCTATGTGCAGCTTGTCTCCTATGCCATAGACCAGCATCAAGATAGACAGTCCAATCCTAACTTGAATGCCTTTTTCAATTTCTGTTGTAGAAATTAGAGAATAAAAATCTGTTGGACAGTTTAATCCCAACAAATGGTAGAATATGTAGAGAAGCATCTGAACCCAACTGTTTAATCTGAGTTCAGGGAGAAATAAGGAGTAGAATTAGATTAGTTTTATGCTTTCAAAAGAATAAAATGTTGTAAGAGAGTTTGCCAATCCAAGTGCACTCTAAGAAGAAAAATGTTAGATCAGTAGGATTGGGTAGGAAGAAAGCTTATTGATGAAAGATCCATTATTTTTATGGTTGCTGATATGTTTTCGGAGAAAGTCATCTCAGCAAAGGAAAAACAGCCCAATGGATCACGCACAGTTTAGCCTCCCAGAGAATGCAGGTCTGAAGTTCTTGATGCCTTCAAGAAGGCATCATCCCCAAGTGGAGCCACTGTTAGCCAGCTATAAAATTTGTTATACCAAATGCTGGCTAAAAACTTTTTGAGCCTTCAAGGAACAAATTTCATTGCTAAAAATTGTTGGCTCTTGAAGACTTTTGAAGGCCTCATGCCTATCCTCTGTCCGAACTTCACCGCTGTTCCCATTTTTACACTTAGAAATCCTGCTGATTTCCAAGCCAGAGTACTGTTGCAAGGCACATTTTCCCCCCTTCCCTTCTTTCAAAACTGACCTCAGTTTCTATCCCTCCATCTCCCATGAAAAATCCCTCATTTACATTTTTTCCTTTTCCCCTTCATCAAAACCCATTTGACAAGGTTGAAAACTCCTTTTTTGCCTTATCGAAACCCTCAATTTCACTTGAAAACCATTGGAAAACCATAAAAACCCACATTTTTGTACATATATGGGTCTTAGCCCTTTCCCGCATAAATCCCTGGTCGCATAACCCTTCATATGACCCTCGGCCCCGTAGTCGGGCGCCAAACCTTTAAATATCTCTCCGCCGAAGTATTAAAACCTTTGATTATTTTAAAAATCTTTGGTTTTTAATTAAATTATAAACTTTTCCGCCGGTTCGATTTTCAGTTTAATCCCCACCGTTGATCTGGTCTACAGATCGGACGGTGTGGAATCCGTCTCCTTGTGGTCCCCGCCGTCCAAAAGCCGATTTCCGAAACCATGCGGTATTCATCACACCGCCTTTGGGCAAAGGTGGTTTTCCCCTGATCGCCAGCGATTCCATACACCGGGTGACACGCGTCCTGTGTACTTTTTGCAAAACCGCCGTCCATCGCGTGTTATCGTTCGGACGTGGACGCCCAACGATATTGCCGTGCGCCGTCCGATCTGGGGCGGGCCATCCAACGACGATCG
The DNA here is from genome assembly GCA_034641835.2 of Pinus albicaulis. Lineage (NCBI taxonomy): Eukaryota > Viridiplantae > Streptophyta > Pinopsida > Pinales > Pinaceae > Pinus > Pinus albicaulis. Next base: position 929,387,877 of record CM076571.1, on the reverse strand, counting down.
CTCGTCGAAGATGCACGCGCGATGACCGGGCTACTGTGCAGCGACAACAACATCTCTGCCATCGATCTGATCTGCAGATCGACGGTCCACGTTTCATCGCCCAGATTTCCTCTGTTTGACTTTCAACCTCCACTCTCGACCGTCGATCTCTATGCGATCGACGACTCAGATTTAATGTTTTTTCCGCTCGTTCTACGATCTTTCCCGATAAATACTGACCGTTGAATGATGCCATCCAACGACCACGCTCCCTCCACACGTCCTTTGAAGCAGTCAACCTATATATGCAGGATTTTGTAATGGTTGTTTGTATTTTTGCTGGGTTTAAATGGTTTTCCGCCATTCTGAAGAAAATTCGCAGGCCGAGGGTGGCGACCATCCCGCCTTCAATTCGTCAAAGGAAATCATTCACAGGTGTTAAATGCACATTTCATCGGTGTTTCATAAGGCATTGATGCCATTCGATTCCTGTTTTAGTCCTGCACATTTGAAAGACACAGCAAGTCAATCACAAATCAAGATTATCAGTATAGAAGACCAGAATGCACCAGAACAGAGGATTAAAAGATAGATTTGTGGGGATTATATCTAAGATGCCTATCAAAAGCCTAATCCTCGGATTTAAACACAGTTTTAAGGAAAAATCAGAGTGTTTTATCCGACGGAAAGCTCCACCGCCTTAGTTAAAGCGAACCAATTCTTCTCATCTACCACGAAGGACACCTGTGCGTCAAAGAAATCAAATGCAGGCCAAAGTTATTGCATGAAATCAAATATCTACTTCACAACACAGCTAAAGGGTAAATCTGCGAACAAACTTAATGACAAAATATCTACAGAGTTGATCTAACGTGACGCAGAGCCTCAAAGGTCAGATTAAGCTCCCACAGAGATTAATCTTTATGTAAAAACATTTAATATAGGGGATGTATATGTAAGTTTCTTCATTGAGCCCCTCAAAGGCCCAGAAACCATTTAAGTCTGTATTAATTGTAATTGAGATCTTTTATCAGATCTCACCTCCTCATCCTTTTATATATGCTCCTTCAGAAGATGAGTGAGGGGTTGGTTGTTGTTTGATCATAAGCTGTAATATTGAAACTCTCTGAAATCAATACATAGTCCTTTGAAGTTGAAGAACAAATTGAAGTCTTGGAGGTCTTGATGATGCTGTTGCATGCTTGTTCCTGAGAAGGCTCTATCATTGGATTCATGAGCTTGGCTGTTGGTGAAGTATTCTGAATTGTTTCATGTTTTTCCCCTGTTTTCATTATGTTCCATAATTTCTTAGTACAATAGGATAGAAAGTATTAGGCTAAGAAATGACTCTTGGAAGCACCTTAGACCTGTTCATCTTTCACTGTTTTATGTTTTCTTCTGCTGAAGTATTTTAGAGGCTTTAATCTTTCTCTTTAGTCTTCATGCTTGTTTATTTCCTTAATAGTTTGAACAATTGGTTTTAGCATGATTTATGGTTCTCCCTGCTTGTCTGCTGCCACTTAAAAACTATTATTGAAGTCTCCCTTTGAAGTTCTTTGCTTATAGTGAATTAGAGAGGCCTGTTTTGATCTTGCCCTTTGTCCTCACTTAAACAGTTGGCTTAAAGGTCGTTATAATTATGATCATAGATGTTTTTAGGTGTGTTCCCTCTTCTATGACTGTAATTATCAGTAAATATTTTATGTTTTCTAAGTCCTTTAGAATAAAATCTTTGAGGAAATAGGGTGTTCCCCGAATATTAGATTTCATTTTGAAAGTTGTCTTGAAGTCATTATTCGCTTAAAGAATGTTTGTAGAATTTATGGTTTGCCCTGTCTATCAAATATCTCTTTATTGTTTAAGTTATGTTTTCAATTTCCCTTTGTTGAGAATTCAATTTCTCTTTCCAAATCATTAATGTTCATCCCATTCCAAAAACAAAAGGATCCTGTGGCCAAGTTAGATTTGCCGTCTGATATCCCATATCGTTTGATGAGTGTGTTATGACCTTTCTTGACTCCATTGCCCAATGAAACAGATATTTTATTGTCCTATATATCTTTCCTAGACCTTTCATGTTCTGCTGTATCAATTCAATCCAACCAAACAAACAAACAACACCTGCACTTAATAACTAGTTTAAAATCAATACTATAAGCACACAAGATAAAGTTTTGCAAACAAACATTTGAGAGATCCCTCTCTGAGAACAGGAGGATTAGATCCTGTAACTCTAAAGATTGGTTCTGATGTTGCCTTGTCTTTTGATTTTCCAAACTATCAAAACATGGGACACCAACACCACGGTTCTTCCTCTCAACCACCCCATTATGTTGATTTTTATGGGGTGCTGTAAGCTCTCCCCTAATTCCCTCCTTGGCACACACGTCCCTAAAAGAATTGGAGACGTATTTCACGCCATTGTCACTCCTCAATGCTTTGATATTCTTCTCGATCTAGTTTTCTACCAAGGCCTTATACTCCATGAACTTGGAGAAGACCTTCTCCTCCTCCTCCTTCATAAAGAAGATCCATGTTTTCTGAGAAGAGTCATCTATGAAAGTGACATAGTACCTATGTCTCTTGAGTGATGGAGAAGAGAAGGGCCCACATACATCTGATTGAACGAACTCCAAAATCCCTTTGGCTTTGTTTTGTCAGCCCCAAAAAGACAACTTGGCATACTTGCCAAGTGTGCACCTCTTGCACACATCTTGTTTGTCAAATGCGCATTATGGTAGTCTTGTGGTTGTTTGCTAAAGGATATTCAACGTCCCATGATGCAAATGCCCCATATGTCTGTGCCAAAGCTCCCCCACGTCTCTTCTCAACGCACTTCTTACCTTGTTGCTCAACATTGCACATGTATCGACCTACAACTTGTAAATATTATTCATCGTCACACCAACATGTTTCACGAATCCATAAGTTAAGTGCTTGAGGTATCGTGTACCTCTGCTAAAAATGACATCATAACCCTTGGCCTATAGGGTAGCAACAAAACCAAGGTTCTTCTTAAGTCTTGGAACATAAAGGACTTCCTAAAGATGGAGAGTGTTACTAGACTCCCTCTCATGAATGGATCGTTGAGCTATGGAAGACATGAAGCCATTGATTTTGGTCACGTCAAGTACCTACTCCCCTAGTCAAGTAGTTGCCATCATCTCCTTGCTCTATGTGAAACTGCACGTCCTTCTCCTTCCATTGGCTGAAATTTTCCTTGTTCCGGGTCATGTGGAAGGATGCTCCAGGATAAATGTATCATATGTTGCAGCCTACTGAGCTTTCCATGCAAGATATCAATGACAAGTCTTTCTCAAATTGAGAAGAAAACACATCTCTACCTTAGTTGGTGCGAGCACATGATCCTTATTGGACTCCTTCTTTCGATTAGGACACTTAGTGTCATAATGCTTGAACTAGTGGCAATGGTAGCATTTGATCTTGTTCATATCTTTCTCCTTCTTGCCCTTCTGATTGGACTCTGCCTTGCCTTGGCCCTTCTTGCCATTGGATTTGCTACCTTTTCCTTCCAAGGAAAATTTCTCCTCGCCCTTTGTCTTTGTTGAACTTCCAGCGCTCTCCCTCCTCCATATTTCTTCTTGGACATAGTCTCCCCACAACCTTTCCCAACAGGGAAGATTCTCTCTACCATTGATTGCATCCTGGAAATTCTCCCAAGCTTTATGAAGTTACAATAATGCAAGACTCACAAGGTCTTTTTCTGCTACAATCTCTCCCACTATAGGTAGCTCATGCTGAACCTGAATGAACTTGGAAAGGTACATAATGATGAGCTCTCCTTTCTCATCCATATATTTCTTAGCTTGTCCTTCAAGGGAAGCTTCCTGGCATCAGTGGAACCCTAATACAAATCTAAGATGACTTTACGCATCTCGTATGCTGTCTTCTTTCCCATGGAGATGAGGGATAATATGGTCTTTGACACCCTCAAGAATGATCCTCCTAGCCTTGGTGTCATTCTTTTTATGCTGGAGCAACTCTTGGGGATCTACCTGTGGAACTGTTTGATTATGCACAAATTCTAGCACTCCATTATCTTCCAAAACCACTAAGATCTGCTCCCTGCATATGCAGAAGTTAGAGGCTCCCTTTAAACAATGATTTGCCCTTAGTCCTTGGAACGACATATTACTTATCCAAAATCTGCTCTTGAAAACTCCAACACAAGCCTACTGACTAATCTACTATCTTCACTGATTTAACAATTTTGATGCTGGTCTTTATACAGAGCGTGGCTCTGATACCATGTTAATTTTTGCATAACTCTGCGTACTACTTAGATAAAATATTGAAAGAAGGCAATTGAAAATTTGAAACCAAATTTACTTTCACCAAGATACAAAGTTTATCATCTTTCAACACATAGCGGAAAATAATTGAGATAAAAACAGATGCACACAAAATTGACATGCTTGTTTTACCTAGTAAACCCAAAAGGGAAAACCTACTTTCTTTATTGTGGTATATTATTGATTGTTCTTTGAGCGAGTTGATCTATTACAATTCACGCTGCGACTACAACCAATAATCTGTCTCTGAGAAAGCACTAGGCTTCTCCTTACTATTCTCAACTCTTGGTCTCGCTCTGCTAAAGATAGTAGCTATCATTCTCCACATTGATCTCAACTCTACAATTGGTCTCTGCCTGCCTTGATCTCGACCCTGACAATTGATCTTTGTTGAAGATAGCCTCGACTTGCCCTGAGAATTCTAATCCATGCTCCACAATTCTTGTGCAGATGAGCCCCTATTTCCTTACGCACTTAGGCTCCTATTTCCTTGCGCACTTGAGTTCCTATTTCCTTGCACACTTGCTTTTATTTCATTGCACACAATTGCTCCTCAATTTTGAGCACTCCAGACATAAAGAATGATCTATGATATTGTGCCTTTTTTGTTCTCTTTATAGATAGAAATCGATGCATCTAGGAGGCCTAGTCGAATTTCAGTTCACACTAGTGTCACGAGTTTCCTTTAGTTATGATTGCGAGTTAATTGAGAAGTCAAATTGTTCTCTATCCAATCAAAACTAAAGTCTTAACTCGTTCTCTCTCCATCAACATTGAAGTCTTGACTCGTTCTAACTGAACTTGTCATTTCCACCTCATCCCATAGTCACCTCATCCTATAGTCTAACTGAAGAAGCCTTGAAAAAACTGTAGCTCCAACACTACACATGCAAACTTAATGACTATTCCAGTAAACTAGAAATAAACTCATCATAATTGAAGTCTATCTCATGAATTCACATTCATTTGAGGGAAAGAGTAATTTGCGGTCTTCACTACCTAAGGCACAAGCCAATAGAACTTCCATTGCTACATTTTCAAGATTCCCTCTTAGCGAGGAAGGGATTTTGTACAACTCCCAACCTATCTCTGAAAAGCGCAAACTTGCCTTTGACTAAGGGATTCGTTAGGATATCTGCAACATGCTCATATGTTGGAATGTACGATAACATTACTATCCCTTTCTGCACACAGTCCTTGAGATGATGGTCCTTGATCTCGATGTGCTTGGAGCGATCATGAAACACTGGATTCTCAGAGAGATTAGTGCAACTTTGATTATCACAGTGTATCAAAGTGGGCTCCATCCCATGCTTGAAGAGACCTACGAGCAACTTCCTCATCTAGATAGCTTCACATGTTTCTAAGCTGGAAGACATTTATTCAACCTCTGCTGAATTGAGTGCAATTTATCTCTGCTTCTTGCTGTACGAGGAAATAACTACTAACCCAATGCTGAAGACATAACCTGAAGTACTCTTATGATATGTGGAATTTCCTTCCCAATTTGCATCTGTGAAGGGTTCAAGCCTCACTCCATCAACTTGTCTGTACCATAGTCCATAATCTATCATGCTTATGAGATACCTCAAAAATGCTTCGCAACAACCTAGTGAACTCTGGTAGGATCCATCATGAACTTGCTTCACTAGTTCACTGCAAAACATATGTTAGTTCGTGTGTTGACTAAGTATATCAATGACCCAATGAAATTCCTTTAGAATGTAGCATCTACTTGCTCTATTCTGTGATCATTCACCTTCCTTGAGTTTATGACTAGAGGTGTGGTCATGGGGTTGCAATCTTGTAGATGGAACCTCATAAGGATATCTGTAGTGTACTTCCCTTGCCCCAAGAAGATTTCTCCATCACCCTGCCATACTTCCAGCCCAAGGAAATAGTGCATGAGCCCTATGTCCTCCATCTCAAACTCTCTTGCAAGATCTGCCTCGCAATTCTGAATCAAGCTATTTACTCCAGTCAAGATAAGATCATCAACTTAGAGCACTAGAATGAGCAGAAGCCATCTAATTGTGATGTAGTATAGGTTTGAATCCGCCTCACTCTTAGTGAAGCCCAATCTCTGAATATAGCTATCAATTAGAGTGTACCATGCTATCGGAGCCCGCTTGAGCCCATAAAGAGCTCCCTTCAACAAACAAACACGAGTGTCTTTGTTGAAAGTCTCAAACCCTTATGGCTATTCCATAAAAATGTTTTCCTCAACCACCCCATTGAGGAATGCTGTTGTCATGTCCATTTTGAGGATCTTCCACCCTATTTGAGCTGCAAGTTCTAGAATCACCATGATGGATAAATAACGTGCCATGGGAGCGAATTTCTCCATCAAGGGGATAGATGCGTGGTCATGGGGTTGCAATCTTGTAGATGGAACCTTGCAAGGATATCTGTAGTGTACTTCCCCTGCCCCAGGAAGATTTCTCCATCACCCTGCCATACCTCCAGCCCAAGGAAATAGTGCATGAGCCCTATGTCCTCCATCTCAAACTCTCTTGCAAGATTTGACTCGCAATTCTGAATCAAGCTATTTAATCCAGTCAAGATAAGATCATCAACATAGAGCACTAGAATGAGTGGAAGCCATCTAACTGTGATGTAGTATAGGTTGGAATCTGCCTCACTCTTAGTGAAGCCCAATCTATCAATTCGAGTGTACCATGCTCTTAGACCTCGCTTGAGCCCATAAAGAGCTCCCTTCAACAAACAAACATGAGTGTCTTTGTTGAAAGTCTCAAACCCCTATGTCTATTCCATAAAAATGTTTTCCTCAACCACCCCATTGAGGAATGCTGTCGTCATGTCCATTTGGAGGATCTTCCACCCCATTTGAACTACAAGTTCTAGAATCACCATGATGGATAAATAACATGCCATGGGAGTGAATTTCTTCTCACAGTCAATTCCCTCAACCTGCAAGAATCCCTTGGCCACATACCCGACCTTGTACTTCTCCACACTCACATCTGCTCCATGCTTCACCTTGTACACCCAATGTGAGCCTATTACTGATTTTCCCTCTGTGCGTGGCACAATCTTCCAGACATCGTTCTTCACAGTGGAGCAATATTCCTCCAGCATGGCATGCTGCCAAACCTTCTGAGAGGCTGCCTCCTCATAACAAAAAGGCTATATGTCAATAACTTAATCATCAAGACCATATATCTGGTGTACCTCTGTGGCTGCTTGCTCTGTCTGAACATAGAGCTAACAGTCTCAACTCGCTTCTGGGCCTCCTGAATCAACTTCTCGGCCCACTTGGCTGTCATCCTCCTTGTGCTGGGAGTTATCGACTGAGTGGTTGCCTCCACTCGTTCGGTCTTTCCTCCCCATCCTGCAATGACTCCTTGTCATCTTGTTATATGACCTGCTTTCCACTTGACTGAGACTCAATCTGTGATACTGGTTGAGGCTCTTTCTTGGGACCATGCAACTCCTCCTTAGGTACTCCAACTTGCTCTCGCTCCAAGGATTCCCTCAAAGCTCTATCCTCCTCAAACCTCAAGTCCTGCCTGATAATTGTCTTCTTGAGTGATGATATATACACCTTGTATGCCTAATATGTCTCACTGTAACCCATTAAAATTCCCTTTTCAACTGCGGGCTTCGACTTCTTCCTGCTCTCTTTGGACACATGGCAATAAAATTTGGTGCTAAAGATGAAAAAGTGAGAAACATCAGGCTTCTTTCCTGTGAAAGGCTACTTCAATGTGACTTGTCCAAGCACTCTGTGTGGACTCTTGTTCTGCATAAATACTACAATGTTGCATGCCTCTGCCCACAAGAACATGGGTAGCCCCTGGTTATGCAACACGGCCTTCACAAGCTCCAACTATGTTGCAGTTCCTCCTCTCAACCACCCCATTCTACTAGTGGTTATCGAGTGCTGTAATCTCTCTCCTAATGCCCTCCTTGTGACACGTCTCTAAAAGCATTGGAGAAAACAATGTATAATCCTCGGTCATCGAAATCAATCAATGTCTAAAAAACCTAGTTTGTCGGGTCAAAACCATGACCTATGATAAAAGTAACCAAAGTAGGGAGCCTAATTTGGTGGTGTCTTCGTTTCCTTCAACATGGTTAGTAACAAACAACATTGGGCCATATTAGTTGAGGGTTAATTTTCAACATTAAATTATTACATTATCTGGCAAACACACAATATCTAAATAAAAGTAATTTTTGGGACTATTGGGATCATGGGCTCATGACAAGGGTGACTTTTCAACATGGAAACCAATCATCTCCTCATTTTTTAGGTTTTTGAGGGAGTTGAAAGTGTTTAGAGGTCACATTTTTATTTGGTGGGAACCATTCATATATGTTTTGTTCTTCTGTGTCTTTTGAGTGCCTTCCACATTAGGGGTTTGTTAAGAATTAAGGTACGAGCGTGGATGTTGTTAGAGTTTACCTAGTTGCTCATTTAGTAGTTTGGGACAACAAGGTGCAACAAATGTACACTATACAACCTTGATGACATAAAAACTAATGGAATATGCCTCTTTTTATCAAGGGTATGTATAGTCAATTTTGATGAACAAAGAACAATTTGTGGCATGCCATTGTGTTCTTCTATGGTATGGCTTTGCATTATGGTTTTTGAGCACTTTCACATTTTCCAAAGCAGATCAAGTTGTTTCAGGCACTTCACGTCTTTTGAGGAAGCTTTAGGGATGTATGTAGACACTTGGCCACCTCCTTGCCATGTGGAAGTCATTAAGCGTTGTTCCTATAGGTCACCTTTGAGTATATTTGTATTTATTTTAAGGTTTGATTTGTACACATGGTTGCCTTGGGGTTTTATTGCAGTTTTAGGTGACTTGGAAGGGCTATTGGATGATGTGTCACTCTCTCAATATCCTTGGAGTGATATGGGTATGGATTGGACCAAATATCTTGAAGAGCAAGTGTACTAGACTAAAGAATAACTTCATTAAAATTTGATGTCACTTGGCTGGATGGGGGTCTTATGATCCAAGTTTTGGCTTCTAGAAGCATCTCCCATGCTTCATGGAGTTCCTTGATCCAAGGTGTGGCCATGGGTGGTCTTTTGGGGCATTTTATGGGGTATTGGAGAATTATTTAAGACCTTTATTGAGCTGTTATGAAGGCACTCCTTTGAAGGAGTATTCTTGAGGTTGTTGTATTAAAAGGAAGAGGACGATGGACTTCTTGACTTGGGGAATTACTTCACCATACCTTGAGGATTGACCATGGACCATCTACATCATTTTTGGAGCATTCAAGGAGACTTTGGAGGCTAAGTGTTGGCATCTTGGACCATTGTTCTCTTCTTGGGTGGATTGACCTCTCTTTTGAGGGTTTTACTCATCAAATCATTATACATGTGGCTTGACCACCATTTTTTTGTTGTGTTAGTTAACTCAATTTTTGGAGTTAGATTTAGTTTTCTTAGACTAGATCTAAGGAATTAATTAAAAAAATGATATTTTATTGTAAAGGGAGTAGATATCACTTAATAAATAAAGGAGATCTTCCTCATTTGTACTCATGGTTGGATTGTGAGATGGTTGGATTGTGAGAGCACTCCTCGCCTTGGATATTAATGGAAATATCTTTTGGGAGAAAATTTTGTTGAGGACATTTTCTATGTGGCAACATGTTTTAATTTAAAAGCTTTTCTTTACTGGTTATTTCTTCTATATCGTGGAAGGCATACTTGTGATTCTTCAAGACTACCACAAGGCTATTAAGGTCGATCCATTGAGGGGCTAGATAGTCACATAGGAGGGGACGTCTGGAGATTCTTCTCGCACGCTCTCCTTTGTTGGTTTGGAGTAAGTATTAATCCTTCTTCCTAGGTCATACTTCAAAAGTTCCTTAGCCAGGGTTTTGATCCTGTTTCAAGCCATAATCAATCTTGTGATTGCGGGCTTTTTAGTGGTGGTTCTCTTCCAGTGAGGTTGAGATTACATGATTTCACCTAATTAACCAAAGGGTTAGTTTATCTACCGGGTTTTAACCACTTTCCCTAATCCATAAATTATAACTGAATCACTTAAGAGTGTTTCTTTTTAATTTCATTTTTCCATTCTATTCTCCGGATATTGACACTAATATTCATGTCCTTCCAACACTTCTTCTCTCTTTTATAAAAAACCTAAAAAATCCAAGAAATGTTTTACTAAGGCTACCTTTGCATCACCTTGTGCTCTTTTGATTAAGCATTAGTGATCCTAGTAAGGGAGCCCTCTTGAAGCCATAGGAGAGCCATTATAATGGTGTGAAGGTAAGTTTCTAGGGTGAAAATGAGTGACCTATAAAGGTTTCACTTGGATTTTATGGTGCAGGTTAAATTTTTTACCCCTTTTCATATACAATTTGAGCAGTAACAAGACCCATCTTCTTAGTTTCCAATGTGTAGTAGAGGGATAATATATTGGTGGCACAACAATAATATGATATGGGAGGTATATAGTAGTGATATAGCTGAGTGAAAGAATGAAGGTGCATACATGCCTTCAACATTCATAAGGTAGTGTCACCATTATCCCAGATTTAGAACCGTGGTCCAGATTTAACATTTTGATGAGATAAAGTTTGTTTTTTAATCATAGTGTCTAATTACTACCTTTAGAAGATGGTACATATCTCTAGGAGGTACCATTTGGTTTGGATTTTTTTTTTTTTTTTTAATCTCGAGTGGGAGGCACACAATTCTTGGCACACTAGTGTAGTGGATTAGGGTGAGGGTTTCACCGAGTCACTAGGCACAATAGTGTAGTTGGTTAGGGTTAGGATTTCATCGAGTCACTAGGCACCCTAGTGTAGTGGATTAGGTTCAGGGTTTGATCAAGACGCTAGGGCACTTCATTCATGTGGCTAGAGACATTGTACCTCCTTATCGTTATTCTATAAAGAAGACACATGGAACATAATTATTTGGGTTGGTGAGTTTTAGTGGTCAACTTATCTATTGTGATTTTCTTATTTAGAATATGAACTAGAATACAAAGTCAATTTTCACCAGTTTTGTTTAATATGTTTTTGTCCATAATATTTTTTTTTCCTTGAAATCCTTTAGAGTTGTGTCTGGAATGCATTATTTCCTATGAGAGGGAGCTTCTAAAGGTTTTCAACTTATGTGATGCACACAATTCATTAAGTGAAGAAGGCATAGGCTTGTGATAGGTTTTTGGGTGAGATGTCTAGGATCTCCCAATGTGGAAAATCATTATTTAATTGAGATATATGATTTACACTTTGGATATGTTGCAAATTTGATTTATTTGAACTATGATATGCTTGTTCAATGATGATTTTAGGTGTTGTAGTGATGAAAATTTTATTATTTAAGAGTGTCACATAAGGGTAGGTGTACTGCTCCCAACTTTGTAATGTGGGAGTGTAGGGTGCATAATCCCTTGTAGGAAGTTGAACAATGATATATTGTGGATATGGAGATCATACCTCTACCAATCTTAGAGACTTGGTAGAACTTATTAAGGATTGACTAGAGTGAAGAAAATCATCCTTGATTTGGGCAAGCATCACTTGATCCATTACATCACAAAGAAAAAAATATCAAGGGAGAAATTTTATGCTCTAGTCATGCTATATCAAAGTATGAGTATGTCTCTTAAAATTACTCTAAAAAAGAAGCTCATTGGTACCTACATCATAAATGACAGATACTATAACAAGTTATTTGTTGAAGATCACATAGTTTAGAGATCAACTTGTTGCAATTTTAATTGGAGAAGGGATTGATGAGAGTGAGCTATTTCATACCACTTTGAATGGCTTTGGTAATGCCATCACTTTGTTTAGTGTTTTTTAACTTGTGAGAACTTACCCACTTTGATAAATTGTGCAATGTATTTGTTGGAGAGGAGATAGGATAGTAGCATGAGACCTAGCGCTCGTAAAATATGCAAGGAAATGTGGAAATAAAGGAGGTCCGATTTGGGAAGGATTAGAAGAAGAAAGAATAATTTATATTTTTGATCCATTGAAAGATGATTAGACCCATATGAAGTGTTTCAAGTGCTGTAAGTTTGGTGACTATGCTTGTTTGTGTCTTGAGGAGGGGGGAGTGTAACCAATAGTGTATAGGGAGTGTAGAAGTTGATGGGATTTCATCTAGATTAGAGATGAACTCCTTAATGATATTGTGCCTCTTCACCAACATTGTTTTTTGTGTCCAGTGGTATGTTAATAGTGGAGCTTCAAGACACATGGCAATTAATAGAGAAATGTGCATTAAGTGGAAGAACACGATTCTAGTATGCCAGTGGTGCCTAGTGATTATACAAACTATGAAGTAATTGGGATGGGTTATATCTCTTTCCCTTGAATAGCAAGAGAGGTTCTTAACCTACACGAGGTATTGTATGTCCATGGTTTAACAAAAATTATTTGTTCCATTTCTTAATCAATATATATATTATGTATTGTTGAGTTTGATGATCAACAAGTGATCATAAAAAATGTACCGTCTATCCTAGATGACTTTTTGCTAAAAGAGTACATGAGATTGGATTTTAAGGGATATAAGTCGATCCTATCATTAGGGGAAATTTGAGGCCTAAAATGGGCCTCCACTTGAAATTTGAGAAAATTGATGTGTGTTGAGAAATGTAACTAGTATAAATCTTCATAATTGTATGTGAGTGTTAGGTCCCTATATTACTAGTATAGTCCCTTATTGTTGTTAGTGTAACCCCCTTATTGTTATTATTGTACCCTTGTAACCCCCATTTTGTTATTATTGTGCCCTTAAATTATTATTGTTAGGTCGGCTAGGATTACATTGTGGGCCACTAGGATTACATTATGGCCCCATGGACTCCTATATATAGAAAGGAGGTTTTGTAAATTGTATCATCCAAGAATTGTTCATTTATGTAATGTATTGGAGGTTTCCCTCTCGAAGTGGCTTATTTCTAAGGCGTTGATATCTTTTTTCTTCTATTTTTGGAGCTGGTTACACAACATTTGGTATCAGAGCTTTGGATTCTAGGGTTTCGCTGCTCCAAACAGGTCATCGTGGCATTTTCGCTATAAATTTTTTTCTACGAAGTTTCAGAAGCTGAAATTTTTTGTGTGCGAAGCTGAAATCCTGAGGAAGATTGTCTAAAAATTTCAGAGCTTGGTTTGCAATATTTTCGGAGATATGATGTGTGGAAGTTAGGTCTTTTTTCAAGCTCCTAAATAGGTCATCGTGGCACTTGCGCTATACCTTTTTTTCTACGAAGGTTCAGAATCTAAAATTCTTATGGTGCGAAGTTGAAATCCTGAAGAAATTCGTCAACAAATTTCAGAGCTTGGTTCGCAATATTTTTGGAGATATGATCTGTGGAAGGTAGTGCTTTTTCAAGCTCCTGAATTTCATCTCAAAGAGGTGATCGTGGGAAAAGTTCAATGACTCTCTCTCTGGGCATCGGATTGGAGTGCCGTAAAAAGTGGTATCAAGTAAACGGACTGTAGTTTCTTGGCTATCAATTTCAGAGACGAAGGATGAAACAGTGACATGTGGCAAGTCGTACAAGTTCGCTCTACTGAACCAGTCCATAATTAGGTCATTGTGGGAGATTGGACACAACTTTGTCTTGGAGAATCCAAATCAGGTCAGACCTGTGGCATTCGAAAGATAATGCAGAGGGCTACGTTGGTACTGAAAATCAAATATTGAAGTGCTGCAATCACAAATATAATCCAATTTCAATATCGAGCTCCTCAAAAGCATGAAAAATGTGTGTATTTTTTTTTCAAATTGCATGAGTCTTGTTTGAAGAATCAATTTGAATTGATTCCAAGGGCATATTGTAGAATAGTTATCAGTATTGGGTTCTAAAAGATGCCCCGTAAAAATAATTCAACACCCATTAAGCCTTCAGAAGGCTCTCCTATGACTCATGAAGATGAAGAATTGCAACATGATCTATCAAAATTACAAGAGCAAGTGAAACAAATTTCACTCTCGCAAAGAGCAAAAAAAATGAAATGGAAGTTTTGAAGAAAGGCGTGGAAGCTAAGATGGATGGCGTGCAAGCTAAGATGGATGGCATTGAAGCTGACATGGAAGCTAATATGGATGACATGAAATACAACATGGAAAACATGAAGAATGATCTAAAAACAAATTGGAGCTTCTTGTTTCTTCGCGAGTACATCCAGTTTTCCATGTTTCATGCTTAAAGAAGGTTATAGGTGAAAATCTTCCAGTTCAAACAATATTGCCAGAACTTGATGAGGAAGGAAAAATCATATTGGAACCTGAAGCGGTCACGGAAACAAGAACTCGACAGCTACAGAACCGATCAATTTCAGAGTATCTCATCAAGTGGAAGAACTTACCCACTGAAGATTCTACATGGGAGGATGAGAATTTTATACAGAAGCACCCAGAGCTACTCAAGCGTTGAGGACAAGACTTTTTTGAAGGAGAGGGGCATGTTAGGTCCCTATATTACTAGTATAGTCCCTTATTGTTATTAGTGTAACCCCCTTATTGTTATTATTGTACCCTTGTAACCCCCATTTTGTTATTATTGTGCCATTAAATTATTATTGTTAGGTCGGCTAGGATTACATTGTGGCCCACTAGGATTACATTATGGCCCCATGGACTCCTATATATAGAAAGGAGGTTTTTTAAATTGTATCATCCAAGAATTGTTCATTCATGTAATGTATTGGAGGTTGCCCCCTCGAAGTGGCTTATTTCTAAGGCGTTGATATCTCTTTTCTTCTATTTTTGGAGCTGGTTACACAACATTGAGTCATGATATAATGTATTTGTCAGAAGAAAGAATATATATATATATATATATATATATATATATATATATATACATATTTTTTTTGTTTCAATTTTTATTTTTATTTATTTTTTTAATAAAAGATAAATTATTTATTAGCATGGGTTCCAAGCTTTATTATTTTATTTCTAGGTAAAATCCTCTGTTGAAGGCTTCTAAGGTTGAGTCACGAGTTTATGTCCTTTTCATTATGGTATAAATTCTTATTGGGCATTTTATATCAAAAGGATAAAATTATTTTAATTTAATTCTCCTCCACCATCAGTTCGGCCTATAAGCTGACCTCAATATTCTCATGTCGACCCCAAAGAATAATCACAAACCACTATATATACCCTAGCATTCGACCTAGTTTGGAAGTGAAGAAATAAGATTCAATCTACATTAATCAAGTAAAGAAAGGGAGTGTGAGGAACCTAATAGTGAAGGAATTATCATCACATAAGTAAAGAAGACTAAATGGAGAAGAAGAGGGACCAAATTTATGTTTTTACTTTGTCTCACATGCAAATGAAGTATGTAATGGAACAACAAAGTTGCAGGGCCGAAAGTACAATATGAGCTTCAGAATGACAAAACAAGACAATACCTTGTTGATGTACTTCTAAGGAGCATACTTGTAATTTTGACTGATCACGTTGGGAGGTTGACTTGATGGATGGAGGAAAGTCTGTCTTGGTCAAAGGGGTCTTGGTTGTCTCATTTGATATGGTTCTTGAAGAAGTGGAGGTTTTTGGATTTTTTAGTCAAGGAGTGGTTTTTCCTTGGTTGAGAGCCTAGATCTTGTGTCATTGATATTCATGTTTCATTTTGGTAATTGGTTGATGATAAGAAGACATTAAGAAATTAAAGAAGAACTATGAGAAGATAAATAAAATATCACAAGTCACAAGTAATTATAAATGTAAGAAAATATTTTTGCCTTTTTGATTTTCTAACATGGTATTAGAGCTAAGGAGGAGTAGAAAGGAAAAGACAGCTTGGAGATCTGTTGAGGAATTCTATTTGCATGGAAGAAAGAAATCTTGGAATAATAAAGGCTACAAGCAGATCTAGATCTCGTGGCATCAATAAGAGGCGAAAGACTTGTGAAAATCCTGTTTACCTTTTGATGTGTTCCGGAAAAAAAAGCTATAAGTCTAGAACGAAGGTTCTAGAAGGGAGATTGATACATAACAAAGATATAAGAATTAGGCCGAATTACAATACTGCAGAGAAAATGTATAATGACCTAGCTTGAAAAAGGTGTTATAACAAATTGTGAGTTACATTTCAAGATGATGCCAAGGATTTGACAATAGTACAAAGTATGGATGGCAACAACATATGACTAGTCTCCTCTCCAACACAAAACCTTGAAACCGTGATACATAACATACATTCAAATCCAAATTACAGTTGCTCTACTATTCACCCTCATGAAGCAGAGTTATGACAACCATCCGAAATAGCCCTTATAGCAAGGAAAAAGAATTAAAAATATGGGCTGGGACAATATATACAATCTTTTATATAAAAACCAAAAGCTACAAGTAGCTTAGAAATTGAAAAATACACAAGTTTGCCGATCCGAAAAATTGCACAAGTAACATTACAATTCAACAATTAAGACAATTGAAGTTCACAATAAAAGAATTTCATATAGCCCTCATAAATTCTTGAAGCATATTACATTGAAGGAAGTATGCCTAATAAGAAAGAAATATGGTACCAAGCTTGAAGGAATATGTAGTCACCTTAGAAGAAGATATTGACAAAAGTTGCAATACCTTTGTAGGAAACCCTTGAACTCAACATTTTTGAAGAAATCATTGCAAAATTTTTATTGTGATTACAGAGGACTAAGGTAAGTAGTCCTTGAGGTACGTATGATCATTTTACTTATATTAGGTTTGATTAGGGTTTTTAAATCTCATTGTCTTGATTCTAGGGTTTGTAAACTTGTTATTTTCGATGAATGTTAGATTCTTGTAAAACCTAGTTGATTAAGAAAACCTAGCCCTATTTTCTTTTGTTCACTCATAAAAACCCTCATTTCGGTCTCTAGGGTTTGTAGGTAATCTAACTTAAGTATATAATTGGATTTGAAAACCTAGAATTGATATTTTAGGGGTTGGATATGAAAATCCCTAGTTTGTAATCGTGCACTTTTACTTATATGTTTTTGGTGGTACTTGTCAAGTAAATGTTGCATGTACATATAGAAATGTTAATCTCATGCAAGAAAGGAGTCCTTCAAGAAGAAGCTTCCACCTTCTTACAAAAGATAAGTATTATGCTGATATATATAGCTTTATCTTTATTGTCCTTTCTCTTGTATTTTCCTTATAAGGACTAAGCTTGCATGTATGAGGATTATGGCTAGATTCAGAGGCAGACCTCACAGGAAAGACGTATATTGTAAAAAGAAGCCTTGTTGAAGAAGATACTATACAGAGTTTGTGACAGGAACAACTCGAGGTATGTATAAAGCACTGTAGGAAGTCATCTTCATATAAGATGATTTGATCATTTTGCATCTGCTTTATATTACTGACTTTCATGTCTAGGGTTGCACTACAAAGATTCTTATGTTGTTAAGGATGATCGATCTTTAGATCAAATCAATCCTTATCGTACTATTTATCTTTTTTGTTTTTTTTTAAAATTTGGGTAAAACCCTAAACTTTAGGGTTCACTATAAAACCCTAGCTTACTTAGGGTTTGAAGATAAAGTCTAAAACATACAATGAAATCCTACTCTCTTGATGTTTAGGGTTTGTTGCTATTATGAAACCCTAGCCTTTTAGGGTTTGTTGTTGATGTCTAGGATATATGATGAAAACCTATATTTTTGGAATTAGGGTTTATGAAAAAACCCTTGTAATAGTCAATATAAGATCCTAAGAATGAAATCTTACGTGTATGTGATTCCGTTTGATTGAAACCCTAACTTGGTCGAGGTATTATATATCTAACATTAAAGTTTTGATGTTTGTGTCTAGGGTTTACTATAGAACCCTAATAAAGATTGATATAAGTTTCTAAGGTATGATAATGAAACCCTAGATGTCAAATGCCTTTTCTATAATTGAAATGGTAACTTGATTTAGTTGGTGATATCTAAGATTTAGTTTTGATGGAATCTAGGCTTTGTGACAAAACCATAAGAAAGTTGTTGTAAGAAGTCTAGGGTATGAAAGATGCAACCCTTATTTAGGTTTTGGATGTCTAAAGTTTGATTTAATGTTTTGATAACTCTTGATGCTCCCATTGTGATAATATGCTAACATTGATAAAATTGATTTCATGCTCCTGTATATGTATATTTGTACTTGGTTGTACTTGTTGAATATTTGTAGGTACATAGTCTTCAATACGTTGAAGATGTTTAGCTAACTCATAATGAGTTGACAAGCATGATGAAGAGGGAGCTATAAGTATCTTGTTGGCATTAATTGATAGATGAACTTGTTCATGAAGAAATGAAGTTTTGAAAGGTCAAAATTCTCTGATGAAATGATGATGCATGTCAAACCAGGAGGTAACTCCTCAAATCAGAATGTGTATTAGCTGAAGAATGTACATGCATTTATACATGGAGGTGAGGCTATTGGGATTCATCTCCCAATGACTTTTGACCTTCCTTATTTCCTAATATTATTTATTATACAAAATTACATATCCACACCCATACCATAGGATTAGGTGTCAACATTCCCCCCTTTAATCCGAAGGGATGTTGGTGAGCCCAAGCATCGATCTGAACTTTTCAAACTTTTCTCTTCCAAGTGCTTTGGTGAAGATGTCAGCAGTTTGCTCATTTGTGGAACAATGACGTAGATGGATGGTTTTGGCCTGAACATGATGTCGAATTAGATGGTACTTTGTATTGATGTGCTTTGTTCGATCATGGAACTTTGGGTTCTTGGCCAACTTTATTGCAGAAGTGTTGTCAATCATGAGTGGAGTGGAATACATTTGTTTCATCTGCAAATCTTCCAGGATTTTCCAGAGCCACACAATTTCCTTTGTTGCTTCAGCTGCTGCCACATATTCTGCCTCGGTCGTGGAATCTGCTGGAACTGACTGTTTGCGTGATCTCCATGAGACAACTCCTGATCCAAGACTCATGGTGTAACTTGTAGTAGACACCCCTGTTTCTTTGTCGCCATCAAAGTCTGAATCAGAGTATCCGATCAAGCTGAAGTCACCTACCTGTGTATATTTGAGTCCAAAGTCTTGAGTCCCCTTCAAGTACCTTAACACTCTTTTTGCAGCAGACCAATGTCCTTCACAAGGTTTTTGCATGAACCTTGAGAGGATTCCAACAAAAAATGAAATGTCAGGTCTGGTGGTGGTCAAGTAGATAAGACTTCCTATAAGCTGTCTATACTTAGTTGCATCCTCAAATTCCTTCCCTTCAATAGATGTGAGCTTCAAGTTTTGTTCCATTAGAGTGGTTAAGGGATTACATTCGTCCATGCCAAACTTGTTCAAGAGATCTCCAATGTACTGCTTTTGAGAAAGAAATATAAATTTAGGATATTGAATTACTTCAATACCCAGATAGTAATGAACATGACCCAAATCAGTCATTTCAAAACCTTTCTTCAATTCTTTCTTCATGGATGCAATATAGCTCTCATTGTTTCATGTTATCAAAAGATCATCTACATATACCACAAGATATACAACTATTTTTCCAACTTTCTTAACAAACAAAGTTGCATCATCAAGATCAAAATGTTTGAAGTCAAGTTTCAGAAGATGCTCGGTTAATTTCTCATACCAGGCTCGTGGTGCTTGCTTGAGGCCATACAAGGATTTTATAAGCTTGCAAACTTTGTTTTCTTGACCCTTTACAACAAATCCTTCTGGCTGGGACATATAAACTTTCTCCTTTAGGTCTCCATTCAAAAATGCTGTTTTTACATCCATCTGATGGACTTTCCATCCATTCTGAGCTGCTAGGGCAAAGAGAGTCCGGATGGTGGTCCATTTTGCTGTGGGAGAAAAAGTTTCTTCATAATCGATTCCTTCTTTTTGTGCAAAACCTTTTGCCACAAGCCTGGCCTTGTGCTTGTCAAGTGAACCATCTGCTTTATACTTGTTCTTGTAGACCCACTTACAACCAATTGGTTTTGTTCCCAAAGGCGGATCAACCAGCTTCCAAGTGCCATTCTTTATCAAGGCATCATACTCCTTCTGCATCGCTTCTTTCCATTCATCATGAGAAGCGACTTCTTTGAAGGAAGTTGGTTCATGATCTGTAGACAAACTCAATTCACAGTTATAAGCAATATCCATATCAACAGGAGAATCATAATTATCTACATCACCTTCGATTTGTTGAGTGGAACTTCTTGTTCCTGTTTTTCCAACCTCATCAGGATGAACATTCTCTAGTGTCTTTGTCAGCCATTTGGGAGGACCTTTCTGAGATGGCCCAGGCTGGTCATTTGACTGAGTTGGGATTGATTCAAGATTCAATCTCCCAATTCTGTCAATCACATCATCTAATGTGTCATCCGTGGTTGTTTCTTCATGTGGGGGAGAGAGTGCTTCAAGATATGATTCCACAGTTTGATTCAATATCGGAATCCCCCCTTCAAGATGTGGAATCACATTATCAAATTCTTGGAAGGACTTTGCATGTGTGAATCTATCCAGGCGATCAAGTTGCCGCTCAACAACCTTGTCACTCTTGGAAGATTCAAGAAATATGACATCTTTTGCTATTACAAATTTCTTATTTGCTTCATCATAGAGACGATATCCTTTGGAGGTATTGGAGTACCCCAAGAAGATACATTTTCTACTTCTAGCACCAAGTTTGTTCCTTTGACCCTTGGGTATCAATGCATAACAGGTGGACCCAAAGACCCTGAAATGCTTTACCGAAGGAATGTGGCCATGCCACATTTCAAAAGGATTTTTGTTTCTAATTGAACTTGAAGGACACCTATTATTTATGTAAACAACACATAGAACTGCATCAGCCCAAAACATCAATTTCACATTCTTGAAAAATAACATGGAGCGAACCATATTTAAGATAGTTCTGTTCATTCTTTCAGCTACACCGTTATGTTGGGGATTATATGGCACTGTTGTTTGATGTTTTATTCCATGTTGACGAAGATAATTTTCAAATTCGTTTGAAGTGTATTCTTTTCCATTATCAGTACGTAGAGAGCCAATATGTGTTTGTGCATCATTTTCAATCTATGCATGAAAATTCTTGAATGTTTGAAAAGCATCAGACTTATTCTTCAATAAGTAAATCCAACACATTCTGGTGTAGTCATCAATAAATGTCATCATGTATTTATTTCCATTTGCGGAAGCAATAGGCATAGGGCCACATAAATCTGAATGAACAAGCTCAAGTTTTCTATGTGCTCTGGAGTGTGAATCATGAAATGGCTGTTTGCTATGCTTTCCTAGAATACAAGCATCACATTCCTTAGGTTTTCTAGGAATTGTAGGCAATCCATTAACACCATTTTTCTTCAACAAACGAAGGCTTTCATAGTTTAAGTGTCCAAATCTAGCATGCCATAAAAGACTTGATGGGAATGTACCTTCATCATGATGTGAACCGAATGCAAAGTTTTGAGCATGAGCAGATGAACCTTTCAGCTTCAAGAGTCTCCCTTCTTCTATTCCCTCCATGACAAGTGAGTGATCTGATGCTTTTTTGACCTCTGCCTTGCCATCAAACAAGTGAATGGAGTGTCCTTGTTGGCGGATTTCGACCAGGGACAACAAGTTTCTCCTCAACTCAGGGAGGTATAGAACCTCATGTAGAATATGATCTGGAAGACCAGGCAACTTAAGCCTGACTGTGCCAAGCCCTGATGGCTTGAGTTTGGATTTATCTGCGAAATATACTGCTCCATCAACTTTGTCAGTGAATTCTTCAAAAAAATATTTTTTAAATGTCATGTGACATGTTGCTCCTGAATCCAGCAACCAATCATCTCTCCATGAAGTAAATGAAACATCAAACAAGTCTTCAGTTACTCCATTGTTACAATGTGCTAGAACATAGTGAGCGGATTCAGGTGCTTTACCTTTGTCTTTGTCATTAGTTTTAACTATGTCTTGATTTCTTTGATGCTCAATTTTCTCCCAATGTGTGTCAGATTGTCTGCCCCCCTTTTTTCTAAAGTTTCTTCTTCCTCTTCCTCTTCTGCGATCTCTTGCTCTGGATGAATTTGAAGCATGTCTCTTTTCTCTATGTGTCAAGTATGCAGTCAAGTATGAAGATGAAGGGACTGTCATCTTCTTTTGAAGGAGGAAAAAAAAACTTTGCTGGAGAATCTCTTTTGAAGGAGAGAAAACAAAAAAAAAACTCTTTGCTGAAAAATATACATATTTTAAAAGGACACAAACTCTTTGCTGCAAATATTGAATTCTGCACAAAAAAATATATGTATATTTTTTTTTGTTTGGAGAAAAAATTTATATGAAAAAATGGTGGAAGGGGTGGTATTGTGTATGTGGAGGGGTCGATGGTAAAAATGAAATGGTATTAAATATGACAAAGGAGAGGCGATTTTGAAGTTATGGAAGGGCGGTATTATTTGAAAGGGCGGGAATATTATATATGAGTAGGGGCGGTATTATTTGAAAGGGCGAACAGTGGTGTTATAAAGTGGTATTGTAAATAGAATGAAGGGCGGGAGCGGTATTTACTACAAACATGGAAGAGGAGGGGCGGTTTATATTACAAAGACAACGTGTATTGAAAATGGTATTGAACGATAATGGTGGGCGGTTATATATGCAGCGTATAAGTGGAGGTAATGCAGCGTATAAGTGGAGGCGGTATTATGGTGGGAGGCGGTATTATAGAATGGTATATGGAACAATGATTTGGAACACGCATGGACTGTGTATATTATAAACAGCGTGGAGGAGCGTTATATATCACAATTTATGCAGCGTGGAGGCGTGTATTGTAATATGGATGTGTGACAGTGCTGTAAGGGGAGGGCCGACAGGCCACGGTTTATTTGCAGTCGACAGCTAAATGGAGCCAAACCAGGAGTCGAGGGCGGTATATGAGACTATATTGCAGGGTTGTAATGCAAAGGAGGGAGCCAGACATCGTTGTAGGAGGTGAAGGGACGTATTAAAAATGCCAGACAGCGTTGTAGGAGGACTGTACTCTGTTGTAATACGTATGAGCCGGGCGGAATAACATATGAGGGCAGTATGCAGCGTGTTATAATGACAGTGTGGATGTATAAACTATTAAAAATACCGCTAGACAGCGCTGTGTATGAGCGACGGGTCGGTGTTATATATGCAGTCGTGGAGGGCGTGATATAATGGTGGTGGGTATCATTCACTGCGGGTATATATAATGTAGTCGACCGTGGAGGAGGTCGTTGAAAGGGAGACAGGGTATGCGCAGGACTGTGTGCAGCGTAGGACTGTGTGCCTTTAATCGACAGGTAGCGCTGTAATATATTGAAATATATGACTGTGTTAATATAAATGGAGGGGGACGAGATTGATGTGGGAATGCAGGGAGAGATAGAAGTGAGGGGGCGCGAGTGTATGAGCGATGGAGAGGCCAAGAGGCCAAACGAAAATTTAGGAATGGGATCTTTGCAGGACCGCAGAGAGGGGCTGCAATTTGCAGTGTTTCAGGAACTGCAGGATTGCAGAATCTTCAGGAGCTGCAAATGTCAGGGCTATGCAGAGATAAAAAAAATGCAGAATAACAGTATAGCAATAAGTAGGAGCATCAAAAACTATTATTAAAAACTGACTGAGCAAAGGAACTAGGGAGTTACACCACAGGCAGAAATGCCAATAGTGGGACTGGCTCTGATACCATGTCAAACCAGGAGGTAACTCCTCAAATCAGAATGTGTATTAGCTGAAGAATGTACATGCATTTATACATGGAGGTGAGGCTATTGGGATTCATCTCCCATTGACTCTTGACCTTCCTTATTTCCTAATATTATTTATTATACAAAATTACATATCCACACCCATCCCATAGGATTAGGTGTCAACAGGGGATCCCGAGTGACTAAAAGAAAGATCCCGAGTGACTAAAAGAATAAGATAGTTGATGGAATTGTCCCCTAGTTGAGAGGGAGCTTGGATAAAGGAAAGTGTATATCTCCTTAGTTGAGAGGGAGCTTGGATAAAGGAAAGTGTATATATCCTTAGTTGGGAGGGAGATTGAAGAGAAGCGAATCTCCTCCATAGTTGATGAAATTATGAAAAGGCCATGAGTATGTTTGAGATAAGAGAAAAATTGAAGCACTATTGATGGTTATTCGTGATTGATAAAAGTTGTGAACAAGACTTGGATGTTTTTGAAATAAGTTCTGAGGTTGAGTTGGGTGTTGCTGGAGAAGTTAAAGAAGGAAGATTCCGTGGATACGTTTTGGATTATGTGATAAATGAAGCGTTAGAATAGTTGAAGACCCCTCAAAGTTTCATGCTAGAATACATGATCATATACATTGGAAGTTTGATATTGGTTGGGGTTACGAAGCTACTAGATGTTCTAATGGTTGAACATGTAGCTGATGTGTGGATCTCCCCCTGAGAAGTTTTGAATATTTAACAAGCATGCTTGGATTTATAGGGAGATATGAAGTACCCTAAAATTTCCTGTATAATGGTACTTGGGAGGATATCTTGGTCGACCGTTGATGATGTTGGATCCCGGTGAGGGAGGGTATCATTGGTCTTTTGGAGCTCCGACCTTGGATATGATACCTAGACCCCTGAGGGTTGGTGTTAGGGTTGAATCTTGATGGTACCTATAGTGGGAAATAACTGGATAACACCTTAGTACCTGTTTCCTTGCATGAGTGTATGACAATAATGTCATGACACTTGGATCTTTGATGTGTTGGATACCTTAGTAGTTAGGGTATTCCTAACATTTCATATGCTGTTGTATACTTATTGGATTTGGAACACTTCAAATCGAGGTCAACCTAATCGAGGTCAACCTTGTACCAGTTGAACAATTATGAATACCTACTTAGTTAAGAGGGAGTGTTGAGAATTGTAACTAGTATCAGTCTTCATAATTGTATTTGAGTCATGATATAAAGTATTTGTCAAAAGAAAGAAAAATAATATTTTATCAAAGGAAAATTATTTATTAGCATGGGTTTCATGCTTTATTATTTTATATCTATGTCAAAACCTCCATTGAAGGCTTCTAGGGTTGAGTCATGAGTCTATGTCCTTGTCATTATGGTCTAGACCCTTATTGGGATTTTTTGTATCAAAAGGATAAAATTATTTGAATGTAATTCTCCTCCACCATCAA
The DNA here is from genome assembly GCA_034641835.2 of Pinus albicaulis. NCBI lineage: Eukaryota > Viridiplantae > Streptophyta > Pinopsida > Pinales > Pinaceae > Pinus > Pinus albicaulis. Next base: position 929,362,480 of record CM076571.1, on the reverse strand, counting down.
GTCAGCCTACAAGTCGACCTCAAGATTCTCATGTCAGACTCAAAGAACAGTCACAAGCCACTATATATACCCTAGCATTCGACCTAGTTTGGAAGTGAAGAAGTAAGATTTGATCTGCAGTAGTCAAGTCAAGAAAGGGAGTGTGAGGAGCCTAATAGTGAAGGACTTATCATAGCATAAGTAAAGAAGACCAAATGACGAAGAAGAGAGACTGAATTTCTATCTTTACTCTATCTCACGTGCAAAAGAAGCCTGTAATGGAACAATGAAGTTGCAGGGCTGGAAGTATAGTATGAGCTTCAGAATGCTAGAGCAAGACGAGATCTTGTTGACGTACTTCTAAGGAGTAGACTTGTAACTTTGAGTGATCACATTGGAAGGTTGACTTGATGGATGGAGGAAACTATTTGTCTTTTTCAAATGGGTCTTGGTTGCCTCATTTGATTAGGTTCTTGAAGACGATATTTTAGGGTTTTCCCCTTAAGGAGGGGTTTTTCCCTGTCCGAGATCCTGGATCTGGTGTCATTAATCTTCATGTTTCGTTCTGGTAGTTGCTTGATGATAAAAATACATTAAGAAATTAAAAAACTATAAGAAGATAACTAAAAGATCACAAGTAATTATCAATATAATAAAAATAATTTTAGCCTTTTTGATTTTCTAACAATAAGGAGATAAGTGTTGGCATTATTGTCATTGATGGCAAAGACAAAGGATAGACGAAGGAGTGGCAAAGGAACAGCAAAGGAGCAACAAAAACAGAACAAAGATATGGCATGTTGATTTGTACATTGTGTGTACATGGAATTCTGCTGTTGATTTGGATATTGATTGACACATGATGATTGGATTATTATGTTTGATGGCTTGGGTAGCAAGGCATATGATTATGTTGTTAATGCATGCACAAATTACTATATTAATGGAAAGACATGTCAAGCATACAATTAATGTATGCACAAATGAGCATCAAAAACAAAGTATGCAAAGGAGAAGATAGGTATGCTAGATGTTGCATATGTTGTTAAGGTTGCAAAGCATCAAGTTGCAAATAGCTTGGTATGTTTGATGAATATGTATTCTTGTCAGCAGCAAGATAAGTCTTCCAACAAAGGTTCAACAACATGGTATTTTTGATGCTTGTGAGCAACAAGGTAGAGCAGGCAATGTTACAAAAATTATTATGTAACAAATATTAATTGAAGAGATGTAAGCCAAGTATTGTTATTGGAATGCTTCCATATGCTTATGCTATTATGTTACTATATTGTTGATCAATTTTATGCTTGATGTCAGGCTATGCTAATCAAACTGTTGAGTTGGGCTTGTGATTTAGAAGTATGCTTGTGATACTTATTATGCTTGTGATGTTTGAAGATGTCGATGACTTGGTGAAAAATGTTGGCTTGCTTATGGTGCTATATGCATAAGACAGTTGAGCTAAGATGTTGTGATGCAAGGGAAATGCCAAGGGAAACATGCAAGGAAAAGGATAAGGAAAATGTAGGAAGAATATTGTTATGCTTGTAATGTTGTGTTATAGTTGCTGATATATCACTAATTTATGTTGCAAATCTTGAAAATGCAACAAAACAAATCTAGTTTTGACTTTTCCTTGGTCAAACCAAATTAAAATTTGAATTTCAATTTTGGTAGAATACTTGGAGGTAGTTAACTGGAGTGACATGGCTTTTGCCACTCAGTTAACTTAGTTAATTTGAGTTGGAGACACTTGAGTTCAATTCAGTATGATTGATTGCTAATTTGTAGCAATCTATTTCAGTTAAGTCGAGTTATCGTTAGTTAAACTAATTCTAATTGTTGGAGAAACTAGTGGAAGGACAAGTTGTGCAGTGTAACTTTAGTCACACTCAATGGTCAATTAGTTAACTAATCATTCAACCCAAAATAATTTATGCATGTAGAGAATTCGAGTTACCTAGTTGAGATTGGAGTTCAAGGGCAGTGTATTATCAGTCGTAAACTAATCCAAGTTGTATAGGTGCTGCATGTAGGCAAAGGATGGGTCTACATGAATTACATAATCCAATTGAGGAATTTCCCTAAAATATAGGGGCTAATTCCTCAATGAACAACGTAAGGAAATATGAGCTTGGAGGTTTGAAATTTTGGCTTAAGTATTGGTAAGGTTTAGTCAGTCAGGCTTATGATAGAAGATATAGGTGTAGGACGAATATTGTTATGCACCCAAAATAATTGATAAATGTAGAGAATTCGAGTTACCCCGTTGAGATTGGAGTTCAAGGGCAGCGTACTATCAATGGTATACTAATCCAAGTTGTACGGGTGGTGCATGTAGTCAAAGGATGGGCCTACATGAATTGCAGAATCAAATTGAGGAATTTCCCTAAAAAATAGGGGCTAATTCCTCAATGAAAAACGTAAGGAAATATGAGCTTGGAGGCTTGAAAACTTGGTGAAGCATTGGTAAGGTTCAATTAGTCAGGCATACGATAGAAGATACATGTGTAGGTTGAGCTAAAGCTTGAGCAAAGTATATTGTATTCATCTAGATTTTTTTTGATTAATGCAATAAAGATAATAAGGGGTTTTGAGCAATTTTTTTCCCCTAGATAAATATCTGTGTATGTGTGTTAAATCTTGATGCATGTTAATGATTTGTTTTCTCGATTGTGAATTTGCGTCCGCAGATCAATAAAGCAGCTTCTAGTCTTGTGATTTAGTAAATTTCATGAGCAATTTAGAATCTACACATTAATTTCTACATGGTATCAGAGCTAGATTCACAATAGAGAAGAGATTTCAAAGTTGTCTTTGCAGGGGATTCAAATTTCAAGATCAGTGTTACAAGTTTTCTCCAGGACTGAGAAGATGGATTTCAATGGACTTAGGCTCAAGTATGCTTTGGAAAGCACCACAAAATTTGTGGAATGGAAGGACCACATGGAGGCAATATTGGATGACATGGGATACTAGAATACATCGTCAGATGTAGCAAAACCCCAAGCATATGATGTCTAGAATCTTGCTCAGTGGAAGAAGTGTTGAAATTCAACAAGAAAATACACGCACACTGGTGTGGGATCCCAGGTCACACATGAGTGAGGGATTCTAGTGACACATTAGTGAGAAAGTGTGCAACCCTTTTTTAAATAATTTGGAAAATAAATTGTAATCTTAATTCATAACAACTTGTAATAGTTAACTAAGTGTGATAGACCTAGTTATCTCAACAATTTCGAGTTGAGGGTCAAAGGATAGGCATGTAGAGTGATTCTATTATTAACAGGGTCCAGTTTCAGTTGTAGCACTAGTGTGGTGTAAGTGGGATCAATTAACTCACATTAATTGAGTTAAAATCAGTTTAACTAGTTCTAACTATTTTATGAGCTAGTGGAAGATCAAGTGAATTAAATTAGATTTAATTCACAAGTAGTGATCTACCAAGTAACTGATGATTCACTATGAATAGCTGCATGCATGTCAATTCTGATGTAGACCCAGTTGAGACAAAGGTTCAAGGAAAATAAACTATCAGTTGTATTTTTAGAAAACTGCCTAGGTGTGGTTGTAAAGCCACAGGAAGTCCATGATGGATTGTGCAATCAAGGAAGGATGAGTTTCCTATTTAATAGGGGTTTATTTCTTTAGGGATTGCATGAGCAAGGCAGGAAATTGGCTGTGTTCGTCCAATTTTGCCTAGATTAGTGTGAAACAATTGGTAGAGTGTATGAGGTTGTTTTATGATTCCTTGGTTGATTATACAATAAAGATGGTGGGGTTTTGAGCAGTGTATTTCCCCAAGAAATTCTTGTGTTGTGCAATTGATTTACTTTTTTCTCTTGCATGTGATTGAGCGAACGTGATTTATATTCCACAAATATTGTAGAAGGATTCAATATCTTGTTTTAGTACATTGCATGATCGGATTGAATCCATTGGTGTAATTTCTACATGGTATCAGAGCGCCAGGAATCACAATAGTGGAGAAGAAATTGAGTTTGTGTTGAAAAATATTCAAATTTGCAGATACTTTCTTTGGAGCTAGAAGCAGATCAAGATGTCTTTCAATGGCTTGAGACTCGAATATGCACTCGAGGGCAGTTCGAATTATATTGAATGTAAGGACATGATGGAGGCAGTGTTGGAGGACAATGGGTTGAAGGAATTCATAGATAATGATATTCCCAAGCTCGCAGAAGAAAATGCCCAACTTTTTGATGCATGGCAAAAGAAGGTAGCAAAGGCGAGGAGGATCTTGTTAGAGGGAGTTCGAGATCATATTGTCTCGAGTCTCCATGGAAAGGAAAATCCATATGCTCTGTGGAAGGCCTTGACAGATCTGTTTCAAAGCAGCAGTGACCACCAAAAATTGACACTCAAGGACAAGCTCAGGAAAATCAAAATGGAGAAGGGAGACACAATCCAGAAATACTTGACCAGGTTCACTCAATGTCGAGATGAGCTTGGAAGTGTTGGGATCACTGTAGCTGATGATGACTTGGTGAGTCTAGCACTTCTAGGCCTTCTCAAGCGCTGACATAGTTACCAGGACTCTGTGAATGAGAGAGCTAAGTTACCAGATTGGGAGTGAATATGGTCAGATTTGGTACAAGAAGAGTTTTAGCGGAATAACAGGGATGGATCCTCATCCAAGATTGATGATGAGGAAAATTGTGCCTTGGCTGGTAAGGCAAAGAAGGGGAAGGGGAATAAGTCCTATTCCAAATCTGAGACCGACAAAGAAGGCAAGAAGCGTGACATGTCCAAGGTGAAATGTTTTCACTATCATGATCATGGACACTATGCGACAAATTGTCCACAAAAGAAGAATAACAACAAGAAGGCTCAGGGAGTTGTATTGGGTGAAGCTTTGGCCTCACAATTTGAGTTGGACTTCTCTTTCATCACATGCATGGAGTCAACTGTGATGGGATATATGTGGTACTTGGATAATGGAGCATCATTCCACATGACGGGAAACAAATAACTCTTTAGTAGCTTGAAGGAGAAGGATCTTTAGATGTACATCAAGATGGGTGATGACGGGAGGTATAACGCTACCGGGATTTGTACAGTTACTTTCCAAAGACAGTCAGGTAAAGCTTTCATATTAAAAGATGTCATGCATGTACCAAGCTTGAAAAAGAATTTAGTTTCAGTTATTATGTTGGAGGATCTTGGATATGATGTGGTTTTCAGTGAAGGAAAGGCGTTCCTTCATCACAAAGCCACAAGACAGGTAAAGAAGATTGGGGTTCATGCGAAGAACCTCTACAAACTTGATGTAGATGGCTGCGCAACAATTAACAGTAAAGCAAGGAAGGCAGTGAGATGGGATACAGGTGAGTTATGGCATAGGAGATTGGGCCATCTACACCGCAATGCTTTGAGGATCATGTAGCAGATTTGTATAGGTCTTCCAAAGGGTACTCTTGCGTAGATAGACACATGCAAGGGATGTACCATGGGGAAGTATACTAAAGCCAATTTTCATGAGAAGGAGAACCGAACAATGGAAATCCTTGAGAGAGTTCACTCAGATGTGTTTGGACCATTCTCTACACCTTCCACAACAAAGCACAAGTATTATGTGATTTTTGTTGATGATTTTTCTAGGAAGTGTTGGATCTTCTTTCTGTAGAAGAAAGATCAGACGTTCTCCAATTTTTGTGAGTTCAAAACATTGGTAGAGAAAGATACATGGAAGAAGGTGAAGGCTCTAAGGACCGACAATGGTGGTGAATATATCTCTAATGAATTCAATAACTTCTGTGCCAAAGAAGGAATTCAAAGAGAATTTATTGCACCTCATAACCCACAAAAAAATGGGGTAGCAGAAAGAAAGAACAAAACAATTGTGGGAGTAGCATGAGCTATGTTACATGATCAAGGCCTATCGTTGCATCTGTGGCCAAAGGCATGCAACACAACGACATTTGTGCATAATTGTGGTCCTCATTCGATACTTGGCATGAGTACACCATGTTGAGAATTTGGAGGGCTTCATATTAATATCAATTCTCTTCTAGATAATTACTTGGGTGTTCCCAAAGTATGATCTTCCTAGACTATTCTTCTCTTGGGTAGCTAGCCCTCAAAGAATATCGGTCCCCTACTACTCTTATCTTGAATGCCCGATCACATTATCAAAGAGTATCGAATGCCAGATGATTACCCAATCCTCCATTCTGTCTTCCCAAGACCAAAATGATTTGTCTATCTCTCCTTCCCAGGGAGGACCTATTCCACAAGGGAATGTACTCATCCTTATACAAATAATGTACCTAAGATCATCCTTAGGAATTACCAAGTTTCTTCCAAGTAAGAAACTTACCATCAGGCTCCCTTTTAACCAGGGACCTCCAACAGCAATGGTGAGACACCCAGCTGCTCATGAAGAATTCCTGTCCTTGATGTCATGGATTTTGGTATTGAGGAATCTCCATCTTTTAGCTTCATCGGGCACAGATCATCCATCACATCCATCCTGAGTCTTGTCAACTATCAGAGTGATTCACCAAACTTCCTTTTCTGGTCCTTTATTGTGCCATGTTGCTTTCCTTTGAATCATCTCTCAGGATCATACATCCTTTCTCATGATTAGCAGCCCTGCACAAATTCATCCAAATAAACATTTACATATGAACCCTTTTAAAAACAAAGTTACCTTAGTGATGATCTTTCACCATGATATCTTCCTGTAAGCATCAACATCCTTTATACAGATTGAGACATCTCCTAATGATATGTTTTTCCAAGGGTCTTCTTCTCTACCAGAATTTCGTTAGAGTCTACATATCTTTAAAGGAGGTCTCCTAGTCACATCTTGGCCTCCGGGTGATAACTGCCTCTTGACATGGTTGCATTTCATGATCTCTTCCTGTCTACACATTCTTGATTCCCAGGAACGTACAACTTTCCTAGTTTCTCGTTCATATACAATCACCTCATATTCCATGAGGGCATATTATGTTGATTTCATTTGTCCGTGCATTGAGAGATACTCCTCCATAGATCATACTTCTAAGTTCAGAAGTCCATTACCTGTAACCACATGACATGACTTCAAAACATCCAATGTCAGCATATAAATATATTCATACCTCATATCTTTTTCCCTTGAGTCATCCTGTAACAATTTCTCAAGAATGAAGAGCTTCATTCCATTGGCCTGCTTCATCAATATGTCATCACATCCCAGAGATATGTTTCCATGATGACCTTTTCTCTTGATGACTGATTTACATTAGTAATGTTCATAAGTCTCTTACTTAAACTTTTCGTTTTCTTTTGTGAATGTTTGAGTATGTTATCCTTCAACATTTTTGCATAGAATAGTTCTTTCAGCTTATCATGTATTTTCTTGGTGTCTTCAATTCTTCATAGACAGAGGGATGTAAGGACTTTGACTGAATCCATAAGAATCCTTTGAGCCCTTCTATCCCTTTCCATATATTTAGATAAATCTTGATCTTTATTGACTTTTCATGACTTTACTCTCTTTGAGGACTGTGACCATCCTCCTTATGTAGGGATTCTTGGTAGCCCAACCAGCTCATAGATCTCCCTGCAAAAACAAAGTCATTTAACCAAATTTGATTATAGAATGAGAAATACTTACTTGGTTCCTTGTACTCAGATTCTTTTCAAACTGGTTCTTTGGATTGACAATTTTGATTTCCATGGATTTCAAATTCTCTATGTGATGATCGAGTTTTCTTTATGTGGAAGCCTACTGTGGAAGCATAGAAATCATCTTTCCATCAATTTTGTGATCTTTGTCACCGTGGAGGCATCGAAACTATCTTGTCTCATTGTAGGAGTCTCGAAACTTCCTGTTTGTGGTAGTACTGAGGTACCATTGTGTTGTTATTTTGTAATATCACCGAAACTGTGGATATGTGAAAATACCAAATCCTTGTAATAACATCAATGTTATGTATCCAGATCCTCTCACTGTGTTGACAATGAAACCTTCTCACGGTGAAGGAACTTAACCCTTATCATAGTAGTGGCACTGTGATAACCGAAAGCCGTCTTCTGAGATATCATTGAGAATCTATATAGCGTCATGACTATAGTATCATCATGAGCATAGCATTGTTACAACCTTTACATCCAAATTATGTGATAACACCTTTGACATTGTGGAAACAATGAAACTGTTGAAGTACTGCACCTTAATTTTCATTCATCAAACTGATCCGAAATTGTCTCACTGTGATTGTATCGAGTGTACATCTTTGATATCTGTACTTGTGTACAGTGATATCCAAGCTTAAAGACTTATCTGAGCTTGTCTCACTGAGATCACCAAAATTACCATCTAAAATGTGAGCTTATGTTCTGTGTCGAAGGGTGCACTCGAGCAGTACCAAAATCATATTTGTTATATATAGCGGAGTTATATCTTTTTTGTTTCTTCTCCGAAATGTCAATGCCTTCAAGAAGTGTTGAGACTGTTCCTTCGCCGAAACATTAAGACTTGTGCCATCACTGAAAATGCTGGGACTGTATCCTGGAAAAGATCCAAACTTCTTTCTTCTTCATACTTGATCTCTTTAATATGGCAAATGGACTAGCTCATTGAAATTGTCAATTCATCCTTTCAAGATACTTCAAAGTATTAGCCCATAAATGACCTTGGGATCTTGATCTTTATCTTTAGTGCAAACAGATCCTTTCACTGAGACTGCTTCAAAGATGGATGAGTGTTCTTCAAACTGCCATAACCTTTGACCATGGCTCTAATACCATGTTGAGAATTTGGAGGGCTTCATATTAATATCAATTTTATTCTAGATAATTACTTGTGAATGCTCTTATATCTTCTCTTCTTATGTTAACCTTTCATTAAATCAATTATCAAGATCCAAAACTACTATTTAAATAACTTGAACTGTGAGAAGGTAATTCTATGATTTACGTTTCTCACTATTGCTCTAACTTCTCGTTAAGATAACTGTATTTGATACGAACTTAATATATACATATTTCTGCACTTGTGGATTCCACATTATTCTTTTGTAACACGCTGTATAGTATCCGCAATTCCCTTCTACTGTGATGTACGCATAATCTTCAACTGCGGTGTCTGTAAATATATATACTTCTTCTTCGCTGTGATAACCGCAGACCTTCGTACACTTATCCTCCTCCTTTTATAGTAATCGTAGATACTTCATAAGTATATTTTATGTCTTTCCTGAGATAATTGTAAGTCTGTATCTTCATTCGATAGTGTGTTATCTATGTTACGTATCCGCATTTCCAGCATTCCTATTAGACTTTTCCGTCCTATTGTTTTGATGTCCATCGAAAACACTTTAATACATTGAGGCATCATTAAGTGTACACGCTTATGATTCTGTATTAAGTCTGTGTTATATGTTGTCCAAAGGTCCGCAACTAAACTCAGATATCTCCGCAAATCTTGTACTCCAAATGAGCCGTAGAACAGTGATTTATATAGATGACTTGTCCAGCTATTGAGCTGACTAATCAACTGGTATTTAGGCATTCTTGTAGTTGATGATCTCCGTCATTTTATGAGGCATTAATTCACATAAATTCCAACGTTGTTTTCACTTTTATAGGAGCTTGTCTTTCAACATATTTTGAAGGCTCGTTGAGAGCTTCTTTTCTTATTTACATAGTCAACATGAAGACCGACCTAGTTACATTTTACAACACACCAGTGGAGGCTTTTTCAGTTAAGAAACTAGATGTTTCATATTTTAAAATTTTTGGCTCACCTATCTATTGCCATGTGACCAAAGGTGCCAGGAAGAAGCTAGAACCAACAACATAGGTTGGGATATTTGTGGGGTACACTGATAATCCCCACAACTATCAGGTGTATTTTTCGACTAACAAGATGACAGTTGTCAAGAGAGATGTTAAATTTGATGAGGAGAAAGCCATGCGATTGTCCCTTGAGATGGAGCTTGACTTGCATGTAGATGAGGAACTCTTAGTTCCAAAGGATGAACCTTAGAATGTGGAGTAGCCACAAGAAGAGGATCATGGAGTGGCCAAAACCACTAATGCAAAGCTATCCACCAGAAATGGTAGGAAGCACACCAGAGAGGCTGACATATTGATGCTAGATGCGACAGAGCATGTAGGTGCACCTACATCAAAACGCAGGTAGAGAAGGTCCCCATACAGGTATACTGGATACATGGCTCTTATGAGCGAGTGTATTGTGACAGAACCGTCCTCTTTTGAGGAAGCAATGCAACAAACAACATGGGTTGATGCCATGGTTTAGGAGTATGAATCCATTATCAGAAAAAATGCATGGGAAGTGGTCCTAAGACTAGTGGGGAAGTTAGTGGTTAGATCCAGGTGGATCTACAAGGTGAAGCAAGCAGCAGATGGGAGTGTGGAAAAATACAAGGCTAGATTTGTGGCCTGATGATTCTCACAGGTAGAGGGGATTTTCTATGAGGAGACTTTTGCACTGGTTACAAGGTACTCAGATTAGATCTATCCTTGCACTCTCAGCGTAGATGGGGTGGTAGATACATCAGATGGATGTAAAGACAACCTTTTTCAATGGAGTTATTGAGGAAGAAGTGTACATTGAGCAACTAGAAGGTTTTGAGACCTTTGACAGGGAGTCACATGTGTGCAGACTCAAGAGAGAACTGTATGGGCTGAAGCAAGCACCTCATGCTTGGTACACCAAGGTTGACAACTATTTCATTGGGTTGGGCTTCACAAAGAGTGAAGCAGATGCGAACCTATATCATATTGTGGTTGATGGTAAGCTTTTGATTATTGTACTTTATGTTGATGATATTATAATGAAAAGTGATGAGCAACTCATAACTTCTTGCAAAGAGGATCTTGCAAGAGAGTTTGAGATGAAGGACATGGGGTTCTTGCATTATTTCCTAGGCTCAGAAATATGGAAAAGCGATGGGGAGCTATTTGTATCTCAAGGAAAATATGCAAAGTAGATTCCGAGGAAGTTCTACATGGAGGGAAACAAACCCATGGAGACTTCTCTTGCAGGTAATTGGAGGAAGGAGGATGCTACTTCAGGGGAGGTAGTGGATGCTATTGTTTACAGGTAGTTTGTGGGTTCATTTATGTATTTGGTGAACACATGATTAGACATATGCTATGCAGTTAACCAACTTAATCAAGCTATGGTTAATCCTACCAAGCTCTTTTGGAAGGCGAGGAAGCATGTGTTGAGATATATCATGGGCACTACAGAGTATGGATTATGGTAGAGACGGATAGAGGGAGTGGAGCTACAAGGCTTCACCGATGCAATTGGGCATGTAGTCCATCAGATAGGAAGAGCACATTAGGGGGCATCTTTAGCATATGATCAACAACAATTTCTTGGTACAGCAGGAAGCAAATATTAGTTGCGCTCATGTCAGCCGAGGCAGAGTACATTGCAGCTAGTCAGGCTACATGTGAGGCAATATGGATGAGGAAGATACTTGTTGGTTTGTTTGGTCATCATATGGATCCGACGGTGATACATTGTGATAACCAGAGTTGCATAAAACTCTCGGTTAATCAAGTATTCCATGATAGGTTCAAGCATATTGACATCCGATACCACCATCTCAGAGATTGTGTTCAGAGGCGCATTATGTTGTTGTAGTACTTTCCCACGGAAGATCAAGATGCAAATATCTTGACGAAGGCACTTGTGAAGAGAAAATTCGAATACCACAGAGGCAGGATCAGGGTAGCAGATAATCCCTTTCTTGTTGAGAGGGAGTGTTTAAATTCAACAAGAAAATGCACACATACTGGTGTGGGATCCCAGGTCACACATGAGTGAGGGATTGTAGTGGCACATTAGTGAGAAAGTGTGCAACCAATTTTTAAACAAATTGGAAATTAAATTGTAATCTTATCTCACAACAACTTGTAATAGTTAACTAAGTGTGATAGACTTATTTAGCTTAAGAATTTCGAGTTGAGGGTCAAAGGATAAGCATGTAGAGTGATTCTAGTATTTACAGGGTCCAGTTGTAGTTGTAGCACTAGTGTGGTGTGAGTGTGATTAGTTAACTCACATTAATTGAGTTAAAATCAGTTTAACTAGTTCTAACTATTTGATGAGCTGCTGGAAGATAAAGTGAATTAAAATAGATTTAATTCACAAGTAGTGATCTACCAAGTAACTGATGATTCACTATTAATAGCTGCATGCTTGTCAATTCTGATGGAGACCTAGTTGAGACAAAGGTTCAAGGCAAGTAAACTATTAGTTTTATTTTTAGAAAACTGCCTAGGTGCAGTTATAAAGCCACATGAAGCCCATGATGGATTGCGCAATCAAGGAAGGCTGAATTTCCTATTTAATAGGGGTTTATTTCTCTAGGGATTGCATGAGCAAGGCAGGTTGAGGGTAGGGTGGAAATTAGCTATGTGTTTGTCCAATTTTGCCTAGATCAGTGTGAAGCAATTGGTAGAGTGTATGAGATTGTTTAATGATTCCTTGGTTGATTATACAATAAATATGGAGGGGTTTTTAGAATTTGCTTTCCCCAGGAAAATATTGTGTTGTGCGATTGATTTAATTCTTTCTCTTACTTGCATGTGATTGAGAAATCATGATTTATATTCTGCAAATATTGTAGAAGGATTCAATATCTTGTTTTAGTACATTGCATGATCGGATTGAATCCATTGGTGTAATTTCTACAAGAAGAATGTGGCCAAAGCAAGGAAAATCTTATTGGAGGGAGTACAAGATCATATTGAATCGAATCTCCATGGGAAATAGAATTCGTTCACGATGTGGAAAACACTGATAGAGTTTCTCAAGAACATTAGTGACCACAGGAAGCTGGCACTCAAGGACAAGATTCGAAGTATCATTATGCAAAAGAATGACACAATTCCGCAATACCTTAGCATGTTTACGCAGTGTCGATGAACTTTGCGGGGTCGGTGTTAATGTCCCTGAAGAAGACTTGGTAGTTCTAGCCCTTTTGGGCCTTCCCAAGAGTTGGCATAGTTATCTAGATTCGGTAAATGGTAGAAAGAAACTACCTAGTTGGGAGCGGTTATGGTTCGATCTAGTGCAGGAAGAAATAAGGCGGAATACCATAGTCGAGACTTCATCCAAGGGCGAGGACGAGGAGAACTGTGCCTTGGATGGAAAGACAAAGAAAGGGAAAGGGAATAAATCCCAATCCAAAGCAGAATGTAGTCAAGGGGGAAAGAAGAAAGACTTGTCCAAAATCAAGAGCTTTCATTGTAATGAATTTAGACATTATGCCATGAAATGTCCACATAAGAAGACATGCAAGAAGACTTTAGGAGGAGCGATAAGTGAAGCTTTGGCTTCACAATTCGAACTTGACTTAACCTCATTGCATGCATGTATAACACAATGATGGGATGTGTGTGGTATCCGGACAGTGTCGCCTCGTTCCACATGATCGAGAACAAATATTTTTTCAGTGATTTGGAGGAGAAGGATCTCAAGATGCAGATAAAGATGGGATATGATGGTAGGTACAATGTGACCGAGATCGACACAATCACCTTTTAGAGGGAGTCAGGCTCCCCTCTCAGACTCATGGAGGTGATGTTTGTGTCGAGTCTAAGAAAAATCTGGTTTCCGTCGCGGTGTTGGAATACCGTGGCTACGATGTGATATTCAACAAAGGAAATATATTCTTAAGACACATCGCCACGAGACAAGTGAAGCAGATCAGGGTTCAAGTGAAGAACCTATAGAAGTGGGATGTGGAAGACTACGCTGCTTTGAGCACAAAGGCGGAGAAGGTGCAAAGTCGAGATGCCGACGAATTATGACATAGAAGACTTGGCCATTTGCATCATGGATCCTTGAAGATCATGCAACAGATCACCACATGCCTCCCCAAAGGAGCATTGGAGCAACAAAATACATGCTAAGGTTGTACCTTGGGGAAGTACACAAAAACCACCTTCAATGATCCAGATAGAGGGCGCATGCAATCCTTGAAAGGTTCCACTCTGATGTTTGTGAACCTTTCTCAATAGTCTCCACTTCCAAGCACAGGTGTTATGTTATATTTGTAGATAATTTCTCACGAAAGTGGTGGATTTTATTCATGCAGAAGAAAGATCAAACATTCTCCAATTTTTTTGAATTTAAAGCACTTGTTGAGAAATAAATTGGCAAGAAAGTGAAGGCTCTCAAGAGCGATAATATAGGTGAGTACGCCTCGAATGAGTTTAAAAAATTATGTGCAAAGGAAAGAATTCGACGAGAGTTGACAACACCCCACAACCCACAACAAAATGGGGTTTCTAAGAGGAAGAACAAAAGTATTGTGGGAGCAACAAGGGCGATGTTGCATGACTAAGCCCTACCTCTGTACTTGTGGGCCAAAGCATGCAAAACATTGGTCTATTTGCGGAACAAGAGTCCTCGTTGGATTCTTGGGATGAGTACACCAGAAGAAGCTTTTTCAGGGAAGAAACCATATGTGTTGCACTTCAGGGTCTTTGGAGTATCTATATATTGTCATGTGTCCAAGGAAGCAAGGAAAAATCCAGAGCCGACAACGGAGTTTGGGATATTTGTGGAGTACACTGATACACTTCACAACTATCGTGTGTACTTTCCATCTCTTAGGATGAAAGTTGTTCGTAGAGATGTGAAGTTTGATGAGGAAAAGGAAATGAAGTGTTCTCTTGATAGGGAGAGTTAGTTTCATGTAGATCATGCGATTTTGACTCCAAAGGAAGAACTTGAAGAAGTTGTGGAGCAGGGACAAGTAGAGGAGCAGAGAGTGGAGACAACCACTTAGACAAATACATCGAGAGAAGGAAGCAAACGAACCAAGGAAGGTGACAGATTATTGCAGGATGCTAGAGAGAATATGAGAGCACCAACATCACATCACCGACATAGGTGGTCACTGGATCAGTACAATGGCTACATGGATTTGATGACTGAGCTAGTAGAGACAAAACCAACCTCATTCTAGGAAGAATTAGAGAAGCCTATATGGGTTGATGCTATGGTAAAGGAATATGATTCCATTGTCAAAAACAATGTTTGGGAAGTGGTCCCAAGATCAACAAACAAATCATTGGTAGGTTTGATATGGCTTTACAAGGTAAAGCATGCAACAAATGAAGGCATAGAGAAACACAAGGCCAAATTTATGGCCAAGGTGTACTCTTAGGTTCAAAGGGATTGACTATGAGGATACCTTTGCTCCTGTAGTAAGGTACACTTCCACCAGATCAATTCTTTCTCTGGCTCCACACATGGGATGGAATATCCACGAGATGGATGTGAAGACAAAATTCGTCAATGGAGTTATTGAGGAGGAGGTGTACATTGAACAACCTGAAGGTTTTGAGAACTTTGACAAAGAGTTGCATGTGTGTTGATTGAAGCGAGCATTGTATGGGTTAAAGCAAGCACCCCGTGTTTGGTACACCATGATCGATAAATACCTCATCGATTTGGGATTCACCACAGGTGAAGCAGATGTAAAGCTTTACCACATATTGGTAGAGATTAAATTGTTGATTATTGTTTTATATGTTGATGCCTTTATTTTTACCAGTGATGAACAAATTATCAGGTCTTGCAATAAGGACCTTGCAAGAGAGTTTGAAATGAAGGACATGCGTCCCAAGCATTATTTCCTTGGTTTGGAAGTATGGAAAGGAGAAGGGGAACTATTTTTCTCTCAGGGCAAGTATGCCAACGAGATATTTCTGAAGTTCCGCATGGACAAATGCAAACCGATGGAGACTCCTCTAGCAACCAACTAGAGGAAAGAGGATGCTACTTGAAGTGAGAAAGTAGATGCTACCGTGTACATGAAATTGGTGGGTTCACTCATGTACCTTGTGAACACACGACCATACATGTGTTATGCAGTCAACCAATCGAGCCAAGCTATGGTTCGACTAAAAAAGTTAGTTTGGAGGGATACTAAACCTATGGTAACTTAGAGGCACCACTCAGTTTGGACTATAGTACAAACAAAAAAAGGGAGTGCAGATATGTGGCTTCACTGATGTAGATTGGGTGGGGAGTTCATCAGAACAAAAGAGCACATCAAGATGGTTTTTCAGTGTTGGGTCCACAATGGTTTCTTGGTACAATAGGAAGTAGAGATCCGTGGCACTCAGCTTAGCAGAAACAGAGTAAATGGCTGCCAGTCAAGCATCATGTGAGGCGATTTGGATGCGAAATATTCTTGTTGGGTTATTAAGTTAGATAATATTTCCTATTGTGATTTACTTTGATAATTAGAGTTGCATCAAGCTCTCTGAAAATCCCGTTTTTCACGATCTATCCAAGCACATAGCTATCCGGTACCACCATCTACGATGTAGTACATTCCCACAGAGGAAGAAGATGCAAACATATTGACAAAAGTTTTTTCAAGAGGCAAATTCGAGTTCCATATAGGAAATATTGGATTGGCAGATAATCCCTTTCTTGCTGAGAGGGAGTGTTGAAAATGCAACAATAAAATCTAGTTTTGACTTTGCCTTGGTAAAAATAGATTAAAATGTGAATTTTAGTTTCTATAGAATACTCGAAGGTAATTAACTGAGGTGACATGAATTTTTTTACTCCGTTAATTCAAGTTAGAGACACTTGAGTTTAGTTCAATATGATTGATTGCTAATTTGTAGCAATATATTTTAGGTAATTTGATTTATTATCAGTTAAACTTGTTCCAACTGTTGGAGAAACTACTGGACGGTCAAGTTGTGTAGTGTAACTTTAGTCACACTCAGTTGTCATCCAGTTAACTGATCAATCACCCCAAAACAAGTGATGCAAGTATAGAATTTGAGTTACCCAGTTGAGCTTGGAGTTCAAGGGAAGTGAATTATTAATTGTAAACGAATCCAAGTTGTATAGGTGGTGCATGTAGTCAAAGGATGGACCTACAAAAATTGCACAATCAATTGAGGAATTTCCTTAAAAAATAGGGGCTAATTCATCAATGAACAACACAAGGAAATAAGAGCTTGGAGGGTTGAAAATTTGGATATGTATTGGTCAGGTTCAGTCAGTCAGGTAGAGGATAGAAGATACAGGTGCAGGTTGAGCTCAAGCTTGAGAAAAACATATTGTATTCGTCTAGATTCTTTGATTAATGCAATACATATAATAAACTTGTGTTTGAGCATTTACTTTCCCTTGGGTAAATCTTTGTGTATGTGTTGAATCTTGATGCATGTTATTGATTTGTGTTCTCAATCATGAATTTGCTTCCGCAAATCAATAGAGTAGCTTCTAGTCTTCTGATTTAGTAAATTTCATAAGCAATTTAGAATCTACATATTAATTTCTACAACAAAGGCCATGGTTGTTGTGCATGCTGATATAATTATTACAAGCGAATTAAAATAATATTTGGTGAAGCATTTATTTATTTTAATATTCAAAATCTCAAAAGGTGCGAAATGAATGAGTGGAATGGTAAGAGACAAGCCTTTTCACTTCATATTCTTGTGTGGAATACTAAAAGCCAACAAAAGAGTCTTCATAAAAATATGTACTTTTGAAAGGCTTAGTGGCTAGAGAGTTAGAGAGTACGTGAGAGTTAATTGATTGTTCGTGAGTTGCCTGGCACATATGAAGCTGATGTGAAGCATATTTGAAGAGGAGAAGAGGCAAAGATAGAAATGGAGGTATGCATAATTAATTGCAAGGTAAACCACCATGTTTTTTCTTGTATGTATTAGGGTATTGAAGTCTCCTTTGAAGTTGTATCTTGATGAAGAACATGTTGTTGTCTGTTAAGGTAGGAGCCTCCTGTGGATTGTAGCCAACAGAAAACTTATGAGAGTTGGAACTTAATTGCATGTTGTAGCTTTCAGAAAAATTTAGCTAGTAGCTTATTCATATTATATTATTATATTATTTTTCATCCATCTCGATGCATTTAAAGTGGAAAAAGTGGAGGAATCAACTCACAGGACTGCTTTCATAGGCGGGACCTAGTTTGGAAAAACGAGGTATGAAACCTACTGGGAGAGTTTTGATGCATCAAACGACGTATTTTGGGGGTAGAACTTTGCCTCTTTTTTTGGAACCTTTTCATGCTATTATACACAAGATATCTTTCCAACGTCGCAAGAAGTGTATCAATCAAAGTCTATATGCGGAAGTTATACAAGTCAGAAGTTGACCTTCCTGTTTTCACAACCATAATTTGGGAGGATGCCACGTCAACGCCCATTATTCATGGAAATTGAGATAACCACGTGATTATGATGTAAAATACTCTAAAAGGATATATATTGTAACTATGGTTAAGAGTTGAGGTAGTCAAACTTAACCACTGGTAGACTATCAGGTTGTGTTATAACCAGACCATTAGGAGGAAGAGACATTCCATTCTTTCGAGTGCAGTTGTTCAAAACTTGAGCAAAAAATAGCCAAGAGGGCTAAGAGGTAGAGTACTCAGAGAGGATTTATGCACTGTAGCAGCCTGCAGGCCATAGGCCACACTTCTTTGTACTTGCAGCCATATTTCCAGATAGAGAAAGAGAGCGGACAACCTCACCTTACAGCTGGGTTTTCTACCGAAAGGGTTTCCCAAAGCATATCTTGTGTTTTTATGTGTGTGAGCTTTTAATATTTAGTTCTCTATTTTTTGCATAAATTTCATTCGCATGCATGCACTATTAACAATAGGTCTACAGATCTATAAATCTAATACAACTGTAATAGTGTATAATTTCATATTTTTAATATAATACGTCAGATCTATTGTGACAAACTGTCCAATGGAATATCCACAACAGTTTATGGATCATATTGGTATCAAAGCAGGGTTCTTAGTATTTTGTGGAGATTTGTATGCGATCTAGATCAGCGTGGCCGAAAATCGTAAAATCCTAATCATGGTTGACGAATCTGTAAATGACCCTCATAATCCTGTAGAGGAGATATTTTCGTGGCAGGAACAAAAAGTCACAGATATAAATCACAATTTAAACCTCCTCATGTTAGCCTTGAGCAATAAGCTTGGGATACTTGGAGAAGACGAAGGTTTAAATGCATAGGAAAAATTAGAAGGGGGATCGAGAGATGAGGAAGAAACAGAGAGTCAACCGAAGAAAGAACCTAGAAAAGATCAACACAATTCGAGTCCATTAACCAATTACAATCCTTGTTTAAAATGGAATCAAAGGTAAATATCAAGCCATACCATGGCTAGAATGACACTCTAAAGTTAAATCACTGGTTGCAACAACTGTAATTTTATTTCAATATCCATCAAATTGAGGAAGGACACAAAATTTCATTTGCATGGATGAAATTAGAGGGCCATGCACTGACTTGGTGGGAGAGCCACACATAGAACCTAAGGTTGGGAAGAGAGCCTCCAATGATTAAGTGGAAGGACTTTGAAACCATCATTATGTCACGATTTTACCCTATTGGGTACGTAGAGGACCAGTGGATCCAATGACACTACTTCAAGAAAACGCTGGGCCAAAGCATGCAAGAGTACACAACAAAGTTAAAAAAATGGCTATAATGCTGGGTATGTCTCTAAAGAACCCATATGTACTAAAGTATTTGGGGGGTCTACACCACCATTTTCATGAGCAAGTGATAATGTTCAATCACAAATTGGTGGATGAGGCCTGTGTACAGGCATAGTACCTAGAACATAGGCTTGAAGAGAGCGTAATCAAGTGGATCAAAATAGTAGGAGCAACATGCCACTTCTAAGGAGGGGAAGAAGAAGGAAAAATGGAGAAATGATAAATATATGACAACCACAACACACCAGTGTAAAGATCCCAATAACCATTGCAACCACTGCAACATTGACGACCATACACAGGGGAATTGCTTGAAGTTGCATCGAGATCTAAACGCGAAGAATAAAAAGAAAGATAATAAGAAGAAGAATATTATGGCCACAGATTCGAGCAACCAAGTTGAAATAAACCCAAACATGGATGAGAAGATCATTTGTATGTTAGTGCTGAAGGAGGTGAATCTAAGTAGCCTAAAAAACAGGAAGAGAAAGAAACGACCAAACTCTTCAATATAAAGATACAAGTCAAGAAGACAAACATTGATTCTCTGTTTGACTGAGGATGAGAAGCGAATATCATTGCAACAGAGATGGTCAAGAAGTTAGGGCTGGTGGTTCGTGCTCATCCAAACCCATATCCAATGGGATGGGTAAACAACGATGCAAAGATGAAGGTAATAAAACCTTGCAAAATTAGATTTTCTTTCAGTGCTAATTTTATTGATGAAGTAGATCTAGAAGTGGTTCCTCTTGGTGTATGTGAAGTCGTGTTTAAGAGTCCCTATATGTACATGCGATATGCAATATTCATGCAAAGAGCCAACCAATATTGAATCGTCAAGGATGGAAAATCTTTCATTATCAACATGCACAAAGGTGAGTCAAAAAATTTGCTGGTAAGTGCCAACCAAGCGTAGAAATTGATCATTTCCAATAAAAATTATGTTTGATTGTTTTTAAGAGAAATCTAGTCTGCAAAAGAGTCAATATGAGGCAAGGAATCCCTGGAGGGGTGTACTAAGAAACAAAAAAAGCAACTGGAAGAGTTGATACATGCATATAGGGATGTGTTTTGAGAGACTAAAGGGTTACCACCTAAGAGGGAAGTGGAGTACGGGATCCAACTATTTCCGGAATCCCCATTGCTAAACATTGGGTTGTACATGAAGTCTGTTATAAAAGCGAGGTGAAGAAACAATTGCAACTTCTACTAAAACAAGGTGTCATTCAACCAAGTACATCACCATGTGGGTCACCCATCATCATTGTGCCAAAGAAAGATGAGACTTAGTGGACGTGTATGGATTGTTGGGCGTTGAACAAAATGACGCTGAAGAACAGATACCCCCTGCCTAGGATATAGGATTTGCTAGATCAGTTGTAACAATCAAAATACTTCACCAAGCTGGACTTAAGGTCTCGATATCACCAGGTTCGAGTCAAAGAAGAAGACTTGGAAGACTGCCTTCAAAACCAAATAAGGTTTGTATGAATGGTTAGTCATGCCATTTGGATTATATATTTCATCAACTACATTTATGAGATTAATGAATGATGTACTGTGCCATTTTATAGATTCATTTGTTATTGTCTATTTGAATGATATACTGGTATATAATTTTACCTATGAAGAGTACATATTTCATCTGACGCAGGTGTCAGAGACATTAAAAAAACAACTGCTGCTAGAAAATCCCAAGAAGTGTGAGTTTGTGCAATAGTTTTTGGTATATCTAGAGTATGTGATAGGTGGAGGAGAGCCGAGGATAGATCCTCCCAAGATGGAGGCCATCATGAAATGGCAGGGGCCTATTAACGTTTCTGAGGTCAGGAGTTTCATTGGGGCAACACAGTACCTGAGGAGATTCATAGCCTCATTTTTGGCAACAGAAGTCCTGCCCCATGCCATAACAACAGGTTGCAAGAGTTTCTAGTGGGTAAAGAACCAAAAAAGAGCTTTTGAGGAGCTAAAGAAGAAAATCATTCAAGCACCAGTTCTGGCATTACCAAACTTGCGACAACCCTTTGAAGTGGAGACATATGTGAGAGGGTATGCTATGGGAGCTGTATTGATGCAGGGAGGAAGGCTTGTATGCTACCCTTCTGAAGTATTTAATTGGGTAGTTCTTAACTACCTTACCTCTGACAAGGAGCTCTAAGCCCTAGTGCAAGCTGTGAAGAAGTGGAAGCACTATTTGATGGGAAAAGAGACAGTAATCCACATAAACCACCAACCACTACATTATTTGTAGGCCCAAAGTAAGTTGCAACAAACCAAACATTACAAGTGGATGGGGTTTCTACAACAGTTTCATTTGGTGATCAAGTATAAGAAGGGTAGCACAAACAAGTTGCCCGACGTGTTTTCAAGGACATCGACAACAAAGATCACAACTTTGAGGACACTTATGCACATGGAGCCATTCACCCTGTTAAGCAGGTAAATCCTCTTTGCGAACAGAGACAATCCCTCTAGCCCTAGAGTGGGTCTAGAAACAAAGAGACATGCTAGAGTATTGATTCCTAATTACTGAATGAAAAGAGGACACGGTAAATTGACCTACTTGGAATCCAATGTTGTCGTTGTGGCTGTAGTGGTGGTGGCCTCTTGATCCTGCCTTGGCAAGTCACAATCCTTCTGTAGTCATGCTCGGATACCTTCACATAGATCAACAAACAAGAACATCATATGACATAATAACTTCATTCATAACTACTAGCCAGTCAAAGAGGGCTAAGCATATTGCATTAAACATCTAACATAACACAAAATGGGAACCAAACAATAGTCACGTATATGTATTGATAGAAGGAAGAGTTACAACCAATGCTATGTCACAGTCTCCTCCAACGGGGTTCAGCTGAAGCGTGTCTCAGATGCTCATCAAGGGATTCAGACGGGATGAGGGCATGGACTCAAGCTCTCTCAACGAAGTTCCTTCTTGTTCTATCTCTTCAATAGTTCAGCTATAGTATACTCAATTCTCCATGTTCAACTAGCTTATGAAAATAGAGAGAACTTCTTTTTATAGAGGAAAAGGAGGAGGTTAGGATCCCTACAAAGGTGGAAGGGAGACCTATCCTTTAGGAGGTTCCCACAAGAGGTGGGAACCATAAACTAAAGGAGGGAGTCCGTGGTTATTCAGTCCAACCATTCCCAATGACTCATCCTTGGAGTTGTTAGAGTGGAATCTATGCCTCTATTTTTAAAAAACATTCCATAAACAACGTGGCGTGGGTGGCTAACTGAGACAGAGCGCCAATTGGCGGGGGGCCTAGTGTTAATCTTCCTTATCGACGCGAGGGTAGAACTGACTACTCGCGCCAAGGCAAAAACAAGGGTTTTTGAATCTCTTCTCAGAGAATTGTCAATAGAAGGAATATTGCTCTCATGTAAAGGGATGAAATGATGGTATTTGCAAGGCATGACACTGCTTATTAGTCATGGATACAACCCTCCAATGTGCGATATGGGGATTGCAGGGACAGTGACAAAATGCTGTGTAACAGATGCCCCATAAAGCATGAGGTCCGAGAGAGAGAGGGGCGAAATGCTTTATGAGAACGCGTTCGAACCAAACACTGCTATTGGAAAACCTGTAATTACAAATACAACTGATATCTCTGATACATGAACATGTGGTATGGGCGCAACCATCCATAATAGAGTGTATAAAAACTGAGATTCGAGGTATGGTCGCAACCATCCAATCAAAAGAGTCATGCAATAAGTCATGATAATCCACAAGAACCCGTAGCCTAGATTTTATCAGACAAAACCCAGGGTCTTGCGCTCCATCTCAACCCGAACAAGTACAAATTCAAGCATGCAAATATATGAGTTGAAGTCGAACATGTAAGAAAATCACCTGATTACCATCCAATGATGAAAGCTGTTAACATGCATGAGAGAAACCACCAATAATGACAATGGCTCTCAAGGTACAACATGTACAATCCATAGAATGTGAATAGTGATATGGTGTCGAACACCCGTAGAATTACCCGATCGAAGGCCAATGATGTGGACCTTGCGTCGAATGCGAAGAACTTGCCATTAAGGCATGCATGTTCCAAGGTACCAGAAGGGAGTCTCTAGATCAGATTCCTGGATAATGAGCTGAAGTCGATAGGAAGTGACCTGGTCGAAGGAGGGCCATAGTGTTTCACACATCATCGACACGAGACAGAGAAACATGATGATAGTGAATCAAGATCAACAGAGAATCAGAGGGAGGTTGAAAAATGCAGAGGCAAACTTCTCTTGAACATATCAACCACACAACACTGGTTTTGGCAATATTTGACATCAAGGGATTTGAAGTCATGATGACATGGAAAAGAGCAGATGAGAGGTCAAAACGGATTACCCAAACCCATGAAGGAAAAAAATGACGAAATGAGATGTCCCCAACCCGACATGAATGTAAACGAGTGTCATGTTCAAGAGTGACAAACTGCCGACACAACTAAATTCTGGTTCAATTTCCCCCCACCATTTCTGGCGAGTACCCCAATTATTTTTGAAAACAAGCTTGAAGGGGATAGCATATGCTTGTGTTGTAAGTTTGTCCTTCGAACAAATCCAACCTAGTACATTTTACGAGCCCTAGGAAGGAGGAAGTCGAGTAATGTCATGGAGACGAAGTCCGATGTCATTAGGGTTTAATGAGTCTGACAAAGGGAGAACTCAACATCTTTTCATGTTTAGAGAGTTTGAAAAGAAGGCGAAAAAGAAAACTCCAGCATGGCCCTTTTCGTAAATAGTCTCTCAGATCCGAAAAGGTAGAAAATAATATCTGAAAGAACCTCTTAGTCACGATAGGCTAAGGTATTCCTTTTTCGTAAATAATCCATCCCAGTCCGAAAAAGGGGTAAATGTATACTGGGTAGATATCGTTTCACAGCCATTTAACGGGTTCAAATCGACAAGAATCTCGACAATCTTTTCAATTTTAGAGAGTAAAAAAAGTGCTGAAAGATTACTCCAATAGAGACTTTTTCGTGTTTTTATTAAGTCCGAAAAAGTATAAAATATAACTCGTTACTTCATCACTATGGCTTGAAAACCTGTCGCTGCACAAGAGACACGTGTAAAACCCATTTCTTGAAAATAATATAATAAATAATCGAAAAATATGTCTTAAAACCTAATTAGGGTTGTGAAAAGTTATAAAATGCCAAAAATGGTAAAAATAATTACTTTTCACTTTTTTACCTCTTGTGGAGCAATAGTTACCCATTTTACAGTGTGATCTTGCGGTGACGATAGCGGACGATTTAGTAGACCAATCTCGAATCCGTCAGTTCCAGATAAGAGCCGACATCCTTCCCTTGAATTTAAGTCCTTTTTTATTGCCTGCAACCCTCAATTTTTATTTCTGAGGAAGAAAATGTATTTTTTAGGGCACGACAGTTGGCGTAAGTTTCGGGCACAGACTAGCGCCAATCGCCCATTTTTCTGAACTAGGGAGCACCAATTGCGCAGACCATTTTTGTTTAAAAAATGCAAGTTAAAGACCCATTTTTTTACAAATCCAAGTTTCTAAAATAGCTAATACTATCCATATGAACATGTTTGCAGGTATAAAGCGGCAGAATGGTAATCGAATGGAAAGAATGGGAACACAACGAAGAGGATGAGCTTGCCATGGAAAATGAAAGATGCATGGAAGCTCTCAGAGACTGTGGACTAAAGAAGTTCTTCTTGACACAGTGTCTCCAAGCTCAACTGGAGCTGCTACAGTATTTGATCAGCATATGAGATGAGGATCAGGAAAAGTTCATCCTTCGAGATCAGGGACTTGAGATTGATGTTTTTGATGCCTACTTCATAACAGGATTATTGCGGAGGGGAGGAGCACCAATCCTAATCGGCACCCGGCCTTGCATGGAGAGCATGTCCATGGTGATTGACAGGGTATGTCCAGGGGCACGGAAGGGATCAGGAAGTGGGAAAGTCGACATCCAGACTATCCCAGGCTTGGCACTAAAAGTAGTGCTACATACAATCACACAAGCTGCAGGATTGCAAGTACCACACGAAGCAACAAAGACACAGTTGCTTCTTGCTGTAGACTGCTTGACACCGACCATCTACAACTGGGCAGAGGCCGTGACAATCAACCTGAAATGCCATCTAACAAAGTGCAAGAAGACCAAATTGAAGCAATTCGGTTATGATTCTATCTTGGTATCATTCTTCCTGAAACGAATACCATTCTTTCAGCGTCAAGAGGTCATAGTCCCAACACCACTAGCGAGGGAACCACAAATGGCCCAATGGGCAGCTTTGATGCCAAGGGTAGGGGCGGTCAACAAATGTCCTGGAGATCGGAGTTATTTGATTGGCTTCACCGACAGTTGATTGTTGTGGAGGATTGGCCCTACTCTAGTACAGATTTTACTGGTGATCCGGACCTCCCACTCCTAGAGGGAGTGGATTGGGATGAATATTTCGGTAAGACTCATTTTTAATTTTCATGAGTGTTATGATTTTTTTTAATTATGTATGTTCTGACGTTAAATCCATGCACTTGCAGACGTTGGCTCAGAGAGACCTGCAGGCATGTCTCCGATAGCGAGGCGAATCCCTCGCGATTTTGACCCTCATGGCGAGGGAGGCGAGGAGGAAGAGATCGTGTGCAACCTAGAGGGAATCACACGTGGAGTCTCGGACTATGCACGATTGGACGATGTTTCTCGTGCCTACCATAAACATACCGTAGGGGTGCCAAGTCGCATTCAGCGCTTATTGAGGCGGCTCATACGGGCAGTAACATGCTACCATGAGCATCACGCCGATTAGACACCTAGGTTTTATATCTGCATATTTTGAGAGACTATGGTGTCTCGGGATGTAACAAAAACACACATATTTTTTGAATTTATGATGCACACTGATTCAAACATTCGATATATATATATATATATATATATATATATATATATATATACATCTATTTTCCTACATGGATATTTTACATATGATGATGATTTTACAGATTACGCAAATGTCTATCTAATACAATGTTATCCACTATATCATTTAATGCATTCATTCGTTTGGGAATATGTTGATATGTAATAAAATCAAAATGTATTTCCAGCAAACGAACACGTAAATACAATCTCAGAATGTATGGGTTTCTGACCGAATAATGACCATTGAGCTAAAGAACGACAAGCTGTGAATCTAGATTTACAATCAATGCGCGTATTCCGAGGTTGATTGTCTCAGTTAATAGTTCAAGAACAACGTTATATTCAACGACATTGTTTGTAGTCCATCCTTGACAAATATCTTATAGATCTATCAACTCACCAACATGATCATAAATTACCCAGGCTGCTGAAGACAAATTCTTGGTACTGCGGGAAGCACCATCCGTGAAACTGACATAGGGGGTAATAGACATCTACACAATAAGCAAGACCCAATAAGCAGGAAAACACGCTCGCAAAGCACGCCAAACCAAAACATGTACAAAAAATAAAAATGACACGTATGTACACAACTCATGCATGAATGACTCATGCATAATATTTTTTGAGATACAACCCATTTCTGGGCTGTTCTAGAGGATGACCTTCGTAATCAATAAGATCATAGGCCCCATTTTGCAACACACGTTTAATAATGTAGGGCCCATGCCACATGGGTTGAAATTTGCCTGCCCCCAGCTTATCATGAACTTGGTCATACAGGAGGACGAGATCTCCTTCAACGAAAGAACGAGGGGAAACCGATTGGTCAAAATGAGCTTTGACCCACTTCCTCTGTTCTTCGATAACCAGAGCAGCAAAGCGACGGGTTTCATCCAACCTTTCTAAGTAAAGGAGACACTCTTCTTCTGGTGAAGTGTTCGACAGTAATTCAACAACCAATTTGAGCGAAGGTATTTCACACTCAATCGGAAGAGTAGCTTACAGACCATAAACCCACTGAAAAGGAGTGAATCCGGTTGCATTCTTAACTGAGATTCGGTATGCCCAAAGAGCCGAAAATAACATGAGATGCCAATTGTATTTGTGGATGCCAATCGTACGTTGAAGCATGGTAACAAGAATTTTGTTCACGGCTTCAACCTGGCCATTGGGCTGAGGATAGTACGACGTTGAGCTGTAGTGACGTAGACCCAACTTAGAAGTCAACTCCGCCACCATATAATGTCGAAAATTAGAACCATGATTGGTAACGATCCCTTGAGGGACACCAAACCTAGTAATGATGTGATTGAATATGAATTGAGTAGTTGTCTTACCGTCAGCGGAAAGTGTAGGCATTGCTTCGGCCCATTTGGTGAAGTAGTCCACGGTTACGATAATATAAGCATGCCCCTTGGCTGAGTGAGGGTTACACGTCATAAAATCGATGCCCCACTTCGCAAAGGGACCAACGGTAATGACAGGATGAACAGGTAAAGGCGACACATGCATCTTGCATTGATAGATTGGGCAATCATGACATTTACGAACCGCGACAATGCAATCCTTGAAGATAGAAGGCTAGAAATAACCAGCACAAAGAATCTTCTGTGTAGTGGCATAACCAGACATGTGACCGCCATAGGCGCCACTGTGACAATCATTCAGGGCTTTCTCAGCTTCCTCGAGAGTCAAACATTGGTGGAGTATGAAATCCACTCCGACGGGATAGAGCGTATCTCAACTATACGATAGGGTTGCAATTGATGGCGGATGCGTCGACGGGCATCCTTCGTCAACTCTGATCTGAAAGTAGAAGTCTGGAGATAGACGATGATATCACCGTACCAAGGATTGAGGGTGCTAATCAAGAAAAGCGTATCGTTTGGAATGTATTCCTCAAAACGAGACGGAGCGGAGTTGGAAGGGAGGGAACAGATGAAGTTAGCAAAGACTAATGATTTCTTCGATTTGGCAGCAGTGAATTCCAAATCAAACTCTTGAAGGATAACAATCCACTTCGAGTATTTCCCCCCCAGCAATTGTCGAGACAATATACAGGTCATAGGGTTGCAATAAGAAATCACAGTC
This sequence comes from Pinus albicaulis, assembly GCA_034641835.2. Taxonomy (NCBI): domain Eukaryota; kingdom Viridiplantae; phylum Streptophyta; class Pinopsida; order Pinales; family Pinaceae; genus Pinus; species Pinus albicaulis. Next base: position 929,333,954 of record CM076571.1, on the reverse strand, counting down.
ATAGTACACAAAAGAATATAATGACGAAAACGCTGAACTACTTGAACCGCAGCTAATGCTAACTTCTCGACAAGTGCATAGCGTGTATTAGGATCGAGAAGGTTACGAGATAAGTAAGAGATAACATGCTCGTTACCGTCATCATCGTCTTTTACCAGAACCATGGCAATCGTGCTGAAAGCGGCGAATAAATAGAGGTAAAAATCACGATGATAATTTGGAGGACGTAACAGAAGAGCGTTGACAAGCAACATCTTCAATGCTTCAAAGGACTTTTGAGCAATTTCATCCCAACAGAATGGGACGCCCTGCTTTAATAATCGTGTGAATCCTTTAGCCACTTCTGCATAGTTAGGTATGAAACGACGTAGAAAATTAGCCTTCCCTTGCAAACTCTGCAATTGATGCAACGAGGAGGGAGAGGAGAGATTGATAATAGACTCAACCTTGAGTGGATCGAGGCGAATTCCATCTTTGGATATGATAAACCCTAAGAGTCTACCCGAATCAACGTAGAAGACACACTTGTGTAGATTAAGCCGAATGTCGTAATGTCGACAACGAAGAAAAATCCGACGAAGATGGTCAGGATGGTCCATACACTTAGCTGAATGAGTCGGAAGGTCATCTAGATAAGGCTAAACGATGTGACAAATATTGTGGAAAGCATACGACATCGCTTGCTGAAATGTGGCCCCAACATTCTTTAAGCCAAAGGGAGCTTCTTATATGCGAAAGTACCCCAGGGACAGATGAAGGCAATCTTATGTTGATCAACTAGGAGAATGTTAATCTGATTATAACCAGAAAAACCGTCCATGAGGGAAAAAATCTCACTCCCGGCACAGTCGTCAATGATTTGATCGATAAAAGGAGTAGGATAATTATCCTTGGGACAAGCCGATTAATATCACGATAATCAACGCAGACCCGAATGGTTCCTTGTTTCTTATCTACAAGAACAATATTAGAGACCCATTCTGTCAAAGGAATCGGATAAATGAAACCAGCTCTGAGAAGCTTTTCAACTTCACCTTTAATGGCAACAACTTTTCTAGGGTGCACAGGACGAAGACGCTGGCAAACAGGTTTCGAACCAGGGTAAGTAGGTATTTCATGCACCACTATACGAGGATCAATGTCGGGAATTTTTTCGTAGGACCATGCAAAGGCATCACAGAACTCGCGGAAAAGGCTAGTGTAAACTTGTACTTCGTCGGAAGAACAAGTGACCCCGATATGGATGTTCTCGACGATTCCCGGTTTAACGGAAATGTCAATAGGCACCGTCTGTGTAATATTACTCAATTTACCTTCTATAAAGATGTCATGTGTCAGAACAGATGTTTGAAGCGGAGGAGAAGGAACTCGAGATGAAAAATGCTCAAGACAAGTAGACATGGCCCCGAGGCCAGGCATGAACGAGGAACGATGATGACCATCGTCCCATGCCAGATCCTCGAGAGACATAGTTTCCACGATGGCTTCATCGAAGGGAAACACTTCTTTCAAAGGATCAGGGGAATCCGAATCGCCAAGCCAGGGGGGGATTGAGAATAAATGTCAAGAGACATGCTCAAAGGAGCATGATCAGAGGATGGAGTTTCCGAGGTCGAAACGAGTTCACAATAGTCAATCTTAATTGGACTCAAAAACATCGAATCTCCAAAGGAATCGATCTATTCAGGTGAAGGAATAATCCATGGGTCATTAGACTGAGAGATCATATTGATATGAACAATGTTTGGTGGAGGAAGAGGAAAAATACCCATGAGGGCAGGATCCTTAAAAAGACCCGGCCCTACGCTCTCGTAGGGAGTAGGAATCTGATCCACATACGGAATGTTGTTCTTGGAAGAAGAGGTGAAGAAGGACAATTGATCAACAATAACAATCTTTCCTTCATGTGGAAATTTCAGAACACAAAAGAGAGTGGACGAAACACATAACATGGCGTGAGTCCAACTGCGACCGAGGAGAAGATTATAATTGAGTTTAGCGTCGACTACTTCTACCTTGACATTGACTGTCTTCCCTTTCAAAGTAATCGATAAAATAGCGAGAACACCTAAAAGCTTTGATTCCCTTCCATCAAGTGCTTCAAGGGAATTTGGTGATGAATTCAGGGCTGGAGAACCAATAGCTTTCTAGCAAGAAGATGACATGACACAGGGTGATGCACCCTCGTCCACAACTGCTCGATGGATGTCGAGACCATTAATAACAACTTGGATAATGAGTGCAATATGATGTGGAATTCGTGGAACGAAATTCTCTAAATCGAAATCTAGAAGACTAGTATCAGCAGGATCAATCCCGCCAATCGCAGATAACAAAGCCTTTCGTTGAGACAGACAACTATGAAGTACTTCTAATGCGGACATCGCAGATGGCACCTGAGCCAAATCCTCAAGAATATTGTAATGGTGAGTGGCACGGGCATTGGGATTATAAGAAGACTTGCGGAGTACACCCTTGGATGGTGGCCGTACAATGTATTCAGCATTGGGCCTTTCAATTTCAAGTGAACCAGAAACCAGTGGAGGAGGAGGACCATCAACGATCTCCTTCCCTGTTGCCTGACACAATCCAGTATAATATTTCAATCGAGTAGCAATAGAAACGGCTGCAGAACCGTTCATCATGAACACCTGAGAGCCAAATGGGGCAAAGAACTGAGGTTGCTCTACCATCTGGGTCTGCTCAGATGGGAAGGGTTCTTTAAGAACGACCATAGTTTCCTGGGTGCCTTTGAGCAACCGGCTCACTTCGGACCGTCTAGGACAATCCTTGGTGAAGTGCTCTTCATCAAGAATCAAACAAGGGTACTTCGGCTTGCGTTGAGAACTATCGCCAGCATGAGGTTTCTGAGAATCCTGTTTCGGGGTATCGGATTTAGCCTTACCTTTACCCTTCTTTTACCTTTAGAAGCGTGATCCGCTGGATTGGCCTGAATGACATTAACTTCTGCGGGTTTACCAGAATTCGGGGTGGACTAAGAAGCAACATTATTGGAATAAGTAGACTTCGGCGTCCCAGAGTTTGAGGAAGAAGACTTCTAAGAAGTCTGAGACATGGAACCAATAATACCATCGACGGATGGAGTCGCTGGTGGTTTAGAAGTTCCAAGTCGGGGAGCATCATGCAAGATATCATATAATGTGCCAGACTTAGTACAGAAGATCAAGGTACTAGGTGTAAGCAATGGCTTGTTCCTTGGTTACACATGCCCCCATAGCTATGTATTTTGCAATTTGAAATACAAAGGAGGTGGTGAACCAATGAGTCAGAAGCTGATCAGGAATTTCAAATTTGATCATGCGACGACGATGTCGCCACTCATGAATATGATTCGAGATATGAGTATCTCGATCTTGTTTCAATGAAGTGAGGAGGTGCATCCCGGTCTCATAGTGGACCGATAATTAAAAATGTGTAAGGAATGCCATGGCTAAAGAATTGAAGTCTTGGAAGACGCCATGAGATAGCTCAATGTACTACTTTGCAACAGCACCAGTAAGAGTTAGCTGGAAAAGACAGAGCCGAATAGAATCGTCAAACCAAGAGTTAGAGGAACACCACAAGTGGTAAGTCATAACATACGCTTGGGGGTCTTCGCTAGACTTGCCCTCAAATTTAGGACAATCACTAGGAATCTTAGTTAGAACCAGAGGCCAATACAGGTTATGAAGAATGGGATCGTTTGTTAACTTTGACACAGTGGGTAGTTCCAACATAGCAAGAAATGGTAATTGAGTATTGAAAGTCATTGGAGGTCTCTGATAAGGACCCTTGTTCACATTCCACCCAGTCCGAGATGGATTCTGTCCCCATACATTCTGTCCCAGAGGATTCTGATCATAGGGGTTAGAAGCAGGATAATTCGGTTGATATTGGGGTTGAGGACCAGGATACTGAGTCAGAGTAGACCATTGAGGTCCCTGCTGAGCAGCGTATGGAGTCTGCTGCGGAATGTAAGCATGGCTTTGAGGTTGATGATATACAGGTTGATTTTGAGTGTAAGAAACTTGGGCGCACTATATACCAACTTATATTGACCTTGAGGGTAATAAGAACCTTGTGGTTGAGCAGGTGGACCTTGCTGAGCAAGTTGAGCGGGTGAACTTGGTTGACTATAAACGGGTAGAATTGGCTGCTGAATCAATTGAACCGACTGAGGAGCAAGTTGAATCGATTACTGAGCTGGTTGAACCGAGTACTAAGGGCCACTAGGCTGCCCTTGTGGGAAAGGTTGGATCGATGGTTGCGATGGACCAGGTTGTCCCTGATAACCAGGTTGACTCGGAGAAGGAGCGTAGGGTTGTCCTTGTGGCACAAAGTTTTGGCCATACGAAACGTGTGGCAGCGGTTGTGGTGCCAAAGGTTGTCCCTGTGGCACATAGATTTTCGCCCCAGGAGCATATGATTGTCCCGGTTGATTCTGAGGTTGACCAGACGGACCGTAGGGTTGACCGTTTTGGACCAAAGGTTGACCTTGTGAAGGTTGGCCTTGTGGACCGTAAAGTTGTCCTTGTGGACCAGAGGCAGATCCCTGCTGAGCCAAAGGTTGTCCCAATGAGGGTTGTCCTTGAAAGCCAGAGGGTTGCATAGGTAGGGTGGGTCCAAGATGAACAATAGTCTGATAAGGATCACAAACAACCTGATGAGGATCAATAGGAGGCAAATAGACAGGATTACCACATCATAATGATGTGGTAATTAATAAACGAGATTACTGACAACATCATAGTGATGGAATCGAGGATTGCGAAGAGCTTGGAGCTGCTGAGAACCTTGAGAGCTCTACTGCTGAACAACCAACAGATACTCTTCAAAAGTAAGGCCGCCAGGAATCACTAGGGCAGTTGAAACTGCACTAGAAGCAGGTGGGGATTCTACGACACTAGATTGTGATCTACCAGGACCGGGATTGACAGGCCATTTAGGATTGAGAAAATAGACCTGCGAGTGTGAAAAGACCTGACGACTGAGTCGTAACAACTGGTGTGGATGAAGCCACACAGACAGTTGGTTGGACGGGGACTGTTGTAACAGTGACCGACGAATCAGGTGTTGAAGGTGATAATCCTAACGAAGGGAGGACCGAACTCTGAGGAGGAGTTGATGTACTGGATTGTGCTATGGATGCAACACTAGACATAATCTGACTCAAGGACCTATATCCAAGCGGAAGTGACACCGATGATGGAGAAGACTGAGTAGAAACACGAGGGAAATCTTCAGGAAAACGCTGATATTCTCCTGTAGAAACATGCATTCCTTCACTACCAACAGGACTGAATGAATCCATGTCTGACTCCGCTGTAAGATCTTCGAAAAGACTACGGGGACTAGGAGGTACATCAACAACAAAAAACGGTGAGCCCAATGTAAGAGGAGGAAATCTCCTTTTTCCCCAAAACCACACCAGGCACGAGAAGGAGGCCAATTGAATTCAACTGGCTCTTCAGGGGGAGATTGAGTAGCAAGAGGCAGGAAAAACGAGAGAATAGGCTGTGAAAACTCATGAGACCTAGTGGATTGAGGGGTTTAAAAAAACACGTACGGAAAAGAACTACCACTAGGAGGCAACGAGGATGACGAAACTGGTGGTTCCGCCACTGTGACTGTATATCAAAACAAAAAGGAAAAAAGATAACCAATTGAAGGCTTCCAAGATAAAAAAACTAAGGAAAACAAAAACAAGCCAAGCAATAAAACTTTTAACAGGCATGTGATCGTGGGAAATTAATTTTATGACACTGAAACCAGACTTCGCTGTTTCATATTTTAAGAGTCGAGAAACAAGAAAAATATGACTCTAGTCACTTTCAATTTTACATGAGCGTGAAAGGACAAGTGCTCGACGATCTCTTCTCTTTTTAAAGAGTCACGAAAAGATCAAAATGACTACTCAGGTACTCTAAGCAAGAGGGTGTACCAGGTTTCCGTGAACTGCCATATACACCTTGGTGATCAAATGAAAGAAAAATGACCAAGGACTTAACATACGTGTAGGGAGTCTCCCCAAATGCTATGTTCGGTGTATCACGGTTACAAGGCGATAGACTTGGCTTCCTATGGATAAAAGGATTTCAACCTAGAGGGGTCTCCTTTTATATACTCGACGTTATGAGGAGCACAAGTTCATACTAGTGCTGTCTAAAGCCAGATGGCGAACGACAGCTACTAGGTTTTAAGATGCTAGAACATGTCTCTAGCCTAGACCACTAAAGATGTTGCGTTAGGTTCCAATGCTTCCTTAGATTAATTAAATGAATTTTAAAGTTGATCTTGGATTATGTTTCAGTTTCAAGGCCCTATCGAATTTAGATCTCAAATTTCCTAAATGCAAACTATATGCAAATGAACATCATCTTTGATTCAATGAATGCTAGTTACAAGAATGATAGAGATCTTTCAAACAATAACAAACAATGAAAGTATGCGAAGAAATCCACTAATGCATCTAACACAATCAAATGAAAATGGAAAACTCTTTCCTAGACTATCAAATGCTAGTTATGTAAAAGAATGTTTCAATGCAAAGGAAAGAATGAAATTTTTTTTTTTATTTTTATTTATTTATTTTTTTTATTAAATTTTCAATGAAAAGAAGTACATAATGCACTAATTACATGAAAAATGAAAACAAACACTAGCTTGAGTATTGCGAATGTAAGAATCGAAATTGAATGACTCAATCAAATGCAAAACAAACACAAGAAAGCACTCAAACTAATGCTGCAATCTTTCAAACCAAAAGAAAGTTTGCAAAACGAACAAAAACAAGCAATGTAATCTATTCTTGGAGAAACAAGGAGAAGAATCAATCGAAAATGAAATGATCATTCAATCAAAGCAAACACTCAAAAGGTTCAAGAAAACTTAGTGCAATCGACCTGAGAATGAGACTGACAACAATCAATGAGAATTGATTCCCAAACAGAAGGCTCAATGCACAAAGACACTTAGAAACCCTAAAGGCCTTAATTTACACTAATAGGAAAATAGACAAACGACTGAGAAAAACAAGCCTACAACAGTCAAAACAGTCCCAAAGGCCTAATTACGCACAAAAAATAACCTAGAGTCAAGCACAACTGACCAAAAGACTCTTCAAGGAAGGCAAACCAAATTTTACAAGATTCAGCGCGACTGTGAGGTGGTATTCAGTGCCAAACAGGGGTTGGCGCGACTGCACCACAAGCAACCTACGCCAATCAGCGCCACTGTTCAAACGAAAAATGCGTCAAGCTGGATAACTAGGGGAAAAGGGAAAACCCAATGAGCAGAGGTCAATCTTGACACCCTGGAGCTGAACAGGGGATGAAAAGCAAGCAAAAAATCCAGAAAAAGACAAACAAGCAAGCCAACGACCAGAGTCGACCCAAACAAGCTAAAACGACAAACTCACATTGATTCTCGAGTAGAGTTGCCACTTTTTAAGCAGGTAAATCCTCTCTGTGGACATAGAAGATGCCTCTAGCCCTAGAGTGGGTCTAGAAACAAAGATACATTCTAGAGTGTTGATTCCTAATTACTGAATGAAAAGAGGACACAGTAGATCGACCTACCTGGAATCCAATGCTGTCGTCGTGGCTCTAGTGGTGGTGGCCTCTCACTCCTACCTCGGAAAGTCACAATATTTTTGCAGTCATGCTCGGATACCTGCACATAGATCAACAAGCAAGAACAACAAACGACATAATAACTTCATTCATAAATACTAGCCAGTCAAAGAGAGCTAAGAATATTGGATTAAACATCTAACATAACACAAAATGGGAACCAAACAATAGTCACATATATGTATTGATAGAAGGAAGAGTTACAACCAATGCTTTGACGTCGCAGTCTCCTCTAGCAAGGTTCAGTTGAAGCGCGCCTCAGATGCTCATCAGGAGATTCAGACGGGATGAGGGCATGGACTCAACCTCTCTCAACGAAGTTCCTTCTTGTTCTATCTCTTCAATAGTTCAGTTATAGTATACTCAATTCTCCATGTTCAGCTAGCTTATGCAAAGAGATATAACTTCTTTTTATAGAGGGAAAGGAGGAGGTTAGGATCCCTATAAAGGTGGAAGGGAGGCCTATCCTTTAGGAGGTTCCCACAAGAGGTGGAAACCATAAACTAAAGGAGGGAGTCCGTGGTTATTCAGTCCAAACTCTCCCAATGACTCATTCTCGGAGTTGTTAGAGTGGAATATCCACCTCTATTTTTAAAAAACATTCCATAAACAGCTTGGCGCGGGTCGCTAATTGAGACAGAGCGACATCTGGCGTGGGGCCTAGTGCTAATCTTCCTCATCGGCGCGAGGATAGAACTGACTATTCGCGCCAAGGAAAAAACAAGGGTTTTTGAATCTCTGCTCGGGGAATTGTCAACAGAAGGAATAGTGCTCTCTTTTAAAGGGATGCAATGATGGTCTTTGCAAGGCATGACACTGCTTATTAGTTACAGAAAAGACCCTCCAATGTGTGAGATGCGGATTGTAAGGACATTGACAAAATGCTGTGTAACACACCCATGATGCATACAAAGAGGCCTATTCAGAGGATGAGATCTTCAAGGTGTTTCAACAGTTTCATATTTAGAGTCAAGTGCACGATGGCGACAACATCGTTGACTACTATCTGCATGATGGGTTACTCTATAGGCTTGAGAAGCTATGTGTTCCTAAAGGTGAGTGATTGCAGTTGATTAGGGAGATTCACACCTCCAATGTTCGAGGGAACTTTAGTGTAAGGAGGATTGTGGCTAACTTGCAAAGGTATATGTATTGGCCCAAGATGCAAGAGCATGTAGCTAGGTTCGTAAGAGGGTGTATTCTTCGTTGTACCAACAATCTTAGAGACAAGAAAAAAGGTAAATATCATCCCTTACATGTACCCACTCGTCCTTGGGATTTAAGCATTTCTATGGACTTTGTGGGAGGCTTACCAACAACCAAGAAGGCACATAACTACATGTTCGTGGTAGTTGACAAGTTCAACAAGATGCGTGTTCTATTGCCCTATAAAAATACCATTAGTGGGAAAGAAGCAATGAACTTGTTATTTGGACAAGTTTGGGTGCAATTTGGGATAACAAGGAGCATCATTTTAAACAGGGATACAAGATTTCTCAGCGCATTCTGGAATACATTGTGGGAGAAGATGGACACAAAGTTGAAGTGATCTACAACATTTCATCCACACACATAAGTAGTCAACAAGGCTTTGGTGCATCTTATGAGGGGATACAACCTGAAACATCCGAAGACCTGGGATGAAAATCTACTATATATACATGATTCTTACAACAAAGCAATCCACACTTCTACATGAAAGTCCCCATTTGAAACCTCTTTTAGATATTTTCTGCTTTCACATTTAGACATTGCATATGGGAAGCAAGGAGGAGTGAGGGAATATCTTACAGGAGACGCCTTAAGGGCTAAAAAAATTATAGATAAGATTAGGCAAATCCATCTACAGGTACAAGAAATAGTGCAAAAGTCGCAAGAGAAGTTTAAGGCTAGGCACAATCAACATATAAAAAAGAAATTGTTCAAGGTGGGAGACAAAGTATAGCTACAGTTGAACAAGGAGAGGCTACAGTGGCCTGGTAAGAAAGTCAAGGCTCTGAGGTATTATCCCTTTGAAATATTGGAAAAGGTGGGTTATAATTCCTATCAACTCAGTTTACCACCATATATGCACATTTACTCAGTTGTGAATGTAGAGAATATGAAAATCTATGATCCTTCCATGCTATATCAAGAGGAGGAATAAGTCTTACTTTCTATGTAGGATTTGGCACCATATGCTCACGTGGAGTTGAAATAAGATACAATTTTGCAAAAGAGGTCCAGAACTCACAAGATAGGGGCAACATGAACTTTGGCAGATTGGGTTGAAAGGAAAACTGTGAAAACCCTGACCATGGTTCTCTCATAAAAATGTAAATGTAAATATTTTAACATATATATATATATATATATATATTTTAAAGGGATAGAGTCAAGGGACACATTCCAGAGCTGAGGAGGTATATATATATATATATATATATATTTTAAAGGGATAGAGTCAAGGGACACATTCCAGAGCTGAGGAGGTTGCTTGCTTGGGATATCTATGGTTTTATTGTGCAAAAAAAAATTGAAATATTTGGCAGCCATTAAAGGCTGGTTGGTAATCTTTAATGAACCGCTCAAGAATTAAATTGCGCTGCAAGGAGAAGTATGCAGACCCATGTTTCCTTGGGGAAAGGTCACAAGGAAGGTAGGACAGTATTTATGACAGATGAAAATGCTGGGAGTAAGGACATGAAGTGAATCCCTGTGTAGAAAAGTATACAACAGGAAGAATGCATTCGAATTTAGGGAGAGTAGTTACAGAGAGCAGAGAGCTTGAATTCTTGGAAGGCAATCAAAGAGACAAGGAACAAATGCAGGCAAATGACTAGTAGCAAAGAGAAAAGTTGCAGAAGACAAAGATATTGATATGAATTCGGTTGGAAATATTGGTATATAGATGGTTTCTCCTTGGTGAGGAACAAATCCTCCAGAGTCCCTGTAAATCCAGAGGGTGGAGAAGGGTTTCCCTTAGTGGCGTGGGTGGAGGATTGTGTCCTTGGAGTCCTGGCAGGAGAACCTCTGAAACCTTAATTTTGTTGGATTTACAATGGGTTTTGGATTCCCCTAGAGGGTGGAACCATTGTATTTTTATTTAAAGGGTGGAGATTTACTCTTTGGATTTTCTTGGCATTTTTGGGGTGGAGGAAGCTGGCCTCTGGATTCCCTGTGTTTATTTGATTGCTGAGTGGTTAGTGGGTGGACGAAGGAGATCCTATGGAGTCCTTGTTTCAGATGCAATTAGTGTTTTTAATATGTAAAGCAAGCCCTTCAGTCCCTGGATTTTGTCTTGTGGGTGAAAGTTGCAAGTAAACTTGGCTGCAACTGTCAATGGTTGGGTGGAGAGTCCTTGTCCTAGACTCAGTTGCCAATATTCTGGAGTGTCGTGTATCATTGGATGTATTTTTTTATGTTTAATTGTTAAATGTAATCTGCATTGATTGCTTGAAGCATGTATAATTTTTACAGTGGTAATTTGGACTCTGGTGATTGTAAGTTTGGCTATATTGCTTGGTATATGTAGAAATATGTGGATATGCATATATAAGTGTAAGAATGTCATAAACGCTGAGTGTACATACTCGTGTAATGGTAAATTATGGTCACTATGTGTTGGATTCGAAATTCCAAGTAAGTTTATTAGTAGGGATGTGAACTGCGTTTACAATGACTCAAGTCGTGTTGTCATTCCGTGCCATTGTAGGTGATATATATATATATATATATATATATATATATATATATATATATATATATATATGCAATGTTGATCTCGCTGAGAGAGGTTGCATGCTGACATATGATGGTCAACATAAGCCACGAGAGAGGCATTGTGTTAAGATGGAGTGGTGTCATATGGTGGAATCGCGTCGTGTCATGGAGGAAGTCAATGGGATAAAAACCACCATCAGGTTTATAAAATAATATACCACCTCCAACACCCCCTTTGGTGGTTTTCAAAATATGGTGGGAGGGTCTTGGAATGATCATGGGACATCGATCTAGCGATCAACGCTATCCCGTTACCGCCCATTTTGAGGGGTCACCTCCTCTTATATTCTACACACTTTACCCTGTTGGAATTGTTTCCGATAGCTGCACCACCCAGATGTGTGGAGAGATGCCCGGAAGATGCACACTTTTTATGTGGATCAGGTGGGGCCGTGGATCAACGACGTCGGATCACCGTCGGTGATCCGATGGTGTGCGTGCTCCCCCCTGGGTGACATCAACAGGGAGGAGAACCCTCGTGCACACGTTTGATCTATATTTGAGGATCGATGATGGATATATCATCACACCACCCCCTCCCCCTGTCAGTGCAGGCTTCTTGTCCCGCGCAAACCGTCGATCCACCTCGACTAATCGGAACCATCAAAATTGTTAGTGGATGGAGGGGTTCGTAGATGTAATGCCCCACTCGATTCCATAAGGTAAATTTTTATTAGTGTTTAATTAATCTGTAAATGATGACTTATAGTTTTTGAGTATATCTGCACTTGTGAAATTGTAATTTTATTTTATTTTTACTGGTATGACTTTTATTATTTATTTCTTTTCTAATGTGTCTTCTGAAATCAAATTTGAGATAAGGTATGGCCTTTTATCATTTATTTCTAAAATCAAATATCTATATTTTGTACACCCAATATGTCTTCTCAACTTGTAGATAAGGTATGGCCTTCCCTCATTTATTTTTAGAAACAAATATCTAAAATTTGTACACCCAATATGTCTTCTCAATTCAACTTGTAGATAAGGCATGGCCTTCCCTCATTTATTTCTAAAATCAAATATCTAGATTTTGTACACCCAATATGTCTTCTCAATTCAACTTCTAGATAAGGAATGAAATTCTCTCATTTATTTCTAAAATAAATTATCTGGATTTTGTACGCTCAATATGTCTGGCCTTCCCTCATTTATTTCTAAAATCAAATATCTAGATTTTGTACATCCAATATGTCTTCTCAAATCTAAATTTTGGTCTTCTCCCAGTTATTTTTGAATAAAATATTTATATATGGTAAGAAAGTCAAGGTTAATAAATTAGAAGGATGAGGGAGTTGTCATGAAATTAATGGCAAGTAGTTGAAGTGGATGAGAGGAAAATATATAAAAGGGAAGGAGGATGAGAGGAAAGGGTGAGGATTCTTGGTCTTGTTTGGCATTGGGGAGGATTCTTGGTCTTGTTTGGAATTGGAGGAGATCCTTAGTCTGGTTTGGTATTGGAGGGTGTTGATTCCAACTTGGACACGCTACAACTGATGGACTTGGGCTCGGAGGGCAAGGGAGCTTGTGGAGGTTCCTTGGGCTAGGAAATCAATCTTAGTTGGCTGGGAGGTAAATCCAGTCGGGTAATGCAACATGAGCATCTCAACATAAATCAAAGGGCATCTAAAACAAGCTACTGATACATGTATTCTTCGATTATTTATTACTCATATAAAGTATTAAATAAAAATGAAATTTACTACTTTACTTGTTGCAAATAAAATTTACTTGAATTTTATCAGCAATAAATGTCAAGGTATGAATAGATTATTTTCCCGCTTATTGTGTTTAAATTAAAATGATAATTCTAGGTTTTGTTAAAAGATCTCGGATCTAGGTTCTCACAATAGAGAAGGGAAACATGGTCAATTACTATTGGCATTATGGGGTTAGTAGAAGGTGGGGACAACTAGTGCAACATGGCATAAAGTTATAGGTGGAGGGGTAATTACATTAAATGGCAGGGCCCATTCCATGCGACGACATAACGTGGGCTTGACCAAGGTTCATATATATATATATATATATATATTGATACATGTGTAAATGTTAATATTTATATATGTATATATACCTTTATAAAGGGCTTTCAATACTAAGTACAAAGCAGCCTAATGTATAAAGGATTAAGAATAAATAAATATATTTATAAATGACTAAAGAGAAAATAAGAGAAGAGAAAAAAAGGGGTTCAATTAAAGATGTATTTTATCTCATTCCTCTAATATATACAAGAGTACTTGGATGAGGAGAGAGAACCATCCCATTGGGAGAGTAAGGTGGGGTGGGTTGGTCATAACAACTTCCAAGCAAAGCTAAATGGTGCATTAGTGAGAAGGTGGAGGAAAAATTTCCTCACCTCATTCGACAAAAGATTTTGGGACCAAAAGCCTCCAAAAATGGGGAGATGTGATCCATATTAGATCATTATATTATTTGTCATCCATCTCGATGCATTCAAAGTGTAAAAAGTGGAGGAATCAACTCACGGGACTGTTTTTACCCATGGGACCCAGTTTGGAAAATCAATGTCTAAAACCTTCCGCGAGTATTTTAAGGCATGAAACAATGTTTTTTCAGGGTAAAAGTTTGCCTCTTTTGTGTGGCATTTTTTTATGCTATTCTACACACAAAGAAATTTCCAACGATGCAAGAAGCACGTCAACTCGAGTCCATATGCGAAAGTTTTTTCACTTAGGAATTTAACTTCTTGTTTTCACACCCATAATTTGGGAGGATGTCACGTCAGCGTCCATTATTGATGGAAAAAGGCCTAGCCACGATATTATGATGTAAAAGACTCTAGAAGGGTCTATATTGTAACTCTAGTTAAGAGTTGACGTAGTCAAACTTAACCACTAGTAGGCTTTCAGACAATATTATAACCACTCCACTAGTAGGAAGAGAGATTCCATTCTTTTAAGTGCATTTTATCCACAACTGTTAAAAAAATATCCAAGAGGGATAGTAGGTAGAACAATCAAAGAGGATTTTGTGTACTGTATCAACCCACAGGCCACATGCCATACTTATTTGTACTTGCAGCCATATTTTAGACAGTAAAAGAGTGAAGAAACCTCACCTTCCAGATGGGTTTTCTCCCAAAAGGGTTTCCCGGAGGATATCTTGTGTTTTTATGTGCGTTTGTGTGCTTTTATTTTTCAATTTTTTGTCTTCTGCATAAATTTCGTTCACATGCATGCACTATTTACAGTGGATCTACACATCTAGAAATCTTATAAAACTATAAAATGTAGAATTTCATATTTTTAATATACTAATTATTTGATTTGTTGTGACGACATATCCAGTGGAATATCCATGACAATTTATGGATCATATTGGTATCAAAGTAGTTTTCTTTGGGTATTTTATGGATATTTTCAGGGGATCTAGATCGACGTGGCCAAAAATCGTAAAACCCTAATCATGCCTGATGAATCTGTGAATGACCCTCATGATCATATAGAGGAGAGATTTCCACGGATGGAAAAACAAGTCCGAGATATAAATCGCAATGTAAATCTCCTCATGGCAGCCCCGAGAAATAAGATTTGGATATTTGGAGAGGACCAAGGTACAAATGCAGAGGAAAATTCAGAAGGGGGATCAGGAGATAAGGATGAAATAGAGTGTCAACCGAAGAAAGATCCTGTGAAATATCAACCAAGTTCGAGTGCCATGAACCAATCATAGTCCCTGTTTGAAATGGAAGAAAGGTTTATATCAAGCCATAGCACAACGTTATTAATGCTATGAAGTTGAATCACTGGTCGCAATAACTATAAGTTTATTTCAATGTCCATCAAATCGAGGAAGGGAAAAAAATTCATTTGCACAATTGAAATTAGAGGGCCATGCACTGACTTGGTGGAAGAGCCACATAAAGGCTCTAAGGTTAGAGAGAGAGCCTCCGGTGACTAAGTGGGAGGACTTCAAAACCCTCATTAAGTCAAAATTTTATCCTATTGGGTATCTATAGGACCAGTGAATCCAGTGGCACTACTTTAGGCAAAAGTCGGGCCAAATCATGCAGGAGTACAATACAAAGTTTATAAAGATGACCAGAATGTTGGGTATCTCTCTAAAGAAGCTAGATGTACTCCTCAAGTATTCAAGGGGTCTGCGCCGCCATCTGCGTGAGCAAGTGATGTTGTTCAGTCCCAAATTAGTGGACGAGGTTTGTGTACAGGAATAATACCTCAAGAACATAGGCCTGTAGAGAGTGTAATCAAGTGGATCAAAGCAGAAGGAGCAACAAGACACTTCTAAGGAGGGGAAGAAGAAGAAAAAAGAGGGAAAAGACAAAAAGACGACATCCAAAACTCACAAGTGTAAAGATCCCAACAACCACTTCAACCACTACAACATTGATGACCATACAAAGAAGAAGTGCTAGAAGATGTATCGAGAGCTAAACCCGAAGAACAAGAAGAAAGATAATAAGAAGAAAAATTTGATGGCCACATATTCAAGCAACCAAGTTGAAAGCAACTTAGATGTGGATGAGAAGATCGTCTGTACACCAGTGCAAAAGAAGGTGAATCTAAGTAGCCTTCAACAACATGAAGAGAAAGAAATGACCAAAATCTTCCATATAAATATACATGTCAAGAAGACAGAGATTGATGCTCTGTTTGAATGAGGATCGCAGGAAAATATCAATGCAACAAAGTTGGGGCTAGATGTTCGTGATCATCAAAACCCATATCTACTGAGATTGGCAAACAAGGATGCAAAGCTTATGGTAACAAAACAATGCAAAATTAGATTTGCTATTAATGCTGATTTTATTGATGAAGTATATTTAGATGTGTTTCCCCTTGATATATGTGGAGTCGTGTTTGGGAGTCCCTACATGTACATGTGAGATGCAATATTCATGCACAAAGGTACTAGTATCGACTCGTTAAGGATGGAAAGTTATCATCATCAACATGGACAAAGGAAATTCGAAAATTTCACTGGTAAGTGCCAACCAAGCCAAGAAATTGATCAGTTCTAGTAAGAAGTATGTTTTATTGTTTTTAAGATAAATTCAGTCTGTAGAAGAGTCAGTAATAGGCAAGGCATCCTTGGAGGGGTGTATTAAGAAATAGAAGCACCAACTAGAATATTTTCTATAGGCATATAGATATGTGTTTCGAGACCCTAAAGGGTTACCACCTAAGAGGGAAGTGGAGCACGAGATCCAACTATTGCCGGACTCCCCATTTCCAAACATTAGGTTGTAGTATGTACATGCAGTATGTTATAGAAGTAAGTGAGGTGAAGAAACAATTACAAAAACTACTAGAACATGGTGTCCTTTGACCAAGTACATCACTATGTGGGTCATCCATCATCATTGTGGTAAAGAAGGATGTGACTTGGTATATGTGTATAGATTACAGGACATTGAAAAAAATCACACTCAAGAAAATATGCCCCCTACACATGCTAGATGATTTGCTAAATCAGTTGCAACAAGAAAAATATTTCACCAAAATGGACTTAAAGTCTCGATATGAATAGGTTCGAGTTGAAGAAGAAGATACTTGGAATACCCCCTTCAAAATCAGACATGGTTTGTATGAATGCTTGGTAATGCCATTTGGCCTATGTAATGCACCAAATACATTTATGAGATTAATGAATGATGTACCGCGCCCTTTTATAGATTCATTTGTTATTGTCTATATAGATGATATACTGGCATATACTGCTACCTGGGAGGAGCACATATCTCATTTTACATAGGTGTTGGAGACATTAAAGAAGTGCTAGCTGCTAGCAAATCTCAAGAATTGAGATTTTGCGCAACAATATTTCGTGTGTTTAGGGTATGTGATAGGTGGAGGAGAGCTGAAGATAGATCTTGTGAAGATGGAGGCCATCATGAAATGGCTGTTGTCTACTAATGTTTCTGAGTTCACGAGTTTCATTGGGGAAAAATGGTACCTAAGGAAATTCATAGCCTCATTTTTGATAGTAGCATCACTTCTCCATGCCATAGCAATAGGTGGAAAAAGTTTCCAGTGGGGAAATTCTTAGCAGAGGGCTTTCAAGAAGCTAAAGAAGAAAATCATTGAAAAACTATTTCTAGAATTTCCGAAATTGTAGTAGCCCTTTGAAGTGGAGAAAAATGCAAGTGGGTATCCTATGGGAGCTTCCTTAATGCAGGTATGGAAGGCCCATATGCTACCATTCTAAACTATTTCATGGGGCAGTTCTTAACTGCCCTACCTACGACAAGGAGCTCTATGCCCTGGTGCAAGTTGTGAAGAAGTGGAAGCACTATCTAATGGGAAAGGAGACAACAATCCACACGTATCACCAACCACTACAGTACTTGCAAGCCCAAAGTAAGATACAACAGACCAAGCATTACAAGTGGATGTGGTTTTTACAACCATTACATTTGGTGATCAAGTACAAAAAGGGAAACACAAACAAGTTGGAGGACATGCTTTCAAGGCCACCCACATAAAATATCACAAATTTGGGGACTCTTATGCACATGGGGCCATTCACCCATGATGCATATAGAGAGTCCTATTCGAAGGATGAGGAATTCAAGGAGGTGTTTCAACAGTTTCAGAGTCAGATTCATGTGCATGATGACGATAACACTGTTGACTACTGTCTCCAAGACGGGTTACTCTTCATGTTGGATAAACTATGTGTTCCTAAGGGTGAGTGATTTCAGTTTATTAGGGAGACTCACACCTACAAGGTTGTAGGGAACTTTGGTGCAGGGAAGATCATGGCTAACTTGCAAAGGTATGAGTATTGGCCCAAGTTGCAAGAGCAGGTACCTAGGTTCATAAGAGGATTCATGCTTTGTTGTACCAACAAGCCTAGTAACAAGAAACCAGGTCTATATTATCCCTTAACTATACCCACTCATCCTTGGGAATCATTTCCATAGACTTTGTGGGAGGTTTACCAACAACGAGGAAAGGATATGACTACCTATTCGTGGTAGTTGGCAGGTTTAGTAAGATGTGTGTTTTCATGCTTATAAAAAGACCATTATTGGGCAAGAAGAAACAAACTTATTCTTTTGTATAGGTCTAGGTGCACTTTGGTATACCAAGGAGCATCGTTTCAAATAGGGATACAATATTTCTCAGTGCATTCTGGACTACATTGTGGTAGAGGATGGAAACATAGTTGAAGAGATCTACAAAATTCCATCCACAGACAAAATTAGTCAACAAGACTTTGGTGCAGCTTCAGAGGGGATACAAACAGAGGAATTCG
The DNA here is from genome assembly GCA_034641835.2 of Pinus albicaulis. Lineage (NCBI taxonomy): Eukaryota > Viridiplantae > Streptophyta > Pinopsida > Pinales > Pinaceae > Pinus > Pinus albicaulis. The sequence goes on along the minus strand of CM076571.1, from coordinate 929,315,313 downwards.
AAGCCCTGGGATGAAAATTTGGTATATATACAAAAATCTTACAACATATCAGTCCACACATGTATAGGAAAGTCCCCATTTGAAACCTGTTTTGTATATTTTCTGCCTTTATCTTTGGACATTGCATATGGGTAGCAAGGAGGAGTCAGGGGAGATCTTACAAGAGACACCTTGAGGGTTGAAAAAATTATAGAGAAGATTAGCATATCCATTTAAAGGTAAAACAAACAGTGCTGAAGTCATAAGAGAAGTATAATGGTAGGCACAATCAACATAGAACAAAAAAATTGTTCAAGGTGGGAGACAGAGTATGGCTACAATTCAACAAGGAGAGACTGCAAAGGTCTCGTAAGAAAATCAAGGCTTTGAGGTATGGTCCCTTTGAGATATTCGAAAAGGTGGGTGATAATTCCTATCGACTCAGTTTACCACCATATATGTGCAATTACTCAGTTGTGAATGTAGATCATATTAAACTCTATGAGCCTTCCATGCTAGATTAGGAGGAGGAACAAGTCCTACCTTCTATGGAGGATTTGGCACCAGATGCTCAAGCATAGTTGACATAAGATACAATTTTGTAGAAGAGATCCAAAACTACAAGACACTGTCAACATGACCTTTGGAAGATTGGGTTGAAAGGAAAACTTCTAGGCAAAGCTAAATGGTACACCAGAGAGAAGATGGAGGAAATATTTCCTCACCTCATTCAGTAGAAAATTTTGGGAGAAAAACCCTCTCAAAATTGGGAGGTGTGATATGGATTGGATCATTATATTTTTTTTCATCCATATCAATGCATTCAACATAGAAAAAGTGGAGGAATAAACTCACAAAACCGTTTTCACCAGTAGGACCCAGTTTGCCAAAATAGGGTCTGAAACCTTCCGGGAGAATTTTGAGGCATCAAAGGAATTTTTTGGGGGTAAAATTTTACTGCCTTTAAGAGGCTACTTTTCACACCATTCTACATACATATAATAGTGTAGAATTTTATATTTTTAATATAATATTATCAGATTCGTGGTGACGAATTGTTCGGTAGAATTTCCACAAGAGCTTATGAATTATAGCCTCCTGTATGTTGGAGCCTACAAAAAATCATATGTAATAAGGGAGTGGGAGCTTGCATTTACATCACAACAATAACAAAGTCATGGTTTTCTACCTTTATGGGTTTCCACTTATAGTTGGTGTTCATATGTGATGATTTTGCATGTTGGTTTTATGCTGCCATGAAATATTTTATGTTATGGTTCACATATTACATACTATTCATATATTAAATATGGGTTTTATATGGTTTTGAATTTCTCATGAATAGTTCATATAAAAATTAAGAAGAAAATAAAAAGTTGTCCACGAATGTACTAAACTGAGAGTTGAGAGTAACATGTTCAATGTGAAGAAAAAGATCAAGTGTTGAGTGCATGCAAGAGAAGTGTGGGAGTAAGTGAAGAGTAATAGCAAGGGAAGAGTCAGAGCAAGTGTGAAGGAAAAGATCTGATCAGGAGAAGGAGGATATTTTCAAGAAAATAGCAAGAGCACTTCAACTGCAAGTTGATTAGACGTTGGTGACTTGATTAATTCTCATTCTCTCTCTCTCTGTGTACTTTGTTGAACAATTGAAGAAATCTAATAGAAGAAGAATCATTTGGGTTTTCCCCTTGTGGGTTTTTCCTTGGTCATTGGACCTAACCCTTAGTGTCTCATATTTGTGCTTAGTTGTCTTCATATAATGCTTAAGTTTATGTTCTATCTACAATTGCAAATATGAAAAGTTGCGAAGAATAAATATGAATTCTAGGTAATTGTAACAACATAGAAAATTCAATTTTTTGCAAAGTACATTCAGTTTTCTGCAAGTACATTTAGTTCTCTCCATAGAACTTTCAAGTTTATGCAAATAAATTTTAAATTTATGCATAGAACTTTCAGATTTTAACAATCTCAATGTTGGGTAAGTAGGTGGAGGATAGAGTGGTTACATTGGAAATATTGATGAAGCAAGCTACAAATATGAGAATGAATGAAGCCAAATTCCATGAAGACAGATTGAAGTTAGAGGAATACCTCTTTTCAAATTTTGTTTATTTTTTTGCACACTTGTCTGGGGATCTTGGGATTTATCATTGATAAAGAAACAAAGTAACCAAGATAAAAATGGCCCTAAAAAAATCATAAAAAATAGTAGAGGGGTAATTGCAGTCCACCAAAGATGCAAAGGTAAGGAAAGAACATAGAATAAGGAAGAACTTGCAAGACTAGAATCCATAAAGATAGAGGTGTTGAAGAATGTAACTAGTATCAATCTTCATAATTATATTTGAGTCAGGATGTAATGTGTATATATATATATATATATATTATTAAAGAAATTGAATTATTAAAGCATGGGTCAATTGTTTATAGGTCAAAGCCTCCATTGTAGGCTTCTAGAGTTTATGTCGAGTGTCCTTGTCCATGTCATAATGTAAAGAACCCTTCCTGGGATTTATTTGTTAAAAAATATATATTTTTTTAATGTAAATGAGGTCTTCTAGGCCTTCTCCACCAATTCGGCCTCAAACTGGACAAGTCGACTTAACTAAGGGGTAAAAACACCTATAAAAAGGAAATTCAAAATTTCAGAAGAAAAAAAAATTCTAATTTCAGAAGTGCAGGAAGGTTGAGAAGTGTAGGCAAGCCAAGAAGTGCAGGAATACCAAAAAATGCACGTAGGATGATAAGTGTAGGCATACCAAAAATTGCACGCAGGATGATAAGTGTAGGCATACTGAAAAGTGCAGGCAGAAAGAAAACTTTAGAATAGCAGGCATGTCCGAAATTTTGGTGAAGTTGGGGTCGAAATTTCTGGGTTGTTGTTGGGTTAAATCTACTAGATAAGAAGAGACTATTAAATCATCTTGGAATGTTGACTTGGTGGAAGAGGAAGGTCTTTGGTCTAGGGTCTTCGTCTATATCATTTTGAATTATTGACGGGAGAGTTCTTGACTAGGTTTTCTCCTATATAGGGGTTTTAGCCCTCGCTGAGTGCCTACATATGGTGTACTTGAACTTCGTGTTTTGGTCTTGGTAATTTCTTGATGAAATTGAGATAAATAAAAAAACTTGAGACATATTATAAGAACTCAAAGAAATCACAATTAATTATGATCAAGATAAAATATTTCTGCCTTTCCGATTTTCTAACATTGTTTCAGAGCTAAGGTGAAGAAGAAGGAAAAAGGCAGGCTGAAGATCTATCGAGGAAAAGGAGATCAAAGAAAGGCCGTTAAGGAAAAAGGATCATATAAGGAAATAAGTCTACTATCTACCTAAACTATTTCACACTCAACGAAGGGAGAAAAAAAACTAGAAGGAGCCTCCAACTAGAGGGTTTGGAAAAAGTGAATAGATCTCATCCTCGAAAAGAACAAAGTTTTGGATCTAGTTCAAGTAAAAATAAAGAAGCCTGAAAATGAGACAGAGAAATAAAAGTTCAAATAAACCAAAATCTTGGGCATGAACCTAATAGTGAATGGAGTGAAGGACAACCTCATTTGATACATATCCAACATAGATTATGCTCAAGAAATTCCTGAGGCTCTCTCCAAATTATTCACCATCAAGAACATTGGTCAAATAGCAAGCCTCAAGAATGAATTAAGAACTATCATATAGAAATTACACCAATGGAGTCAATCCGATTATGCAATGTACTAAAACAAGATACTGAATCCTTCTAGAATATTTGCAGAATATAAATCACGACCGCTCAATCACATGCAAGTAAGAGAAAGAAGTAAATCAATCGCACAACACAAGATATTTCATGGGGAAAGAAACTGGTCAAAACACCTCCATCTTTATTGCATATTCAACCAAGGAATCATGAAACAATACAATGCATATGTGCTCACCAAATACATCACTGAACCCACAAGCTGCCTATAAATAATAACATCCACTACCTCACCTGAAGTAGCATCCTCCTTCCTCCAGTTACCTGCAAGAGGAGTCTCCATGGGTTCGCTGCCTTCCACGTGGAACTTCCTCAGAATCTCCTTGGAATATTTGCCTTGAGATACAAATAACTCCCCATTGCTTTGCCATATTTCCAAGCCTAGGAAATAATGCAAGAGCCCCATGTCCTTCATCCCAAAATCTCTTGCAAGATCCTCTTTGCAAGAAGTTACGAGCTGCTCATCACCTGTCATTATAAGATCATCAACATAAAGTACAATAATCAAAAGCTTACCATCAACCGCAATATGATATAGGTTCGCATCCGCTTCACTCTTTATGAAACCCAACCTGGTGAAATAGCTGTCGATCCCAGTGTACCAAGCATGAGGTACCTGCTTTAGCCCATACAAAGCTCTCTTGAGTATGCACACATGCAACTCCTTGTAAAAGGTCTCAAAACATTTTGTCTCCTTAATGTACACTTCTTGCTCAATAACTCCATTGAGAAAGGTTGTATTTACATCCATCTGATGTATCTGCCACCCTATCTATGCTAAGAGTGTAAGGATAGATCTAATCAATGAGTACCTCGCAACTGGTGAAAATGTCTCCTCATATTCAATCCCCTCTACCTGTGAGAATCCTTGGGCCACAAATCTAGCCTTGTATTTCTCCACACTCCCATCTGTTTCTTTCTTCGCCTTGTAGATCCACCTAGATCCAACCACTCACTTCCCCACTTCCCATGCACTATTTCTGATAATGGAGTCATACTCGTCAACCATGGCATGAACCCATGTTGGCTGCTACACTGATTCCTCAAAAGAGAATGGTTCTATCATAGTACACTCACTCATAAGAGCCATGTATCTAGTGTACCTGTATAGGGACTTTCTTTGCCCGCGATGTGATGTAGGTGCTCCTACATGCTCTGTCACATATAACATCAATGTGTCAGCCTCTCTGGTGCAATTCCTACCATTTCTGGTGGATGGCTTTGAATGAGTGGTTTCTTCCACTCCATGATCCTATGCTTGTGGCTGCTTGACATCCTAAGGTTTATCCTTTGGAACTAAGAGTTCTTGATCTTCATGCAAGTCAAGCTCCCTCTCAAGGGACAATCACATGGCTTTCTCCTCATCAAATTTAACATCTCTCCTGACAATTGTCATCCTGTTAGCCGACAAATACACCTGATAGTTGTGGGGAGTATCAATGTACCCCAAAAATATCCCAACCTATGCTGTTGGTTCTAGCTTCTTCCTAGTATCTTTAGTCACATGGAAATAGATAGATGAGCCAAAAATTTTTAAATAGGAAACATCCGATTTCTTACCTGAAAAATCCTCCTATGGTGTACTAACGCCAAGTATCCGATGAGGACTACGGTTCGTGCTGCTCCCACAATTATTTTGTTCTTTCTTTTTGCAATCCCATTCTGTTGTGGGTTATGAGGTGCAATCAATTCTCTCTGAATTATTTCTTTGGCACATAAGTTCTTGAATTCATTAGAGATATACTCACCACCATTGTCGCTCCTTAGAGCCTTCACCTTCTTCCCTGTATATTTCTCTACCAGTGCTTTGAACTCACAAAACTTGAAGAACGTCTGATCTTTCTTCTGCAAAAAGAAGATGCAACACTTTCTAGAAAAATCATCCACAAAAATCACATAATACCTGTGCTTTGCTGTGGAAGGTGTAGAGAATGGTCCAAACACATCTGCGTGAACTCTCTCAAGGATTTCCACTACTCGATTCTCCTTCTCATGAAGAGTGGCTTTAGTATACTTCCCATGGTACATCCCTTGCATGTGTCTATTTGTGCAAGAGTACCCTTTGGAAGACTTGTAGAAATCTTCTACATGATCCTCAAAGCACTATGGTGTAGATGGCCCAATCTCCTATGCCATAAATCACCTATAACCTGACTCACCACCTTCTTTGCTTTACTGCTCAATGCTGCACAATGATATACATCAAGTTTGTACAGGTTCTTCACACAAACCCTAATCTTCTTTACCTATCCTGTGGCTTTGTGACGAAGGAACACCTTTCCTTCACAGAAAACCACATAATCTCCAGGGGCCTCCAACATAATAACTGAAGCTAAATTCTTTTTTCAAGCCTGGTACATGCATGGAATATTTTAATAAGAAAGGTTTACCTGAATGTCTATGGAAAGTAACTGTACTAATCCTTGTAGCGCTATATCTCCCGTCATTACCCATCTTGATGTGCATCTGAAGATCCTTCTCCTCCAAGCTACTAAAGAGTTCTTTGTTTCCCGTCACGTGGAAAGATGCTCCACTATCCAAGTACCACATAGATCCCATCACAGTTGACACCATGAATGCGATGAGAAAGAAGTCCAACTCAAACTGTGAGGCCAAAGCTTCACCTGCTGCAGCGCCCAGAGCCTTATTGTTGTTCTTCTTCTTTTGTGGACAATTTGTGGCATAGTGTCCATGATCATGACAATGAAAAAATTTCACTTTTGACAAGTCACACTTCTTGCCTTCTTTGCCGGTCTCAGATTTGGAATGGATCTTCTTCCCCTTCCCCTTCTTTGCCTTACCATCAAAGGTACAATTTTCCTCATCTTCAGTCTTGGATGAGGATCCATTCTTGGTATTCCACCGAAACTCTTCTTGTACCAAATCTGACCATAGTCGCTCCCAATTTGGTAACTTCTACCTCCCATTCATAGAGTCGTGGTAACTATGCCAGCTCTTGGGAAGGCTGCTAGGCACACCAATTCATCATCAACTATAGTAATCCCAACACTTCCAAGCTCATCTCGACATTGAGTGAACTTGGTCAAGTATTTCTGGATTGTGTCGCCTTTCTCCATATTGATTTTCCTGAGCTTGTCCTTGAGTGCCAATTTTCTGTGGTCACTGTTGCTTTGAAATAGATCTGTCAAGGCCTTCCACATAGCATATGGAGTTTCCTTTCCATGGATACTCAAGACAATATGATCTCTAACTCCCTCTAACAATATCCTCCTCACCTTTTATACCTTCTTCTATGATGCATCAAGAAGTTGGTTATCTGCTACTGCGGGCTTGGGAATATCATTATTTATGAATTTCTTCAACCCATTGTCCTCAAACATTGCCTCCATCCTGTCCTTCCATGCAATATAATTCGAACTACCCTCGAGTGCATATTCGAGTCTCAAGCCATTGAAAGACTTCTTGATCTGCTTATAATTCCAAAGAAAGTATTTGCAAATTTAAATACTGTTCGACAAAAACTCAATTTCTTCTCCACTTTTGTGATTCCTAGCGCTCTGATACCATGTAGAAATTATACCAATGGATTCAATCAGATCATGCAATGTACTAAGACAAAATACTGAATCCTTCTACAATATTTGCGGAATATAAACAACTCAATCACATGTAAGTAAGAGAAAGAAGTAAATTAATCGCACAACACAAGATATTTCCCGGGGAAAGAAAATGCTAAAAAATCCTCCATATTTATTGTATAATCAACCAAGGAACCATGAAACAATGCAATGCATGTGTGCTCAACACAACCTCATACACTCTACCAATTACTTCACATTGATCTAGGAAAAATTGGACAAACACATAGCCAATTATCATCTAACCTCAACCTGCCTTGCTCACACAATCCTTAGAGAAATAAACCCTATTAAATAGGAAATTCAACCTTCCTTAATTGCACAATTCATCATGGGCTTCGTGTGGTTTTATCACTGCACTTGGGCTGTTTGCTAAAAATACAGCTGATAGTTTACTTGTCTTGAACCTTTGTCTCAACTGGATCTCCACTAGAATTGACATGCATGCAACTATAAATAGTGAATCATCAGTTACTTGGTAGATCACTACTTGTGAATTCAATCTAATTTAATTCACTTGATCTTCCACTAGCTCATCAAATAGTTATAACTAGTTAAACTGATTTTAACTCAATTAATGTGAGTTAACTGATCCCACTCACACCACACTAGTGCTACAACTGCAGCTAGACCCTGTTAATAATAGAATCACTCTACATGCCTATGCTCTGACCCTCAAGTTGAAATTATTGAGCTAACTAAGTTTATCACACTTAGCTAACTATTACAAGTTGTTATGAGATAAGGTTACAATTAATTTTCCAATTTATTTAAAAATTGGTTGCACACCTTCTCACTAATGTGTCACTGGAATCCATCACTCATGTGTGACATGAGATCCCACACTAGTGTGTTGTGAATTTTCTTGTTGAATTTCAACATATCAAGATGGATAAATACAATACTGTGGCATCATACTTTATTATGATATCTATAATCAATGATGAAATCTATGCAATAGATGAAATTGTACCAGAAAAAGAGCTCGTAATTATTTCTCTTCTAGGTCTATCAAAACCTTGGAGTGCTTTTGCATCAGGAATCAACAGTTGGAAGGATCCTTCAACATTTGAACAAATTTGAAATGCATGCAGTTAAGAAGAAGCCCAAATATCGTTAGTAAACAAGAAGAAGGAGGGTGAAGAAGAGAACATCTCAAATGCCTATTTCACTCATCACAAGAAGAAGGGAACTTTCAAGAAGTTCAAAGGACCAAAGAAGAAAGCAGACCTATCAAAGAATGTATGCTACAATTTCCATAAAATGGTTCATTATAAAAATCAATGTCTAGAGAATCCAAGGAATGGGAAGCGAGAAAGAGAACATGTGAATATTGTCGATGAAGCTCCATCTAAGAAGAGCAGTGACTAAAGAATCATAATTCAAGGACTTATACTACTAAGTCCCCTCTCTCTTATCCCTATTAGTCTTCTATTTTTTAATCTTTGAATTGGTTTCCTTTATGTTTTTATTTCTAGAACTCATAGGTGTAACATGTCTTGTTAAGAATTATTGAATTGTTTTGATAAAGTTGTAGGTGTCCCTGCAAAAGATTGAATTAAGAAGGAGCATCCACAATTTTACCAAAATATGAGTATTATGTTCTTTGTTTTCATCTTTTCATGGTTTGGTTTCCCCTTGACATCAAGATTTGTTTGTATTGTATGCTAATAATCTTTTCTTTATATTTTCTGTGAACGGAAGGATTGCAGAATACACAAAAGTTTTGGAGAAGACTTCAAAGGACTTGAAGCATGGAAGGAGTTCTATTACAAAATAAGTCCTTCAGAGTTGATGTCCTTCAAGGTTTGTTAAGAAACAACTGAAGGTATGTCTTAGACTATAAGCTTTGTTACCAAGTTCTCTTCATGTAAAAGGTATATTCATTCTCTTTTAAAATTGATTTACATTACAAACATCGTTGTGTCTAGGGTTTTGAGTCTTAATTTTTTTTGTTAAGGGTAATTAATCATTAGATTAAATCTACCCTCATTATATTATCATTTGATCATTCTTGTGGAACCCTAAAAGGTTCACTGTAAAACCCTATCCTAAGGGTGTGTCAATATTTTAGAAACTATAATCTACTTAGGGTTATTGATGAAATCTAGAAAACATATTCATTTTATGTTTAAGGTTTTGGTATTGTTATGACAAAAACCCTAGTCCTTGGGCATGTCAATATTTAAGAAACCATAATCTACTTAGGGTTATTGATGAAATCTATAAAACCTATTCATTTTATGTTTAAGGTTTTGGTATTGTTAGGATAAAAAACCTAGCCCTTTAGTGTTATTTTTTAATGTTTATGTTATGTATTAAAACCTTATATATTTAGGGTTTTTTGAATTAGGGTTTATGAGAAAAACCCTTATAATATCTATAGTAAGATTCTAGGAATGAAACCTTAGGATGTATATTCTTCCGCATGATTAAAACTCTATCCTAGAGAAAATGGTTGTATATCTAAATTCAGTGTATTGATGCATCCTAGATATATATGTGCAAGTGTGTTGACTTAATTATTGATGCATCCTAGATATATATGTGCAAGTATGTTGACTTAATTATTGATGCTCATGTTTTAGTTTGTGAATTCTAGGGTTTGTAAAAAATCCCTAATAAAGATTGATATTTTAGGATGTGATTGCTTTCTAATATAGTTTTGATAAAATCTAGGGGGTTTGCAACAAAGGCTAGTAGAGTCTGGCATGTAAATTATGAAAATCGATAAAATAGTAGATGTATAGTAGGATTTTTATTTGATTGAATTACTAATATCTAAGGCTTTGTGCCTCGAATATGGAGTCTAGGGTTTATGACAAAACCCTAGAAAGAATTTGAATTCTAGTATGTGTCTCTAGTTGATTATGAACCTAACGAAGTTTAGGTGTTTGATGTCTAAAGTCTAAATAGTTCCATTGTAGTAACATGATTTTGATATAGGTAACTTTATGCTTCTGTATATTTTTGTTTCTACTTGCTATTAAATTTTTGCAGGTACATAATCTTGAAATGATGAAGATGTTCATATGATAATGATAAAGCATGAAGAAGGAAGTTATATAAGATGACATTGATGTTGTAAGAAGGAATGAATCCATGATAGGTTCTACGATGTTATAGAAGAAGGAAGTGTTTGATCTCCCCAAGTTAAGAAGGAGCATGGTAAGAAGAAAATAATAAATCCCATAGTTAAGGGAGAGGACATATTATGATAGCCTTGATACCTTCAAGAATAAATCAATGAATACATGAAAGTACTACAATGTATTAAGGATGTCTTGGTGTTGCTGAAGAAATGAAAGAATAAAAGCTTCCGACTACTTGAATTTGAATAACTTGATATACATGGCACAATGATGATTGAGGACCTTGAAGGTTTGTGTTTACTTGTATATTTGAAACTTTATTATTGATTGGGGTTGTGTTTCTACAGGAAAATTTGTCCATAAGAAGGTTGAACACTTTGGAGGCACGCTTGGACAAATTGATATATCTAGCTTAATATGGAGAGTTGAAGCATTTAATGGTGGATGCTTGGGAGGACATTTGGCCGATCTATGTGTTGATGTATATATCCCAAATAGGGAGGGCAGTGTTGGTCAAGGAGCTCCGAACTTGGATACACACCTAGATCTCTCGGTTGATGGTTAGAAAGTAACCCTGATGGTACCTAGAGTGGGTGAAAGCTTGAGTCCATCTTAGTCCCACCCGGATAGATTACCTTGGTCAGGTATCTAGCCCGCAACACTAAGTGTGCTAGAAATCTTCGTAGTTCATTTTGGAGATCTTCCATGTACCTTTATATATCTCTGTATGTAAATTATGAATAGTTCCCTAGTTAAGAGGCAATGTTGAATAATGTAACTAGTTCTGACCTTCATAATTAAATTTGAGTCATGATTTAATGTATTTGTCAAAAAAAAAAATATTAAAGAAATTTTATTAATAAAGCATGGGTTTCATGCTTGGGTCAATTATTTATAGGTCAAAGCCTCCATTGTAGGCTTATATGGTTTATGTCAAGTGTTCTTGTCCATGTCATAGTGTAAAGAGCCCTTATTGGGATTTATTTGTCAAGAAATAATATTATTTTAATGTAAATTAGGTCTTCTATGCCTCCTCCACCAGTTCAACCTCAAACTGGACAAGTTAGCTTAACTAATGGGTAGAAACACAATTTCAGAAGAAAAAAAATGTTGAATTTCACAAGTGCAGGTAGACCGAGAAGGGCAGGCAGAGCGAGTAGTGCAAGCAGGTAGACTGAGAAGTGTAGGTAGGACGAGAAGTGCAGACATATCGAGAAGTGTAGGAAGGTCGATAAGTGTATGCAAATCGTAAAGTGCAGGCAGACTGAAAAGTGCAGGCAAGTCTGAAATTCTGGTGAAGCCATGGCTGAAATTTCTGGGTTGTTTCTGGGTTAAAGTTGTTGGATAAGAAGAGACGACTAAACATCTTGCAACGCTGAATTGGTGGAAGAGGAAGGTCTTTGGTCTAGGGTCTTGGTCCATCTCATTTTGAATTACTGAAGGAAGAGTTCTTGACTGGGTTTTCCCCTATATAGGGGTTTTAGCCCTAGCTGAGTGCCTACATATGATGTACTTGATCTTCGTGTTTTGGTATTGGTAATTCCTTGATGAAACTAAGATAAATAAAAGAACATAATAAATATAATAAGAACTCAAAGAAATCAGAACTAATTATCATCAAGAGAAAATATTTCTACCTTTCCGATTTTCTTACAAGTGGTGCATAGGAAAATAAAATCTTTGGTCGATAAGCCTATGATCATTCAACCCCAAAAAAATATAGAGAAGTTAGAGAAACCATGATTGATATGCCAAAGTTTATAGATAAAATTATAGAAGCACATGTATATCCTAATAGTGCCTAAGCTAAAAATCTAAGAGACTAAGCAACTACAAGATTAGTATGAGAAGTAATACATTGAGTTCATTAGATTATATACTACAAATTACAAATAGAAGAGACTTGATGCATATTGTTAAAGCAAGATGCTTAGGAAGATGAGAAGAAGATAATGAATCATGTAAGAGAACTCATGAGGAAAGTGTAATCCTATTTCATAATGACTAAAAAGATGAAAAAAAGGAAAATATCATGTTGGAGACATTAATGCAGGGCATGCTTAATGTAGAAAAATTGAGAAAAATTGATAAAACAAATGATAAATGAAAAATATATTGGATAACATATTAATGCAATCATTATATCAAAATGTGATAAAGAAAATGTAAACATCAATATTATTATAGAAAATATTTGATTTTGAGATAAATAATTGAAATTTTGTAAAAGAATTTAAAATTAAAATATATACATATTAGTCGGTTGTATTAATTTGAATTCATTAAATGGCCCGTGCAATAAAAATACATGAGAATACATCTTTTTTTAACGAGTAATACACATTAGTGCCTATGAATTACATTACGACACTAGTGCCTATATTACGATGCACATGATTACAATTCACATTAGTTCTTTAGATGTAGTCTATGAATTGATTTTCAGTAATAAAGAATGACAATGAATTCTCACCTCAAATGTTCAAAATTATTTCCCTTCAACGTACATGGTAATATAGGCACTATTACATTTCTATTTATGATAAAAAAAATATACACTATTGCTTTATTTATGTATATGATAATCAACTATTTAAAACAAAAATAGAACAAATTGATGCATTCAAATTATATGAGCATTGGTTTGCCATAAAACAAAAATGAATGGCCCAAAGCATATTAATTATAGTATCGCTGGTGTGTCATATAACAAAAAGGTAGAATCTGTGGACAAGAATAATATAACCACTAGCACATTTGGTTTTATGCAGGAATCAATTCACATTATCAATATGAGCACCAGAAAATAAAACCTTTGTTAAAACCTCCATCGATATATGAAATGAGAAAATTAATTATCAATTAAGGGGCAAGGACTTACAAGTATGCACATTTACATATTTACTCTTTATTAAAGTGTTAAAGAACACATAAATAGTGGTGTGTAGTAACTTCTTGTAAGTATATTTATTTACATCTTGTTCTTATCCATTTTTCATGCAAATAGTTGTTTAAATTTTTATATTAATCCACAAATATATAACATTCATGACATACATATTATAAGTGCATCCAAAATTATGGGAGAAAAATCTAAGGCTATTATTCACATGACTCAAAGGCTAGAATAATACCTTCAAGTTATGGTCCAATCAAATGTTTGAAAAATATATTTTACAATAATATTGAAAAATAAATATTTGTTTTTCAAAGTTAAACATTATTTATTTTTCAAAGTTAAACATTATAATTTGCATTGATCAATGTTAAACTAATAATGATTAACATGTAAATTGATTGTTAGAGCCCTACCTTGGCAAGAACTAATAAGAATTACTTTTACATTGAATTTACCATTAAATAAAAAAGTGAAAAAAAATTATTAAAAATATTTTACAGTAATTCATTTTTATAATTTAATTGAAATTAATTTTACAATGTTGCATGGAAAATTTCAAAAAGTAACACAATGAAAATATTGACTTCAACTCCAAACCTTTTATTTAATGAAGTAACTTTGAATCCATTGACCTAATGTAAAATATATTACAAATGTTATAAAGAAATAGTTTTTTTTTAAAATATTTTTTTGGTGTGCTTACCTCCAAAACTTCTGTTTTTATCTATAAAAATATTCAATATTTCCACACACAGAAACAATTGAAATTTCAAATATTTTTTTTTGAGCTTTGAAATAACGAGGTTAGATCTCAATTAGCCTGCTTTGAAAATGAAAGTTTTCTCTCTGTTTCTGATTTTCAAAGATGGCACAAAACATTGAGCATGATCATACATAGAAACTAAAGCACATGATCATACATAGAAACTAAAACACCTTTAACTCTATTTTGATTTGTCAAAAATCACACGAAGTGCACGACAACACCATATGCAAACTAGAAAGGGTACAAAATGTTAGGATATTCTGACACATAGGAAATAGTTAAGAATAACTTAGCCTAGTGTAGAGTTAGGTAAAGTGTGTTTCTTTACCATGTACATTTGTAACTTATAATCTGACGGTCACGATTTGTAGTGATTCGACGGTTATCTCTCGCCTCGGTATTAATGACACTTGATCTGTGGCTTAACACCCGATTGGTCCATGATCTCTATTTAAAGAGAATGGAGGGTCATTTGTCTGGTAACCGTTTATGAGAGAAACATATGTAACTTTTCTTTTTATATTAATAAATTCCCTGAAGTGGCCACGTTGGCTCAGGGCGTGGACTGTTTCCCTCTTTGAGGGTTTTAATCACGTGATTATACTGGTGTACTGATTTGTGATCTGTTTGTGAGCGGTGACCTTTGGTTCTTGATCTACGAAACTTACCCTGTAAATTCCTACATGGTATTAGAGCAATTTTGAGGGCCGCGTCCATTGTTGATAAAAATCCGAAGTTGGTTTGACTGCATGCGAATGCCGTTTTATAGATCTACTATTTATGAACATTTTTGGGCTTGGAGAACTACTTGGTTGTGTCCGGAGCGTATGTTACAGTGAAGAAAGCCTTTCGTTTCATGCGAAAAGGTTTCCAACTGCCCAAGTTATGACAGTTTAGTTCTGGAGGTATAAAGCATCTGTTTTGCAGTTATATTTATTAATAGTTATGCTTATTTCGGTTCCCTCTTTTTATTTTCGGTTTTTAGGTTTTATTTATTTGCCGGATCTATACCCTCTTCTCTATGTATGCTCTTTGCTGTGCACTACATGCGATCTTGGCAAATCAGAAATAGGAAAAAGGGATTTTTTTTGCTACGTATGCTCTTTCCCCGCGTCTTTGTGCGATCTCGGGAAATCAAAGATAGTGAAAAAAGTGATAGTTGCCGGTAAGGGTAACTGAGAATCTAACATTCTATCGTAAGGCTTTGCATTTCATTTTTTTTTCTCGGTTTTTGTGTTTTTTTTGTGTAAGAAAAGGCACACACACTGAAGAGTTAGAAAAAAAAAAAATAAAAAAAAAACCCCTTCCTCCTTTCATACATTAACGTGATCCTTTTACTATCTCACTTGGTGAGGGGTTAGTTTATGAGAATAGAGTTATTGGGTTCAAGTCTCCTTCTCAAGCTTCTTTTGTAAAAATTTTTTGTTCAAAGGGGTGGATTTAAAAAAAAAAAAAAGCTGCGTTTCATCCCGTTCGTAACTATTCGACATCTACAACTCAGATTTTTTAAAAGGCATAACTTCTTCATCCGGAAGCCATTTTTCGAGCCGTTTTTTTTGAAACGGCCTAATTTTTCAAGATATTTCCATTGGATTAGTTAGTTTTAGCTTTTCTCAGATTCATTTAAAAAAATGGAAAATGCATGTCCGGTTATTCTTAACAGCACCAATTATTTCCAATGGCTACCTCACATGGTAGATATACTTAGAAGTAAAGGGCTTTATAGAATAGCCACAAGACAAGAAAATAAACCTTCCGATGATGATAAAGCTGCTAAATGGGAAAATAAACAAGATCAAGCATGAGGGTTGATAGGAATGTCCATTGTTCAAGATCTTCGATTTCATATCCTTGACGTTGACACCCTTGATGAAGCCCTGGAAAAGCTAAAAAATGTTTTTGGCATTCAAAATCAAATTAGGGCTCACTAGCTTGAAAATGAGTTGCTTACTTTGGACCCCAATAATTTCTCCACCATTGAATATTTTTTGTCCAAATTTAAGACCCTCAGAATTCTCTTAGAAGGTTGTAAGATAAAAAGGACGATGGTAGCCTCATCTATTGCATTATTTCTAAGCTTGGCCCTGCATACTATGTATTTGTTTCTACCTTCCATTCCACTAGAGAAGCCATCATTTCTTCAGGAACCACCTATAAGAATCCCTCTTTTGATGCCTTTTGCGATTATTTGATAAGAGAACAAGAAAAAATTTTACACCTTGGTCTTATCACTGCTGGAAACGCTTCTAAGAAAGCCTTATCAGCCCAACAACAACCATATCAAAAGAATCCCAAGAAGCAGTATCCTAAAAAATATGGTCCTAAACCAAACAAGGGCCCTAAGAAATGTACCCGCAAACCGAAAAATCAAATCACCAAAATAATAAGGCAAATAAAACAAAGGAAGAAAGATGATAGACACGTAACTTTGCAATTGGGATGGCCAGAGTCCAAATGTTTTAAGAAGATGTAAGCCTTAGAAGGAGCAAGAAGAAGCACAACATCAATTTGGAGCACTCTTCACCTTCATCTGCATGGCACTTTTTGATTGTGGTTGTCAAACATCAAGATCTCAAGTTATGCATTAAATGTATCTTCTTCTTCTCCTTCTCATGAGTGGCTCATTGATTCGGAGCCTCTTACCACATGGCTAAAAATAAATCCATGTTTTCTTCTTCTTTAAATGATTGTAACACCAAACGTATTTATGTTGGTGATGATAGATCTCTTAGTGTTGTAGGATCTGGAACCATTCATCTAGATAATGGTCAGTTTAATGATGTACTATGTGTTCCTATCTTGTCATGCAACCTTCTATCTATTTATCATATAACTCATTCAGGTGAAGGGAAAATAGTAGAATTATCACCTCATGATGTTGTAATCAAGGACCTCAAATATCCTAAACATATTTTAGCTTCTGGCATTGCTGATGATTCCACAAGGTTATATAAGTTTGAAAACTTCGGGTCATCCTCTCTTCCCTCCATTTTTGTTGCTCATAATGATGATGTGAGAAAACTTTGGCATGAGTGATTTGGTCAGTTAAGCTATCACTCTCTTCAAACTCTATGTAAGGAAAATATGGTGATGGGCCTTCCTATGGTATTTTGCCGAGATGGTGTTTTCTCTGGACGTGTACTCGGAAAACATCATCGAGATAATTTTGACAAACATGCCTCTTGGCATGCTTCAGCCCCTTCTTCGCTATACCACACAGGCACGTTGATTTATGTGGTCCACTTCGTTGTTTCTTTCTCTCAAGTTGAAAGTACTTCTTAACTTTCATTGATGATTTTTCCAAACACACTTGGGTATATTTCTTAAAACTCAAGAGTGAAGTTTTTAACATGTTCTTGGCCTTTAAGGCCTTTGTTGAGAAACAATCTGGACATCAAATTCCTAAGTTAAGATCAGACAATGGAAGAGAATATGTTAACAACAAATTTATCAACTTCTGCATTGAGCATGGCATTCAATTGCAACATAATGTTCCATATACTCCACAACAAAATGATGTAGCTGAAAGGAAGAATCGCACCTTAAAAGAAATGGATAATTGTATGCTTCGATCTAAAGGACTTGGTCTCAATTTTTGGGCAGAAGCCATTAACTGTGCAAATTACATAGTAAATCACACTCCTACTAAGTTTTTAAAGAATGTAACTCCAGAAGAAGCTTGGAGCTCAATCAAACCAGATGTAAGTCACTTTTGTGTTTTTGGAAGTGATGCTTGGGCCCATATTCCAGATGCGAAACATAAAGCCTTAGAACCTAAGAGTGAAAATTGTGTTTTTGTTGGATATTCTGAAGATGTCAAAGGATATAGACTTCTTCAACCAAAATCCAAAAATATAATCATTAGAAGAGATGTAAATTTTGATGAAAATATATCGGCCTGCGAGCCTAGTTCGATGGGTGTGCCACCTTTGGCCTACAAGCCTGATTCGGCATATGCCACCTCTCTCTCTCTCTTCTATTTTTAATAGCATTCCTTCTAGTTCAGATGATGACATTGGGGATGACAATCCTCCTCCAGCTCGTGAAATTGTTCCTTATACTCCACTACTTCCAAGATGGGTCCGCTCTACTCGGGATGCAACAGGTTCTCTTGCAAGTGACCCTGCCGATCGATGACGTACACGTTCTCAGTTCTAAAGAGCTTCTTCCTTATTGGCTCAAGTAGTAGGGGGTTGTTCCATGTAGATTTATTCATGTAAATCTCCATGTAAGAAGGCAGATTTAACATCCATCTGATGGACTTCCCATTTAAAGGAGGCAGCAAGGGAAAGAACAAGGCGGATAGAATTCATTTTGGCAACAGGGGAGAAGGTTTCAGTATAGTCAATGCCTTCAACTTGTGAAAATCCTTTAGCAAAAAGACGAGCTTTATGTCTATCCACTTTTCCATCTGGTCCAAACTTTGTTTTGTAAACCCATCTGCATCTGACAAGTTTTCTTCCTTTTGGAAGAGGAACAAGTTCCCAAGTATTGTTTGCCAATAAGGAACGATACTCTTCATTCATAGCTTCATCCCATTCTGGATGACCGAAGGCTTCTTCAAAGGTTTCTGGATCAAGTTTTTCTGGAATCCAAAAAGACTCTAGCCTTGTTTTGGCGCTCTTGTCCCCCCTCGTATGGTCTCAAACAAGTCTCTCAGTTTGGTGTATGCCAAAAATGGATAGATTTCTCTTAGATAATGGATTTTCTAGGTGTCATTCTCGCAAACACTGTCTACACCAAGAAAGTGGATAATTCCATCACCATCCTTTTTCTTTATGTTGATGATCTTATCCTTATTGGTAGTGATCCAAACCATATAAACCATGTAAAGTCTAGCCTCAAAAAGAATTTTGAAATGACAGACTTAGGAAACTTGCATTATTTCCTTGGTCTTCAAGTCTTGCAATCCAAGGAAGGCATTACCCTCTCTTAGTCCAAGTATGCCTGTGATCTTCTACACCACTTCCACATGGAAGACTGTAAGCCAACCCCTTCTCCCTTTCAGTCTGGAGTCAAGCTTTCAGTCACTTGTACTACCCCTAAAGTTGATGCTACCTTATACCGTCAACTTGTTGGTAAAATTTTGTATCTAACCCATACCCATCCTAACCTTTCCTTTGTCGTTGGTCTTGTCGCTTGGTTTATGCACCAACCTCATGAAAGTCACTGGAAAGCAGCTAAAATAATACTTCGATATATTCGAGGTACAATTCAGTTCAGGATTCATTACAGTGCAGGAGCATCTCCCTTGTTGAATGGTTTCTTTCCACCGATTCCCCGATTTGATTGGGCCGGTGACCCCGATGATCGAAAGTCTACCGAAAGATATGTATTCACTCTGGTTCGGGACTTACTTGGTCTCTAAGGAAACAAAGTGCCATCTCCCTTTCTTCGTGCGTAGTACGGGTGCAAATAGAAGCGCAAGGAAGCCATGTGATTCGTCGATCCCTGGTCAATTTGGATTTCATTAGCATCCAACTACACTTTGGTGTGATAATTAGAGTGCCATTCAGCTATGTAAAGATCCAGTTCAGCATCAGCGTATGAAACACTTTGAACTCCACATACACTTCATTAGAAAGCTCGTTCATGATCGTGTCCTTGAAGTGTAGTACTGTCCAACCAATGATCAAGTAACTGATATCTTTACGAAGGCTCTCACAGAAGCGAACTTTACCAAACTTTGATCCATGATTGGAGTTCAGGAAAGTTGTCATTAAGGGGGAATAGGCTCTAATGCCTCCTTCCTTCTCCTATTATGTCACTTTTGTAAATCCTTCAATCCTATCCCAATTTGTTCTTAAGGGGGGATGTTAGGATATTTTGACACATAGGAAATAGGCTCCTTTTGTGTCACCTTTGTAAATCCTTCAATCCTATCCCAAGTTTTTCTTAAGGGGGGATGTTAGGATATTCCGACACAGAAAATAGTTAAGAATAACTTAGTCTAGTGTAGAGTTAGGTAAAGTGTGTTTCTTTACCATGTACATTTGTAACTTATAGTCCGACGGTCACGATTTGTAGTGATCCGACGGTTATCTCTCACCTCGGTATTAACGACACTTGATTCGTGGCTTAACACCCGATTGGTCCATGATCTCTATTTAAAGAGCATGGAGGGTCATTTGTCCAGTAACCGTTTATGAGATAAACATGTAAATTTTCTTTTTTTATATTAATAAATTCCCTAAAGTGGCCACGTTGGCTCAAGGCATGGACTGTTTCCCTCTTTGAGGGTTTTAACCACGTGATTATACTGGTGTACTGATTTGTGATCTGTTTGTGAGTGGTGACCTTTGGTTCTTGATCTACGGAACTTACCCTGTAAATTCCTACACGAAATCAAGAATAGAAATAAAAAAAACCAAAATGTTAACACAATACTAGAAAAAGTTAAAAAGCCATAATGAAACTTTCTATCTCTAGATATGATAAAAATGGTTGTATCTTAGGGAAAAAAAAGTGTTTTCAATTAAAAATAACACTTGAGATGAAATGGAAGAATGCACTTAGCTCAAGATATGTAAAAATAATGAAACCAAAAATATTTTGATACATGTTCTGACACGTGTTCTTGATTTTGATAAATAATGTGAGTACAAGGGGCTCTAATACTATGTTCAACAAAATAAGGTATTTCCACATAGGTTGAATACTTTAATATATCACTTATACAAATATATCAAAGATTACTACACTAATGTTTTATGTGGTTAAAAACCTCAAAGAGGGAAATAATTCACAACCTTAGTGAATGTAGCCACTTGAGACAATGCATTAATGCAAGAGAAAATATTTTACATAAGAGTTTTTCACAATTAGACTTCAACAAATGATCCTTTATGCTCTTTAAATAGAGATTTTGGACTGATCAAGTGTTAAGCCATGAATCAATATGGCCATTAGTATCGAAGGGTATATGATAGTCACATTACTTTGTTTAGAAGATATCCTGATTGTCAAACTATATAACTAGAGCATATTATGAATGTAAAAATAAATAACTACAAAATGCATACAAATGCATACTAAAAAAACACACTTCACCTAAAAACACATTAGAACAAGTTGAGCTTAACTAACTCACAAGTGTCTAAATATTCTAACAATTTTAAAACAAAATATTAGTCTACTGAAATGTTTTTATTACAAACTAATACAACTCCACTTCATTCTTGCTCCCATTCATAGTACTTATGCTTCTACCTTTTCCCATACCTTTGTATTTTATTTCCACTTGATGAATTGGTTCAAAGGAAATAACTTACTTTTCCTTTTCTCTAATTAAGGGTTGGGTGATCGAGAGACTAAGTTCCTTCCCATTCTCTTCACTGAGACATAAACATATGTACACTTTCAACACCAAAATGGGATAGTTAGACGATTTGACTTGTTTTTGGAATTACCACATATTTTTGAATATTTTTAAAGTTTTCCCTTGAAGACGAGTCATAAATAGACATCAAAGGGTTTTCAGCTTCACATTTTCATGGAAAACTCTTTCAGTTGGGTTACAATTGTCAACTGAGTAAAGGAACCTATTATTTATTCATCACCTCTCCAACTACATCACATAAGGAATGAGGAACTAAAAAGTGAAATCTAAGGGACATAATGCAATAGTGAATAAAGTAACACATTTTTGTTGGTTTAGTAGTTGGTCCAAGAGCAATGTAAGAATATTAAGTAGTTGAAATATCGAGTAGTCATATCTCTCTTGGCTCGAACATTATGTTTTGACTCCAAAACCTAACTATTAGATGGGTGATGCCATTGCTACTACATGATAAGCAAACATGCAATTATTTGTATCTAGAATTCATTCAAAAAAATAACTCCTAATAATAACTTAACCACAAATGAGATCAAAGTTTTATATCTTTGGGTGCTTGCATAAAATAAAACATTTGAAAATGGCGCAATCTAACTAATATACGAAATGGTTTATTAGCCTAATTTTGACAATACAGTTTCAAGCAAGATTGTGATTTCTTGTTGTTTAAAATTCACTTTTGAATGCATAAATGGATTCAACACCTTAAAAAACCCCAAGGAACTCGATCTTCGTAGATTAAACAACTTAAACTTATGATTCTTAAAAATATCTTTCAGATTTTTGGCAAAATTGACCATGAGAAGTGCTCAGAAAAGGACCATTTCATCTATTACTTAGACTACATGTTTGAAAATCATTATTATTTTTCTGTTCTCTACTAGTTTGTGTATCACTCGCATGAATATCCTTTGGCTAAGAAACCATGACCCATGGGAATTTAAGCGGTCAAAATAACATGGGATCACACTTAGCATAGGCCACACCAACCCTTAACATGTTGTATTCTTTTGTGGCCATAATATTTTGAACGAATGACCTTCACACAAGGAGTGCCTTAACAGAGCACCCTGTTCTCGTTTGTTCTACATATCTCGTGGTTAGAAATCATTGGTTACTACCATGGGTAGGCATCCTTTTAATTTTCAAGTATTTCAAGTATGTTTCCTCATTCCACACTATGCCAACTTATCTAATACTTATCCTCTTCATGAGAAGGAAAAAAACAAAATTTTAGGTTGCACAATAATTTCTTAATATTTTCTATTTGATTCAAATTCACTACGAATACTAGCTGATTTTGTAGTATGCCCTTAATATGTTTTGACTAGTTTGCATTACTTTGTACATATCTTCTTGCTTATAGTAATTGATGTCATAACTAAAATCTATATCGACTGATTGTTAGATATTTTATGAAGGACTAAGGGAACTTACCTCAATGTTTGAGTTTTTGTTTTACATGCTACTTGAAATTCTAATGCTTGTGAATGGAACTAAATATCAATTCAGTCCAATAATTGAGCATCTATAAACTGACTATGTAGTGTTTGAAGGATGATCTTCAAGCGAGGAGGAAGATAAGTTAGGAATTAAGGAGCACGATAGAAATCCATGAAAGAGAAGGATAACTTAGGAATTAAGAAACACTAAGGTATTTTGAAGAAGATAATTCATCCATCAAATAAACAAAGATGGTGACATCATTTTTAATCTAGATAAAATTTCCATTTTTGTTTAATAAGAATAATTTTGGAAATCTTAAAACAACCGGGAAATGATTATCAACCCAAATTCATAAAAATTATGTAATAATGACAATGCGAGTGACATTTTGAATTATTAGGTTAGGTGTGGAATATATAGGGTAAGAGACATTACTTATTAATAAAAAATATTAATATTGTTTTCTTATGAATTTTGTATTCAAAGTGTATATGTCAAAAGGAAATAAATACAAAACTAAAATAATAATTATTTAAAATAGGTAGATGATGTATATTTATCTAAATTATTTTATTTTTAAATGGATTGGCACGAAGCTATTACGAAAATATATATCAAAACATTATAGCTCATCATGGGAAATATAATAGCCATTTCACCTAACCACCCAAGATAACCAAATTTGACAACATATAATCATATATCAAGACATATTTAGTCAAATTTTAAATTCAAGTCAATGAAAAACTATATGTTAAATTAAAAATTAAAAATTTCTTTTCTATTTTCTAAAAAAAATTAAATAACTTTATTTTAAAGTAAAATTTTAATATAGCCCCGATCAGGATGTTGGTCGTTGGGACATTGGAGGTTGGGGGGGAACTTGCTAGCTCACTGCCTCCCACAACATTTAATGGCGGGGTGGCGTGGCCAACCCTCCCCATGAAACACACATGAGAACCACATACAAAATCCTCATTCCCATGTCAAACTTTACTTTATTCAATTGTTCTGCGAGGGGAGACATTGCTCTCTAGATTTTCTAGTATGCCTAGGCTTCTCCCCGACTATAGGTGGGACAAATCCCATGGGAATCTGATAAAAGAAGGTCTGTGTGTAGTAGAAAACTTGCAGAGTCATCACATATTCAAGGGGATTTTTACCAGGCTTGAACGTTGGCCTTCTCTTATGAATTTGAGTTGACCTACTCTTGCATGCTATACAACTTAGTTTTTAGGTTTGGAGCTCCACTAGAAAAGCACTTGCAACTGAGAAATGGTAAGGAGATAGGATTTGGGCATGCAGGGGTTACATTTTTTGGGACTATGTTGTCGACATTGGAGTTGGATATTGTAGGAGCCAGTGGTGTTCATCTTTCTTTAGCTCACACGACTCGCTCATCCAGGTTCAGTGGGTTGGAAAATTCATTATATTTTTCTACTCTTCTGGTTCAATAATCTTATTCTCTAGTTTTGTTTCTCGCTGGTCGATGCTTGTTTTCCTTGTTTAGAGTTCAACTAGGTCACTTCTCAGCCTAAATTTTAGTGTCTCCTAGCAAGCCCTAGCCTTTGCCAAGTGTATTTCATTTTCCACTCATTTTCATTTGTCCTCCTATATCTGTTGGCCTTGTCTATGCTGGTTTCTTAGAACCCACTGTGTTATGAAAGACAAATCGCTCTTGTGGACAAGGGAAATCTCCCTAGAGTCCAAAGAGATCTAGTCACAAACAAAACTTGTGAATGTTACGTTTCCTTAATTCACAATTGAAGTATGGAGTATGGGATATGCAAGAGCCTCTTACCTTTCTACAAAATGCCTGTGGAAGTCCTTCCAATGCTTTCAAAAGCCTTTCCTCGTTGCTTCAAAGGAATATATGGATGAACATAAATAAACAAGGCACAAAATTATAATGTAGAAAAATATGAAACATAAAGCAAATTCAAATTGCAAGATAACATATATCATAGGATTAAACCCATATTCAGTTTTAAATCATGCAAAATATCAAGGAACTTTGCAAAGAGAATTAAGTCAAGTGAAATTAGGAAAGAAACAATTTCTTGTATTAATATTAGAACATGAAGAAGCAATACAACCTTGCCTTGATGATCCTCCCAGTAGTCTCCAATCCTGATCCCCTTAGGTGACAATATTTCTATCCCTATTCCAACAACATAATTTTACATTCAAAATTCCTCCCTAGCTCTATGGTGTGTGTTAAATTTATAGGCCAAGAGGAGGAGGTTTGAAATCCTCTTCTCAAGGTATGAGATCCTTAAAAGGAGGGATTAGGGTTCTACAAAGAGAGGGAATTTGATTCATGAACCAAGAGATGAGGCCTAAGTATGTAGGGGCTCGAGGCCTTCAGTTAGGAACTATTCCTACAATAAGGCTTCTAGAAATCACTTTTTATTTTTACTATCATTAAATCATTTGTGTAATTTTCAGTGGAAGATAGAGCACAAATTTGCGCAAGCCACAAATGTCAAAACTGTAGTTGTGTAGATAATGGCTAGGAAATCACACAAGTTCCTAAAACTATGTTTCTTGAGAAATGTAATCCACGATTCTTGTTGTATTTGGGATTGTTTTTCTTCCAACATTAAAGGGGAATGATTGGAACACTTCATCGGATATCGAGAGATACGAAATGACAGTCATTTTCCTAATGGTGACAAAATGACATCTAACAAATTCCTCCCTAAAGTGAAAATTCAGAAAGGATGTTTGAGGATTGAAGCACTTTATTATGCCAAAGTTTAGATTAGAGACCATGGTTGGAGACCTGAAACAAACAATCAAGTATTACGATACAATATATTCATATAATAATCACTGCGGTAGGCATTCCCATTCTCAGAGAAAAAGTATCTCAAAGAATCAATATGGAAATATACAAAGATCCATGTGAACAGTAGATAGAATATGGACACAACCATTAAACATGGATCCATCTTTACAATCATGAATATTTAAAACTCCACACAACTTGGATGGATGAAACTAGATCCAGGGTCTATCTCTATCGATCCATAGTATGAATCTAACCATGCGAGTGAATATCTCGAAGTCAAACATGTTAGAAACCACCTGATTATTGGTCAATGATGTGAACCATTAAAAGTTGCGAGAGAAACCACCAATAATGAAATAGGTTCTCAAGGTACCCCAGTACAATCTATGAAGTGTGATTAAATGTCTTTAATTCTAACACTCATAAAATCGTTCGGTCGAAGGTCAATGATGAGAACCTGTTGTCGAAGGAGAGAAACCAGCCATTAAGGCATACAGGCTCCGAGGTACTAAAGGAGGTTTCTAGATCGACTTCCTAGATAATGAGCTAAAGTTGATAGGAAGCGATTCGTCGCAAAAGGGCCTACGACATCAAGTTTTGAAGAACAAATTTGAAGTAATTCAGGAGTAAATCAGGGATGGCCAACGCAATTGAGGGCTATGAATTGTAAGGTAATTTTTATTGAGGTTGAGCTTTTCTTAAACATATCAGTGACACAAAATTTCGACTTGGAAAAATTGGCTAAAAAATAAAACCAAAAACCCAAAAGAATACTTTCAATGAGGTATGATCAACTGAGAGACAAATGGATTTCCCAACCCAGACACAAAGGTGACAAAGTGCCCTGTTCAACAACGACATGCTATCTTCTGTAACACAAAAACAATTTTTTTTCCAATTTCCCCACACCATTACTAGAAAGTATATCTTTATTTTTATGTAAGCTTGAGGAGGATAACATATGCTTGTCCTGTGAAGTTCATCCTTCATATGAGTTATTCGAAGTATTTTTTAACGAACCCTAGGAAGGAGTGGTTCAATATTGTCATTATTGACGAGTCTTATACTTTTTTCTTTGTACGAGTCCAGTGAAGGGCTAACTCGATCTCAGTTTCATATTTAAAGAGTTTGAAAATACACAAAAATAAAACTCATGTATCTCTTTCAACGTAAAAATTTAAGGAGCTTAGAGAAAGTAAAGATCTATGCTTTTCATTTTTAGGGAGTTAGGAGAAAAACTCAAGTAAACTCTGAAATATCCTTTTTCATAAATTTAGTCTCTCAAGCCCCCAAAAAAGGGTAAAATAATGCAGGAGAGAACTCTTTTGACCATGATTAGTCAAAGTATACATTTTTCGTAAATATTCGACACGATTTGTAAAAGGGGTAAACTTATATCAAGTAGACGATTTTTTTTCTTTAACGAGTTGTAAATAAAAAAGCATACTCGACAATATTTTCATATTTCGGGAGTCAGAAAAGAGCTTAAAGATAACTCCACCTGGAGGAACGAGTGGTATAAAGGGTATAAAATGGTTCCAGTCATGATGGAACTGTTCAGAACATGTAAAGGTGAAGAGGATGGCTAATAAGGCCACTCAACACAATGATTCCT
Source organism: Pinus albicaulis (assembly GCA_034641835.2). Lineage (NCBI taxonomy): Eukaryota > Viridiplantae > Streptophyta > Pinopsida > Pinales > Pinaceae > Pinus > Pinus albicaulis. The sequence goes on along the minus strand of CM076571.1, from coordinate 929,288,042 downwards.
TAGGAAAGGGTAAAACACCAAATTAAAGTGAATAATCAACCAAGTAGATGGTAACGATAGAATGATAAAACCAAGGCTCATATTGCAGAAACATGCTGGAAATCACGAGAGATAAGGTGTGGAGGAGGGTTCCTTTTTCATAATTTTTAATGAGTATGAAAAAGTGATAAAAGATTGCTCATATCATTGACTTTCAATTTAATTAACAAGAAGGAAAAGATGAGAATAACTTGACATTTTCATGTAATTTTTACGAGCATGGAAATATAGCAAAAGAAGCTCGGGATTTTCATGAGTTTAACTAGTCTTGAAAATAATAACTAAAATGGACTCAAGATATGTTTCATTATTATACAAGCTTGAAACAAATTAAAAATATGCTTGAGAGTAGTTTCATTTTTACACAAGCTTGAAACAGAGAAAAATTGTGTTTGAGTGGTTTCATTTTTACACAAGCTTGAAATAGAGAAAATCTATGCTTGAGAGTAGTTTTCATACCCCCAACATAATGAATGCAAGGGCAGATTCCCCCTAACCTTCGTTTGATCTGCCTGAGTAGACTACTGGTTACTAATAGGGAGATGAAATGAAGGTTCATTTACAAGATCATCTAAAAGACTCGACTTAATTAGGGGATGCATTGTTTCATTTTTTAACTAGTTTGACACATGAAAAGAATGTCATATCACCTTGTTTCATTTTATAAAGATCTCGATAGAAGAAAAAGAACTATGCTCAAGGGATGCCTTGTTTCATTCTTTAACGAGCTTGACACAAGAAAATAACTATTCTCATAGGGACTTGTTTCATTTTTTAACGAGGTTGATACAGTAAAAGAACCATCCTCATAGGCACCTATTTCATTTTTTATTTAGGTTGACATAGTAAAAGAACCATCCTCATAAGAGCCTGATCATGGCTTCCAATAGGAACAAACACATGTCCAGGGACACACGTTGATCATGGCTTCCAAGAGGTATTCATTATAAGGAAGAATAGTTCTCTAAAAGGAACACATGTGAAGAGAATAAATAAGGATAAGAGAATCACATTCAAATACCCTCATAGGGTTCACCAATTCAAATACCAGATCTTAGTCAAAAGAAGTCAAGCAAACAGTGAGAGGCTTGCGTACATCAATAATTCAATGCATGGGATAGGATACCACATAATTAACCTGTGGTGGGGAAAATTATACTTGCATATAAGGAACATTCAGGTGTGTTAGATGGCTGGTAGTTTTAATAAATACCAATGAAGGAAAGTTGGCCAACGGTCACAATGTTTTCATTATGAGGGAAAGACATCACGTGAAAGAGTGTGGACATGAAGAATTTCATGGCACAAACATAGTCTCTCCCAAGGAGAAAATTTAAATCCAAGGGGCCTTGGACTACCATAAGATCAATATAGACAATTTTTTATTCTAGAGTAATAGGTAACTTAGGAAGGATCCCTAAAGGTTCACTAATGGTTTGGTTAAAATCTAACAAATTTTGTGTAACTGGCACAAGTTTAGGGGAAATCGAAGCTTTCCAAGCGATTGAGGAAAAAAATACTAACAGAAGCACCTTCATCTACATTTGTGCATCACACATTCTTACCATAAGCCTTCACAATTATTTTGAAAGGGGTGGAAGAAGGGAGATGAGGCTCTGTCAGTCTATTCCAATCAAAGGAAATAACCTGAGTACTTGGAGGGGGTTCCATGGAAACAAGTGAAATTCCCCCTTGTGTGGTGGAATCTGAAGTGACAAGAAGAACATGAGCCGTATGAATTTCACTCTCTAAAGGGAGAGTGGGATCGACCGAAGGCAGAATCAATTCAGCCACTTGATCAACCAATGGTTCATTAACCCGAGTGATATATGTTTCACTCTCCAATGGAAGAGTGGGATTGGATTTACTTGGAATTAGATTAATCACTTCGTCAATTGATGGTAGGTTGGGAGAAAGCATATGTTAACTAGTTGGAAGTTTCTCTTGAGAAACTGTAAGGTTTTCCAACAATTTTTAGGCTTCATCCATGTGAGGGAAAAGATGATGTTATGCAACCAGCTCACAAAATAGAAGAAAATATAGATCAACGAATTAAAAATTATCCTCTTCGAGGAGAAAACCTCCTTTACATTACATAAATGGACAATTCTTTGATGATACAAATGAAAATACTTCCTTTTATACATAGGAGTCTAAGGGGTCATAATATAATCAGAGCCTACATAACAATAATACTTTAAGGGCACAAAAATAAAAATAGTGGGCTTCTATGGAGAACAATAATAACAAGATGGAGGCTACATAGGTATTATAATAAGATGGAGGCTGCACTAACAATAACAATAAGGGGCTATAATAGTATTATAGGGACCTAACATGCCCTGCTCCTTTAAAAAAGTGTTTTCCTCAACACTTGAGTAGTTCTGGATGTGTTTGTATAAAATTCTCATCCTCCCATGTGGAATCTTCAGTGGGTGATTTCTTCCATTTGATGAGACACTCTAAAATTGATTGATTTCGTAGTTGTTAGGTTTTTGTTTCTGTGACTGCTTCTGGTTCTAATATGATTTTTCCCTCCTCGTCAAGTCTAGCAATAATTTTTGAACTTGAAGCTTATCACCTATAGCCTTCTTTAAGCATGAAAAATGGAAAACTAGGTGCACTTGGGAAGATGTGGGAAGCTCCAATTTGTATGCCATAGTACCAATCTTTTGTAACCACTTGTAAGGACCATCGTACTTTGGTGATAATTTATTATCCTTCTTAGCTTACTTGAGGGGCATTTGTTTATATGTTTTTAGCCGTAAAAATACCAAGTCAGCTACATTAAAACTTGTTTTATTCAGTTTTGTGTGAAAGTGAGGTTATCCTTTAAGATTTGAAGAACTTGTTGTTGATGCTCGATGTGATATTATACTGCTTGAACCATAGACTTTTATCTTAAATATGATTTGATGGATGGTGGATGATATGCGTAAAGTTCCATAAAAGGGGTCATTTTTGCTGCAGTATGGAAGGAAGTGTTATACCACCATTCAGAAAGAGGTAACCACTCGACCCATTGTGTTTGTTTATCATATACAAAGCAACGAAGATATCCTTCCAAACATTAGTTAACTATCTTTGTTTTCCCATCCGATTGAGGATGATAAGATGAGCTATGAGTTAATTGACTACCCAGACAAGAAAATAATTCCGTCTAAAAATTTCCAGTGAAAATGGGATCTCTGTCACTTACAATAATATTTGGGTTTCCATGTAGCTTTTGAATTGTTTCCATAAATGCAATAACAATTGTATTGACTTTTTATGGATGAGATAATGCACAAAAGTGTGCACACTTGGTAATTCTATCAACTACCACCATGCTGACACTCTTTCCTTTGGACTTGGGTAAACCCATGATAAAATCATTTGAAACCTCCTCCCAACGTTGAATTGGAATGATTAAAGGTTGTAACAAAACCAAGGTCTTAATTGTATCCAATTTATTTTGTTGGAAAACCAAACATTCTGCCACAAACTTTTGAATATTAGATTTAAGGTCATCCCAAAAAGGTTCCTTCTTGACCTCATGGTAATTTAAAAAAAATCCCGAGTGCCCTCCTAAGGGAGAGGTGTGCAATTGGAAAAGAATATTTTGTTTGAGTTTGGAATTCTTACAAAGATATAAGCTATCTTTGTATCATAATGAACCGTTTTTCTAGCTAAATGTATCAGATGTACTGGGATTTTGCTGCAACTTTTGAATAGTGTACATACTTCTTCGTTATTATTTCATTCATCCCTTGCTTACGTTATCCAATCTGGTTTGATGATAGAAATAACACAAAAAAATGCTTCCACATACTCATCCTTTCTTGAGAGTGTATCTACAACAAAATTTTGCTTTTTTTTTTTGTAGACGATTTCAAAGTCATAACCTAACATATTTGTGACCCATTTTTGGTGCTCTTTTGAAGATAATCTTTGTTCCAAAAAGTATTTAAGACTATCATGATCTGTTTTTACCTTGAAGTGTCTTCCCATTAGGTAAGGTCGCCATTGCTTTAATGCATGCAATATTGCCAACATTTCCTTATCATAAATAGGTTTGTGTAAATACTTTCCTTTGATTGGACAACTTTCAAAAGCAAAAGGTCTTATTTCGTTCTTTAAAACAATACTAATTCCATTTCCTGAGGCATCACATTCTACAATAAAGGTTTTTTTAAAGTTTGGCGTAGCTAAGACCGATGCTAGGCACATTCCCTCTTTAAGATGATAAAACGCCTTAGTTGCTTCTGAAGTCCAAAAAAATGCATCTTTCTTTAGTAATGTTGTTAGAGGTGCTGCTATTATCCCATAATTATTAACAAACTTGTGATAATACCCTATCAACCCGAGAAATCCTCGAAGATGCTTTATGGTTGTTGGGATTTTCCATTCTTTAATGGATTTTTTTTTAGGGTCTACTTTAACACCCTCATGAGATACAATATGACCCAAATATTCCATCTCTTGTACTCCAAAGAAACACTTGAAGGTTTTTGCATATAATTATTTCTCCTCCAATAGTTTGAACACTCTGTCAACATGTTGAACATGATCCTTCCAAGACTTGCTATAGATTAGTATATCATCAAAAAATAATAGCAAAATATTCTAAGGAAGGGTTTGAAAATGGAATTTATCAAACCTTGAAATGTAGAAGGTGCATTTGTAAGGCCTAAAGGCATGACCAAAAATTCATAATGACCTTCATGAGTTTTAAATGCTGTTTTCAGAATGTCTTCGGTCTTCATTCTAATTTGATGATATACCGAATGAAGATCCAACTTGGTGAAGTAAATTGCTCCATATAATTCATCCAACAATTCATCAATGACATGAATAAGAGATTTATCTTTAATAGTGAGCTTGTTGAGATCCCTATAATCCAGACACATGTGCCATGATCCATCCTTCTTATGCATCAATACTACTGGAGCAGAGAAAGAACTTTGACTATGTTGAATTATGTCAGCCTCTAGCATTTCTACAACCATGCATTCAATTTCACTTTTTTGGGCATAAGGGTATCTGTAAGGCCCAATTTTTGGAAGAAAACTTCCTGGAATAAATTGAATATCATGATCATGATCACAAATATGTGGAAGGCCTTTGGGAGTCTTAAATACCTTGGAATAATTGTCCAAGGCTTTTTGGAGATCTGGAGAAATAAATGATTTTGATGTTTGAACCTCTTGTGAGCATAATTTTGCAATTACTCCTCGTTGTTATTTATTTAGAAGTTTTCTCATGCCATTAGAGATGATTATATTTCCTGGTTTCCCTACGATACCCCTTAATTCAACTTCTTTTCCTTCCCAAAAAAATTTCAAGAAAATTTCTTGAAAATTAAAAGCTATCACACCTAAAGATTGTAACCATCAGACTGCTAGTACAACATCAACACCACCCATTAGAATGTAAAGAATTGGACTATTCAATACATATTCCCCCATGGTTAGCTTGATATTATATCACTTTCCAAAGAAATTTATAGTTCCTCCATTTTCAACCATCACTTGACACTTCGGTGTTGGATATAGGAAGCAATTCAATTCCTTATCTATTTTACAATGAATAATATTATGGGTACTATCCGAATCAATCAACACTATTACCTTTTTATTATTGATATGTCCTTCTATATTAAGAGTTTGAGGAGTGGAAATTCGTTCCAATGGATTACAATATATGGTTAGATTCATTTCTTCTTTCTCTAGGGTTGGTTCTTGGTGTATATCCTCTTCTTTTGACATTTCTTGTTCATTTTATTCCTCCTTTTCACAATCTATGTAAAATAATTTCTTCTCAACATACTTATGACCTTCAGTGTATTTTCTATCACAACTGTAACAAATCCCTTTTTCTATTTTTTCTTCCAGTTTTTGTGGTGTCAGCCTTGTAAGTTACGGAAGGCTAGGAGTAGCAACACTTCCATCTTTAGAGTTGTGAGCGGTAGACTAACTTGATGCCATAATTTTTATTTCTACTTTTCTTGCCACCCTGAATTCCTTCTCTAATGAATCAGGTTCCCAAAGGCGAACCTCATGTTGGATGTTATCCATTAAAGTCCCTATGAATACATCAATCCTATGTTCCTCTGGAATATCATTTACCCTTATATTCAATTTTCAGAAGTCCTCAATGTGCTCCCTCATTGAACCCTTTTGTTTGAGATTTAGCAATTGGCTAAAGAAGGTGTTTCTCTTTGTATCCTCACAATGTGCTATCATTTCCTCCATAAATTTTGACCAAGTGACAAGTGGTTTATGAGAACAAATCCTTTGATATCATACAAAGTTATTGGGTTCTAAATATAAATTTGCAATGTGTACCTTTTGTGTGTGTTGCACATTATGTTGATCAAAATATTTCTCCATCTGTAGTATCCATGTTACGAGATCCTTTCCATCAAAATTCATCATATCTATCTTTGGAATGTGGCGGTTCTTAAACCCCACATTGGAGTCTCTAAAATAATGATTCTTATTCCTTTTGTCCTCATCATGATTTTCATAGATTAACTTTCCACCACCGGGAAGCATTTCTTGCAACAACTTTGTAAACCCTTCCAACCCGACATTCATTGCATCCATGTATACTTTAAAAACCTCCATGTTTTCTTTTATACCATCCATGTCAAATTTTAAGCCATCCATGTCCCATTTTAAGCCATCCATGTCCCCCTTTAAGTCATCCATGTAATATTTGGTTTCTCTTTGTGAGAGAGAAATTTGTTGCACTTGGTTCCTTAAATTCGATATATCATGTTGCAATTCTTCCTCTTCATGCATCATAGTAGAGACTTATGAAGGCTTAATAGGTGTATATTTTTTTTTTGGAGGAACTTTAGAACCAAATACTAATATATATGCTTCAATATTCCCTTAGAATCACTTCAAACTGTTTTTTCAAAAAAAAGTTATGGAATTTAAAAAAAAATACACACCTTTTTCTTGCTTTTATGAGCTCGATCTTGAAACGATTGTAACTTTAAAATTTTAGATCTCCAAGTTATGAAATTTTTTTCTTTGGTATCTATCTGAGTCTTCTTTCCAACCTTATAAGTTTGACTGAGATTATATTCTCCAAGAAAGAGTTATTCCAAATCTCCCATGATGACCCGATTATTGACTGGTCCAATATAAAAAAAGTTGTATGGTATTCCACGTGTCACTGTTGTTGAAAATACTAAGAGGGGGGTGAATCAATATTTATTTTCAATTGTTAATTTTACCAGTTAGATCACTTATATTTAGAACACAAAATGGACAATGATGGAATAGATACTTTTATTAATTTCTTCTTTACAATAAGTAAAGTACAATAATGATATAGGGCTCCAACCCTAGATGAAGACTCCAATCTTCTAGGCTCCAACTTGTATTGTGCCAAGCACCGGCTTGGACTTCCCAAGGCTCCAACCTTTTCAATTTTTAGGCACCAACCTCTAGGGCTCCAACCCTATCTCTAGTAGAGGCTCCAACCTGGTTTCTTGAGGACTCCTATCCTCTAGGGCTCCAACCTTATCTTCCAAGGCACCAACCTTGTCTTTATGAGGCTCCAACATCTAGGGCTCCAAACCTCAACTTCAATTCATCAAGATAAGTTTGATGTTTGTTCATGGCTCCCAATATCTTCTTCAACAGACCCTTCATATCTTCAACAATGCTTTCTCCAAATCACTTCATCAATGACAACCTTGTCTTCTTAGAAGGTGTCACCACTGCTCTTCATGTCACCCAAACAAACATCTCCAAGTTACCTCATGATGGCTAATGCATCATGGTCTTCAAAAATATCTTCAATAGTACCTCAACATTGTTGCTTCAAGGATGCTTCAATATATCTTCAACAATTCTCCAATGAGAAACTCCAACAAGTCTTCAATCAATGCTCCAAGCAATGCTTAGGAAGACTGTTTCTAGATTTGCATCAAGGCTACTCCAAGGTCTACTATAAGAATATGTTCAAACTGTCATCATCAAAATTTACTGTCCAAAGCTCCAAGTGCTCTATTGTTCAAGAGCAGAAATTGATGCTTTTGCACTTAGTTTTGTGAAGAATACGCCAATATTCAATCCACTTCAATCTGAGCTGAAGTTTGGTGACAACTCACTAATCCTCCACATGATGTTGTAGCATATATAATTCGAGTGAGACTTCTCCACACAGATCTGAAGTGTTAAGTACAAGAACCAAAATGGTTATCCGAGCTCTTGTAGCTAATTCGAATCTGGAAACCCAAACAGGTTTGGGATGTTGAGCATTATATCATGAGTTTCTGTGGGAGTTTATATCATTGTTTTTATCCAAGCGTATGTCTTTATCATAGGTCCAAGAAGTATGGTAGCTCCTGAAGTTTTTGCAGCTCTCTGTATAGGTATGAAGGTATTGCAGATAGGTCTAAAGTATTTTGCACGATATTTACAGAAGACTGTCCCTCCTCAACAGAACTGTCACAAAGTTATTACAGCCCCATAACACATGTCCGAGTTCTCAGTCCTTTGATCGAGTCATAATCCTTTAGTCCAAGCCTTTGTTCCTGTAATACTTTTACTCTCTGAGTTGCTGTGTGAACTTAGTCAGAGCTGTCTAGAATCTGATCATTGTAATCAAGCATAGTCATTGTAATCTTCAAGAATCTGAGCCAAAATATCACTGAGAAACCCCTATAAAAAATGACCTTGTCTCTTTCTTCTTTTGTTCACGAGTTTTGAACAATTCTTTCTCTTTTCTGTGTTGTTTTCCGAGTTAAAGGGTGAAAAAATGAATCTTGGACTATATATAAATAGGCTTCTTTGTAATGACAACCGAAAAACCATGTCCCTGTTTGGAGGCCAGAATGAGTAGGCTAGCATAGGTCGACCAACTAAAAAATAATATTTTTGTACCGTAAAAATTCATTATCTTTCAAACTGCTTGGAGTTTCGGGCTAAGTAATAGCTCGTTGGAAAGGAAAAATTATTATCTTCAAGATGGTGTAGGTGTTATTAAGGAATTTTTCCTCTAAGGTAGCAAAAAATATTTTTTAATGTGACTGATTATTTATGAGTGCAGAAATGGAGGCAGGGCAGAATTGGCTTCTCCATGGTTTTTGGCTTCTTCATTGTTTAACACCTTTATCATAGGATCATGGTAGTACACCAACATTGAGTGTATTACATAGTGGCACATTGATCTGTTATAGGAAGTATCATTAGGAAGGTCTCTTTCAATCATCAATCACGTCATCACTTAGTCTTCCAATCTTCATCAAACACCATCATTAAGTGTGGTCATATAAGAGTATAACATCATCACAAGTATGGATTCATAAATTATAGTTCTTCACATCATGGGATTGTCCTTAGGGACTAGATCACCAATCAAACACTTGGCAACTTCTTAGGGCAAGACATCATCATTTGGAATGAAGCATCTCAAGAATATTGACATCTTAGTCAAAGCCATACTGACATAAATAATAACCTTGATTAAAAATCTCCTCCTTTGTCATTGATGGCAATATTCTTGCCCTTCAATCATTCTCTCCCCCTTTGACATAAATGGAAAACGGGGTGCCCAAGTACTCCCCCTATCAAGCTGCTTCTTTTCTTCATGAATAGTAGTCCTTCGTAGGTATGTTACTCTTGTTGTCATGGTGCTCTTCGATGAACTTGCTCCCCCTAAGCCTTTTCATATCTTCATGTAAATGGTCAATCAACTCTCTACCTTCGAAAATAAATATTTCATCCTTGTGATCAAGTGGAAGACATCTTCAACAATGGTCCATCGAATGAGAAGGGATTATGTTCTTCAATGGAGACGATCTATCAAAAGATGATTGTTCATATGACTCATCAAGGATTTCACAGGGCCTTTTCATGGATAAATGTATGAATGGTCTCATTTTGGCAGAGTTTCATTATCAATTACTTGGAATATCAAGGATGAATTCATCAAGTCAACAACATGTGTTGTTGGCTGGAGTGTTCAAAAGATTTCCAGAGGCAATTTTCTTCCTTCTCCATACTTGTGTAACTTTCTTCTATGGCATGGTTCTAGCTTGTGTAGGGCCCCAAGTCAAGTTACAATCACGTGCCATATGTCCAATGTTATGGAAATTGAAGCACTCTTGTTCATGATTAAGAAATCATGATTTCTTTTTGCAAAATTGCTTCTAGGAGATTGACGGGGACCATTATATTGGTATTTGTGATATGCCCTACAATCCTTTTCCATGTGCCCAAATTTTGTACAAGAATAGCAGTAACCAAGAAATATATTTTGGTACCTGGGAGATGAAGAGTTCCTTGAAGTACTTTTGAAGTCTTTTTGCCTTGGAATTATTTGAAGATATTCATTTCCTTTTGTATTCTTGACATCATCTATAATTCTCCTTGGAGTAGGGTTTCTTCTAATGTCATCTTGACTCTTGCCTTTGTTGGAACTAGGAGTATCATCTCTTCCTGGCTTTCTCACATCCTTGTTTTTTGAAGAATTATCATTCTTGCTTTGAGGGTTCACCTACATTGCCAAGACCTGATTTATCAAGGGGGGATATTTGATGACTTAGGATGTCATCTAGGCTTTGAGAACTCTTCAAGTTCTTATTCAGCAAATAAACTTCCTTTTTAAGAGAGACAATTTCTCCTTTCAATTTTTCACAGTCTTCATCTTTCATGACTAGTTTCCTCTTTATTCCATCCATAATCCTTGTTGCTTCATCTGCTTCGATTTTAAGGGAGATGATATTTGATTTCATTATGAAGATTTATTTATTCTCATTTTCTAGACTTATCTTCATTTATTCTTATATTCTTGTAGCTTCACATGTTTCAGCCTTGAGAAGATTGATGTCTGATTTTAGTTTGAAGATTTCTTCATCCTTTTCTTCTAGTTGAGATTTAAGAAAGGACACCTCTTCCTTGTATTAACCAATCTTTGCTTCAAGATTGTTCAAGCTCTTAAGTCTTTATTCAAGGTGGCTTGAAAAAAATTCTTCCCTTTTCTTTTCCTTATCCAATTGATTTGTCATAGATATGATTTCTTCATGATTATTTCTTTTGTTTTGATGAAATTAATCTTTAAGTTTAGCAAGCTCCTCATATTTTTCTTGTACTTGAAGCTTGAAAAAGTCAACTTACTTCCTTGTCTTGTCTTGGTTACCATCTTGCACTTTCTTCTTAAGTTCCTCATTTCCCTTTTTCAAACTGTTAGTTTCTTCCATGGAAGCCATAAGTTTATTCATGAGATCTTCCTCAAAGTCCTCTTTGTTCTCTTCATCTTCTAGGTCTTCTTTAGAATTTTTGTCATCTCTCTCATATTCAACTTCCTTGATGGATTCTAGACTTATTTCTTGTTTTCCATCATCTTCTTGACTAGAGATCATTGTCAATGCTACTTTTAAGTGAAGATCATGAAGTTTTTCCCATATGAATTTTGCGGACGAACAAAATTGGCCTTCACAGAATTTGGTAACCCATTAAAAATTGCCTTCATTTCTCTTGTATTGTACTCCTTGGATTCTTCGTCCATCGTGTCATTAGTAATCGCTGATTTCCAAACTTCAATTCCTCGAGTCTTCAAGAAATTCCTCATTCTTGCCTCGCATATATCAAAATTTCCATTGAACATTGGAGCCTTCGCAAATTTATTGACTTCAATTTCGATAGTTGAGGAAGACAAATCTTTAGGAGGATTGGAGACTTTCTTCCTTGGCTTTTCCATTTCTGTTCTAATGATCAACCTTCAAGCTGTTAGGCTTTGAGTGAAGGCACTGGCTTTGATTCCAATCGTTGGAAATAATGAGAGGGGGGTGAATCAATATTTATTTTCAATTGTTAATTTTACCAGTTAGATCACTTATATTTATAACACAAAATGAACAATGATGGAATAGATACTTTTATTAATTTCTTCTTTACAATAAGTAAAGTATAATAATGATATAGGGATCCAACCCTAGATGAAGACTCCAATCTTCCAGGCTCCAACTTGTATTGTGCCAAGCACCGACTTGGAATTCCCAAGGCTCCAACCTTGTCAATTTTGAGGCACCAACCTCTAGGGTTCCAACCTTATCTCTAGTATAGGCTCCAACCTAGTTTCTTGAGGACTCCTATCCTCTAGGGCTCCAACCCAATCTTCCAAGGCACCAACCTTGTCTTTATGAGGCTCCAACCTCTAGGGCACCAACCCTCAACTTCAATTCATCAAGATAAGTTTTATGTTTGTTCACGGTTCCCAATATCTTCTTCAAGGAACTCTTACTATATTCAACAATGCCTTCTCCAAATCACTTCATCAATGACAACCTTGTCTTCTTAGAAGGTGTCACCACTATTCTTCATGTCACCCAAACAAAGATATCCAAGTTACCTCATGATGGCTAATGCATCATGGTCTTAAAAAATATCTTCAATAGTACCTCAACATTGCTGCTTCAAGGATGCTTCAATATATATTCAACAGTTCTCCAATGAAAAACTCCAACAAGTCTTCAATCAATGCTCCAAGCAATGCTTAAGAAGACTGCTTCTAGATTTTCTTCAAGGCTGCTCCAACGTCTACTACAAGAATATATTCAAACTGTCATCATCAAACTTTACTGTCCAAAGCTCCAAGTGCTCTGTTTTTCAAGAGAAGTAATTGATGCTTTTGCACTTAGTTTTTTGAACAACACACCAATATTCAAGTCACTGCAATATGAGATGAAGTCTGGTGACAACTCACTAATCCTCCATAGGATTTTGTAGCATATATAATCCAAGTGAGACTTCTCCACACAGATCTAAAGTGTTAAGTCCAAGCACCCAAATGGTTTTTCTAGCTCTTGTAGCTAATTCGAATCTGGAAACCCAAACAAGTTTGAGATTATGAGCATTATATCATGAGTTTCTATGGGAGTTAATATCACTATTTTGATGCAAGCATATGTCTTTATCACAAGTCCAAGAAGTATGGTATCTCCTGGAGTTTTTTCAGTTCTTTGTATAGGTCTGAAGGTATTGCAGACATGTATGAAGTATTTTTCACAAGATTTACAGAATACTTTCCCTCCTCAACATAACTATCACAAAGTTATTACAACCCCCTAACACATGTTCGAGTTCTCTGTCCTTTGATTAATTCATAATCCTTTAGTACGAGCCTTTTTTCCTGTCATACTTTTACTTTCCGAGTTGTTGTGTGAACCTAGTCCGAGCTGTCTAGAATTTGATCACTGCAATCAAGCACAATCACTATAATATTCAAGAATCCGAGCCAAAATATCACTAAGAAACCCTTATAATAAATGCCCTTGTCTCTTCCTTCTTTTGTTCACGAGTTGTGAACAATTCTTTCTCTTTTATGTGTTGTTTTCGGAGTTAAAGGGCAAGAAAATGAATCTCAGATTGTATATAAATAAGCTTCTTTGTAATGACAATCGAAAATCCATGTCCCTATTTGGAGGCCGACATGAGTAATCTAGCACAGGTCGGCTGGCCAAAAAATAATATATTTTGTAACTTACAAATTCATTATCTTTCAAACCGCTTGGAGTTTCGGGCTAAGTAATAGCTCGATGGAAAGGAAAAATTATGCTCTTCAAGATGGTGTAGGTTTTATTAAGGAATTTTGCCTCTAATGTAGAAAAAAATATTTTTTAATGTGACTGATTATTTATGAGCGCAGAAATGGAGGCATGTCAGAATAGGCTTCTCCAAGGTTTTTGGCTTCTTCATTTTTTAAGACCTTTATCATAGGATCATGGTAGGACATCAACTTTGAGTGTATTACATAGTGGCACATTGATATGTTATAGGAAGTAACATTAGGAAGGTATCTTTCAATCATCAATCACGTCATCACTTAGTCTTCCAATCTTCGTCAAACACCATCATTAAGTGTGGTCATTAATGAGTATAACATCATCACAAGTATGGCTTCATAAAGTATATTTATTCACATCATGGGATTATCCTTAGGGACTAGATCACCAATCAGACACTTGGCAACTTCTTAGGGAAAGACATCATCATCTGGAACGAAGCATCTCAAGAATATTGACATCTTAGTCAAAGCCATATTTTTAAAGAGAGAATCCATACAGGTGAAATAGATTAAAGAAGAGAGGAATAGCCTGTTTCTGAGTTTTTTTAATAATCCAACGTTTCGGACTATCTAAGTGAGTCCATCATCAGGGGAAGATGTCAAAAGTTCTTTGAAAAGTTGAGGGAATAGGACAAATGAATAGAGGAATAAATAGTGAATAATGAGGATTTCATAAAAGGTCGGCTATTGATAAGAGATAATTATGAAATTATCTAATTAATTTATTTGTTTGATTTTAGGATAATTTATTTAAATTAAGTCGTAATATGAAATAATTTGTAAATAATTGACCTATTATTTTCTTTTGATTTAAAATAATTTAGTTAATGTATTTAAAATAACCTATATAATTAAATACTCTATTATTTTATTTGTTTAATGTAGTTTAATTTGTTTATTATTAAATTATATTGTTATTTATTTGTTTGCAATCAAAAAATTAATTATTTTATTTTATTTATTAATTTGTTGTATTTGTTTGTTTATTTATATACTTGTATTTGATTATAATTGTTTATTTCAATACTCTTTTTTTTTTTTTTTGGGTTGTCATGTTGCATTTATACTAGGTTTTTATTTGTTTTTAATGTCTTGAGAGGTTTTGATGTATTAAGGGTTTCCACGTGCTGCCAGTAATAAGCCCATCATCACGATTTAAGTTGTTCCATATTTTCTCAATTTATATAGCTTCTTTGATTTTTCTCTTTAGGTAATGGTCCTCTCTAGAGACAAGTTTGGAATCCTCCATTCGTATGTAATGTGAGGATGAGAAGGCATGCTCTGCTAAGGCAGATTTGTTTGTTCTGTTATGAGATAAGTCAACCGCATGTTCTTTTAGTCTAATGTTCAGGGATCTACCTGTTTCACCAATGTATTCTTTACCACAAGAGCAAGGTATAATATAACTCCTTTTTTTAGCCTAGGGTTTATAGGGTCTTTAGAAAAGTCTACCATATTTAAAATAGTATTAGGGGGAGTGAAGGCAATCTTAATGTTATGTCTGTTAAGCATTCTAGAGATTTTATCAGTTGTTCCTTTTATGTAAGGTAAAGAGATTTTAGGGATGTCAAAGGCTCTTTTTAAGTTATTTTTATTAAGGGTTTGGTGAATGGTTTTTTTGATGACATGTTTATTATATCCATTTTGTTGAAAGACATGGCGGAGATGGTTTATCTCATGTTCTAGGTGGTGGGAGTCTGAGATTTTGGATGCCCTGGTTGTTAGGGTTTTGATGATGCCAATTTTCTGGTTCGGGTGGTGATGTGAGTCAACATGAAGGTATCTATCTGTGTGAGTCTTTTTTCTATAAACCTCGGTGCTGAGTTTTCCATCTTTCTTTGTTAAAAGGATGTCTAGGAAGGGTAATTGGTTGTCATTTTCAATTTCAATGGTGAATATGATGTGATTCGAGAGACTATTAATGTGGGCTAAGAAATCATGTAATTTTAATATCCCATGGGTCCATTTTGCAAAGATATCATCTACATATCTTTTCCATTCTTCAGCGGTGAATGGAAAGGATTTGAGGGCCATTTGTTCAAAATGTTCCATATATATGTTGGCAATAATAGGAGATAGAGCTGAGCCCATAGCAACCCCATGAGTTTGTTCATAAATCATTCCATTGAAGTTGAAGAAAGAAGATTTTACACATATCTTTAAGAGGTCTACTGTCTCATTATCAGTGATAGTTTTTAAAATGTTGATGGCTTCGTCTATAGGTATCATAGTGTAAAGGAAGACAATGTCAAAACTTACCATGAGATAATCATTTTTCATGTCAAAGCCATATTGACATCATTGACAACCTTGATTAACAACTATTTCAACCTTTGACCTTGAAATTGATATACTAAAAACTAAAGTTTGTGCAATTTCATCCACTTTTTACAGAATTCAAATCTGATGCCTGAAACAAAAATTATGATGCTTTTCCCTAGGTCACCTGTTTGAGACAAAATTCTGGAGCCTGCAAAAACCTTAACTTACTCAGATCATATCTTTGAAAATATAACGGATCAAGATTTTAATTTTTTACTCGAAGTTCATCAAGATTTCTTCTCCACATGGTAAAAATTTCAGCTTTTGATGCCTCGTAGAAAAATAGTTATAGTGAAAATTTCAAGATGCCCCATTTGAAGAAGTGAAACCCTAGAATCCAAACCTCTAATACCAAATGTTATGCAACCAAATCACAAAATAGAAGAAAATATAGATCAATGACTTAACAATTATCCTCTTCAAGGGGTAAACCTCCTTTACATTACATAAATTAACAATTCTTGGATGATACAAATGAAAATACCTCCTTTCTATATATAGGAGTCTAAGGGGTCACAATATAATCATAACCTACATAACAATAATAATGTAAGGGCATAACAATAACAATAGTGGGTTTCTATGAGGCACATTAATAAAAATATGGGGACTACATGGGCACAAAAATAACAATAAGGGGGATACACTAATAATAACAATATGGGTATACACTAGTATTATAGGGGCCTAACATATGAGCTTGATGAATCCCTTGGCATAACCTACAAGGAAACCTAACTTTACCCTTTTTCCCTGAAACCTGACAATCACTAGTTGATGGATTAATAGTAACTTGATAATAACTTTTAGACCACACTTCTAACGCCTTTGGAATACTATGAAAATCAATAAGAAGGTCACCCTTACAAATCTTACAAGGGAATTTTGGTTTGTGATCCACTTTAGATTGTTCCTCAACATTTTCCATACTCAGAGCAATAGTTGGTTCATTGACCTATTTATTACCTTGCTTCTTCTTCTTCTTCTTAGCCATCTAGTTACTATCATCAAAGCTTTTACCAAGCAAAGAAGAAGAAAGGGAGGAATATATTCTAGGTGAAGAAGGTAAAGGGTTAACATATGGTCGGTGTTGTTGAGATGAAGAACTTGGATGAGGTGAATAACTTGGTTGAGTTGGAATAGTTTGGGTATTTGGGATTAAATAAGTTGAAAACAACTACACTGGTAAACCTATCGTGAATCTGAGAAGTGACAACATAGCCATATAAGGAGGACTGGAATTTCCAAAGCCAGGAAAAGGACTAGGGTTCTCGTTAAAAGGGGTTCCTTGATTGGTAAATTCCAGCATTATTGCCATTATGTTTAAACTTAATTAATAATTGAAAAAATATTAATAGTTCAAATTCACAATCTACACCTAAAATCTACAAAAAGTAAAAACAAAAAAATAACACATGATAATAAATCTAAGGAGTGAAGCCATGCAAACAACCTTTTCACAACGAAATCACTAGTTGGTGATGAAACCCAACGTCACAAAGATAAATGTGGAAAGTGGCTAGAGATAGCGTAGGTGGAATCAGTTACGCTGACAACCTGCTTAATGGCCACGATATAGTGCACGTAACTTCACTTTTTCCATCTCGAGTGAGGAATACCCTCCAAAAAGGGCTAAGTGAGTCTAATCAATGTTTTCTTTAGGTACAACAGGGACTTCCCACCTACCGTCACCCTGGATAAAATCCCTAATATAATGGTCTCGAAGGTTACCACATACAACAACTTTACCTGGGGGAACAATTGTAGATCAGACGTACACACAAGGACATAGTAACAAAGATCAATCCCCTTGAAGGTTCCTCAACATGATCAATCTGAGGTTTATCCTTCAAGTGACTCCCAAGCACCTTTCAACGTTGTTTTTAATGCATGAAAATCACTCTACTGTAACCAATGAAGCAGGTCTGATCACTTCATTGGGTATGATATGATCTCGTGCTTAACTCCCGTGTAAGATGAGCTTCCTAGAGTCAAACTATAATTGATGGATTTAATCCCTACCGCAATATTCTATTGTTTGTTTCCAGCTTTGCAAAGTTAACTCACTTTCCTATTCCAAAGCCCTATAATCTGATCTAATGTAGGTGTAATGAGCCCTAGAAATATACAAATTATAACTTATTTTATTAGCATTTTTTTTAAGCTGTTGTTTACTCAGTAGGTTGATGGATGTGAAACCGCTGGTGTTATAACCTGACTCAAAACTGAATTCAATCAAATATGATACTGCAATATTTTCACTTCGATGAATCCTAACTAAAGTAAGGAGAGAAGTTCCATTCATTTCCAACAATGTAATAATTGATAAATAAGAGAAAACATAACAAATTATTTAATGCACTAATTTCCAACAGGAAAATACTAATGCAAATCAATTCTAAGCAAATTTTCCATTTTTATGTTTAAAACAAGCATAAAAACATGAAAATTCAAATCAAGAATATCTTTCAATGAGAGACACTAGCTTTTCAATCAATGAAATGAATCTTTACAAGAGGCATAAATGAATATATGATGAGATTCACTGAAATAAAAGAGGCCGGCACAACCGATTCTAGAATAAAAAGACTATTTTTTGATAGATCAACAAGCCAATAAAAACTCAAAACCCTAAACTGTAAAGATAAGTGTTTTTTCTCAAAAATACAATCAAAGATACTGATCTAAATCTACGGTTGAATTTTCCATAATGTAAAATATGCAACATAACTCTTCAAAATAAACACAATATGATTCTAGATCAACAAAAGAATAATATAACAAGACTACTTATGCACAACAATACCTTCTTTCACTAATACTATGAAAGAACCAATCAAGTGTAAGTAAACGAAATTTCACAAAAATTATAAAACCCAAATGAAATCAAATGCTATCTAAGATTTCATTAATAGAGAACTCAAATTGAAATTTAAACACCCAAACATTGTTAAGAAATTGGATAAACCTCTGAGTAGTGACCAAAACAAAGAAGACCTGAAAAATCCCTAAATGTTCAAATTTTCAAAAATTTACGCAGGTAACCAGTTAGGTTCAGTGCACAGATGCACTATTGCTAAAGGAAGAGTGCGCAAATTTACACTTCGTTGCTAAAGTAAAAGTGTGCAAAATGAGAAAGCTTAAGAAAAAATAAAAACAAAGCCCAAAAAATCCAAAAAATTAAACTTTCAAGGTTTAGAACACTATCAAACAAGGCTACATAAAGTGATCATAGGTCATATGAGGAGATATTGAAGAACAAAACATTCCCCAATATGGTCGCCAATTTGTTATGGCTGATAAATCCCTCTTGCGGACAAAAGATATCTCCCTAGATTCGAAAGAGATCTAGCAACAAACAAACCAAGTGGATGCTACCTTTCCTCAATTCACAACTGAAGTATGAAGTATGGGATATGAAAGAGCCTATTACCTTTCTATAAAATTCCTGTGGAAGTTCTTCCAATGTTGAAATGGCACCCAAAGAGGGATTCTGATTTAATTTTCCCTTAATTAAATTGGAAGAGAAATTGTAATTTCATTTCATGACAACTTGTATTAGTTAACTAAGTCAGAATGACCGAGTTAGCGTAGGAAATTCGAGTTGAGGGTCATAAAGGAGGCATGTAGAGTTCTCCCATGATTTAAGGGGGTCAAGTTACAGTTATTTGTGAGTTGTAATTAGTTAACTCAATTAATTGAGTTAAAATCAGTTTAACTAGTTGTAACTGAGAGATGAGCTAGTGCAACGTATAGTGAATTAAATATGATTTAATTCACAAGTAGTGATCAATCAATTAACTGATGATTCACTATAAATAACTGTTGCATGTAATTTCTAAGGAAGGCCCAGTTTAGACTGAGGTTAAAGGGATGATAACTATCATTTGTATAATTAGAAAATTGTACAAGTCAGTTATAGAGTCATGTGGAGGCCAAGGATGCATTGAGAAATAAATTCAAGGGAATTTCCTATTTAATAGGGTGAAATTTCTTCCAAGAATGTGTGAGCAAGGCAGGTTGTGAAAAGTCTGAGACTTGGTTCAGTAATTGAGTGATCTTTCCTAGATCAGAGTGAGATAGTTGGCAGAGTGAAAGAATTTATCTAAGAGAGAAAATCATTGTATTGTTTCATGATCTTGACTTTATACAATATACATATAGTGGGGTTTTAGGTAGTGTGCTTTCCCCAGATAAATTTTTTGTTGTGCGATTGATTTTCTCTTTCTCTTACTTGTTATGTGATTGTGCGATCATATTTTGTTTCCTAAAATTGTAGAAGGTTTCAATATGTTATTTTAGTACATTAAAAGATTAGTTTGAATCACGTTGTTAGATATTATAAATGGTATCAGAGTGCCACGGATCACAATAAGAAGAGAAGAACATAGTTTGTTTTGATCAAGTTCGAATTTGCTGATTTATTATTCAAGATCCAACAACAGATCAAGATGTCTTTCAATGGCTTGAGGCTTGAATATGCACTCGAGGGAAATTAAAATTAGATTTCATGGAAGGATAGGATGGAGGCAGTGCTCGAGGACAAAAGATTAAAGGCTTTCATATATACTGATTTTACAGAGCCCGCAACAACAATTGCTCAACTTCTTAAGGCATGGAAGAAGAATGTAGCAAAGGTGAGAAGGATATTGTTAGAGGGAGTTCGAGATCATATTGTCTCAAATATCCACGAGAAGGCAACTCCATATGTTATGTGGAAGGCATTAACAAATCTGTATCAGAATAGCAGTGACCACAAGAAGCTGGCACTGAAATACAAGCTCAAGAAGATCAAAATGGAGAAGGGAAACACGATCCAAAAATACTTGACAAAGTTCACTCAATGTTGAGATGAGCTTGGAAGTATTGTGATAATTGTTGCCTTGGATGATTTGGTGAGCCTAGCTCTTCTAGGCCTTCCCAAGAGTTTGCATAACTACCAAGACTTTGTGAATGGGAGGGAGAAGCTACCATATTGGGAGTGACTATGTTATGATTTGGCACAAGAAGAAATTCGGCGGAGCACTAGAGATGGATCCTCATCTAAGACTGATAATGAGGAGAACTGTGCCTTTGGTGGAAAGGGGAAAAAAGGCAAAGGGAAGGCCTCCCATTCCAAATCGGAGTCCAAAAAAGTAGGCAAGAACCGATACTTGTCAAAGATGAAATGTTTTAATTGTTATAATCATGGAAACTATGCCAAAAATTTTCCACAAAAGAAGAACAATAAGAAGGCCTCAGGAGGACCATTAGGTGAAGCATTGAATCCATAGTTCGATTTGGACTTCACCCTCATCGCATGCAAGATTTCATAGGTGATGGGTTCTTTGTGGTGCTTGGGTAGTGGAGCTTCATTCCATATGATTGACAACAAACAATTCTTTAGTAGCTTGGATGAGAAGGATCTCCAAATGCACATCAAGATGGGTGATGACAAGAGGTATGAAGCTACTGTTGTAGGTACAATTACCTTTAAGATGGATTCAGGTAATCCACTCACATTAAAATATGTCATGTATGTTCCTGGTTTAAAGAAGAATTTGGTTTCTATTTCTATGCTGGAAGATCATGGCTATGATGTGATCTTCAGTGAAGGAAAGGTGTTACTTAATCACAAAGCCACGAGATAGGTGAAAGATATTGGGTTTAAAGTAAAAAATCTATACAAACTAGATGTAGAATACTGCACAACACTGAGCACTAAAGAAGAGAAGGTAGAAATCCAAGACATCGGTGAGTTATGGCACAAGAGGTTGGTCCATCTACACCACAACTCTTTGAAGATCATGCAACATACTTATACAGGAGTTCCAAATGGTGCACTTGTGCAAAGAAATACATGCAAAAGGTGTACATTGGGGAAGTATACCAAATACACCTTTCATGATAAGGAAAACCAAGCCAAGGCAATCCTTGAGAGAGTTCACTCAGACGTGTGTGGACTGTTCTCGACAAATTCCACTACAAAGAAAAAGTATTATGTGATTTTTGTAGATGATTTTTCAAGAAAGTGTTGGATTTTGTTCATGCAGAAGAAATATCAAACATTCTCCAAGTTTTGTGAGTTCAAGGCACTTGTCGAGAAATATACAGGGAAGAAGGTGAAGGCTCTGAGGAGCGACAATGGTGGAGAATACATCTAGAACGAATTCAATAACTTATGTGCCTCATAAGGAATTTGAAGAGAATTGATTGCACCTCCTAACCCACAACAGAATAGGGTTGCAGAGAGAAAGAACAGAACTATTGTGGGAGAAACACGAGCTATTTTTCTTGATCAGAGCCTACCATTACATCTGCCGGAAGCATGCAATACAATAGTATTTTTGCAAGAAAAAAGTTCTCATCGGATAATTGGGATGAGTACACATGAGGAGGCTTTTCCAGGTAAGAGACCAGATGTGCCGTATTTTAAAATTTTTGGTTCATCTGTTTATTTCCGTGTAACCAAATATGCCAGGAATAAGCTAGATCCAACACCATAGTTGGGGATATTTTTGGGGTACATTGATACACCTCACAACTATCGGTTGTATTTACTAGCACACAGGATGATAGTGGTTAGAAGAGATGTTAAATCGATGAAGAAAAATCCATGTGATTGTCCCTTGAGAGGGAGCTCAAGTTTCATGTATTTGAGGAGATCTTGACTCCAAAGGATGAACCTTAGGATGTGGAGAAGCCACAATTAGAGGAACAGAGAGTGGTATAAACCACTCATGCAGAGACATCTACCAGAGAAGGAAGGAAGTGCACCAGAGAGGCTGACAGATTATTTCTGGAAGCGAGAGAGAATGTGGGAGAACCCACATCACAACACATACATAGAATGTCCCTAGAGAAATACACTGGATACATGGCTCTTATGAGCTAAGGTATTTAGATAGAACCATCCTCTTTAGAGGAAGAATTGCAACAACCAATGTGGGTTGATTCCATGGTTGACTAGTATGAATTCATCATCAGAAACAATGCATGGGAAGTTATCCCAAGGCCAGTGAGGAAGTCATTTGTAGGATCCAGGTGGGTCTACAAGGTGAAGCAGGAAGCATATGGGAGTTTGGAGAAACACAAGGCTATATTTGTGGCCAAAGAGTTATCTTTGGTGGAGAGGATTGAGTATGATGAGACTTGTGCACCAGTTGTAAGGTACTCATCTATTAGATCCATCCTTGAACTCTTAGCACATATGGGATGACAGATACATCAAATGGATGTAAAGACAACTTTTCTCAATGGAGTTATTGAGGAAGAAGTGTAGATTTAGCAACCAAAAGGTTTTGAGACCTTAGACAGGGAGTCACACGTGTGAAGACTCAAGAGAGCACTATATGGGCTGAAGCAAGCACCTCGTGTTTGGTACACCAAGATTGACAACTATTTCACCTGGTTGGGCTTCAAAAAGAGTGAAGCAGATGCGAACCTATATCATATTGTGGTTGATTGTAATATTTTGATTATTGTACTTTATGTCGATGATCTGATATTGACAGGTGATGAGCAACTCATGAAGTCTTGCAAAGAGGATCTTGCAAGAAAATTTGAGATGAAGGACATGGGGCTCTTGCATTATTTCCTTGGATTGGAAATATGGAAAAGAGATGGGGAGCTATTTGTATCTTAGGGAAAGTATGCAAAGGAGATTATGAAGAAGTTCCACATGGAGGGAAGCAAACCCATGGAGACTCCTCTAGCAAGAAATTAGAGGAAGGAGGATGCTACTTCGGGCGAAGTAGTGGATGCTACTATTTACAGGCAACTTGTGGGTTCACTCATTTATTTGGTGAACACACGACCCAACATATGCTACATAGTTAACCAACTGAGCCAAGCTATGGTTAAGCCTAACAAGCTCTTTTTGAAGGTAGGAAAGCATGCATTGAGATATATCAGAGGCACCAAAAATCACATATTATGGTAAGTCAGACAAAGGAAGTGAAGCTTCAAGGCTTCACCGATGCATATTGGTTAGGGAGTCGATCTGACAGGAAGAGCACATCAGGAGGCATCTTCAACATAGGATCAACAACAATTTCTTGGTACAGTAGGAAACAAATATGAGTTGCACTTAGTTCAGCATAGACAGAGTACATGGCAGACAATCAGGCAACTGCGAGGCCATTTGGATGATGAAGATACTTGTTGGCTTGTGTGGTCAACAAATGGATCTGACGGTAATACATTTTTATAACCAGAGTTGCATAAAACTCTCTGTTAATCCAGTATACCATGCTAGGTCCAAGCATATTGATATATAGTATCACCATCTCAGAGATTTTGTTCAGAGGCTGATTATGTCATTAGAGTACATTCTCACAGAGGAGTAGGATGCAAACATCTTGACGTAAGCGTTGGAGAGAAGAAAATTTAAATTCCATAGAGGTAGGATTAGGGTAGCATATAATCCCTCTCTTGTTGAGAGGGAGTGTTGAAATGACATCCAAAGGGGGCTTCTGATTTAATTTTCCCTTAATTAAATTGGAAGAGAAATGGTAATTTCATCTCACAAATTTTTTTATTAGTTAACTATCAAAATGACTGAGTTAGCTTATAAAATTAGAGTTGAGGGTCAGATAGGAGGCATGTAGAGTTCTCCCATGATTTAAGGGGGTCCAGTTCAATTATTTATGAGTTTTAATTAGTTAACTCAATTAATTGAGTTAAAATCAGTTTAACTAGTTCTAACTGAGAGATGAGCTAGTGAGAGGTCAAATGAATTAAATTTGATTTAATTCACAAGTAGTGATCAATCAGTTAATTGGAAATTCACTATAAATGACTGTTGCATGTTAGTTCTAAGGAAGGCCTAGTAGATACCGAGGTTAAAGGGATGATAACTATCATTTATATAATTAGAAAATTGTACAGGTCAGTTATATAGTCAAGTGGAGGCCAAGGATGCATTGTGTAATCAATTCAAGGGAATTTCCTATTTAATAGAGTGAAAATTCCTCCAAGAATGCGTGAGAAAGGTAGGCTGAGTAGAGGCTGAGAATTGGTTAAGATATTCAATGATTTTTACTAGATCAAAGTGAGGCAGTTGGTAGAGTGCAGGAATTTCTCTAAGAGAGAAAAGCATTGTATTGTTTCATGATCTTGACTTTATACAATATACAGATAGTGGGGTTTTAGGGAGTGTGCTTTCCTGAGATAAATTTTGTTTTGTGCAATTGATTGTCTCTTTCTCTTAATTTTTATGTGATTGTGTGATCATGTTTTGTTTCCGAAAATTGTAGAAGGATTCAATATGTTATTTTAATACATTACAAGATTAGTTTGAATCCCGTTGTTAGATTTTATACATCCAATGCTTTCAAAAGCCTTTCCTTGTTGCTTCAAAGGAAGATCTGCATGAAAATAAACAAACAAGGCATAAAAACATAACATAGAAAAAAGATGAAAAATAAATCAAATGAAAAATTGCAAGATAGCATATATCATAGGATTAAACCAATATTTAGTTATAAATCATGCAAAAGATCAAGGAACTTTGCAAAGAGAATTAAGACAAGTGAAATTAGGAAAGAAACAATTTCTTATATTAATCTTAGAACAAGAAGAATCAATACAACTTTGCCTTGATGATGTAAGCTTCCTCCCAATAGTCTCCAAACCTCCCATTAGGTGACAAGATTTCCAACCCTATTCCAACAACATAATTTTACATTCATAAGTCCTCCCTAGCTCTCTGGTTTGTGTTAAATTTATAGGCCAAGAGGAGGGTTTGAGATCCTATTTTCAAGGGATGAGTTCCTCAAAAGGAGGTATTAGGGTTCCACAAAGAGAGGGAATTTGATTCATGAACCAAGGGATGAGGCCCAAGTATGTAGGGGCTCGAGGCCTCCAGTTGGGAAATATTCCTCCAACAAGGCTTCTAGAAATCAATTTTTTTTTTTACTCTCATTAAGTCATTTGCGCAATTTTCAGTGGAGGACAGAGCGCATGTTTGTGTAGGCCATAATGGCTAAAACTATGGTTGTGCAAATACTAGTTAGGAAACTACGCAAGTGCCTAAAAGTAGGTTTCTTGAGCAATTTAATCTAGATTTATTGTTGCCTTTGGGATTTTTTTTCTTCCAAAATTGCAGGGGAATGCTTGGAACACTTCATCGGATAAAGAGATATGTGAAATGACGGTAATTTTCCTAATGGTGATAAAATTATGTGTAACACACTGGTTGTTGCGTCTCCTCGACTGCCACAATATTTTCCCTCTAAGTCCTGGGTTGTTGTGGGAAAGATATCTTGATTGGATATTTCTCTTTTGGTGCAATACAAATGAAAACCACTAGGAGATTGGGGGCAAAGGCCCTCATGGCATGCCATGTGCATAAGCTCATGCCCAAGAAGTTACAACCATCCTCCATACTGTCACCCTCACTAAAATTCTTGAATAAATCCATCAAATTGAATCCCTCACCACCAATGATCGACAAGAGTATTCAGATTGATAAATCTAAGATGAGCTAGCCAATTGGGCTCCTAACCATGGCCATACTAGGGGAAGACATAACTAGTACATGAACTCTATCACCCCCCATTGGTAGATGAAAACTCTTCTGGGAAGGGTTTTGAAGGAGATGCATAGAGACCGCAATGATATCATTTCTTCTTTGAATGAAATCAAGTGGGTGCAATAATATAACCATTCATGTCTTGCTAGTGTGTATGGCCGGATAGGTCACCTCGAAATTCATCTTCAGTGTGACTTAAAACCTCCTACTTTAGTAGGTACCAATGCTCAAGACCCAACTCTAGTTACCTCTTTAGACTTGATATCATGCTATGCCTTCTCGTAGTCATTTTATTTCTTTATATAATCCAATATATCTTAGTTTTAATAGTTTTTGAGTATCAAATGTTTTTATTTGGAATTATATGAAATCTAATTAACAATCAACATATTTGGGTTCCCTAATTGCAGAGTGTGATTGAGCATTAGATGCACAACAATATTTTTGATGATATATGCTAAAAATTTAAGATAATACGATCTTTAATTAAAAATAAATAATATGATATAATAAAATGTTTTTTTTTTTTTTTAAATACAAATATAATATAATATTAGTCATTGTAATTCACCAAAATTATAATTTCTATAGGGAAAGAATTAATAAGTTAAACTATTTAATAAATATATAATTAAGGTTCTTTAAAAATATTTTCATCGAGAGGTGAGGCACTCTACATCCCAACCCAGTATGGGAGAGATGTTGTCACGTACCATTACATTAAAAATAGTAAAACTAGCAATTGAACCCGCTGTTGCAAACGAAACGCCATAAGGGGATAGCATGTGGAAGAAGATCATAGATAAATACATATGCGATAGGTTAGGTGATCTAAATGTACCCTAGTTTGAGTGAAAGAGAAATCTTAATGTTGTTGCAAGAACCAAATAAGAACCAAAATATTAGTGGATTGTCAATATTGCATATAATTTTATCAACCTTCAACAATTAGTTTCAAAATCCAAAAATCTACATATTCAATGATGAAAATGAATGATTGAAAGTACCTTAAATGATACGAAACATTACAAGTATTGATATATTTTAGATGCCTATTGCATGGTTGCATAGCTTTAAAAATATGCTCAGTGAAAATGCTAATTGTATTTCTTATGATTAGCCATCTTCCACTATGTGAAATACCAAGGTGGGATTTTCTACTCAGTTGCACTTTGTGAAATACCAAGGTGGGATTTTATACTAAGTTGCACTATGTGAAGTACCTGTATTTTTTACTAATATGATAATTGTAAGAGTGCAGTTCCTATTATGTTTGCATCAATTGTGTAATAATGATTTTTGTATTTTTGAATATGGAATTGTTAGGTAATCTTGTTAAATGTAGGTAAAAAATTTCAAGTTTTCCTAAAATTTTAGCTTTTTTGGACTATCTTTAATATCTATAATGCACATTGAATATCTAGAATAGACATGTTTCAGAGAGCATTTCTTTTGAACTCAAATCATACCCTTTTTCACTGTAGAGGCATTTATTTGTGAATAATCCTTTATCCTAGTTCTATGTGTTATTTAAACACAAATTAATTGCATACATATCCTCACATAAAATATGAGAAAGGATTTAGGTATTCCATCCACGAAGCCATTAGCTTATAAAGGTTGTGTTGACGGGAAAATTTGTCCGGCCAACAGTAGGGGATCTCCCCGGTAAAAAGTCCCAATTAGACCTTGTACCGTTTGGAGTAGGGATCCCGTCCGGGTGTGGGTCCGGCTACCTCTTAAGACGCCTTCCCTTCGGTCTCAAAAGAACCTGATTGAACCTGCGGACACACACTCATTCACATGATACAGAATACATGACTGATGCATTAAACACGAATAAAACACTAGTGTAGCGAGGCAATAAATAAAGCATGTACGCCTAAGGAGATGTTGTTAGCAACACGTCTTTGGGGTACTGCTGGTAAGGTATTCTGACCACAACAGAAATAGTTCTTTATGGCGAGATGTCCCTTTACTTTCTGAAAGATAAAATGAAATGCGAACAAAATAGTTCATTAACATTCATTAATAGAGCAAATGGTAAACTGAACATCATCAATACAAACACAGATAGCCATGATGCATAAATGATGCTATAAAGAGGGCAGCTTCATTAATCAAAAGATGTTCTGAAACTGTATGAGGAAATACACTTAGTGTTCGCGCAGTAAAACACATCATCCAAACAAAGGGGTTGTAACAAGTATCTGTATTCACATGTACAAGAGTATAATCTTTTAATACAATGCAATGTAGCTCTTGAGTCTCCAAAAAGAAAAATCCCCTGACATTTTCCCCGTAGGGAGTTTTATAGCACAGAACTTGCCCTTTGGGCTTCCCGACTCTTCGCCTGCCTGCCCGTTGAGTTACCTCGCGACCTGGAAGAGGTTGCAACCTGCGACCTGTCTAGTATGTGCGACTTGCAACCTGGATAGACAGTGCGACCCGCGACTCGCCAGGTGGTGCGACCTGCGACCTGCCTCTAACTGCTGCTCATGACTTACTGCTACCGGGCTGCGGAGATGGACGAGCAATGTTGAGGTCAGGGGCGTGAATCTGCTGCTCCTTGAGAAAATCTTGCCATGTCTGGTACTCTGCCGCTATGGGGGAAACCAGAGGAACCTCCTCCTTTAATCGATGCATGCATTCCAAAGCATTTGGCACTAGGGTTTCCCTTTTCTGTGAGATCTGATTTGAAAGAGAGGCAAGTTTGGTATAAATCCGAACTGGAGTGGCAATAAACTGACTCAGATGTTCTTGAGATGCTGCGGGCTCGGGAGCAGCAGCGGCTTGCTTGATAGGCTGCAGAAATGACTGGATGTCCTGATCCACTTGCTTCCAGGCTTTCTCTTCGTCCAATGCCCGAAGCGATGGAATGTGGTGCAAAGTGTGCATTGAGTCGATACTGCTGATCAGGTGGTTGTATGAAGACATTACTTTGTCCAGGTCCTTAGATAGTTTGTCCTTAGATTGTATTGCCATACGGAGCTGAACCTTAGCATCCTGTGTATGAATCCAATCCCTCTTGGGCAAATTTTCAGGTGCCTGAGGGTATTGTACTGTCCAACCCATCATCCTGTCTAAGGCCTGTGAGGCCTCCCTGAGCTGCTCGTGCTTTTGCTTGGTTTCTGCTCGTGCTCTTACCAGTGGGGCGACTGTTTGTTTGATGGTGAACATTTCTCCATACACCTGCCTCATGGTTGCTTCTAACACTTCACACTCTTTGAAAATGGCCAGTGGGACTTCATTTACCGGTGGAGTCTGGTTTCGGAGTTGTTGAACTTCTGCTCTCAACTCTAATTTCTCCTGTTCTGCTCTTTTCTCACGTTGCTCAGCTGCTTGCAGTCTATTTTGCAGAGAGACTATCTCTCTACTCATTCTGGTTACGTTCTCTTCCGTGGCTGCGGCGAAAGCAGTACCCGCCGATGCTATCATTACAGGATTAGTCCTGGTATCAAGGACTATGTCTTTGCCTGTTGCAACTGTGGATGTGGCAGAGGGACTTTGCGCCAGAGATCTTCTTTTCTCTTGCCGGATTTTGAAAGAGAATTGATCGAATGTGAGTCTGGTGAGGTCAAATACATCCTCTTCCTGCCCCTGGGGGGATCTAACATCAGAGAGCTTGGTACTGCCCAGAGGTATCTCGAGGGGAGTTACCTCGATGTCTTCTAGCATGTCATCCTCATTTTCTTCTATGTTCTTTTCCTCTTCTTCCTTTCACCGGCGTTCAGTTTCTGCTGCTGCTTCTATTTCGGCCTTCCTCTTCCACTCAGATACAGCAGCCTGTTCGACCTTCTTTTGGCGCTCAGCTTCTGCAGCCTGTTCGGCCTTCTTTTGGCGCTCAGCTTCTGCTTTGTCCAGCTCTGCCTTGAGTGCCCATTCTGCTGCGGCCTGTGCCTCCTTTTCCCCCTTTTCTTTCCTGGCCTCCTTGGCCTGCTTCTTCTTCTGCATTGCCATCGCACTCTTCTGGTGTTCTTCCTCATCCTCCTTTATCTTATATTCCCTTTCTTGCTGGGCCTTTGCTTCTGCTTCTTTCTGTTGGATAGATGTAGTAAGCCCTGTGCTAGTCCGAGACTTCCTGGGTAAAGAGGAAGAGGCACCTCCCAACTGACGACTTCTGTCTTCTAGGCTCTGATCATCCGGATCTTCTTGGCCCACGTCTACTCCCGGAGCAAATTGTCTCTCAGCGTTATACCAATAACTTCTTTCATCTTCTGCCGGGCGCTCAATATGTTGATAAGTCCACTTAAATTTAGCTTTCAGGCAGTGTTCAGGAACTATTCTCTCCGGGTCATATGTTCGGTGTTCTAGCGCCCCAAGCTGATAGCTTTTCATTGCTTCTCCCTCCGCTGCTACTTCCTTGAAGTCTTTAACTGTACACGCGCCAATGGTGAGGGGTAGCGTGGGCCACGACTTCTTTTTGCCTTTAGACAGGATGCTGCAGAAGCCTTGAGACATTTGGAAGCATACCTCCTGAATGAGCATTTTTTCTGTAACAAAGCGAGGCATAGCATGTGGTGCCCTGTAAGATCCAAAGACTCGGATGAAGGTATATCCGGGGAAAGGGAACCAATGTGCCACTTTGACTAGAGTCTCTTTGGCCCGCCAAGACATGCAGGGGGCGTCTTGGCCAAATAAGTTTCTATATAGAGAGGGGGTAAATACTTGGGAGATCTACTCTATATCTTGTTTGTACTTGGACTCCCAAAACACCCTGATTTGCAGATGAATTGCACGAGTCCGCTTGGAATCCCAGTTGTGTGCCCATCCCTCAAAGTGTAATCTGGTGCAGACAACATCCAGTAGGTAAGACGCCATGTAAAATTCGGAAGGCATTCCCTCTTCTGGGGCCAATGCCGCAGACAAGTTTGTCTGCATCGAAGTCATCAATATGCCGGCCCATTTGAAACGGGTGCCATGTGTCATCACATGCTCCATGATAGTAGCCCAACTACCGCTGAAAGTGGTGCAATCAGAGCGCCCGTAAAGTCTGCATAGCATGGCAGCAACTAATTTATAGACCTTTCTCAGGCTAGCCACCGGATATTCTTGGTCTTTCTTAACTTTAAATTTCTCTGGCTCCTCCCACCATTGTCTAATAGTATCAACTACAGGAACTGCATGAGCAATAGCCCATTCTGGTGTGAAGTACTCTTCTGGGCGAGGCAACGAGTAATAAAGGTGGGCATCCGAGCCTACGAGCGTAGCGAAAGCCCTGCCTTCGCTGTCTCGGATTACGAACTTTTTGGGATCTGTCTTTTGTATGATCCAGTCTATAACCTCTGGGCATGGAAATATGGCTGGATGCGCCCCTGCCAGATGTAGTTTGGACCTTTTGACTACCAAGTATATTTCCTGGTCTGGGAGATCTTCTGGTAATTCCTTTTCCGGTATGGCGAACTCATGATACCCTTGGTACCATCGCATGCTGTCTTCTTTTGCAAATGTACATAGTGTATCCCTGTATATTGGGGGTTGGGATACCACGTCCAGCTCGTCAACTTCTTCCACCACTTGCTTGTCCTTCTTCCGAGATAGCGGGGGTGCCATGTCACTAGAATCTGATAAAACAGGTATGCACTCTATGTCTTCTTGAAGTTCACCTGTCAAATTCATAAAGGAGTCCCAAGATAAGAACGACATGATGATATAAAACCAATTACAGTTTAGTGATGAAATTTAGCTGAGACACATGTAAAACTGGGTCACTGGTTTACTGGGTCGCAAGGTCGCAGATTGCAAGAAGAGGCCTAGGTGCGACTTTGCGACTTTGCGACTAGGTCGCAGGGTCGCGGGGTCGCAAATTATGAAAAAAGAGGACAATGCGACCTTGCGACCTCGCGACCAGGTCGCTGGGTCGCTGGGTCGCAACTCTCCGAAAAATTGGGAAATGCGACCTTGCGACCTTGCGACTAGGTTGCTGCGTCGCGGGGTTGCAAATTCCAAAATCTGAAGAAAATGCGACCTTGCGACCTCGCGACTAGGTTGCTAGGTCACAGGTCGCGTTAGGGCCTGCCAGGGGGTTTTGCGCGCGCGCGGCGTGAAGGTTTCCTCCCTCTAACTGGAAAATTATAAGGCTAAAAGGGTCCATGCAGAGTTGAGGAGTGGCTTTGGGAGCAGGGGACAAGGCCATGAAAACTTGAACATGAAATGTGGTGAGTTTGGGCAAATGTAATGAAGCAGGATTTAATAAAACATTCAAAACTGGAAAAGAAACATCAAAGTTCATGCAGAGGGGAATTTAAAGGTCTGGGCAAGCATGGATTTGGCAAGAAATGTCTATAAAGGAAAAAGCAGGAGAGAAACGGCAACTTACCCGGGAAAATCGCGCCAGTCGACCTGTCATAGCCGTTTTTTCCTATTCGCCGATTGTGAAAAATGCGACCTGGCGACCTCCCTTATATAAAAGGTCGCACGTGCGGGAAATAAATGCGGGGTCGCAAGGTCGCAATTTTCGTGATTTAGGGGATCCGCGACCTCGCGACCTTGCGACCTGGCGACCTGGGGTCGCGGGGTCGCAAGGTCGCGAGGTCGCAGTTTTCATTCAAATTTACAGTTTACGACCTTGCGACCTTGCGACCTGGCGACCTGGGGTCACAGGGTCGCAAGGTCGTAGGGTCGCAATTTTCTTTAAAAGTTGGGATTCGCGACTCAGCGACCTTGCGACCTTGCGACCTTTGGGTCGCGGGGTCGCAAGGTCGCAGGGTCGCAATTTTCTAAAAAACGAACTCTGCGACTTTGCGACTTAATTTTATTGATTCTTACTTGGTTTTTCTCTTAGTTTCAAGGGGCTCCAAAAATTTGAAATGGTGGTTTTTTTGGAGGGTGTTGTAGGGGCTACAACAAATGGCGATTCACTGGACAAACTCAGAGTCTCTGCCGATGGTTAGCCTTGGCGGGGGGAGGGAGGGGCCTCTGCTGACTGTTTTCTTTTACCTTGCGGTTGACATTTCATAACCTTTGGCACCTTGCTGGGTTGCTCAATCTGCTGGCCTGTTCAGGTGCCGTTCAACCAACTTCATTTCTTCAGGTCTCCGGACTGGAAGGGTTGGAGAACTCCAGGCGGCTACAGGGTTTGGTACGATTTTTTTGTCCTCACCGTGTTGCTCCACTGCCAGCGAACCTCTCGGTCCTGGCGGAGTCACTGCCTAGGAATCGTGAACATTGCTCCGCTACCGGCGAGCCTGGTCAGTACCCCGGCAGAGTCGTTACATCACCTCTTTGCGTAGGAAGCCTTTCTCAATCCTTTACCCTTTATTAGTGTGCTATTGCACTTATTTTGAATGTGCCTGAGGAACTTATTTAGATGTGCTCGTGGAACTTATTTGAGATGGAAATTTAGCCTGGGCGGATGAGGGATCCCGACTTATTTTGCTTGCAGAGAGGTTGTTCCTGGTCTGGTATGAGGACTTTGGTTTTTCCCAGATACCCTGTCGTAGCATAGAGTACCTCTTTTCCCTTCTGGTCTGGTTACCACTACACTGCATTTTCTTTTGCGGACACCCTCTCAGACTGGCGAGGTAAGCTTCCCGCTTGGTGACTCGACCTCAGCGATATGCTACCTTTAGGTGCAGAGAACAAGCAAGCTTTTGCCGCCTTTGAGTCTATCGGAAAAGGCTTTCCATTAGCATAGAACCTGTTGCAGTGTGCCAATTGCGTGGCTCTAACAAATCCTTCCTTAAACTTTTATTTGATTTGATTTGATTTGATTTTTATTTTTATTTTTTTTATTATTTTATTTTTTTAAACAAAGGTGAGACAAGAAAATATGGTACACAAATAAGATAGCCCTCTAAGGGCTGCTAAGTAAAATAGTGTTTGAGGTCATGCCCGTTTACCGGGAGGACCTCGACTCGTCCTTCAAGGGTTTGCAATCTAAAAGTGTGGGATCCTAACTTTTTCTTAATTTGGAAAGGGCTTGTCCATAGTGCTTGGAACTTGGAATGCTTTCCCTTATCCTCATGAGCTTTGTCCCATTTTAGGACCAGGTCTCCTACCTCAAAATTTTTATTCCCTGCGGATTTTCTATCAAACCATCTCTTGATTCGGCTCTGGTGGATGGCGAACTTTTCCCGGGTCTTTTGCCTTTCTTCCTCCAATTTCAGCAAGGTGTCTATTCGAGTCTGTAAGGTAGGGCATGGGGTACCATGACATTCTTGGGACAGTTGAAGGGCAGGGAGAGATAGATGAGGAGGAAGAACAGCTTCTTTTCCATACACGAGAAAATATGGAGAGGTGCCTAAAGAGGACTTGGGAGTGATACGGTCAGCCCAAAGTGCATTGTGAAGGGCATTGTGCCAGTTGCGCTGGTGGGATAGCAGGGTCTTCTTAATGATACGGATAAGATTCTTGTTAGTTGACTCAGCTAATCCATTTCCCTGGGGATAGTAATTTGCAGAATGTTTCAAAACAATACCATTTTCCAGCGCAAAATCATATAATTTAAAGGATGAGAAGTAAGTCGCATTATCGAAAACTAAAGAAGTTGGAACGCCAAACCTAGTGATGATGGAATGCGTGAGGAATTCTATTACCTCCTGATCATTGATTCGGTGTAAAGGTGTTGCTTCGACCCACCTAGTGAAATAATCAGTAGCTGTAAGGATATATCGGTGTTGTTTAGAAGAGTGAGGTGTGATTTCACCAATTACATCCAAACCCCACTGTTGGAAAGGCTCCTCCACTGCTACTGAGAGTAAGGGGGCGGCTGGCCGTGCTTCTCGGTTTGCGAACTTCTGGCACTGGATGCATTTACGAACATATGCATGCGCATCTCTAAAAAGAGTAGGCCAATAGTATCCTGCGCGCATTATCTTATGGGCAGTAGTATCTCCGACAAAATGACCTCCAGCTGGTCCGTCACGCAGCTCGGTTAAGATTTTCTGCGCTTCGTCATTTTCCAAGCAGCGCAACAGGACCCCATCGTGATGTTTCTTGAACAGCTTACCTCGGATTAGTTGGTGAGAAGCGGCTTTGAGTCTTATTGCGCGTTTCTGCCGGGCATTAAGAGCAGGGTCCATGGTGCCTTGGGCCAAATATCTTGAAATGTCGGAATACCAAGAGGAGCTACTTTGCTGAGGCACATGGTCGCTCTGATACATTTCAATTTCTTGTTCCCAACATTCTTCTTCAATTCCATGGGAACTTTCGGCTTCTGCGGCCATTTGGCATAAGCCCCATCCTTTAACGGTGTGTGCCGGTTTAAATTTTAAATCGTATTCTTGCAAAAACGCCACCCAGTTGCCTCACCTTTCGCCCAGCTCCTGCTGCACGAAAAGTGAGCGTACAACTGGGTGTGGAACAAAAACCGTGACATGATTTTTCAAGATGTAGGGCCTAAAATGCTTGACCGCTTTATAGACCGCATAGGCTTGTTTTTCGATTTCTGGGTAGTTCAACTCAGCTCCTTGCAAATCGGTGCTCATGAAAGAAATGGGCCGTTCATCGTTGTTGCCATCTTTCTGCGTAAGGACAGCCGCAAGTGAGGAATCTGAAGCAAAAGTATATAGGATAAAGCCTTTGCCAAAATCTGGACTTTGGAGGGAAGGAGCTTCAGCTATAGCCCGTTTGATATTGTCGAAGGACTCCTTTTCCGGCAGGTTCCACTAAAACATCGCATTCTTTTTTATCATTCCTTGCAATGGCCTAACTATTTGGGCAAAATCCGAGATGAATTTACGGACAAAATTTATTTTCCCCAAGAAAGATTGCATTGCTTTCTTGCTGTTCGGGGGAGGAATCTGAGCAATAGCTTTCGCCCGTTCTGGATCAACTACAATGCCTTGCTTGGTTATAATGTGGCCTAGCAAGTTCCCCTCTGCCACAGCGAAAACACTCTTTTTAGGGTTGAGCGAAATCCCGTACCTTCTGCACCTCTCGAATATTTGCTTGAGGTGGCGTAAATGATCGCCCCTGTGTTTTGAAAACACAGTAACATCGTCTAAATAGACCACCACGCTCTGCCCTATCAAACCACGGAAAGCTATATCCATGGCCCGTTGGAAGGTTGCCCCCGCATTGATCAATCCAAAGGGCATGCGCCTAAAAGCAAAGGTCCCCCATTTGGTCCGGAAGGTAGTTTTCAATCTGTCCGGCTCAGCTACCAGCACCTGGTTATAACCAGAGAAGCCATCCAATAGGGAGAACATTTCAGATCCAGACACAGCTTGAAATATATGTTCCATGGGTGGCACCGGGTAGTTGTCTTTTTTTGAGGCCCGATTCAGATTACGGAAATCTACGCACAAGCGGATCTCACCAGACTTCTTTCGAACCGATACCAAATTTGACACCCACGTGGAGTGACGAACTTTAAAAATAATGCGTGCATCCAAGAGTTTCTTAAGTTCTTTCAGAATCATTGGCTCCAAAGCGGGATGCACTTTTCTGAGTTTTTGTTGGAAGGGTTTAACGCCTTCCCTCACGGGTATCACATGCTGAATGATCCGGGTATCGTATGTACGTAGATATTCATATGTCCAAGCAAATACATCTCGATACTTCCAGAATAATTGGGTGAAGGCCCGTGTCTCCTCATCACTACAGTCTTTGCCGAGGTTAACAAACTTTGGGTTCTCCTCTGACCCCAAGATTACTTGCCGATGTGCCAATATGGAACTTTGCACTTTGGTGTTAGGGGGGCCGCGGAATCGACTTTGTAGATCGAAGAGATTTTCTGAAGACACCACCTTCTTGGGCATGGAGTTCTCTTTACGTTCATCGTGTTCTTTCTGCAAAGCATGATCATGCTCTGCCTCATCTATCGTCGCGTCTTTGAATATTTCAGTATTGAGCATAAAGTCCAAGCTCTGCTGATCATCGTCAAAAACGCGTAGATTAGTAATGTTATCTGGCACAGAGGGTCTATATAAAACTTCAATAGAAAAACCGTCCCTCAAAGGGGTAAACCTAGCAGCAGCATTAGCCAGAGTATCAGCTGCTGCATTGTGCATTCTAAGAACAGATTTAATTCCAAATGCATCAAAAGCAGAAATCAATTGCCATACCTCTTGTTGATACGTCTTTAAATGTGGAGACAAACAGTGAATAGTGTTGCATACTTGGCGAGTGATAATCTTGGAATCTCCAATGACCTGTAAGCATTTTACCTTCAAATCCAGCGCCTTCTTAAGTCCGAGGATTAAAGCCTCGTACTCGGCAGTGTTGTTGGTGCACTGGAACTCTAGCCGGCATGAGATTAAGAATTTATTCTTGTGAGGGTCAAGCAAGATGCAGCCTGCACCAGCTCCGTCATGGGTTTTGGAACCGTCATAATACAAGGTCCATATGTCACTTTCCGGCTCCTTCGGGGTAATAGGTTGTGGAGGGGTTTCGGCTTGGTGTGGGACAGGGGCGGCTTGCTCCTCTGCGACAAGTGCTAGTTCAGATTGGACCTCGGGGCCTACGGAAGACTGAGGGGGTAGGTAGCATCCGAATATGGCTTCCAGAAAACACATGCCAAGCTCCTCCTGGGCAAAGCTGATGGGTTCATTAACGGCATCCAAATCAGTCACGGTGTGTTTCATATATGGTTCACTTTCGACCCTGATTTGATTATTCCGCCCTTTGTAAGGAAGCCACAAGTGGGACCAGTCGGTGGTGAAATAGCCTTGCAACTTGCTGGACCAGTCCCTGCTAAGCAATAGGCCGTATGCTTCAGGGATGTCGACAACCACAATGTCAATGCATTGGTGGACCCTAGAGTCTGACAACAGGCGGATGATGACATTGTTCAACTCTCCTATGGCTGGCACTTGTGATCTCTCAAGTTGTATGATCTTTGCGTCAATCTTCTCCGGGTGAATGTTCAGCTTCTTACAGACAGATAGGGGCATGACGTTTGTTGAGGCACCGGAGTCGACTAGACATTTGTGGACGTTGAAGTTAAAAATCTCGAAGGACAAAAGGAAAGGAGGCGTGGATCCTCTGGAGTTGGTATTGATGGCGTTTACTATAGACTGTACATCTGGACCGGCTTGCGTAGACGTGTTGCTCACATTTTTTGTAGCTGAAGTATTCGCGAAAGCCTTTAGAATGAGTTCTCTTTGGTTAGTAATGCGAGCCAGCTCGTAGAGAGAGATGTTTTCTCTTGTTTTTTTCATATCCTCAACGATGTTATAGCTAGACTCTGGTTGAGGGCTAGGCTCGGTAGATGGTTTTGGAGACTCTGTCGGGAGCTTGCCCTTTTGACTTGCTTGGGTAATGTTGGTGGTGGGCTTCTCCGGAGCGGATTGTTTTCCATTTCCTGGGCGCAGAATTTTCCTTAGGAAAGCCCCTTTCTTGTCTTCATAAGATTTCTCGGGAACAGGTCCTTTGCTCCTTAGACTATAATTCCGTACGGGCTGGTCTTTGGGAGTATCTGCCATGTTGATATCAATGGAGGTAAGGTTGTCCCCACCTTGGATTATGTCAAAAGCAAGGACAAAGGATCCTGGTTCTTCGTTCGAGGGCAGATCCTCATCGTGATCTGAAATATCATCCTCCGTCACATCCCCTAGGGTTTGGTCATCTAAAAGCTGGTTAACTACTGCTGTCATGCTGCCAATCCATTGAGGGCACGTTTTTTCAGAGTGGGCAGCTAGGTGGAAAGAACAGAAGTTATATTTTCCTATTTCCTCCACATTGAGAGCAGTATTCGGGTTAGACGGAGGTCTGTTAGTGTTGGGATTGTTTTTTCTAAAAAAGGGTTTGGGTGGTTTAGTGCTAGTTGTGGATTCTGTGCCCTTTCTCCTTAGGTCAGTGACTTCATTCGTTAAGAGCTTGAGGGTTTTTGCCATGCTTTCAAAATCAAATGCATCTTTATCCCTATCGGTGGTCTTAGGAGTGGAGGACTGACCCCTTTTTGTGTTAGGCTTGTGATCATCTCTCCCTTCGTGATCGATGGCTCCTATCGAAAGCATGTCTTTCTCCACAACGAGAGCAGCCTCATAATTAGCCGTAAGGGTAGCGCGAGCTTCACGTTTGACGAAAACAACGATGTCCCTAGGGAGAGCCTTGGTATAGTAGTCAATGGTGATTGAGTCATGCAACGCTAGGTTTGGGGGAAACTTCTGCAGTATGGTAGCGAAGCGCTGGTTGAAGTCCTTAACCTTCTCCTTTTTATGACACTTGATGGTGCTCAATTCCGTGAGAAGCATGGAAGGAGTTTTATCTTCTGAAAACTTCTACAGGAATACGCGACGGAATTGGTCCCATGAAGTGATAGAGGCGCTGGGGAGAGAATGGTACCATGTGGCCGCTTTGTTTTCGAGAGTATGGGGAAACAGTCGACATGCGACATCATCGGAATGGACTCTCATGATTTGCAGAGACAAATAGAAGCTGCTGATATGATCTTCAGCGAAAGTGCCCTTCTCAGGATCAAACTTGGGGAGGTGTTTCTCTGGATGCTTAGGCAGATCGTGGAGTGGGCCCAAGAGATTTAATGGGGATTGAGCCATCCAGGCTAGGGGTTGCACTCTCCTAGCCCGCTGGTGGTGCCTAAACTCAGGCTCAGATTCACCTCCCGAACCTGAGACCGATGCTTCTGACTCATGACGAGAGTGCTCGTCTTGGTGTCTCCCCCGGTAAAGAAAGTCTCTAAGATATCCCAAGTTGTGGACATGAGGCCTAATTGGGTTTGGGTGACGGTTGCGAGCCTCTATTTCCTTCTTCTTCATTCCTGCGAGCTCTATTCCTTTCTCCTTCATTTCTGCGAGCCCTATTTCCCCCGTCTACATTTCCTCGGCCTCTATCTTCTTCACCATCCCCAGGTGGGGGATGTGCCTGGTTGTTTTTTTGTCGAGTCTGGTTAGGCTGGGAGTCGGGGAAAGGTTCGGTGTCACCAAATTCTTCGCCCTCTTGGAGAATCGGGTCATTTTCCTCAACAGCAGTGCCGAGGTCTTCCAACATGAGATTTACGAGCTCGGGTATGGTACTTGCAAGGGCACCATTACGGGTGATGTTCTCAGCAGGGGTTCGAGTGTGGGAAAGGTATTCCGTACTGAGCAACCGGGAATACAAGATCGCGGCATCCGGCGCAAGGCTCTGAACCTGCCCACATTTCTGCACAGTCCCCCCCCGGGATATATTCCAGAGGAGGAGGACAGGTTCATTGCTTCCCCAGGACTCCCCCGGGAGCCAGTGATGGGAAAGTTCACAGGCGTCGGGACACTGCTATTCAGTTCTCCTTCCCTCGCCATCTGTTGATCGGAAAATTTGTCCGGCCAATAGTAGATCTCCAAAAAAGTCCCACCGACCTTGAACCGTTTGGAGTAGGGATCCCGTCTGGGGTGTGGGTCCGGCTACTGCTTAAGACGCCTTCCCTTTGGTCTCAAAAGAACCTGATTGAACCTGTGGACGCATGCTTATTCACATGATACAGAATACATGACTGATGCATTAAACACGAATAAAACACTATGCGTAGAGAGGCAACAAATAAAGCATGTACACCTAAGGAGATGTTGTTAGCAACACGTCTTTGGGGTACTGCTTGTAAGGTAGTCTAACCACAACAAAAATAGTTCTTTATGGCAAGATGTCCCTTTACTTTCTGAAAGATAAAACGAAATGCTAAAAAAATAGTTCGTTAACATTCATTAATAGAGAAAATGGTAAACTGAACATCATCACAAACACAAAGAGCATGATGTGCATAAATGATGCTATAAAGAGGGCA
Organism: Pinus albicaulis; assembly: GCA_034641835.2. Lineage (NCBI taxonomy): Eukaryota > Viridiplantae > Streptophyta > Pinopsida > Pinales > Pinaceae > Pinus > Pinus albicaulis. The sequence goes on along the minus strand of CM076571.1, from coordinate 929,246,937 downwards.
CGCTCATTAATCAAAAGATGTTCTTAAACTCAAGGAGGAAATACACTTAATAGGAGGAAATACACTTAGTGTTCACGCAGTAAAACACATCATCCAAACAAAGGGGTTGTAACAAGTATCCGTATTCACATGTACAAGAGTATAATCTTTTAATACAATACAATGTAGCTCTTGAGTCTCCAAAAAGAAAAAGCCCTTTACACTTTCCCCGTAGGGAGTTTTATAGCACAAAACTTGCCCTTTGGGCTTCCCGACTTTTCGCCTGCCTGCCTGTTGAGTTGCCTCGCGACTTTGAAGAGGTTGCGACCTGTGCCACCGTCCGGTATAAAGACTGTAACCGGACAGACAAAGTACCCGCGACTCCGGATGGCTATACCCGCGCCTGCCCGGTGGTGCGACTCGCGACTCACCCCCAATCGTCGCTCATGACTTGCTGCTACCGGGCTGCAGAGATGGACGCGGAATGTTGAGGTCAGGGGCGTCAATCTGCTGTTCCTTGAGAAAATCTTGCCATGTCCGGTACTTTGCCGCTATGGGGGAAACCAGAGGAACCTCCTCCTTCAACCGATGCATTCATTCCAAAGCATTTGGTACTAAGGTTTCCCTTTTCTGTGAGATCTGGTTTGAAAGTGAGGCAAGCTTGGTACAAATCCGAGCTGGAGTGGCAATAAACTGACTCAGATATTCTTGAGATGCTGAGGTCTCGGGAGCAGCAGCGGCTTGCTTGATAGGCTGCAAAAATGACTAGATGTCCTGATCCACTTGTTCCCAGGCTTTCTCTTCGTCCAATGCCCCAAGCGACGGAATGTGGTGCAAAGTGTGCATCAAGTCGATACCGCTGATCAGGTGGTTGTATGAAGACATTACTTTGTCCAGGTCCTTAGATATTTTTTCCTTAGATTGTATTGCCATACGGAGCTGAACCTTAGCATCCTGTGTATGAATCCAATCCATCTTGGGAAAATTTTCAGGTGCCTGAGGGTATTGTATTGTCCAGCCCGTCATTTTGTCTAAGGCTTGTGAGGCCTCCCTGAGCTACTCGTGCTTTTGCTTGGTTTCCGCTCGTGCTCTTACCAGTGGGGTGACTGTTCGTTTGATGGTGAACATTTCTCCATACACCTGCCTCATGGTTACTTCTAACACTTCACACTCTTTAAAAATGGCCAGTGGGACTTCATTTACCGGTGGAGTCTGGTTTCGGAGTTGTTGAACTTCTGCTCTCAACTCTGATTTCTCCTGTTCTGTTTTTTTCTTCGTGCCTACAGTTGTGTCATGTACTATTTTAGAGAGAGACTATTTTCATCATTCGGTTGTCGTTCTTCTTCCGGGGTCATGCGGTGCCATGTTCGCCACGCTATTTATTACCGTATTTAGTCCAGATTACATCTGAGTACCTTGTCATTTTAACCTGGATAAGTAGGACTCTCACTGCAGCTTCTTCTCTCTTGCCGGATCTTGAAAGAAAATTGATCGAATGTGAGTCTTGTGAGGTCAAATACATCCTATTCCTGCCCCTGGGGGGAACTAACATCAGATTGCTCAGAGGTATCTCGAGGGGAGTCACCTCGATGTCTTCTAGCATGTCATCCTCCTTTTCTTCTCTATTCTTTTCCTCCCCTTCCTTTCGTCGGCGTTCAGTTTCTGCTGCTGCTTCTATTTCAGCCTTCCTCTTCCGCTCAGCTACAGCAGCCTGTTCGGCCTTCTTTTGGCGCTCAGCTTCTGCTTTGTCTAGCTCTGCCTTGAGTGCTTGTTCTGCTGCGGCCTGTGCTTCCTTTTCCTCCTTTTCTTTCCTGGCCTCCTTGGCCTGCTTCTTCTTCTGCGTTGCCGTCGCACTCTTCTGGCGTTTTTCCTCATCTTCCTTTATCTTCTTTTCCCTTTCTTGCTGGGCCTTTGCTTCTGCTTCTTTTTGTTGGATAGATGTAGTAAGCCCTGTGCTGGTCCGAGACTTCCTGGGTAAAGAGGAAGAGGCACCTCCCAACTGACGACTTCTGTCTTCTAGGCTCTGATCATCCGGATCTTCTTGACCCACGTCTACTCCCGGAGCAAATTGTCTCTTAGCGTTATACCAGTTCCTTCTCTCATCTTCTGCCGGGCGCTCAATATGCTGATAAGTCCACTTGAATTTAGCTTTCAGGCAGTGTTCAGGAACTATTCTCTCCGGGTCATATGTTCGGTGTTCTAGCGCCCCAAGCTGATAGCTTTTCATTGCTTCTCCCTCCGCTGCTACTTCCTTGAAGTCTTTAACTGTACACGCGCCAATGGTGAGGGGTAGCGTGGGCCACGACTTATTTTTGCCTTTAGACAGGACGCTGGAGAAGCCTTGAGACATTTGGAAGCATACCTCCTGAATGAGCATTTTGTCTGTAACAAAGCGAGGCATAGCATGTGGTGCCCTGTAAGGTCCAAAGACTCGGATGAAGGTATATCCGGGGAAAGGGAACCAATGTGCCACTTTGACTAGAGTCTCTTTGGCCCGCCAAGACATGCAGGGGGCGTCTTGGCCAAATAAGTTTCTATATAGAGAGGGGATAAATACTTGGGAGATCTGCTCTATATCCTGTTTGTACTTGGACTTCCAAAACACCCTGATTTGCAGATGAATTGCACGAGTCTGCTCGGAATCCCAGTTGTGTGGCCATCCCTCAAAGTGTAATCTGGCGCAGACAGCATCCAGTAGGTAAGAGGCCATGTAAAATTCGGAAGGCATTCCCTCTTCTGGGGCCAATGCCGCAGACAAGTTTGTCTGCATCGAAGTCATCAATATGCCGGCCCAGTTGAAACGGGTGCCATGTGTCATCACATGCTCCATGATAGTAGCCCAACTACCGCTGAAAGTGGTGCAATCAGAGCGCCCGTAAAGTCTGCATAGCATGGCGGCAACTAATTTATAAACCTTTCTCAGGCTAGCCACCGGATATTCTTGGTCTTTCTTAACTTTAAATTTCTCTAGCTCCTCCCACCATTGTCTAATAGTATCAACTATAGGAACTGCGTGAGAAATAGCCCATTCTGGTGTGAAGTACTCTTCTGGGTGAGGCAACGAGTAATAAAGGTGGGCATCCGAGCCTACGAGCGTAGCGAAAGCCCTTCCTTCGCTGTCTCAGATTACGAACTTCTTGGGATCTGTCTTTTGTATGATCCAGTCTATAACCTCTGGGCTTGGAAATATGGCTGGATGCGCCCCTGCCAGATGTAGTTTGGACCTTTTGACTGCCAAGTATATTTCCCGGTCTGGGAGATCTTCTGGGAATTCCTCTTCCGGTATGGCGAACTCATGATACACTTGGTACCATCGCATGTTGTCTTATTTTGCAAATGTACATAGTGTATCCCTGTATATTGGGGGTGGGGATACCACGTCCACTTTGGCCACCTTTCCACCACTTGCTTCGTCCTTCTTCCCACGTCAAAAGGCACAGAGAATCTGGTAAAACATGTACCTACTCTATGTCTTCTTGAAGTTCACCTCATTAAAATTCATATAAAGGAGTCTCAAGATAAGAACGATAACATTATTATAAAGTCCACCATGCTTAGTGATGAAATTTAGCTAAGACACATGTAAACCTGGGTCACTGGTTTACTAGGTCGCAGGGTCGCGGATTGCAAGAAGAGGCCTAGGTGCGACTTTACGACTTTGCGACTAGGTCGCAGGGTCGCGGGGTCGCAAATTATGAAAAAAGAGGACAATGCGACTCATACCCGGCGACTGTGTCGTCGTCGCCGGGGTCGAACCTCCGTGTCAATGCGGGGACGGCGACCAGCATCAGGTCGCCGGGTCGCGGGTCGCAACCCAAAACTGAAGAGGGCCGTGCGACTCACCCCATCAGGTCGCCGGGGTCGCGGTGTCGCGTTAGCCTCGCCGGGGTTTTGGGCGCGCGCGGCGTGAAGGTTTCCTCCCTCTAACTAGAAAATTATAAGGCTAAAAGGGTCCAGGCAGAGTTGAGGGGTGGATTTGGGAGCAGGGGACAAGGCCATGAAAAGCTGAACAGGAAATGTGGTGAGTTTGGGCAGTTGTGATGAAGCAGGGTTAAACAAAACATTCAAAACTGGAAAAGAAACATCAAAGTTCATGCAGAGGGGAATTTAAAGGTCTGGGCAAGCATGAATTTGGCAAGAAATGTCTATAAAGGAAAAAGCAGGAGAGAAACGGCAACTTACCCGGGAAAATCGCGCCAGTCGACCTGTCAGAGCCGTTTTTTTCCTATTCGCCGATTGTGAAAAATGCGACCTGGAAACCTCCCTTATATAAAAGGTTGCACGTGCGGGCAATAAATGCGGGGTCGCTAGGTCGCAATTTTCGTGATTTAGGGGATCCGCGACCTCGCGACCTTGCGACCTGGCGACCTGGGGTCGCGGGGTCACAAGGTCACGAGGTCGCAGTTTTCATTAAAATTTACAATTTGCGACCTTGCGACCTTGCGACCTGGGGTCGCGAGGTCGCAAGGTCACAGGGTCGCAGTTTTCTTTAAAAGTTGGGCTTCGTGACTCAACGACCTTGCGACCTTGCGACCTTTGGGTCGCGGGGTCGCAAGGTCGCAGGGTCGCAATTTTCTAAAAAACGAACTCTGCGACTTTGCGACTTAACTTTATTGATTCTCACTTGGTTTTTCTCTAGTTTCAAGGGGCTCCAAAAATTTGAAATGGTGGTCTTTTTGGAGGGTGTTGTAGGGGCTACAACAGGTTGTTATTTACCTCGTACACATTGTTGTTTGTATGTGAACTTTTGTAGCATTCCCATTGAGGTAATAAAAATAAAGTACACAGATAGGAGAAAAATATATTGGAAGTGCCCTAGCTAATCAAATAAAATATTATGGAGTTAGTGTTGTGCATGAGTCTCAGAAAGACAAATTTCGAAACATTATCATTTTCAATTTACTCTATCACTATTAACAATATCAAACAACAAAAACCGACATTTTTCAAGCCCTTTGAAAACAAGGTAACTCTCTCAAATATAAAAATATTTGTGGTTCTGTACACCCAAATTTTCAATTTTCAACAAAGCCAAACAAGATATCCAATTATGAAAAAAAAATTATTGGAACAAAATAAAAGAACTCGGAACCTGCTAAATAAATAAATATGTTACAAATTTGTAGCTACATATTTAAAAGGATAAACAAGAATATTTTCAAGCCCCTTGAAAAAAATGGAACTCTCTCAAATATAGAAATATTAATTAAGAAAAAAATTGTTGGAACAAAATAAATGAACTTGAAACATGCTAAATAAATAAATATGTCATGACTTTGTAGCTACATATTTAAAAGGATAAACAAGCATCTTATAAATACCCTTGAAAACAAGGGAAATCTCTCAAATATAAAAATATTTACGGTTCTGTACACCTAAATTTTCAATATTCAACAAAATCCAAATAGGATAACTAATTATGAAAAAATATTATAGGAACAAAATAAAAGAACTTAGAACCCTGCTAAATAAATAAATATGTTATAGTGTTGTAGCTTCATCTTTAAAAGGATAAAAAAGCATTCAAAAATGTCCAGGGCATTCCCACACTTCAAAAGAAAACAACAATTCAAATCACATCGAGGGAAAATTTTATTAACCTATCATATGTTTAGGGCCAATGATATTCACATTCAATCTTGCTTAAAATGAACCAGATTTTGATATACATCATGACCTAAAATTATGGTTTAAAAACTTATGTATAAGTAGGATACCTTTTATAGATGAATTGAGAAAATGTTACATATGCATACTTGGACCTCGTCATAATAGTTTTGAATTTTGCCTGATTATACTAGTTTCTTTTGTAACTTCACTGAAATATTTTGAACTTAGTATCCATATTACTCTTCTAATAAGATCTCATTCTTGAGTGAGTTAATATGTATAAAAATGTAACATTTCTTATCCTTGATTAGAAAAGATATGCTTACAACGCATTACTATTTTGTCAGTACAATATCATACAAGCTATAAGATTAATGAAAACCATGCCTGAAAATAAATTCCATGTAGAAAGGAGCATGTGGAACTTCAAACCATTTCATGATATTTATAACAGCCAAATGAAACATTTATACCAAGGTAGGTCATAGGTAGTGGGGTTATTCACATGATTAGAAGCCAATTCATTTTTGTTGGTAGTAGTTATCCTTGTAGGGTAATAAGGATTGTCTAGAAATCCAATCACCAAATTATTGGTCATCTGTCTTGCCAATTTGTAATCCATTTGGAGTCTGGATGAATGCAATAAACTCTTGTTCATGCCAATATGGCCCTGAGTAAATTGTACACTTTTCTTTATGTCATAAGTACTCAACTAGTTCATGAAAGGTTGCTTGTTCAACCACGCACCATCACATAATTTCCAAGGCCCGATGAAATATTTTCCATTAGTTAACGTATACTTAATAGACAAGTGAATCAAGTGATTCAAATGATGTAGATGCATAGACATCTTGATGACTTGCCTTACAACTGGATGGGAGATTAATATCTTAGCATTACAGATCAATCACTGACCATTTTACTCTTTAGAATTGGGGTATGTTTTGTTGAAATAGTAAATTACTATATAGTATATATGTGTTCAGTAATATTACTCATTTAGTATAAATGTTTTTTTTTTTTTTAATAATTTGGATCTCATCTCTTACGTCATTTTTCAACAACTATTGAATCACAAGTTATTTCTCAATAAAATAATGAAGGATAAAGATTTTAAACTAACAATGTACATGGAAAATTCCCTGAGATTGGTTCTTATCGCTATGATGCTCCTCTTCTAATGTGCACTTTCATTTTACCTTGGTGGTATCTTTTGTTCTGAGAAGAACATATTTGTTCTAGAAAATAAAGCATCAATTTCCCCTCTACAAGTTGGCTGCAATGTTGTTGAAGCGAAGTCCATGATGTTTGAAGAGTGCAAATGTGACTATCGAGATTATACTCCATGCATAGATCCAAAGGTATTTGTACTGTGACAGTTTTTCTTTAATAATTTTAAGAGTTTGAAACATATCTTGCATTATTTGGACATTTGACTCCTTTGAGGAGATATAATTACATAAACCTTCTGATTTGTAAATGATACACAAATTTTGTTACATTTTGAGTTGAATATAACTAAAATAGTAGTTTGTATTTCTTGGTGAATTTAATAAATGACTTAATGTCAGTGAGCTGGTAGATCTCACAACTCCTTGTTTGTCACCAATCAACCACATTGGATGAACTAGTTAGGCTTTCCCTTGTTGGTGCATAGGATGCACACTACTTATTTTAGTCTCTATATTGTGATGTGTTGTACTTTCTAGTCCCATTGACCTATTTTGGTCATTTGTGGATATTTTACTCTTTTTTGTTTTTGAGAAAAGGTCCAGTGAACTACTTGGCAGGTCTTCTCAATGACTCTTTCATGGAAAAACATTGCTATTGAAAATTTTTTAAGCTTATTTTTCATTGTTAGTGAAATTATGAAATGATTTCCATTGACTTGAACAAACCCACTCTTTCCTCTGCTTTCAAGAAAAAATGTCATAGGATTTGGTTTCATTTCATCAAAAAAGACCTTATTAATTTAATGTATCCTGGCAGGAAAACAAACACACCACCAACACTTTTGCTACATCAATCATCATTAAATTTACTCACTTTATGATTGCATAATATAATTTTGTCTAGAAGCACACAAACCTACATTACTGAAAATACAATAAAGATTACCAATGTATACTTTAACTTGCACAAAATATACTAATAAAAGGACCTTTAATGCATAAATTGCAAGTGTTGCTCCGTCCAAGACTGAAAATTGTACCAATTAAGTCTACATTTGGATTCTAGAAACAAAAATTAGGTAGGGTCAGTATGTGAGAGCATCATGGTATTTTCCTTTTCGCCCAAGTGAATGAGGCTCGAAGAAACTAGTGTTTACATTTCTCCTTGTTGATATTTATATTATAAAGTAAGGAATCATTCAGAAATAGCCACAGATATCGAGGAACAATGGGCTTCTGCAAATGTATTAATATTGATATTTTCCCAGCTCTGTTTGGATTGACTCATGTGAGTGATCCATCTTACATTTCTGATTTATTGTGATTGATTTCTTGTACTGGTTACTACTATTCTGCACTTTTTTTTGGGGATGGAAATCAATTTTCAAGGTGATGACTGCTCTACATTTCTTGGGACTCATTTATTGCAACTGTTGGGTATTGTGTTGCTCAGATCTATTACATTTGCAGATTTCGATAGTACACATATTTTATTGATTAATTTTGTTGTTGGAGGGACTAGGGGTATATTTTTATGTGTTGGGATAATTCCTAAGGCTAGACGATCGTGTTGTCTTGTGTGATGATGGTGGAGAATTGGGATGACACTGGATTTGGGTATTGTTTGAATGTTTAATCCTTCTTATTCAAATCTTTAGACACATTTTTTGTGGAAATTCCTGCCAATTTAGGGAGTGGCTTCCTTATTGCATCAAGAGAAGCCAGCACACCATGCATTTAGGGTGGGCACAGGCGTGGTGGTGATGTATCAAAACACTTATTGTGTGCATGTGCGAAGGTATATTGAATCCAGAGGGTGCGTTTTTTGCACCACAAACCAATTTAAATCCATATCTGATGCCAAAGACTACAAATGGTCAGTATATCAAATATTGGATCTCAAATTAGGCAACATGGAACTTGTCAAGCTCAAGGTGCATATCACACCCTAAGTGAGATGGGTTTTTTCTATTAGATAGAGATCATTGTGATGCTAAATATGGTCTCTGTTCTTTGCAGTAATGAGTCATGCCCACTACTTATTTTAGTCTCTATATTATGATGTGTTGTACTTTCTAGTCCCATTGACCTATTTTGGTCATTTGTGGGCATTAATCTATTTTTTCATGAGACAAGGTCCAATGAACTCCTTAGCAGGTCTTCTCAATGACTTTTTCATGGCCAAAAATTGCTATTGAAAAAAGTTTAAGCTTTTTTTTCATTGTTAGTTTGTACTGAAATGGGATATTTAGGTTGTTTTTTATGCCTTCTAAGTTATGTCATTCAATTTAAATCTACTAAAATGGTCTGACTCTCATTTTTGTAGAGATGGAGGAAGTATGATTCTCACAGGCTTGCATTTAGGGAGCGACACTTCCCCCCCACTTTTTGAAAGAGTTGAGTGCTTAACCCCCTCCATTAGAAGGCTACAGGATACCTATTAGACGACCAAAGATAAATGTTGAGTGTTGTTATAGGTACATACTTGATGCATCTTTATTGTTTCTTCCATCCTTATTAAAAAAGTACAAAAATATTAAAGTTATAAAGAAATGGTAGTTGCATATTATTTCACCCAAATGTTGTAGAGGATCTATGATAATAAATTGGCATTGTTTTCAGAATTACTACTTTTTAAATGTTTTTATTGGCACAAGAATGTCCCCTATGAATGGATCAATAATGAAAAACCAATTCAACATTGGTTGAGGAAAGAAGGGGAGAGATTCCTCTTCCCAAGTGGAGGTACAATGTTTCCCAATGGAGTTCATGAATATGTGGATCATATGGAAGAGTTAATCCCAAGAATGAAATATGGAACAATGTGAACTGCACTTGATACACGATGTGGGGTGGGTAAGATTATGACTAGTGTCAATAGTTTTACCAAAATGAATTTAGTATTTGATACCTTTCTGAGTTTATATTGGTGATCACATGATATAGTATTGCTATGAAAGAAGTATACACCATAAACAACAACAAGGAGTCTATAGTAAGGTTAAGGTGATGGATACACCATCAACACACATGGCTGATCCACCTTATGATGGCCACTATAATTGAAAGTCTGAGACATCTAGATTATCAAAAAAAAGCTAACAAAAAATTTCATATGAGAATCTAACTATAAGACCATAATCCACTTTCCAAATCCGCATGATGGAGGAAGTCACACGTCTCTGAATTTAATGGCACTGCCTGGATATGTCGTGTGATGGAGGCATTCAACGGTCTTGCAATTTTGAGGCTGTGGGAATTTTGTCGATAACTTGTTGCATGAGCAGAGATATACAATTTCGTAGTATTGACATATGATAGAGCACCAGAACATGATCCATTCAATTTACACCTAATAAGGCACCCTATTCATTCACAAGCCCCTGCATCCACTCACCACAACCCGAAACGTTAAACAAGAATTATTGTTTTTTTCTAAATAATCTGGAAAGAGGGTTCGTCGACCCAACAAGAGAAATAACGCATGTGATACCTACAAAGATTCATAAAGCAAGAGGTTTGGGCATCACAAAGGTTGGGGATTTTAACGTTTATGGTAATACAACTGCAATGGTTGAGTGTCATTCCTTACCATTATCACTTCTTGGGAGTTAGTAACCACCTAGATATGTTGCGTTATGGAGGTATCAATCTTGTAGAAATTATATGAACTAAGCATGCATATGTCCAAGATCCACCTGATCTCACACTATTTAACTTTATGCAATATACTGAATCTATTCCACTTGTTAATCTTTTGCAGAAATATTAATTGCACAAACATGTGAAGCATAAACAAAAATATTCAATCGCACATAACACAGTTTTTAACCGGGAAAGCATGAAGCTGAAAACCACAACTATATATTATGTAACATGGAGATCATATGAAAATCTCATACAAACATACAAAGCTTATCACAAGCTCTAAGTACAGTACAATCGTCATACACTAATCAGGCTCAATCTTGCAAATCCATGCACCGATCTTTGCCACCTGCTAGCCTGCCTCCACTGCACAATATCTGCTGAAGAATAGCTCTGAATGAATTCGAATTACTCCATCCTTGACTACGCAATCCTCATTGGCATCTCCACTAAGAGTGTGATGCAATAAATGCATCACTATATTCACAACAGAGAGTCTATCTTGTCCTTTCACCTATCTCTCCACTGGTCTCCACTGAAACTGCCATGCACTATAGTTAACTGATGTATTGTTCAGTTGATTAATGAGTTATTATTTGTGAATTAAATAACTAATTAATTCACTCCACTCTCACTAGTGTATTAATCAGTTAGACTAGATACAACTAGCACAACTGAGTCTAACTGAGTTAAACTAAATACAACTCCATAACTAATTCTTCCAACTGTGTCATAACTCTGCCACTTGAGTTCTAACTGAGTCCTCCATGCATTAGCTCCAGTAAACCCGTAGGAATAACGTAATTCCTTCCGTCAGCTGTTGTGCCACATCTGTGCACTGAACTGAAGTGCTCCAAGAGAATAAGTTGCTGTTTAGAGTCCGATTATTATTAAGAGCTAATAATAATCGACATGCATCTATTTTTAGATTGACGATCTATAAATAGACTTCGCCCAATATTCTAAAAACAAAATTTCATCTATTTTTGCAACTTGATCAACCATTCACAAATAGCATCCTGCAACTTCTGAAATATGATCGACATGCCTAAAAATAGACATAGTCTAAAAATAGACTTGCGCCAAAACTAGCCTGCGGGCCCACTTAGTGAAGGCGTCTCTTTTCACTAAGCTCATCATCTTGTTGATTCTCAACACTCCCTCTCAAAAATATAGGGATTATCCTTCACCCCGATCCTGCCTCTATGGTATTCGAATTTTCTCCTGGTGAGCACCTTCGTCAGAATATCTGCATCTTGATCCTTCGTAGGAATGTACTGAAGCAACATGATATTCCGCTGCACACAATCTCTGATATGATGATACTGGATATCAATATGTTTAGATCTATCATGAAACAAAAGATTAACCGAGAGTTTAATGCAACTTTGATTATCATAATGAATCACCGTGGCATCTAAATGTGAATCGAACAAATCAACCAGAATCTTCCTCATCCAGATAGCCTCACATGCAGCTAAACTTGCTGCCATGTATTATGCTTCCGCTGAAATAAGTGCCACAGATCTTTGTTTCCTGCTGTACCAAGAAACTTCCGTAGATCCGATACTAAAAGTCCCTCCTGTTGTGCTCTTTCTGTCTGTTGTGCTTCCTACCCAATCTGCATCCGTGAAGCCATGAAACTTCATCTCATCCATTTTTCTGTACCATAAACCATACTCAGATGTGCCCCTGAGATATCTCAGCACATGCTTGCCTGCCTTCCAAAAGAGCTTGGTAGGCTTAACCATCGCTTGTGAAAGCTGGTTCACCGCATAGCATATGTCCGGTGTTGTATTGACTAAATACATGAGCGAACCCACCAACTATCGATAAACAGTGGCATCCACTACCTCTGTCGATGTAGCATCCTCTTTCTTCCAATTTCCTAGGAGAGGAGTGTTGATAGGCTTGCAGCCTTGCATGTGAAACTTCTCCAGTATCTCCCGGGCATACTTGCCTTGAGACACAAACAGTTCACCTTCCCGATGCCATATTTCCAATCAAAGGAAATAATGAAGGATGCCCAAATCCTTCATCTCAAACTCCTTTGCAAGATCAACCTTGCATGAGTGTATCAACTGCTCATCACCTGTTAGTATTAAATCATCAACATAAAGTACAATGATTAAAAGCTTACCCTCCAGCACAATCTGGTACAAGTTTGCATCTGCCTCACTCCTTGTGAAGCCAAGTCCAGTGAAATAGCTGTTGATCCAAGTGTACCAAGCACGGGGTGCTTGTTTAAGCCCATACAACGCTCTTTTGAGCCCGCACACATGCAACTCACTGCTGAAGATCTCAAATCCTTCAGGCTGCTCAATGTACACCTCTTCCTAAATGATCCCATTAAGGAACGCAGTCTTCACATCCATTTGATGAATATGCCAACCCATCTGTGCTGAGAGAGCAATGATGGTCCGTATGGAAGAATACCGTGTGACAGGTGCAAAGGTTTCTTCATAGTCAACCCCCTCAATCTATGTGAAGCCCCGGGCAACAAATCTTGCCTTATACTTCTCGACACTCCCATCAGTAGCTTGCTTTACCTTGTAGATCCATCTTGATCCTACAACTGATTTTACCATCGGCCTTGGAACAATCTCCCAAGCACTGTTTTTGACAATGGAGTCATACTCCTCCACCATGGCATCTACCCATGTGGGCTCTTGCACTGCTTCTTCAAAAGAAGATGGCTTTGTCACAATACACTTGCTCATAAGAGCCATGTATCCAGTATATCGGTCAGATGACTGTCTGTGTCTACGCTGTGATGTAGGAACTCCTACATTTTGTGCCGCATCCACCTTCAGTCTCTTAGCTTCTGGGGTACGCTTCCTGCCTTGTCTTATGTTTGGTTCTGCATGAGTGGACTCCTCCACTCCACGAATCTCCTCCTGTGGTTGATTCACATCCAGAGGCTCATCTTTGGGAACAAGAAGTTCCTCCTCCGCATGCAAGTGTAGCTCCCTCTCAAGCGACAACTTCATGGATTTCTCCTCATTTAATTTTATATCCTGTCGCATAACAATCATCCGACTGTTTGGAAAATACACACGATAGTTATGGGGTGTTTTTGTGTACCCCACAAATATCCCAACTTCTGTAGTCGGCTCCAGCTTCTTCCTGGCATCCTTCGTTACATGAATGTAAAAAGGTGAGCCAAAAATCTTCAAATGAGAAATATCAGGCTTCTTACCAGTAAAATCTTCCTCGGGTGTACTCATTCCAAGTACTCTATGAGGACAACAATTTTTCACATAAACCGTAGTGTTGCATGCTTCCTCCCACAAGTGCATCGGCAGGCCCTGGTCATGCAGCATCGCTCGTGAAGCACCCACGATCGTTCTATTATTTCTCTCTGCAACCCCATTCTGCTGTGGGTTATGAGGCGCCATGAGTTCTCTTCGAATTCCTTCTTTGCTACAGAAGTCTTTGAATTCACCTGAGATGTATTCACCACCATTATCGCTCCGCAGAGGTTTCACCTGCTTCCCCGACTCCTTCTCCACCAATGCCTTGAACTCACAGAACTTTGAGAACGTTTCACTCTTCTTCTGCATGAAGAAGATCCAGCATCTACGAGAATAGTCATAAAAAAATATCACATAATACCTGTGTTTTTCTGTTGAAGCAACTGAGAATGGTCCACACATGTCTGTGTGAATTCTCTCCAGGATCACCAAAGCACGGTTCTCCTTCTCATGAAAGGTGGTCTTCACAAACTTACCCATTGTACATCCTTTGCACTAATTTTACTGCGCAAGAGTACCCTTGGGAAGTCCAATAGAAATTTACTACAAAATATTCAAAGCGCCATGGTGAAGATGGCCCAATCTCCTGTGCCATAATTCGCCCTCATCGCGGCTCACCACTTCTTCTGCTTTTCCCACCATTTTAGCACATCCATCTACCTCTAGCTTGTAAAGATTCTTAATTCAAACCCCTATCTTCTTGGTTTGACCCGTTGTTTTATGTCGAAGGAAAGCTTTTCCCTCACTGAAAAAAACATCATAACCTCTGTCTTCCAGCATTGCGACTGAGACCAAGTTCTTCTTCAGACCTAGAACATGCATGACATTATTCAATAATAATGGATTACCGGACTCCCTCTCAAAGGTAATGGTCCCAATTCCAGTCGCACTGTACCGACCATCATCGCCCATCTCTATATGTATCTGGAGATCCTTCTCCTCCAAGTCACTAAACAACTCTTTGTCTCTCGTCATATGGAAAGACGCACCACTATCAAGATACCACACCGATCCCATGCAGCTTGAAACCAAGCATGCGATCAAGGAAAAATCTAGCTCAAATTGCGAGGCTAAGGCCTCTCCAGCTACAGATCCAGTAGCCTGCTTATTCTTCTTCTTCTTCTTCTGTGGACAGTTAGTGGCGAAATGTCCATGCTCGTGACAGTGAAAACACTTCACTTTGGACAAGTCCTGCTTCTTGCATTTAACACCGGATTTAGAAGGATTTTTCTTCCCCTTCCCTTTCCTTGCTTTGGAAGCCAAAGCGAAATTCTCTTCATCTTCATTCTTCGATGAAGATCCATCCCTGGTACCCCGCCTTATCTCCTCCTGCACAAGATCTGACCAAAGTCGCTCCCATCCTAGCAGTTTCTCCCGTCCATTGACAAAGTCTTCATAGCTATGCCAACTCTTAGGAAGCCCAAGGAGAGCCAAGCTCACCAAGTCTTCTTCATCAATAGTAACCCCCACACTTCCCAGTTCATCCTTACATTGGACAAACTTCGTGAGGTATTTTGGAATACTGTCGCCTTTCTCCATTTTATTTTTCTGAGCTTGTCTTTAAGCGCCAATTTCCTTTGGTCACTTTTGCTTTGGAACAAGTCTGTCAAAGCCTTCCACATTAAGAATGGAGTAGCTTTCCCATGAAGGTTGGACACAATATGGTCCTTCACACCTTCCAACAGAATCCTTCTTGTCTTTGTTGTCTTCTTTTTCCATGCATCAAGTAATGCAACATCGCTAGATCCCGGCTTAGGAACATCGCTATCGATGAACTCCTTCAGCCCATTATCCTCCAGCACCGCCTCCATCCCGTCCTTCCAGGCTATGTAATTCAAGCTCCCATCAAGGGCATACTCCAATCTCAACCCGTTGAAAGACATTTCAATGTAGACTTGATTTCTATACCAAGAATCTTCTGTAGCAAATTCGAATTGTCCACCAGCACAAACTCACTTCACAATTGCAATCTTCAATCAACAATGCTCTAATACCATGTAGAAATTATATGCACTAAGCATGCATATGTCCAAGATCCACCTGATCTCACACTATTTAACTTTATGCAAGATATTGAATCTATTCCACTTGTTAATCTTTTGCAGAAAAATGAATTGCACACACATGTGAAGCATAAACAAAAATATTCAATCACACATAACAGAGTTTTTAACCGGGAAAGCCTGAAGCTGAACACCCCAACTATATATTATGTAACATGGATATCATATGACAATCTCATACAAACATACAAAGCTTATCACAAGCTCTCAGTATAGTACAATCGTCATACACTAATTAGGCCCAATCTTGCAAATCCATGCACTGATCTTTGCCACTTGCTAGCCTGCCTCCACTGCGCAATCTCTGCTGAAGAATAGCTATGAATCAATTCGAATTACTCCATCCTTGATTGCGCAATCCTCATTGGCATCTCCACTGAGTGTGTGATGCAATCAATGCATCACTATATTCATAACAGATAGTCTATCTTGCCCTTTCACCTATCTCTCCACTGGTCTCTACTGAAACTACCATGCACTGTAGTTAACTGCTGTATTTTTCAGTTGATTAATGAGTTATTATTTTTGAATTAATTAACTAATTAATTCACTCCACTCTCACTAGTGTATCAATCAGTTAGACTAGTTACAACTAGCTCAACTGAGTCTAACTGAGCAACCAAATACAACTCCATAACTACTTCTTCCAAACTCCACCAAACTCGCCACTTGAGTTCTAACCGAGTCCTCCATGCATTAGCTCCGCAAAAACCCTTAGGAATAGCGTAATTCCTTTTAATCTTACCATCAGCTACATTTGTGCACTGAACTAAAGTGCTCCAAGAGAATAAGTTGTTGTTTAGAGTCTGATTATTATTAAGAGCTAATAATAATCGACATGCATCTATTTTTAGATTGATGATCTATAAATAGACTTCGCCCAATATTCTAAAAATAGAATTTCATCTCTCTTTCTAACTTGATCAACCATCCAAAAATAGCATCCTGCAACTTCTGAAATATGATCGACATGTCTAAAAATAGACAGTCTAAAAATAGACTTGCACCAAAACTAGCGTGTGGGCCCACTTAGTGAAGGCGACTCTTTTCACTAAGCTCATCATCTTGTTGAATCTCAACAAATCTGACTGTAGTAGATAGTTCTATCATCTAACACAAAGAATGGGCAACAAGCAACGTCATATTGGGGGAGCTGTTCTGAAAGGGAAATGCCTTACAATGTAATAATACTTTAAATTAACAAATTAAAACTATCAATAATTTTTTTTAATGTCGGGCATAATTAAAATACTTCAATTTGTACTTTGTTTTTACTTAACTTTATATAGAGATATAAATTAATCAAAAGTAAAGTAATATAATTTACTTTTAGTATGAGGAAGAAATGCAATTTCTTCACTACTTAATATGGAGATGAGTAAAAAAAAAAATTACTTTTTAGTACAAGGAAGAAATGTAATAACTTCACTACTTACATGATGTGTAATTCATTCTAAGTTCAATTTACATGTGATATTTAAATCAACAATATATTAATAACAAAAAATATTTTACTATTTCAATGTCCATATTAAATAACATAATTTTATATCTGCTTTATATAGAGAAAAATAAATTAGTTTAAATAAATTATTTTCTTATATTTTCACTACCTGGAGATGTGCAGTTTATTTTATTTTTAATATGGAGTTGATATATAAGGTTTTAAAAATATCTATAACAAAGAAAAATTTAAGATGGGTTATAGATAAAATATTTCAATACACAGTTGTGTAAATATTTTAACATGAAACATATATAGAGAGAAAGATTGAGATAATTCTTGTTCCATTAATAGTTGTTTTCTAGTCCAATGTATGAGGGAGATTTGTAATTCATTCAATGCTTAATATGGATTTCATATGTAATATTTTATAAAATATTAATAATAAAAATAATTAAATGTATGCATACACAAAAAAATACTAGGGGCATGTTTTAATATTTTAATGTAGAGAATGTCAATTCTAAATAAAATATTTTAATGTGAAATACATATATATTATACTAGCGTAGATACCTTAAATAGCTAAGAGAGGAATCACATCCCTTTTCACTCTAAAATAGGTTTACATATCATAATATTTGATCTTTTTTCACTTTAAAAGAGGTTTACATCTCAAGAGATTTGATCCCTATAAACACTTGGATATAGCTTTACATATCAAGAGATTTGATCCCGCTTGGATATAGGTTTACATATCAAAAGATTTGATCCCGCTTGGAAAAAGGTTTACATATCAAGAGATATGATCCTTATAAAGGCTTGGTATATCGAGAATTAAGATGAACCTAAGTTGGTCATATATCAATTAAATACTCTATTAATATTAATAATCAAACCTTATTATTACATTAAAAAAATCACTTTATATATACAGCTTGAGTGGACCTGATGGTTAAGAGCATGTGTTTCCTCCTAAGAGGTCGCAGGTTCAAAACCAGAGGGGGGTAGAGTAAGTATGCCTTTGTAGACTTAGTAATCAAATCACTGGGGGGTAGAGTAAGTATGCCTTTGTAGACTTATTAATCAAATCACTGGACGGAAGGGGGTCTCAAACCAGAGGGGGGTAGAGTAAGTATGCCTTTGTAGATTTAGTAGTCAGATCATTGGGCAGAAGGGGGTCTCATACCCCAATTTGGTGCCTGGCTTTTCTTTGACATTATTAAATTAAAAAAATCACTTTATATATACAGCTTGAGTGGGCCTAATGGTTAAGAGCATGTGACATTATTAAATTAAAAAAATCACTTTATATATACAGCTTGAGTGGGCCTATTGGTTAAGAGCATGTGTTTCCTCCTAAGAGGTCACAGGTTCAAAACCAGAGGGGGGTTAGAGTAAGTATGCCTTTGTAGACTTAGTAGTCAAATCAATGGGCATAAGGGGGTCTCAAACCAGAGGGGGGTAGAGTAAGTATGCCTTTGTAGACTTAGTTGTCAAATCATTGGGCGGAAGGGGGTCTCATACCCCAATTAGGCGCCTGGCTTTTCCTTGACCTTAAATGCTAATATGAGAGTCTTTTCCTTTTTAAGATTTAGACTAAGAGATAATTGAGATATTAATTCTCACATAAGATAGTTATCTATGTGGTTGGGAGAGATGAAACAAAGTTAAGTCTTGAAAACTATTTTATAAATGTCATAATGGACCAATTATAACATATTTCCAGAAGATGAAATTTTTTAACCATATATATATTAACAATTTATATTAATTTATAAATAATTTACATTATTATATTATATTATTAAATAACTAGATATATAAGAAAATAATAAATTCATTTTACCCAAATTTAGATGCCACATTTTAACACTCACCTCCATAAAAATAAGTAACAACGTGCATTCAGGCATTGCACCTTAGATACCACATAATAACACTCACCCCCATAAAAATAAGTCGTTGCATTGTAGACGACATACCTGCCGAATAAATATTAACGCTAGCTATTCCACTTGCCTCATTGGTATAACGTGCTTTTGTTGGATTTAACAGGAATGTGGAATTTTGATGCACCAGAAGTTTGGTCCTGGAATGTGAAGCATCTAATTTATTTTTCCCTTAAATAAATTGGACGATAAATTGTAACTTCATCTCATAACAACTTGTATCAGTTAACTAAGTCATGATGACTGAGTTAGCTCAAGAAATTCGAGTTGAGCGTCTAAGATGAGGCATGTAGAGGGATTCTAATATTTTGGGGGTCCATTTGCAGTTGATGCATTAGTGAGGTGTAGGTGTGAATTAGTTAACTCAGTTAATTGAGTTATAATGAGTTTAACTAGTTCTAAATTAGAGATGAGATAGTGAGAGGTCCAATGAATTAAATTTGAATTAATTCACAATGAGTGATCAATCAGTTAACTGATAATTCACTATAAATAGTTGCATGCATGTCAGTTATGAGGAAGACCTAATTGAGACAGAGGTTAAAGGGAACATAAATATCAGTTGTATTTATATAAAATTTCTCATGTGAAATTATAAAGTCATTGGGATGCCATGATTAATTGTGTAATCAAGGAAGGGAATTATTCCTATTTAATAGGGGCCTAATTCTCTAGGAATTGTGTGAGCAAGGTAGGCTGAGAATTGGCTAAGTACTAGACCAAATTTTCCTAGATTAGTGTGAGATAGTTGGCAGAGTGCTGGAGAATCTCATGAGAGATTAAGCATCGCACTATTTCATGATTCCTTGAATTAATACACAATATAGGTAGATGAGTTTTGAGCAGTTGCTTTCCCCAATAACATCTTGTGTTGTGCGATTGATTTACTTCTTTCTCTTACTTGCATGTGATTGAGCGATCATGTTTTGTATTATGAAAATATCGTAGGAGGATTTAGTATCTTTTTTTAGTACATCACAATATTGGATTGGATCCATTGGTATCGATTTTCTACATGGTATTAGAGAATTGAGCAATATTATAGCATGGTTTTAGAGTGTTAGGAATCACAATAGAAGAGAAGAATAGAGTTTTTCCTTGAACATGTTTAAATTTGTAGATTTATTCTTTAGGATCCAACATCGGATCAAGATATATTTCAATGGATTGAGATTTGAATATGCTCTTTAGGGAAATTGAATTTATATAACATGGAAGGACATGATGGAGGCAGTGTTGGAGGAAAACGGGTTGAAGGAATTCATAGATATTTATATTCCCAAGCCCACAACAACATATGCCCAACTTCTCGATGCATGGCAGAAGAAGGTAGCAAAGGCGAGAAGGATCTTGTTAAAGGGAACTCGAGATCATATTGTCTCAAGTCTCCATGAGAGGGCCACTCAATATGATATGTGGAAGGCCTTGACAAATCCATTTTAGAATAGCAGTGACCACAGGAAGTTGGCGCTAAAGAACAAGCTCAGAAAGATTAAGATGGAGGAGGACGAAACGATACCAACATACTTGTCGAAGTTCACTCAATGTCGAGATGAGCTTGGAAGTGTTGGTGTAACTATAGCCCAAGATGATTTGGTGAGTCTAGCACTTC
The DNA here is from genome assembly GCA_034641835.2 of Pinus albicaulis. Lineage (NCBI taxonomy): Eukaryota > Viridiplantae > Streptophyta > Pinopsida > Pinales > Pinaceae > Pinus > Pinus albicaulis. The sequence goes on along the minus strand of CM076571.1, from coordinate 929,226,203 downwards.
TAGGCCTTCCCAAGATCTGACATAGTTACCAGGACTCTATGAATGGGAGGGAGAAGTTACCAAACTGGGAGCGTTTATGGTCCGACTTGGTAATAGAAAAAATAAGGTGGAGCATCAGAGACAAGCCTCCGACAAAGACAAAGAAGAAGATTGTGCATTAGTTGGAAAAGGAAAGAAAGCCAAAGGAAAGAAGTCCCAAGGTGAAGAGGTCAAGAGAGACTTGTTCAGGATCAAGTGTTTTCACTGTCACGAACATGGGCACTATGCCTTGAGTTGTCCACAGAAGAAGGAAAACAAGGAGCCTGCAATTCCAACGGGTGAAGCTTCATAGTTCGAGCTTGATTTTACTCTCATTTCATACATGGATAACACTGTAATGAGATGCATGTGGTATCTAGACATCGATGCCTCGTTCCATATGATGGGGAATAGAGATCTCTTCAGTAACTTGGAGGAGAAGGACCTACAATAGAACATAGAGTTTGGAGATGACGGGAGGTATAGCGTGACTGGCATAGGTACAGTTACCTTTCAAAGGGAGTCTAACTCCCCTCTCGGACTAAAATATGTTTTGTATGTTCCAGGCCTAAGGAAGAATCTTATCTCCCTAGCGGTATTGGAAGACTGTGGTTATGATTTCATATTTAGAAAATAAAAGATGTTCCTTAGACACATTGCTACGAGATGGGTGAAAAATATCGGTGTAAGAGTCAAAAACCTGTATACTCTCAAGGTCGAGGATGCATGCAAAGATTTGAGGAGCAAAGTAGAAGTTAGTGACTTGGTGGTTGAGAGGGAGCCTCTCAACATGCAGCCTTAGGAGCAGTCTTAGAAGGTTGTGGAGCAACCACAATTGGAGAAGAAAAGAGGAGACCGACTGGAAGCGTCCACTCAAGCAAAGACCTCCAGTAGGGGGAAATTTCGAGCCAGATAGGCAGAGGGAGTACATGCAGCTATACCTCGAGGTGAAAGGTGGGGCGATATGCAAATATAATCCCAAGAAGAAATTTGGGAAAGGTCCATTGAGATGGTGTGTCTCACTGATCGACCTTGGCTACGAGGAGTCCACAATACAACAGTAGCAGGAAGGATCGGTTGGATTGATGCAATCAGATGTCAGGAAGACATAAATTAGAGTGACAAATGTCGGATACTATAGCGTAGATCAGAGTTGGCAGCAGTGCAGAGGGCACAAATGCAGAGGTCAGCAGAAACACAGGGAGTCCAGTAGACAGGTGCAATAGCTAGCAACAGTTAGAAGACTCTGATGACAAATGCATTATACCGATTCAGTTGTTCAAAGGCTATTCAGTTTGAGGAGTTGTAGGTGCAAACAACACTAGAGAAGTGTTGCATGCAGAACATTAAAAGGTACTGGATCAGGATAATTGAATTCCTTTCTTGTTGAGAGGGAGTGTTGAAATTGCAACAAGAAACAGTGAAATTGGCAACCAAAAAGGACAAAAAATGCACCCACAAAGGCCGTAGAATCTTGATGCACCAGGAATGTGGAATTTTGATGCACCAAAAATTTGGTCGTGGAATGTGAAGCATCTAATTTAATTTTTCCTTACATAAATTGGACAATAAATTGTAATTTCAACTCATAACAACTTGTATCAGTTAACTAAGTCATGATGAATGAGTTAGCTCTAGAAATTCAAGTTGAGGGTCTAAGATGAGTCATGTAGAGAGATTCTAATATTTTGGGGGTCCAGTTGTAGTTGATGCATCAATGGGGTGTAGGTGTGAATTAGTTAACTCAATTAATTGAGTTATAATGAGTTTAACTAGTCTACCTGAGAGATGAGCTAGTGAGAGGTGCAATGAATTAAATCTGATTTAATTCACAACGAGTGATCAATCAGTTAACTGATAATTCACTATAAATAGTTACATGCATGTCAATTTTGAGGAAGACCCAGTTGAGACAAAGGTTAAAGGGGACATAAATATTAGTTGTATTTATAGAAAATTGCCCATGTGCAATTATAAAGACATTGGGATGGCATGATGGATTGCGCAATCAAGGAATGAAATTATTTCTATTTAATAGGGGCCTAAGTCTCTAGGAATTGCATGAGTAGACTGAAGGAGGGCTGAGAATTGGCTAAGTACTAGACCAATTTTGCCTAGATCAGTGTGACACAGTGGGGAGAGTGTTCGATAATCTCATGAGAGATTAAATATTCTATTGTTTCCTGATTCCTTGACTTAATACACAATATAGGTAGAGGAGTTTTGAGCAGTTGCTTTCCCCAAGAACATCTTGTGCTCTGCGATTGATTTATTTCATGTTTTGTATTCTAAAAATATTGTAAAAGAATTCAATATCTTGTTTTAGTACATCACAAAATTAGATTGAATCCATTGATATGATTTTCTACATGGTATTAACCAATTGAACGATATTTCTAAATAATAGTGGGGGTTTTTAAAGCGCTGGTCATTGGATTTGGTGGGTTTTAATCGTTAATGGCATGTATCTCTGAATTGGAAGCAAGATTTGGTTAATAATAAATAATTGTGTGGGGATGCACAATAAACTTACCATAATGAGTATTTATATTTAATAAAATTTATTATTATAAATTTGTGTGGAACTTAGTTTGAATGCGGAGAAGTTGAAAGTGCACACTCAACTTCTCGGCACCCACATCAAAAACTACATGCTAATGAGCTGTAACCCTACAACAACGATTAAGTTCAGGGGTACCGATTTGGGCATCAAAGCTGAAGGGTGAACATTCGCCATCAAAGCTGAAGGGTGATCGACGGGCTTCAAGGCGCTATAGACAGTTGGCGGATTGCAGTCATGGTGAAGATAACAGAGCCCATAGCTTATTGTGCCCGAGTTCGAGTCTCGCCAGCTTCTGGCAAAGAATAATATCCCACAGAATGCTGCAGACAAGGCATTTTCCTGCAATTCGAGGGTTTGAAGCGAATTCCATTTGGTGAAGGCACAAAGCCAATTCCCAGGTAGAGGTCCCATGATCAAATTCCCAGCCAAGTGCATCTCCTTTGCAATCCTAATGAAGCTGACAATGCACTACGCCATTTGTATGATTCCATTTATCAGAAGTGAGTCAGTCCTTACCGTTTGTTCGCATCCCAATGGTTCCAACATAGTATTTGCTTGAAAGTTCGCTTTCTTTTTTTTTCGAGGAAAAAAAGTTTTAATTTTTTATTAATATATAAGACAAATTAAATGTTATATTTTACACATAATAATCCGTATGTCTATAGTTTTATATCATTTTTAAAGAGGCAAATAGTTGTCAGATAATTAGCTAATATCAGTGAAAAAACTTAAATCTAATCACAAATATGTAAAAAATACATGGTAGCAACAGATATAAACAATGCTGAAATATAAAATACTAATGATGAAAACAAAATACTAATGATGAAAACAAAATTGCAGTCATAGAATGACTGCTCCCATATCCTTTTATGTCATCGGAAGTTCACTTATATTAACATGTGACTGAAAATTAGTTGACTCTTGAAATTTTTGTGATAGGTTTTAAATTCATTATAGTTAAAGAAAAGTTTTTGTTGGTATGGAGCTTTCATGTGGAAAGTTTTGCACACTGCTTGTTTGCATAAGCAAAGCTCTGCACATTGCTTCTCCGCACATTCGCTTGTGCACATTGCTGGTCCCTTATCAGAAAAAAAGGTGTTATTTATTCTAATATTTTTAAGCTTTGATCTATGGCAAATCTGCCCCTGCCAAGTACCTTCTTTCTGTCAGATTGAGTAATTATTTCTTTGTTAAATTATTTTTTTGGCCTTTCTCTTTGCTGAATTTGCTTAGTAGACATTTAAGAATTAAGAATTATGGGTAACAAAGTAAAATAATAATAATAATAATAATGTCATTTTCAATTTTCATAATTTTAACTAATATCATAATGATGTTTAATTTTTTTAATGTATAAATAAGTTTAATTGAAAATTTCAAACAAAAACCTTTAAAAATATTTATCAGACTTATGCTGAGTAGTACAGAGCTTTCAGTGTGTGAAAAACTCCACCCAAAAAAAAGAACCTCCACACACTACTTGTGTGGTCTGCTCAGCAACAAGCTTCAGTTCAATGGTACGTCCTTTCACTATATTGCTACTTATAAGCTTTGTTTGTGTGTAGCTTTCATGCTCTGCACAAATAAATCTTTACACGCTGTTTGTCTGCACAAGCAAAGCTCTGCACACTGCTTGTTTGCACAAGCGAAGATCGGCACATTGCTTATCCTTCATGAGAGAAATGGTGTTATTTATTCTAAGATTTTAAGCTTTGGATCCATCGTAAACCTGCCAACAACATTCTTTCTGTCCGATTGAGCAATTTGTTAAATTATTTTCTTGTGGCTTCCCTCTTTGCTGAATTTTCTTAGCAATTTAAGTTAGACATTTAAGGATTATGCTAGTAACTTAACAAAGTGAAAACATAATAATAATGGCATTTTCAATTTTCATAATTTTGATCAATATTCTAATAAATAGATTTAATTAAAAATTTTCAAACAAAAGTCTTTAAAAATATTTACTAAACTTATAATGAGCACCACAGAGCTTTCACTGTGTAGAAAGTTCCACACAAAAAAAACTAGTGTGGTCTGCTCAGAAAACATCAGGCTTCAGTTTAAATGGTACGGCCTTTCACTATGTTGCTACTTGTAGGCGAGAAAGACTGAGGCGGGGACACCATAACATCTATTTTAATGGCCACTCCCACTAGATAGTAGAACATATATTTTAATGACCCCTCAACATGAAGTTCAACAATGCATTGGAAACTTTCTCACAATATAGCTAGCAAAAGAGGTATGGAGTTCAAAATTGCTATGAATAACCTCCATGGTTGACAACTTTATGCAAAGATGCAACAATCACTTTTTTTTGGATGAGTTGTCTTTTCAATTTCGAGTTATATTTATGGAAGTCCACAGATCTTGGGTATTGTTTCAGGGTTATAAAACTTTCGTATTTATCGTTATCTAGCCTGGGTAAAGTAAATGCTTGTCATATCAGTAACATCAATTCAAATCTAGTTTTCTCAACAAATTGCATATGGTGACCATTTTCCAAGATTTTTTAAATTGTGATAATCTAATTTTTCCCGTATACCCTTTTGTTTTCAATCCCTGTTATGTTACCAAAGTTTTTTTAACTTGTTTTTAAGAAAATATTTTGTAGCAGGTCCACTTTTGCTTTATAAATCTGTGGTTAGTCATGGGGCACTTTACGCTTGAATTCTGTGGAGGGAGATTATTTCCACGATTTGTTGTAACAGAGTAATATGCAATAAATAAAATGAAGTCGACTGCTCAAATTGGCAAGGGTGGGAATGTTAATGATTGGAAGAAACGACCTGTTGACATGTCCATACATGAAAAACTTCTCGTTGTTGTTTTGTTTTGGGTGAGTAACTTGTTAATACTTTTAAGACTCTGCTGAAATAGGATTTTATTCTTTGAATTATCTAATTTGCGGTGGATTCCTCAGCATTGACTTCAAGCTCAATGGAAAAAATAAATGTCGTTGCAGATCTGGCATTCCTACTAAATGCATCAAATTTAGTGACATATTTTAACTAGTACATGCATTTTTCACTGGTTTTTTTGTCTCGAAAATTATGGAAATTTAGGTAAGATTTCAATAAAATCTGGTAGAGTTTTTTTGTAAAACTAAGTTATAACTATCAAAATTCAAGATTTTGGATGTGTTAGAAATTTTTGATAATTCTAAATTCATTTTCTCATTTGATAATTCTAAATCCATTTTCTCATTTTGATAATTCACACTACTATTACAATACTTTTAAATTTTGTTTGGCTCGAATTCTGTGTACCATTGTGCCCATCTAAGATCCATCCAGCCATTTCCATAAAGCCAGAAGCCAGACAGACAGAAAGCAAGTCCACGGCGCTTCATCCCCACTCACATTACTTCTTCTAGGAAGTCAGGTGTGTGTCAGGTATCTGGTGGAGAGCGAGCTGAAGGAGCCGGAAGTGGAAGCATAGCAATAGTGCAGAGCTCCACACAATGCTCATTAGCTCCGCACTCCTTAAAAAAATATATTAATCATACAATGGTTTTATGCACATGGTTTATCCTATTATATGAAACCTATTTTAAAAGGACAATGCTCTTCACCTCTTAAAAGCATTGCACTTTTGTATATTAATCATACAATGGTTTTATGCACATGGTTTATCCTATTATATGAAACCTATTTTAAAAGGACAATGCTCTTCACCTCTTAAAAGCATTGCACTTTTGTATATTGCATTATAGCTAGAGTACAATGAACTGTGCTCAATCTCCAAAAATCTAATGCAAACAAAAATATCACAGTTTTTATGGTTAATAAATTCATAATGTCTCTTGCCACTGAACTATTGGCTTTGTCCTCATCTTAATCTACAGTTAGAATAATACATATGTTTTTATGGTTAATAAATTCATAATGTCTCTTGCCACTGACCTATTGGCTTTGTCCTCATCTTAATCTAGAGTTGGAGCTAATACATATAAGTGGGCATAAAAGATGGTAAATTATAGAGTAATTAATGGCTTGACACATGAATCTTGTAATTAGGTTGATAGGTTTTTTTTTTTTAAATCAAATTATTTCCGTACTTCATTTACACTTTCGTTCTCTATCTCATGTCTGGCACAGACATTTTTAAGCCTACCCTTTCTGGCACACACATTTTTAAGCCTACCCTTCTTTGAGCTTCACATTCGGTTTCGCTGTGGGCTGGCTCAGAATCTCTGCTAATAGTTGTTGGCGTGCACCGTTAACAAAGCAGCCACATTTAAACCATGAACTACAATTGTCATGTTGGTTTTTGTCTTTTGCTTTCTTGAAGGGTTAGTTAAGTAAAGCAAAAGAAAACAATCAACATATCACAACACCAATACCTTTTATGTGCACCTTAATTTCCGTTTGATCAAAGTGAATATATATAGATATTTTCAGTTATATTATTGACATAGCTCCAAACTAATTTCCTTTCCTAGCTTATGCAAAGTTGTACATAACTCGGATGTGGAAATAAAAAACAAGTTATAACCAAATGTATTTCCGAAAAAATGCTAAAAAATGCTTCAGAGACAACTCAATATCTACCTAATATAAATTACAATGTGAAGACCCTTCAAACAAATATTATTGCAAAGTAGAATCTGTACATAGATAGGATCTCACTAGAAACGAATGATTCTTCACAGATTATAGATATCCTCAAAAAAACTTGCACATACACTTGAAAAATTAGTGTGTTTGGAATAGACTTGGAAAGCCTGTTTGAATATTATTTAAGGTCATTTTTCTGGTTCCTTTAGTGGATTTTGAATAGTTTGCCTTTTCATTTCCTAACTGGCTTTAACATATTTCAATCTCTTCTCTTTCTTCTGCAAAGGGATCTGTGTGAATCCAATTCAAATTGAGATTCAGATGTAGCATTTGCCCTAGCAGGTATTGAATACTAACTATAATACTTCTTTTCAGTATTGCCTAATCATTTTCTTTTGCAGCTCTCAAGAAATGTTTTCTGCTTTTTTCTTGCTTTTTTGGTTCATCAGTTTGCTGCATCACTATAATATTGTGCTTTTGTTTATGGAGTTGTCTACCAATAGAATAGTCTGGAAGACAGTTTTTTTTGTTGGAATCAGGTAAAAATAAAATTAAAAAATCAGATAATTGAAGTGTTTGAATTGTGAATTGCATTTTTTATGGTAGAAATGAAAACACCATCAAAAACCTTTAAAACACCCATAATACTGAAGTTTAACTACTTTAACCCAAATTTTCAAAAATCATTAACTAAATTTTTCATAATTTTACTAGAATCTCTAGATTATTCTATGAGTTTTTTAAACTAGAACTTTGTTTATCAACTCTCGACATCACTGTTGTGTAGCATGAACAACAGTGTCAGAAATAAACTAAAACATTTTAAAATTAAAATTTACAGTTTTAAACTTAAAAGAAGTTCAACAAACAAATTGTTTTAAACTTAAAAGAAATTCAACATACAAATTTCAACAAAAATATTTTGAATTACTTTAAGTTAAACTATATACTGGGTATAGAAATTATTTTGAATACAACTAGAATGGTTTTGACGTGTTCTATTCATTGTTTGAGACATTGATGCCTGATTTTATATGGGAATTGTTTGTGATTGAATCATCAGAAATAATTTTGAATGAAACCAGAATCGTTTTGACGTGTTCTATTCTTTGTTTGAGACATCGATGCCTGATTTGATATGGGAATTGTTTGGGATCGAAGCATCGTCTGCCGGACTATAGCGTTAGGTTGGGCGTTTACTCTATATTAAGTTTAGTTGATCATTTAAGCAATGTTTTTAAATAACATTCTATTAGAAAATGCTCATCCCAAGTTTCAAGTCTGAAGTTTGCTAAATTTACAAATCTGAAAAAAAAAAGGTTTTATCAAAAGTTTGTAAAAGCGGATTCAAGTTTTGAAAAAACCCGTCCACTTTTTTATTCAAAGTGTGAAAACTGCTATCCTTTTTTATCAATTGGAATTGGAATAATTTAAACACTACTTTTTGGTGTTGCCACCGATTTCTACCATGGAAGGTTGGTGCTTTGCCGCCGATTTCTACCATGCAATGTTGGTGTTTATCCAAATAGCTAATGCCATTTTATCCAACTAACTTCTTGTTTCACGGACAAAATTATTGCACGCTGACCTTGTCAATGTTAGTAATACTTCAGGAAAATATTCACTCAATTTATATAGGCAAACTAGCTAGTGAATAGGTTATGTCTTGACTTTGTGAATGTTAGTTTATAATAGCTCTTCACAGAGAGATGCGAGAATTAGACAGTGGTAACTTAATGTGCAGAATTTTAATCAAATCAAACAAACTGTGAATTTTTAGCAATATATATTTAATTAGTTACCTTTTTAAATTTCAATCATTCAATTTATTTGATTTGATGATTTTGATATATATATGAGTTTATTCATATTTCACTGCATCTTTGTTTTTCCTTTTAAGTGGAGATATAGAAAGGTCCTGAGATATAGAAAGAGGTGAGGGGACCTTTATGACAATAGAAAAATGAAAATGAGGGCTTTTCCCTATGGGTCACTGTAATTATCCAAGAATACACTTGGGAAAAAAGCCTTCTCTCTAAAAAAATTTCATAATCATAAGCAGATCTTGAATTAGTTGCCTTTTTAAATTTCAATCATTCAATTTCTTTGATTAGATGATTTTGATATAGATGAGTTTATTCATATTCCAGTTGTTTTTCCTTTTCATTGGAGATATAGAAAGGTCTGGGGACATTTATGATAATAGAAAAATGAAAATGATGGCTTTAGCTTATGGGTCACTGTTATTATCCTTTTCATTGGAGATATAGAAAGGTCTGGGGACATTTATGACAATAGAAAAATGAAAATGATGGCTTTAGCTTATGGGTCACTGTTATTATCCTAGAATACACTTGGGAAAAAACTCTCTCCAAAATTTTTCACAACCATATACAGAGGTGGAATAGCACGGGTGGCAAATATTCAGTCAATTCATATAGGCAAGCTCGTTGGTGAGTAGGTCATGTCTCGATCTTGTAAATGCTAGTTTATAAAGAATCTAAGTAGGGAGATACAAGAATTAGACAGTAATAACTTAATGTGCAGAATTCTAACCAATTCTAACCAAATCAAATAAAATTAGACAGTAATACTTAATGTGAAAAATTCTAACCAAATCAAATAAAATGTAATATTTTAGCATTATATATTTATACTTAACTTTTTTAAATTTCAACCATTTAGTTTATTTGATTGGATGATTTTGATATACATGAATTTATTCATATTTCACTACATCTTTGTTTTTCCTTTTAAGTGGAAATATAGAAAGGTCACGGGACATTTATGACAATAGAAAAATGAAAAGGAGGGTTTTCTCCTAATAGTCACTGTAATTATCCAAGAACACACTTAGGAAAAAGCCCACTCTCCAAAAATTTTGATAACCATAATAAGATGTGGAATATTAGGGGTGGTGAATGGAGACAAACATACAAATAAGAGGGAACCAACAAATTGGGGAATGGAATAGTATCGAAGCAAGTAAGCATTCGAGTGAGTAACATACCTTTTGAAGTTCCAAACTTGTGAAATTTTACTATCTAGAAGAAGCTTTCCACATGCACTTGAATAGATAATTATTCACTATATGGAAATTTTTGAAAAATTGCAGAATGGATAAGCACCGAAGCAAGCGTTGAGTGAGTATATCTTGAAGTTTTGAAATTGTGACTTTTTACTTTCTAAAAGAAGCTCTCCACTTGCATTTGAATTTCCTACTAGTCAGTATATAGAACATTTTTAAAAACTACAGAATCTCAAGAACATCAAATAAATCTACAGTAGACTAATGATACAATTTGAGCAAAGTTTGAAAGAAAAACCATCATCATGCCATGGAACTTTGCATTGAGTAGAACAGGAAAGGCTTTCCTGAATCCCTGTTTGTGGTATTGTTTTTATATTAAAAACAATTAACATAGACAAGATTCACGAAAGCCTTTCCGTTTCTAGAAATTTCTCTTAAACAAACTTTACACCTGATACATGTTTGAGAAAATCATATATTCAACTTTAAGGATGTTTTTGCAAGCATGATGTATTAGCAAATAGGAGCTTGTATTCGATGCAACTTTTAGTCCAATAGCCATGATTTTCTTGACAATTTTAGAAATTATTTGCTGCAATTATTTTCTTTACAATTTTAGAACTTATTTGTTGCAATTTTTAGTCCAGTAGCCATAATTTTCTTGATAATTGTAGAGCTTATCGTTCTTCATGTAGACCTTATCATTCTTCATCTAAACCTTCATGTGGGAAGGTAAATAGAGTATACATGCAATAGCAGAAGTCATTCATCTTCTTGTCTTATTCCAAATCGAAGGAAGATGACGAGGTGGGAACAGATGGAATCTTCTTGTCTTGAAGGCAGATGACATGATGGGGAAAGTTGGAATTTTTCTTGGTTAATGACATCTAGGTAGTGAACAATATGCCTTATACATGCAAGAGGGGTCCACATGTGGCAGGATCCATGTCTGGGTGGTATATTTTTTTGCATTAATGTATTCCTGAACGTTATATGTATATGAAAATGCATGTTGGAAATACTCCCAACCACTGCTATGAATAAAACTGGCAGCAACCCACACTTACATTGAATTTTTGTTGCAGGGAAGAACAAAGCTCAAGATTCAAATCCACTAGTTTTTTTTTGTGCTTCACACAATCTCCACAATGTTTAGAAAACAGAGTCAAGCCATCACTCTACATTTAATTTCCTTTCCCGCCATATAATTCTTTTTTCCTGCATATCTCAGCCCGCAAGTTTTAAGCCTTTCCCCTTAAGACTTCACCAAAACTTATATTTCCGCCGATGCAATTTGGTGGGACCCATCATACCTTACCGGATTACCAAACCACATGCAAACCTTTGTTATTGCCTTATTCCTTACCTTTCGCCTTTTCGCACGTCTCGTTATTTACCGCGTCGCATATCGCACTTCATACATCTTAGGATTTACTTTTTAGGCCCCGCACAAAACTTACGATGTTACGATGCGACATCATAATCATACACTACAAATCTTAAATATCACACTTCGCGTGATTTACCGTTTACCTTTTTAGTGCCCGCATTTCGCACTTCGCACATTTTCCAACTTACCTTTTTAGCGCCCGCATTTCAAACTTCGCACATTTTCCAACTTACCTTCTTAGCGCTTGCATTTCACATTTCGCACTTTCTATGACTTACCTTTAAGTGCCCGCAAGTTATTTCGTTTATGTTGCGATGCAATCGCAAATTGCGCATCGCAAGCTCAGTAGAATAGCACTTTGCAACTTATTTAAGTTGGAAATTTGTGGTGCGATCACATATCGAATACCACAAGCTCAAATGGATAGCGCCCGCAAGTTAAAATATTTAAGTTTCGATGTGATCGTGCCATCGCACATCACAACCTCAAGAACTTAAGTTTTCCTGTATACGTTGAGTTAAAGTTAAAATCGCGGAAATGCGATTTGGGATGAGGGCGCATATGCGATGTGGTTTCAAAGCCGAACCCATAAAATTTCAAGTCCAGCAGTTTGTGTTTTGTACGCAGTTTTGTCTAGAAATAAAAAAAAGGAGCGGAAGGACGTTTTGGTTGTTATACATCCGTTCTAGCATCGAATATCATTAATTTTATAGGCTCCGCCATTTTGTATTAAAAAGAATGTAATTTTCATATGCTTACAAAGTTGAATGAAAAAAGAATTTCCTCTTCTGTGTGTTCTCGCTCAGTCTGTGTGTGATTTTACTTCTGCGTTTTGCATTCTCTATGTTGAAAGGGGGAAATGCATCCCTTTGTTGTTTATTTCAATTTTCCAACATGGTATCAGAGCAGGTCTAGGCTCTCAGTGAAAGAACGAGCTCTTTACTGAAAACACTGAAGGTTATTTTGAGCAGTGAGAAATATTTTTACATAATCAAAAGGTTTTGTTTACATAGTCAAGATGTCAGCAATAGGCACAAGCTTGAATAATCCACAACTACCACATTTCAATGGTAAAAATTATGATTATTGGGCCATTACAATAAAGGCCTTGTTTGCTTCACAAGATATTTGGGAGTTGGTGGAAAATGGTTTCCAAGAACTAGCAGATGCAGCAACATACGATGCTTTGACACAAGCAGAAAGAGATTTGTTGAGAGATAATAAGATGAAGGACTCCAAAGCCCTCTTCTTTTTCCCAAGGGTTGCAGTAGCAACGAAGTCCAAGGAGGCATGGGATATCCTCCAGACATCCTATCAAGGCTTGGAAAAGGTGAAGACAACAAAACTTCAAATGCTGAGAAGAAATTCTGGAACTCTTTGTATGAAAGAGTCTGATAATATAGACTCATTATTTACAGAGGTGAAAGGTAATTCAGGTAGTTATTGATCTTTTTCTCTGAACTCTCTTGTATCTCTTCTAGTGTTAACATTTATGTATGCATATTGTGTATACTCGGGTCCAACACTACTAGCAATAGAAAAAATATTGTAATATTGAAAAAAGTAGGAATCGATTACCAGAAAGGAAGGAACAAGAAGTAAACTACATAATAACATGAAATACATGGAAGAGTAAAGAGACACAAAGTAGTGGATAGCCAACAAGTCAAAACTTGTATTAATATATCCTAAACAACAACTATAAATTGTATATATATATATATAACTACAATAGTTTAACGATCTCAAGTGACTTTACCAGACTAACTCAGTCAATCGACTTGACTAGAGAGTCAGCCAAATTACAATACTTTATTTATTGTCTTGACTTGATTTGGCTAGTTGACTAAGTCCACTAGCCCCTACAACAACATGGCAAGTGCAACACTGAAAAGGAAGACACCAATAATTTATTTTCTAAGTCCAAGATAAAGATTATAAGTTTAGTTGAATTTCCTCGAAGAGGTCACCACTCACATCCACTTCTACATGCATCTATATCCAAAGATGGTCCACGTAGCTTTCCTAATTAGATTTCAATTGAAGGAAGTGACCAATTCCCCCCGCCAACAAACATGATCATCTATTCTAAATAGAAGACCAAAGGGATGTTAGATTTTAGATATTATGGTAGCATGAGACATGTGTTCTAGTCTCTAATGTGTTAGAGAGGCTAAGGAACACGAGATCTCCAAAACCCAGAAAAGGTTTTCGGAGAAAACACCTAGATACCCCTCAATTAAGTTAATTGATATTTTATTAAAAAGTTACTAAGTATAACTTAGAAAAATTGATTAAATTATGTGTATTAATTGAGGAAATTAACATGCTATAGAGACTTCTAGAAAAGGATTTGATGAAACATAAAATGATATTATCCATCGATAAAAATTATATATTAGTCGTTGATGCTTCAGTGAGATATTATAAGAGCAAGTCGATGGGGTGGAGATAGACACAGTTGAGGAGTGAATTTTCTTGGAAAATGGATCTACCCAATTCACAACTTTAGTGGGGGTATAGTTCAAGCCAGAGGTAGAGCATCAGAGTGAGGAAGCGAAAACTTGGGAAGAGGATTCCAAAGATTTTTCTAGTGTTTCTCGAATGTTGAATTAGAAAGAGATATGAGGAAAAATTATTTGTATAAAGGGCCACAAAATCCCATGTGAATTGTTAGAAACTCTTGTGCGAGTTGCCAAAGGAACCAAAAATCAACAACTAGAGGCCTGAACTATTTGCAGAAGGTAGTGCGAGTAGTTTCTAGTGACATAGGGAGGCATGACGACTCACTTGGATTAAATTTGCAGGCAGTGCAAATTTCCCAGGGTCAGTAGTGTGAATTCTAGGTTGTAGTATGAGTTGCTAGTGTGGGGTGCGAATAGGCCAGAAGGGGCCGAATAGATTTGCAAAGGAGATAATTTTTATCCAGATTATTTTGGCGAGATATTTGTTGGAGGATTACTAGTTGGGAATCCAATTTATTGTATTCTCAAATTTGTTTCATAATAATAAAATAAACCCTCATCCGTTGCACTTATTTTCCCTTCAGGGTTTTTCTAACAACGTGTAGTCGAAAATAATTTTGTCAATTTCTATGTGGGAATTCATTTCTTAGTTCCTGAATTTTACTTTTGCAACATATATTTATTGTGAAGAATGAATAACTGATTTAATCATTATTTGTTGGAAACAAATAAACTACGAATAATTAGAATATTATACTCCTTTTGGTGCATTTGTGGAAATTCCACATGGTATAAAAGGATTATTGATCAGATAAGAGGCTCAGAAGTGAAAAGTCGTGAGATTGTGTAGTTTCAGAGGGAGATCTGAAGCATAGGATCTATATTCATGTAGATCAGGCCAGGGGTGTGAATTGTTGGGCATACATCGATTACCAAAGACAGAGTGTAGGAAAAAGTTCAATTTGCTCAGAAGAAGAGTTTGCAAGAAGTGTGTTTGTCGGGAAGTAGTTCTAGTGAGTATATCACTTGATTCGTTAAGATATCTAGGCACAAAATATTTACAGCGAGGGTTGCAGTTGCAAATATGCGCAAGGCATGAAGAGAAAAGCACACAAAGGATGTTTCTATAATTTCTCAGAGAGTATCTATTTTTCAGGAGGAGATCACATATGCTAGTAAAAGAATATATCTGTGTATTCCAAATAGAGTGTGAGTAGCAGCAGGAAGGAGAAGGATTTTTCCAACACTGAAAAGAAGGTTTTATGAAAGAAATCGACATACCTTTGACATTGTATATGTGAACTGTAGTTAGAGAGGAACTTCTTCCAAGGTATTTCACACACATGATAGTTCTTCGAAATTTAGTGCTAATTGTATAATTTTATAAATTATGAAAATAATTATGGCCTTGAAATTATGAGTTCATGTATTAATGTAGGGTTTAAGGGTCTTAACATAATCACACATTTTTTTAAATATTGTAGATCTTGATTTATACTAGTGTAACACACACACACATATATATTTTACAAGGTAATAAAAAGCTATAGTAGGAGTAAAAGGAATATGTATTTTAATATTATGATATATATTCATTTTATATTCTTTTGAAAATAATGATTATATATGCATAAACATTTAAAATATTAACATAATCATGTAAATCTCTTTAAGACCTTTTTGTTGTGCTAAATAATTCCAAAAACAATTATCGAGATAGAAAGTTATGGCAAAATTGTTTAACTAATTTTTTATATTTTAGAAAAAATGCATAGCCATTATTAGGAAACATGTTTTATAATATCCACACATTATTAGCATATCCAAATTATTTGAAATTCAATTTTATTTATGCATTTACTAGCTTGTTTTAGGACTAGGTTTTATATGGTGATCTTGGCGGTTTGAATTGCAAAAATAATTTAAGTGGGGGGTAAATATCCATTGAAAAAATAATTTAAGTGGGGATAAATCTCCATGGTTAAGAATCTTTTTAGTTTTTATAATTTTTGTAAATTTTAGCAATGTGAGATGCATCATGAAGTAAGTGTTTTGATGCTTTTTGTAGATTGATGCCTATTGATATTTACCAACCATTTAATTTATATGGCTAAGCTAGTCTACAAAGTTTTATAATTTAGTGAAAGATTCACCAAAAATTTACTAGATTTTATAATTTAGTAAATGAATTAGCTATAAGTTATATCCACATATTATGTTGTTGATAAAATTGCCTTCAAAATTTTCTATATTCAATGGGGATTCATCCAACTATTATACTTGTAAAAGCTTAGAAACTGTTGTGACGTTTTTTCCTCGTATTTTTCTTGTAGTGCAATCAGTGAATTTGAAATATTTCTATAATATGAGACTTGTAATTAGCATACAAAAATTTAACAAGCCCAATATAAATTTAACAAAGCTTAAAATTATAATTCATATTTATATATTTTTAAATAAAAGCTTTTATGTGCTCCAAAAAGCTATTAAAAATCGTTTGAAAAGAATGCCTTCAAGTTTGTATACATAGTGTCACTACAACGAGTCCCAAGTGTTCTTTATAACTTTTTATCTCATATGTAAAATGACTATATTAAAGTAATGGTCAAACTTTGATTTTTTTAGTTGGTATAATCATATGTTGGATTTGAATGAACATGTATTTTTTCAAAGTATTGTTGAACTTATTGTTTACACATTCATGTTTGCAAACGAAAAGGTTTCTTGTGAAGCATAGATACTAGGAGAAGATAAGAATGCTAATGAATTTAACTTAATGTTTCTCTTGAATAAAAATGTGTGGGATTTGTTTAATTTGATAGAAATTAAGGTATTTAAATGAATGTTTCTCCTGAATAAAAATGTGTGGGAATTGTTTAATTTGACACAAATTAAGGTTATACCACTTATACAGTGAAGTGGTAATATCATTCTTGTATAAGGAGTTGAGGATTGCATCGTTTGGTAGCTGGATTATTAAATATGGTTTAATCTCTTTAGCTCATATCTTTAAGGAAATGATAAATACATTGCATCTAAAAGTTAACTTGTTTTTTATAACCGTGGAATTAGGTGTTAGTGCCATAGATTTATGTTGTAGGATGATGCTAATGACAAGTTGAGTTAGTAAACTTTTAATTACACGGATGTGTAGATCACAAATTGAGTTAGTAAGTAAACTTTGAAACAGGAAAGTGTGTAGATCACAAATTGAATTAGTAAGTAAACTTTGAAATAAGAAAATGTTTATCACTTATAGAATGTTGCAAAGACAATAATAAATTTTTAAAATGATAACCATAAATTATTGTAAATATTTGTAGGAGTGGAGTTTGAAGGTTCGGCGATATACACACATCTATCTAAGTGTTGTGAGCAGATTTAATGTTGTGTATGGCATGTTATATTAGTTATTATTTGATGATATAATTTTTTGAGATCTGGAATGAATGACTTTGTTGAGTGTATATTTGATGATATAATAATAATATTTATTTGCAAACCACATTGACGACTGTGGTCTTCAATCTACGATTACGCTTCGTCATAGTGCCGTTGGCGTTGGGTCGTGGATGCGACGATTTTCAAATCATTAATACATAACAGAATATCTGAGAACAAAAGCTGCAGCATATAGTACGGCTTGGGGATGTAGCTCACATGGTAGAGCGCTCGCTTTGCATGCGAGAGGTACGGGGTTCGATACCCCGCATCTCCATTTTTTACAAACCATGTTTTGTCATCCAACACGCAAACGCAAAATTGAAGGGACGAATTGAACTTGACCCACGAGCTTCCAAAGCGCACAGCAAAGTTAAAACAGGAGGATCTTTGAAAACTCCCAATTTAATAAAACGGCGGGGAGGGTGCTGAAAGAAATGCGACGGAAGTTTCAAAACCCCTAATCTAATAAAACGGAAGTATTTTATCCTGGTTTTAAGCAATGGGAGGTTTCGAAACACTCAATGAATTCCCATATAATATGGTATCTGGTGAGGTGAGAGCATTGATCATTGTTTTAAGGGAGGTTTGGAAACCGGACAATTCCAAAAAGATATACAAATAATCACGCATAACACAATTGCAGATGCGGGGTATCGATCCCCGTACCTCTCGCATGCTAAGCGAGCGCTCTACCATCTGAGCTACATCCCCGAATAAAATGCGGAATTGTTATATTTGATCTGCTGCCTGCCCCCTTGGGAATACATGCTATTAGTATTTGGATAAACAAGCCATTTCCGATTACCAAGAAGCCAGAGTTCGGAAGGCAGGAATGGTTAATGAGGGACGGCAGCAGCCAGAACATGCTCTTTTTCCGTTCTCGCAGAACGAATCTGTTCCATTTTGAAGCAATCGTCCCTATGCCTTCATCAAATGAGTCCAGTCTTACAATATCCCGAATCCGGTTAACGTCCAACTGCAAAATTTCATTTTCTACTTGTCTCGCAAGGATTTGATCGTCCGTCTTAAACAGATCTATGGCAGGAACATGAAGGCTGCTGGGCGTAGAGGAATCGAATAAACTATAAAATTTACAGAGCAATCTCTGCGATTTACTGGCAGCACAGACTACTGCGGCCACGAGTTCCTCTTGAGACGTGGAATTCAATTCACGCCTGTTGTCCACATGATACACGGCGGTAGAGTCGCTTTCACAAGCAACTGCGACAGCGTTGCTTACCAGCAAGAGCTGCCCGGACCTTATTTCTTGGGTGGAGTAGAGTCCTCGGCCGCGGCCGTCTTTGGTCATCTTAATCTCTACCGGGCCAGTAAAATCGGCCACTTCCTGAGTAGAAGACCCCCGTCCGAGCAGGTAGTCCAAGATGTCATACTTGCCATTCCGGCTCTGGGAGTACAGAGTCTTGGCTTGGCGAAGCGCGTCTTGTATTTCCATCTGGCCGGGACTGGCCTCGTTGGCTTTCTCCAAACATTCGCATGCCGCTGCATAATGCTCGACCCCGATCAGAGTGCGCCCTTTCCTGTAGAGTGCTTTGAGATTGCTGGAATCTATCCCAAGGGGTCTGGTGGGAATCCTCCAGCGCCAGCTCAAATGGTGTTCCAAGAGTTTTTCTGGAGGAAGACGAGGATTGGATGGCGACGATGCTAGAAAAACACTGCCCGCAACCCTTTCGCTTGAAGGCGGGAAGATAGCGTTTGAAATTTCAAATTTTCCACATTGACATGACATTGAATGTGTGTAAGGACGAGTCAGAGTTGCCGGAAGAAGCGCTGCCGGAAAACCAAGAAACCTTCCGCACGCATCTTCACCATGCTATGTAACCATCCATAAACTTGTCACGTCAAACTCCAAAAGGTCGCATT